>JALIZF010001840.1:0-600000 GCA_029948255.1 Telmatactis stephensoni | reverse complement strand
AAAGCGTCTGCTACGGAGGCAAACATTAAAGATACCGCGATAACCGATAATATTTAATTGACTACATAAAAAATTTCGAAAAGTGTTCTTAGCGTTAATAGATTAAGACATAAGTTGGCATACTTTCCGATTTCAATAGGAACTAAACTCCTTTGTTTGAAATACTTTACTAATAGTAAACGTCTAGTCTGAGTCCGTATCCCACAAATGACTGCATGAAATAAGAATCAAACAACGAAGCAAGCTTAAGGTTTATTGAACAAATTCAATACTGAAAGTGAAAAAATAAATAAAATATGCAAATCCACTTACATCATTCACATTTCCTTGATTCCAGTATCTTTCTATAGCGTTCTCTAAACTAAACTTTCTTCCCAAATCTTTATAGTACTCTTTTCGACATAGATCAACTAGGGATAGTTTAATTAGGTATTTCTCTGTTTCGTCTTGGTATTTCAACGGATCTAATGCTCTCATTAGGAGGACGATCGTTAAAATTGTCCCTAGGAGAGAAGAATTGCGAAAATCGTCAGTTTTAAAGTTGAGATACTGAGTCGATGATACACACTGCAATTATTTATCGCGCTGGCATTACATTTCTAGAGATTTTGTTGCGAGAGCGAAATTGCCGAGTGTATGTCTGTGCAACAACGCAGCCTGCAACGATTTTTCACAACAACAAGAATTTGTTGCAGTGTGTCCAAAAGTTCATAACTTTTCTCTGCAACATATTGAATATTGCACGTCTCGTACTGAATGTTGCAGAGTGCTCATAGAGGCTGCAATTTTTCTCTGCAACAAGACTAAAACTGCATTTCCAAAGCGAGCAAAAATTCCAGCTTGTATCACCGGCTTAAGTTTAATCGATGCAGCGGCGGATCCAAGGGGGCGAGGGGGGAGGGGAGGGGCCCGTGTCCCCTTTTCTGAGTTGGGCGCTACTTATGTTTTGTCTTTCTCCTCTCTTCTGGCGAAACGTTGTGGACAATATACTTTCCCAAAGCTTTACTTTCTAAATGTTTGTTTTTGTTGGTTTTATCGTATTGTTAATCGAATTGACGTACCTTAGCTCAAATTTCGCAAAAGGATAACCACAATATAGGTTGTTTTAGCCCCTCAGAATTTTATGCTTGCTAAAGCCCATACTTTTACGACCCCACCAACGTGTTTTGCTAAATGATGCCCCCCTTCAAAAGGTCCAGATCTACCACTGCACTGATAGTAATAATAAGTTTTCAAAGTACAACAAAGATTGTTTCCGGCATATAGTTTTTGATACAAATATTGTACAAATTTGTTGGCTTACATTTGTTCTCGGGTTCTTCCTCTAACAACATTTTACAGGAGTCAAGTTCACTTTCAAGTAAAGAACTGTGTATTGCCGTTAGCTCTGCTCTGTTATAAGACGAGAAGATATATTATGCACCAATTAACGTTGAATCACTGTGAGCTCTTTTGTCCCAAGCAAAGCAGTTATTTGACAAATTTGTGAAAGCACTGTACCTTAAGAGATGACAGTCACTTGACAATTTCCACGCCTCTCTTTCACCTAATTGAGAACAAAATCATATTAACATCTTACAGTAGAAAAATCATTACTAGAGGAATGTAAACAATATTTAAAGAGCATAGCACCCATATTCTAGCTGTAAAGTCTCTCTCGGGGTTGAGAAACCAATGATGGTCTGTCCGTGTCTTGCCAATACAGAAAGCTGTTGTAGCCAGAATAGGATAGGCACGCGCGCGCCTTGCCCCATTCGCGCTTAAAACTCGTAGATAGCGCGTAGAAAAGGTAAGGCATGTGCCCAACCAAGACAGCATAAATATGCTCTCTTGGCACAACTTAGATAATTTTCTCTTCGGAAAAAATCTGTGTGTTACCTATTCTATGAGATCAAATTCAAAGTATTTTCGCATTAAAATAGAAAGGAATCCAATACCACTCTACATTTGTAAAAAAAAAACAATTTTCCAGTGGCCCTAAATTTTTAAAAATCGCTTTTAAGTTATGCCAGGCACTTCCTTGTTTTTGGTCTATCCTAACACCTGGCTTCTGTCTTATTGTTCTTCATGGCATGAATATAGTTATGGCAAGGCAATAGCCAGAGAGGGTGCATGCCTTGTTACTAGAAAACGGTTCCATTTTCTTGAGAAGGTATATGATAGGGTTTCTTTTTCTCTCAAAAATGGAATATAAAAGGGTAAAGGTTTTGACTTTGGGACCATGTACAGCTCAGTTGAGTACCAAAGGGGAGAGGGTGGGACCAGTGGCTACACTCAAAAACTCAGAAAAATGCACGAGCCTCATATTTTACCTTTTTCTAGAGATACTGTTTTAGTGACTTTGTTATCCCCTAGACAAATTGTAACATCAACTATTTCTACTATTTCATTGGTGGTAAAACTAAAAATGTGAAATTTATTAAGGAAAATGCTGTCATACAATAGAATATAGTCAACTCTCTTCTAGTGACCACCTCTCATAAGTGACCACCTCCCTAAAGTGACTACTTTTTCTTGTACTAATGGTGATGACTTATGAGAAAGTTGCATAAGATAGGATACCTAGCAACCTAGGATACCTAGCAACCACCTCTTGTACATGTAAGCAATTATTGTACATGTAAGCAATTATTGAATAAGTGACCACCTCCCTAAAGCGGCTACTTTTTCTCGTACCAATTTTTATGGCTTATGAGAAAGTTGCATAAAATAGGAAGATAGGATACCTAGCAACCTAGGATACCTAGCAACCACCTCTTGTACATGCAAGTAACCACCTCCATGTGACTCCCATTTCTTGCAGCAATGGCGATCACTTGTGATCGAAAGTTGACTTTATTCATCTTTTTTTAATTTTTAAGCATAAATGAAAAACATCAAAGGATATCCAAACATGGCATGGTTGTTTGCTTGAGAAAGCATTCCTCCATGTTCCCTGAACCTCTTTTTTATTGAATGATACATTAGGACTAAGTGACAAAGCCTGCAAGCAAGACAATAAAGAAGTGAGGAAAAAAGAAAGGGAGAAACAAGACAATAAAGAATAGAAGAAAAAAGAAAGGGAGAAGTGAAGAGAGTGAGGGAGGAAAGAAGAGGGGAAAATTGGAGTACAGATTGACAGATGGAAGGAAGGAAGGAAGGGACAGAGGGAAGGAGGGGGAGGGAAGGAAGGAGGGAAGGAGGGAGGGAGGGAAGGAGGGAGAAAGGAAGGAAGAAAGGAATCAGGGAAGTGAGGAAGAAATTTCCATATTCACTGATTGACAAATTCCTCTGTACAAGATTTTAACATTTTCTTGAGCCTTTATATCATTACCTTAACTGGTTGTGAAAATAGCAGCACCAGTGTCACTTGGTCTGCTGATATATTAACATAAAAACACGAGATGTCTAGTGGTATTTGGGCTGAAAAATGAAACAAAAAACAAAGACAAATTATCAGTATTAAATTTCTCCATGCAGAAAAAAAAGATTGTTAGTATTATTGACTATACATATATCAGTTTTTGTATGACTGGGAAAATAACACAGACACCACATGAAAAGACATGATGCAGTTACAGCAGGAATTTGAATGTTAAATTATAGACTTTACATTACACTTACAGGGTCATTGTATGGCAAAGTACAGGTTAGACTCAAGATATACATTCAAAAACTCCTCTAATATTTGATATACTGACCTCTACCAAGCAACCATCGATGATAAAACCAAGCACTTTGGTCATTAGGATCAGTAAAAAATGCATTTTGAGCCAACTCAAATTCTAGAAACAAACAAACAAACAAAAACTTTCCAAGGTGTCCGTTCAAGACTTGTATTAATTAAGTAGTATTCTACCTGGGAAGCAAAAAGCTGTCAAACTGCAATTTTCTGGAAACGCCAGCATTCTGCTAGCCAGATACATCACTGATAATACACAAGCTTCTTACATACTAGGGTTATCTAAAAACTGACTTCAGAGTAGACAGAGGAGCTAGTAGCTCAGAGTAGCAGTGGATTCATTGCCTGGGCACCCAGTCAAATTGACTGGCTGTGAACACAACTTTGGTGAGTTTTGCCTACTGCATGTGAAACTCAAACCAACTTTTGATAATAAATATCTTAAGTTTTGCCCTTTTAACGGAGCCCTCTGGAATAGTTATATAATATTTATTTTCAGTTTAATGTAGGCCCATTACCTTTCAATAAAGCACTTTCTTCTATTCTTTCAGGGTTTCCACTTTCATGAGGATGCATCAAGGGAAGAAGTTTACTACGGTAGTGCCATGAAGAATAATTGGAAAAATTCTCTACAATTTTATCAGTGCTAAACTTGAATTCATCTTCTGGAGTTATCTTAGCTTTCTTGACAACAGTTCTACGATAATCCCAACAATGAACTGAAACAAAACATATTATTTTTGATGGAAAAATTTGTAGATAAAAATTGATGGGAATAAGATGTACATTTTCTCAGGAAAATTAACATCAGTCAAGGCCACCCAAACTGGATCAGCATGAAAATTTGTTTTGGTGGCCTTGGTAGGTGTGGTTGTATTGTAATGAGTGCATTAGAGCAGTTTTCAAATGAGTGTGAAATGGACAGTACAATAACTGTGCCGTGACAATGTCAGTACTGTGTGATGTCTATAAAAACATTCAAAATGCCTGCTATGCTATGTTGTGAACATGCTGTTTTCCAATTCATAAAAAAACTGCTCTACACCTAAAGTCACAACAATAGTCTCCTATTAAATGGACTTGATAGCAGTAGACTTGTCAGAATTTTCAAATAAACAATGAGATTTTGGAGTGTTATATGTAAACCCGTATCTGAACCCAGACCCAAGTACAAATCCAAAACTATTAACATAATGATAAAAAAGAGTCATATGATAAAATGCTTATTGCCTAAGTTAGGTAAGGTCAGATGGGAAAATACTTGGCTCTTGTTCATTCAGCACAGACCTAGCTGTGCCCAGTCTGTAGGGCCATGACCTTGAGCCAAATCTTTTCTGTGCCAGCCCTCCTGCTCAATCGATAAGTGCATATTACAAATAGAGTTTTAAATTAACGTGATAAAGTTGTTGATTTAAGGATGGCATTTCCCAAGAATGTGTAAGGCCTCTTTTGTCTTCTATCAAGAGACAATAATACTAAGAGAGTGAAACTCAGTATTGATATCTGTGCGATGTTCTTGGCAGCTAAGGCTATTTTTAGTAACTTCGCCATCGCACACACAAGGCTCTCAAACAACAGAAATTGATTTTTAACCTGTGCCCTAACGGACCGTTTGTTTTCAGCATTTGAATTCTATTGTTTAAGAGCCTTGTGTGCATGATGACAAAATTACTAACATTGCACAGACATCAATACTGAGTTTTGCTCTCTCTTCGGTCTCCTGCTTCTATTAGTAATTAATGAACTTACAATTTCTCTCATCAAATGACAGGAACAAATTACAAAGTTGTAGTTCTTGTTTCCAGTTTGGATGAGGCATAAATTCATTGATCCACTGCCTGTGATGCCAAACTCCATAAGACTTGGGGTTAACCTTTAGACAACTTTGGAGAAATGACAATTCCTTCTTGCAAAGACTCTCAAGTTTGCTGTCAAAGCCACTACAATAAATACACAAGAGGTGAGGTCTAAACATAAACTGCATGTATACCACCATAGTCAGCTCAGGAGAAGACCCAGGATTGTCCTTCAGGAGGAAGTACAGCAATATAGAAATTGGACACCATGCAGACAATCAAGAGGATATTTTGGGAAAGTATCGAGAAGAAAATGGCCCAAAGTCATATCTGGAGGGGATGAACACCCCCTGCACCCCTCCCAGGGGTTGCATTAATAGGCAGTTACTGGCAGTTTACCACCGTCTGTTTTGCCATTCACTGCTGGCTATTTTTTTCTAGTTATACAATATTTTAATGGTGGGCCATCTGTATTTCAGACGCCTATCTTTAGTAGTGGAACCTGCTATTGCTAATGTTAATGAAACCCCTGCCTCCCCTAAATTCGTCCCTACAACTACAGCTTTTTTCAAACTGTCAAATCCTGGTAATATCTATAATAGTATCTCAGCTGGAACACTGTCATGTGACTGTAATATGCCTGTGCTGTGCCAAGCATTTCTCAGTGTTTGTTCCATTCCATATGCTGCTCCTGTCATATAATGCTGTATCTTATTGCTGACACCAGTGTGCAACAGTGTGCAAAACTTGTTGAGACACTGCTCCCCCATTTTGGGCATAATTAGCCACCCCTGTAGACTCCCCCTTCCCCCCTCTCTCAATGTTGAGTAGGCCTGGGAGATTTGTGCTAGGTCCAAGACCCGCCTCAACCAACATTGTCACGGGGGAGGGGGGGATTTGAAATACATACATCTTATTGCTGAATTACATTTGGCAAAGGAACAGAATCTGAATCGATTCAATGCAGCAGCTTCAATAGGGTGAGTATCACAATATGAGGCAGAGGAGTAGTTCAACAAAATTAAGTATGCCATCTAAAACATCTGTCACTTCAAAGTTGAACTTAATATAATAGTATTAAGAACAGCACCTTCTGTATGTTTCAACATTTTTATTGGTAAATATTCTGTTTTATCTGAACAAAATGTTGAGATATCAGGGTGAGATATGGTAATGTACTGAAAGGCACAGGATGGATTTTTTCATGATAAATCTGTGCTGTGTAACACTGTTTTATACTTCAAAACTCCAAAGCTAGTTTCAGATGAAGGTGGTAATGTACAACATATCCAATAATGTGTTAACAGAGAAAATAAATCTTCATTCCAAAGTCATCCCATCAACAAAAAGAATAAAAGAAAATATAAATAACTTTATAGATCTACATGACTGTAAACATAAACTCACCATTTTTCTTGTAAAGTGATGAAAATTTCTCTTCTAAAATTCCACAAAGTCCCAAAATCAGGATTAGCACCAAGAAGTTGTTCTGTAAGCAGTAAAGCTTCTTCATCACGTTCATTAGTTTTCCTCTACAACAATGATAAAAAATTAATTGAAACATGAAAATATTTTTCTATAATTGTTTTTGTTTGTCTTCTTCTTTAAGAAAAAGAAAACTGGATTTCATACCTTTGTAAAGATTTTTTCAGTCACGTCGTTGTATACTTTCATTTTCTTCTCACGTTCTTTCTGTTTAGCTGCAGCTTGTTCTGCTGACGTTCTGACTTTTAGTCGACCATGCTGGACAAGAAGAAAGATCATCATTTCACTTTCTTTTAGAATATTGTTCTCCACAGCTCCATTTAATTCACTCAACATGTTTTAAAAGTGTAGCAAGAAATTCAAGCAAGTTTTGAGGAATTTGGAGGAGTCTGTATAGTTTTTTCAAAGTTTTTGACAACAAAATTTGTTATCAATGTCAGTATATAGTACTTTCAAAGTTTTTGACAACAAAATTTGTTATCAATGTTCCACAACTTCAAATGTCAACATTATTTATGGGGCAAAAATTGCAGGTGTTCAATAACAATGTTGTGATAAATTTTGAATTATAGATTTCTTTGAAATCATCTCTGTTGTTCCAGTTCATACACATCAAAACAATTTGTCCACCGAATTATGTAATCAGCATGCATGACCATAAAAATCTCAACACAGAATTGTATTCAACAATTCATACATATGACAAAAAGAAGTACATGTAAGCCAAATCTAATCATTAATTCCAAGGCCAAGTCATAGAACATAAAAGATTCTCACACAGGATCACAGTTCTAGTAGCATTGTTTTGACTTGCCTAACAACAAATGAATTCGGGTTTGCTAATCTCAATGTCATTCATTATTAATATATGGAAATTAATCGTAATAAATCCCAAGAACTGTACCTGGACAAGAGAAGACAAAGTACAAGGATTAAGTTCGGCTAACTTTGCAGAAGTACCATCGGCACCATTAGATTTCAACGAAGAAGATGATTCCAATTGGTTTTGACCAGTTGTGTGGATTATTCTAAGCTCCGTGCTAATCAAATACAAATGAATTTCCACTTGAATAACGACAAAACTATTCAATTCATTCGCCGCGAGATTTGATCATGACCTTACCGTATCTTCTTCATGGCAACATGTTTTCTACATCGAAACTTGTAAAATAAGGAAGATTTCAAGAAGTGAAGATCAGGAAAGATATTTGCTTGAGATCGAACTAACAGGAATTTCAAACACCGTTTTTGAAAGCCTAAACCGCTTATAAATACATGTTGACATTAGCCGCTTTTGGCGCAAATAAAACAATTTATTATATACGCGTTGAAAACCTCTTATTGGCTAATATATCGTCAGCTAGAAGTAAATATATAACTTTTGAGGTATGCTTTTAAACCACATTTGTTCAAAGTTTTGAGTATCGAAAGAATTCTTGAACTTTATGGTAGGATTGAAATCTCGGAATTTTATCGAGTAATTTAAGCAGGATTGGAATTCTTGTTGAATAACGTATATGTCAAAGGTTCTAATTACAAGGCAGTTAAGGGAAATATTTGTGTCAAGTGTTACATTCATTTAAAATTGATTTTGATTTGACTTACCATGTTTGAACAGCTTGGTAAACTGGATTATTTCGGCCCTTGACCAACACTAAAAACCTACAAAAGTAGTTTTCAAAAATTTCTAATGGCACTAGATTAGTATAGAGTTTCAAATACGTGAAATTTTCATTAAAATTGGCCGAATTTTGACGATAATCAGATGATCATTCAAGTAATATTAAATTTCCGACATGGCCGCCATTTTGAATACCGAGAAAAACTGGCACCGAGATACATAATTGTGAGGGAAGGGGAGGGAGGGGTACATTGGGAGCGAAAAAGCTACTAGGGTAGGGTAGAGATTTGTTAGACCAACATGGCGGCCATCAGCACAGGTGATTAAAAATCGTGAAAATCAAAGATACCATACGTTTTACAAGATCGAGGGCCGTTCTAAATATCGAAAACGTTGCTGAAGAGCTTAATGTGTTTGAAAATCAACGTGATATCAAGATTTTTCGTTTGTTGATATTGTGTTATTATATTACACGTCACTGTCTCTCAAACCGCTTGCATTAGACACCAATCTTTCACCACTGTTTATTCATGTCAGAAGACCCTCAGATTGCTTTGAGTTCTGAGCCTGAACTATTCTCTATCATGGGAATCTCTATAATCAACATTATTTCCTGGCTATCGTCGTCAGCAATGGTTTTTGGTGGCGTTGTTCCTTATGTTCCTCAGTACTGGGACATTATGAAATCAAGAAATGCTGAGGGATTTTCAATCCACGTTTGTTTGGCTTTGCTTGTTGCTAATATACTTCGTATCTTTTTCTGGTAAGTTGTTGTAGATAGCATAATTGATAATTTCTATCATTTTTCTCTATAAACACTATTTAAGACATCTAAATTAAAGTAATTTTGTTGTGTTTGTAGTACTCAGTACCTAACTCTCTAGAACAATGACCATTAATTCTTCGACTAAATATCTGGCAGCTTGATGGATTTACCACAAGAAATATATTATTGTTGTGGTTCAATTTTATCCTTGGTTCAATTTTTATTTTTCTTGGTTTTTGTAATGGAAATAAATGTATGATAATAAGTATAAAACAAAGGAAAATAAAAATATTTTGTCAATTAATGCTTTTGCATATACTGTAATTATGTTTTTTTTACAGGTTTGGTCGACATTTTGAGCTTCCTCTTCTGTTACAAAGTGTAATAATGATTTTTGCAATGCTTGCAATGTTACAACTGTGTATCAGAATAAAAAGAGAAACAGATATTAGTGGTAAAAGGAAATCATTTTTTGGTAGGTCATTCTGTAATGCTCATGAATTCATTTGCTCACTTATTGATTTATAACTAACCAATTCATCCATTCATCATTTATCCGTCCATTCATTCATTCATTCATTTGTTCATTCATTCATTCATTTATTCATTCGTTTGCTAATTCATTTTTCATCCATCCATCCATCCATTCAATTATTCATTATTTAGTGTTTGCTATTATTCCATTAATGAATAATTCACAATACTAGTTTTAAACAATATCCATACTAGTTAAACAATATTTAGCGCCGCCCAGTTGTCTCAGTTGGTTGAGCGTCGGTCTCTCATGTGGGAGGTTAGGGTTCGATTTCCTGGCCGGACCAACACTCAGGGCCTTTAAAAATTGAGAATGTGCTGCCTTTGTAATTACATCTGGAAATGGTTACACCTTCACGTCTTCTCGAATAAGGGCATTAAACCGTAGGCCCCGTCTGCTTTCACTCTTACCCTGCTTGTAATAGTGGAGCTAAAAGATCCTGTTCTACTGTTCGCAAAGAGTAGGGGATTGTCACCCAGTACAACAGTCTGTCCTTACTACTAACGAACTCTAAGCACATTTGATTATATAAATATAGATATTTGCACTGTATAAATGCAAAAATTTCATTTTCATTTCATTTCATTTCATCCATATAATTATGTTAAACATGGTTGTATATTTTACCCTTATAGACCTTTCCTAAATTTGCTTGAATGACCACATATTAAACGATAGATTCAAACTGAGGCTGAGAATTTCAAATCCAAACATTTTCTGTATTTTGTTTACTCCAGCCTAACCTTGGATCTATTTGTTCCCTTGTCTTTAAATCAAATTCAGGGAAAGTATGGGGCCAGTTGTACGAATGGTGAATAGGGCTATCCAGCAGATAAATCCTTATCCAGCGGATAAAATCTATACAGTGGATAACTCTTATCTGGTGGATAACTTTATTCAACCTTTGTACAACCAGGCCCTGATGGTTAAATATTTTGAATGCAGTGTATTAAGTTCCCAGTTTTTGTTATACACTCATCCTCTATAACCATCCACATAATTTTTTTTGTTCTTCTTTCCAGATTTAAAAATGCACCATTTTTGGAATTGGACTCACTTTTCAGACTATTTCCTGTGTTTATTGATATTCATGGCTGTTGGTGGATATCTAACCTATCTATGCCTAGAATCATTCTTCTATGTGGAAACCATTGGATTTTTAGCAGTCTTTACTGAAGCAATGTTGGGTGCGCCGCAGTTTTATAGAAATCACCAGAAAAAATCTACATTAGGAATGAGGTAGGTTTGTATGAGATGATTGACTGTATGTAGAGACCTTGCATAGCCTTATGACAATGACACAGATGGCATTAGAACAATTCTTTTTATGTGCACATCATTTTCAAGGTTTTTGAACTTGAGAAAGCTATAGCTAACATTCTGATCGACAAGAACACCAACCTTGCAGACAGTGATGCAGAGCACTGCAAGCTGCTTGTGAGATGCGACATCGTCACAACAATGGTCTTGACAATTCCCAGTGCAACTCTTTCTCGTGGTGTGCTATAAAACAAGGTGTTTCTGGGAGTTAATATTCCTAATATTTTGCTAACATGGATGTGTGGTGCATCAGGATCTGCTTTCTAGGCGCATCAACTTCATAAATTAACCAGTTTTAGAGTAAAATAGATGAGTTTTCCAATGATAAGTAAGCAAAAAAAGGCCTTCAAAATACACTTTTTCCTATCTGGGTTTCATAGAAAGTTTTCTGGTGTGGGACTAACGTTTTTGGATATTTCTGGTCTCTGGTCTGTGCTGCAACCAACCATTATTTTTCAAATGAACTGCCACCCCTCCCACAAGCAGATGTCGGTGGTCACTGCACTCTGATTGTCCATTTGTGACAGTAATCAGGGTTCCCTATACCCCTTTGCAAAATGAAATCATGCGAAAATATTTGGTCTTTTTATGCGTCATGGATAATCAAAAAACCCTTTCACATTTCACAAAAAAGTCAAAAGCTGCTTTCATGTGGACGCAAAAAGATTTTAGACCTTCAATCACATTTCACATCAAAATATATCAATCATTCACATTTCACGAAAAAGGTATAGGGTACCCTGAATAATAATTTATAATAATAATTTTATAATAATTTTATTTACTTATATAGCGCTATTTCCATAGGTTGCCCAATAGCGCTTTACACTAAATAAATAATTATTGCATTGCAGGTTGTGGCATGTGTTGCATACTGCAGCTTGCTTTATTTATTTATTAATTTATTTATTAATTATTTATTTATTTATTCATTCATTCATTCATTCATTCATTCATTTATTTATTTATTTATTTATTTATTTATTTATTTATTTATTTATTTATTTATTTATTTATTTTTTTTTTTTTTTATTTATTTATTTATTTAATTTACAAAACTTTCACCTTCACATATTAAAATGAAATTATACAACTATACTGAAATATATATATATATAAAACTATATTTTTCTATAAGCATAGAAAAATTGTAAAAGAAAAGAAAAAATATGGAAGGTGTGGGACAGCACAACAGAGCTAGGCTCCACATTAAGTGCACCCTCTTAAGTGCACCCACTTAATTGCGTTGCAATGTTGGGACAACAGGGACAAATATTGAATATTGATAAACACTTTTTGATTTTCTTTTTCCTTTCAGTGTTAAAATGGTTGTGATGTGGCTGTCAGGAGATACCTTCAAGACATGTTATTTTGTAGTTAAAAGTGCTCCAGTACAGTTCTGGGTCTGCGGCATGTTACAAATCTGTATAGATATTTCAATTCTTATCCAAGTGTATACTTATGGCTATGAAACTGCAAGCATGCATATAAAATAACAAATTCATATCATTTTATTTGTTTGTGTATAGTTGCTAGTAAATTAATTTTGGAAATTTTGAGTCACAATGATAGTAGTAAGTTTGGCAGATATTTTGCAAGAAAACAAAAGAAGATTCCTGAAGTTGGTATGTTAGCTTCTAGGTTGGACTTCCTGTGGTGTCGGTGTGTTAGCTCCTAGGTTGGGCTTCCTGTGTTGGTCGCTTAGACTAAGAAACTCCATGCATTCATACAACGTTTTATTATATGGCTATGATAGTACGCGCGCTCTGATTGGCTGATTTCCGGTCTGATATTTTCCCATCTCGGACCGTTTCCATGGCAATCGGTCTGATATCGGAAGTTCGCTTGATTTTTGTCGATACAGCGAGGAAAATAGCCATATAATAAACAATTTATTAACCGAGCTTGCTCGGTCTGTACGGGAAAATATCAGACCTCGGTCTTTTTGTACAGACCTCGCGCTCGGTCCGTACTGTCAAGACCTCGGTCTGATATTTTCCCATACAGACCTCGCGCTCGGTTAATAACCCTTTAGTATATCTTTCCAAACTTCTAAAAAATGAATGAGTTTTAAATATTTAAATAAAGGTATTTTAATAGTCTATTTGTGTGTATCAATAACTATTCTAGAATTTTTTAAACGCTGAAGAGTCAACAAAAACCATCACTTTATTTATAGACCTGCCAATCACTATCTTATGACGTCACATCCCCTATAAAACGTCACGGTGGTTCCCCCAACGCCCCCTTCGCTTTGTACCGCAGCCTTATAAAAGCTAATCTTCTGCATTCTCTTCAACCCGGTAAAACTTACTTCAAACATGTCCGTCATTGCCAGTAAAGAAAGTATGCAAAGTGCTTATGAAGCCGTCCGCGATGACAACGTCGAGCAAGACTGGTAGGTTTTCACACTTTGGTGTGCATGGCTTTGCTTTAGTTTACCGGTTAGAAAACTTAATGGACACTTTATCAGAGCATAAAGCACTTTATTTAACCAAAATTAATGGCCTACTTTAATGTATTTAATCTTTTTATATTTTTATACTGGAACGATTTCACATAACTCACTTTTACATGCAAATGAGTACAATAATATGCTAATGACAAAATAGCATGTTTAATGGCATGTGTAAACGCAGTGAAACCGCACGCTTCGATTATTAAGATGAGCATGATGAATCATATACACGAACAACATAAACTTAAACTCATTTGAAAAGCGTCATAAATGTGAACTCAGTAACTGTAAATTTTGCAGTCAACTTGACTTGTTGCGTGCCAGGAGTGCGGTTTCGTGCGTTTTCATCGTTGACATGCTATTTTGCATTAGCATATTATTTTACTTATTTGCATCTAAAAGTGAGTTAGGTGAAAACATTTGGCATCGAAAATTTTAGTTATTCATTTAAATAAGGTAATTCCGCAGTTTTGCAGTGCGCATCTTTACTGCGCATAGCATAGTTCAGCCTATTTTGATTTGTTCGATTGTAAAAGATACATATTTGACTTAAAATGATGCAAGCTTTAGTCTTATGAAGTTTTTAACAGTACACACGCTCTAAGAAGCGCTAAAGGGGTTACTCGCCTCGGTGCTCTTCGGTCACATGCTGTTTACGACGTCTTGCTTCACACTTCAATTTAGCGCGTCGTAGCGCAGAAACGAGCACTGGCACCTATTCTTTTTATTTTTGCAAATCAACGGCAATAAGGTTCTCTATCACATATATAATTATACTCAAGATTCTATGTCCAGTTTTTTAGATATTTTGTATGAAAACACTTACAGTTATGCAAGAGATACAAACAAATTTCGATTTTTGAAAATTCGTATCTCATTGATTTTTCAACTGATATCCTTCAAACTTCACAGTTTTACTGATTTTGATATGCTCTTTCCAGCCATGGTAATTGTTTTTAAGTTTGGGAACTTTTGAGATTACATGAAATAGCCGTTAGTATGAAATGACTGTAGCAATTCACACAATACGTCATTTACACGTATAAGATTGCAGAATACGTCTTGGTAACAGTCATATTCGCATTTAGCATGAAAAATCGGTTAAGTTATGTTACCAGCCTAGCTCTACCCCAAAATGCCTTCTGCACTTTTTGCGATCGACTTTTTCAGTTTTGCGCCTTGTCTAATATTTGACTTAAGCAATAGAAATTAAGATAGTTTCTTTGACTCTACCGGTGACATAGAGCACGCGTGATGTTGGGAGAAACACGAGAAAAGTTTGAAAATCACGAGCCGTAGGCGAACTCAAACTGCTCGCAAGTCGATGCAAGTAGACGCAAGTCGATGCAAGTTGGTGTTCAAACGAAGATGCAAGTTCGCGCAAGTCAAAACTTGCATCGACTTGCGTGCTCGTTTGAACAGGGCCTTACTAAAAAAATACAAAATTTACGAATAGACTTTTTGGTATAACCATTCTTCAGAAAACCATGTCTTTACCGGTGAAATAGAGCATAGATTTTGGTGGTCTCTCAGCCAATCAGAACCGTTGTGTTATAATTGAGCTATATTATGCTATAAACAATGAGATTTACATAATGAAGATATTAGACACCAAAATCTCTAGGTAAACAATGTTGGGAAGCTAAAGTAACAATTTAACAATATATACATATATATATAAGCAGGCATACTTAGTATGGAGGCTCCAGATTCAGTAAAGACGAGTTTTTAGAAAACGCGGACGAGCGGCAATGGGGTATTCTAAAAACTCGTCTTTACTAGCTGAATCTGGAGGTAAAAGTGGGACTGCTCGCAGTCTAGAATTTCACTTAGCTGATATATTAAAGGCCCTTCAACATGAACTAATGGATTTTTTCCGTCTGTCAAATTTTTTCATCCACGCGAGCAAAAATATTTGTCAAATAAAATTTGCCATAGAAATGTTTCTCGCGTGGAAGGGTCTTATAGTGTCCATTGTTTCTTGAAAGATTGCAGCGATCTTGTTTCGGAACTAGCCTCTCGGTTTAACTGTATTTTCTCCCTCGATCCACAGGGCGTTGTTTGGTTATGAAGGTAAAACAATTGTCCATATAAAGTCTGGTGTAGGACATGATAATTTCTTGGCGGAGTTGACAGGTGAAGTTTTACTGACAGCATCATCCATCTTATAAGGAATGCAGTTTTTTCCTTCCAGTTAACGTTGTTTCAGTTCATTCCTCCCTCCCTCCCTCCCTCCCTCCCTCCCTCCTCCCTCCCTCCCTCCCTCCCTCCCTCCCTCCCTCCCTCCCTCCCTCCCTCCCTCCGTTCATTTAGTAAGTTCGTGTAGTCAATTTGTCCTCTTCCATTGCTTTAATTATTTATCATCTCAACTCTCTTACATCTGTTGTTTCTTTCTTCCTTTCTTTCTCTCTTTCTTTCTTTCAAGTTCCTCCTTTTATCCATTTCTCTCATCTATTCATCCTGACTTCTTTCCCAAAGATGACGAACGATTTTACGGTTATCTTCGCATTGAGTCTGGCGACGAACAAAGTAGACGCGCAAAGTTTGTCTTTGTTACTTGGATCGGTCCGGCGGTCTCTCCATTGAAGAAAGCCAAAGTCAGTACAGATAAGAGTTTCGTCAAGGAGATTCTTAGTGTAAGTAAGAGTAGTTATTGTTTGACTGCGAAGAAGTTCTTGCAGTTTCTATGTCGTCTTGTGCCATGTCTCATCATTTTAATTTGGTAAGACATCAAAGGAGAGACGTCTTTTCCCCCTCCCTTCCCCCCCCCCCCCTCCCCTTTCGCCCTGGATCTCCGAGTACGACGAACTGACGATGTGCTGGACAATTGCAAACGAATCGGCACGGGCTAGCTTTACATAGTCAAACGAAGTAGAAGGCACGTACACACGATGCATTTCAACCTTTCATGAAATTTTTAATGCGCGCAGCATTTCTGCTATGTTTGTGCGCACTAGTTGCAGAAGTGGTATCAAGTTCCCCCTTTCTAACGTTAAGCGCAGTAGGAAAATGCGCTTAATTAAAGGCGCTGTTACACGGTACAATTTTTCTTGCAACTTGCAATGCAACGCCGTTGCGTTGCAAGTTGCAGAAGAGATTGCGCGTGTAACACCCTTCTCTGCAACTTGCAATGCAACGTTGCAAGTTGCAGAAAAAGTTAAACGAGTTTCTACTTTTCGCAACGTTGCGAAGCACGTTGCAGCGTGTAACATCTATCCAGCAACCTGCAATGCAATCCCTGTCGCAAATGACCAATCAGAACGTAGTGACCACGGATATATCTGGTTTTTCGAAGGTCAAGAAAGAGTTGCGTTGCGAGTTGCAAAGAGAATTGCGAGCGTCTGACATCTTGCCAGCAACTTGCAATGCTCTGCTTTTGTCAGCATTGCGTTGCAAGTTGCAAGAAAAATTGCATCGTGTAACAGCGCCTTAAGCAATAAACGATAGATTTCCGTGGTTTATCGGGGAAATAAACCACGCGGGATGTTGGGAGAACACGAGAAAAGGCCTAAAAAATCACGAGCCGTAGGCGAAACGCTGTTGCTCTCTTGCTTGTTGTCATCAAAGCTGTAATAACAGTCTGCTGAAAGGAACTATATTTTATCAAGGAAAGTAACTTGTTAATACAAATATTGTTAATAAACTTATTGTTCTTATAATACTGCCTGAATTTTTGAGTTAAGCTTATTTGTTTTGTGAAAAACTATCCAAAGTTTCATACACGATTTCAGGTTTGCTCTTATCAGTCGCTTTTCATTGCAAAACATCAGGTTCTAGTGAAAGTCGTGAACTGTGACTTGCTAATATATCAGAAAACAATAAAAACGTATTTTATATTGAACATTCTTTTGGTTTTTATCTTTTTTTTACGGCAGAAAGAAGTGTTGAGCCGTGGTTTATGGGGGAAATATACCACGGGTTTCAAGCGCTTTTTAGCCAATCAGAGCGCTCGTTAGAAAAAAGCTATATTATATATAGCTATATTATAATTTGTTATCAACTGTATCAAGATACAACTTGGCCTGACCGGTGTACACTCTAATTATCAACGTAACGCGCTAAGTTGTACGAAAAGTACCATATTGTGATATGACGTGACACCCTCAAAAAAAAATACGCGCATCGTTATAGGAAAAAGGTTCATTGAAGTTACCCCAGATTCCATCCGATATCGTGGTGTGGAAACTTGCAGATTGGTACGCATGCGCAGACGTTTTTCACTAGTGTACATGGACACTAGTGAAAAACGTCTGCGCATGCGTGCATATTACGATGTTTTCTTAAGAAATGTGTGAGTTTTAGCTTGAAATGAAATGTTCGTGTTCTCGGTGTATACATAAAATTTCTCTTGTATACTTTTGTAAGACAAAGATGTTGCATTAATGAAGACATTATATGAATACTGGCCCTAAGTTTCAAGAAATAACCTTAAGTTTTGACATTTTGTGAAATCCATTGTTGAAGGCAAGCGTAAAAGCGAAATTTGCATAAGTTTACAAAAGCACGAAGACTTGATTACGAGCATGCGCAGACGTTTTTCACTAGATGATGTGTGTTGAGAAATTTTAAGTCACAATGATAGTAGTAAGTTTGGCAGATATTTCGCAAGAATTGAAAACAAAAGCAGATTCTTAACGGTTGGTGTGTTAGCTTCTAGGTTGAGCTTCCTGTGGTGGTCGCTTAGACTAAGAAACTCCATGCATTCATACAACGATGACAACGATGTATATCTTTCCAAACTTCTAAAAAATGAATGAGTTTTAAATATTTAAATAAAGGTATTTTAATAGTCTATTTGTATGTATGTATCAATAACTGTTCTAGAACTTTTTAAAAACTGAAAAGCTAAGTCACCCGTCATCACTTGGAGCGGTTAATCCCTATCTTGTGACGTCACATCCCCTATAAAACGTCACGGCAGTTCCCCCAACGCCCCCTTCGCTTTGTACCGCAGCCTTATAAAAGCTAATCTTCTGTATTCTCTTCAACCCGGTAAAACTTTACTTCAAACATGGTCGTCGTTGATAAACAAGGTATCCACAGTGCTTATGAAGCCGTTCGCGATGACAAAGTCGAGCAAGACTGGTAGGTTTTCACATTTAAGTATGTATACTTTGGTGTGCATGGCATTTACTTTAGTTTACCGGTTAGAAAACTTAATGGACAGTTTATCAGAGCATGAAGCACTTTATTGAAATCGTAATTAATGACCTACTTTAATGTATTTAATCTTTTTTGTACTAACATTTTGAACATTTGAACATTTTGAACATTTGGCATCGAAAATTTTAGTTATTCATTAAGTTATTTATAATTGACCTTTTGAAATAATATTTGACTAAACAATGAGATTTACATAATCAAGATATTTGATATAAAGTCAACAAAATTACAGACACCAAAATCTCTAGGTAAACAATCATTTGGAAATCTAAAGTAACAATTTAACAATATATATAGCGGGCATACTTAGTATTCCTTGCTTACCTAGCTATCTCTGTTTCATTGAGAGTGTGGAGATATACGCCCCAGAGCTATCGGAAATATTGACCTATAGAATTTTTAAACTAATGAAGTATATTTTCGGCTTGATTTCACTTTAACAGCTGGTATATTTAAAGGCCCTTCAACTCGAGCAAATGTTTTTTCTCGATCCGTCTATATACAAGAACAAATTTCATTTGTCAAAATGCATTTGTTATATGCAATTTGGTCAAAATTTCTATTCCATACGAGCAAATATTTGTCAAATATAATAAAATTTGCCATTTTGAAAATTTGTTCGCTTGGAAGGGTCTTATAGTGTCCATTGTTTCTTGAAAGATTGCAGCGATCTTGTTTCGGAACTAGCCTCTTGGTTTAACTTTATTCTCTCCCTCGATCCACAGGGCGTTGTTTGGTTATGATGATAGTAACACGGTTGTCCATATAAAGTCTGGTGTAGGATACGACAATTTCTTAGCGGAGTTGACAGGTGAATTTTTACTAACAGCGTCATCCATCTTTAATAATCCTTTCTCCACACCTAGCCTTCTCCCGCCCATTTATTGAATTTTTGTGCTTTATAAGGAATGCAGTTTCTTCCTTCCGGTTAAGTTGTTTCAGTTCATTCATCCTCCCTCTCTCCCTCCGCTCATTTAGTAAGTTCGCGTAGTCGGTTTTTCCTCCCCCTCTTCCATCCATTTATTTATAATCTCACATCTCTTACACCTTTTATCCATTCTCTCATCTATTCATCCTGACTTCTTTCCCAAAGATGACGAACGATTTTACGGTTACCTTCGCATCGAGTCTGGCGACGAACTAAGTAGACGTGCAAAGTTCGTCTTTGTTGCTTGGGTCGGTGAGAACCTCTCTGGAATGAAGAAAGCTAAAGTCAGTACAGATAAGAGTTTCGTCAAGGCTGTTCTTAGTGTAAGTATAGTAGTTGTTGTTTGACTACGAAAAAGTCCTCGAGGTTTCCATGTCGTCTTGTGCCATGTCTCATCATTTTGATTGGGTATTAGAGATCAACGGAGACACGTCCTTTTCCCCTCCCTTCCCCCCTCCCCTTTCGCCCTGGATCTCCGAGTACGCACACACGATGAAACTTTTCATAAGTTTTAATATTGCGCACTCAGCATCTCTGCTACTATTGTGCGCACAAGTCGCAGAAGTAATATCGAGTTCCCCCTTTCTAACGTTAAGCGCAATCATTTGCAAGGTAGGAAAAACTGAACGCGGCTTAATTTGCTACTATCAAGATAGAACTTGGCCTGACACTCTAATTATTAACGTCACGTGCTAAGTTGTACGAAAAGTACCATATTGTGATATGACGTGACACCCTCAAAAATATATATATATCTTGTTGCACGCATCGTTATAGGAAAAAGGTTCATTGAAGTTACCCCAGATTCCATCCGATATCGTGATGTGGGAACTTGCAGATTGGTAGTAAAACATGGGCGCTCTTGGCGCTAGGGTGGTTGACTGTTCTCCAATTCAAAACCGACGCGCTACGTGTGCAAGGCGTATAGTTTCTACCTTTCTTACGGCGCTTTTTCAAGGGGGGAAGGGAAAGGGAAACTGAGGACCGGGAAGACGGAAGTTCCCCCACATTCCTCCCAAAAGGCATACCAGCTATGCAGACTATGCAACTATAATATTCAGTTTGTCTTCATGTCTTTGTTTCTAGAACTTTGCTATCGAGATCTTGACTAGTGAGAAAAATGAACTACAACTCGAAGAAGTGAAATCATTACTTCAAAAGGCTGGTGGTGCTAACTATGGAACAGGAAATAGATAATTGGATATTTAAATTGTTATACATGGACTTGTGATTCAATTGAAAGTTGTATTTTAGTTGTTTAATAAAATGCAATTTGACGTTTGAAATTTCTTGTGTACAGTTCATTCCAACATTGATTATCCTCTTCCTTTTGGATCACCTGGTTCCCCCAGAATATTGAAGTTCTTGGTAACCTTCAAAGCAGGCGTTCTTTGGGGTTTTGAGATTTGGGATTCCTGTGGGGAATTACGGTCGACTGTTCCAAATTTCGCACTTCGCGCGTCCGTAAATTTCCCACAGGAACCCCAAATTTAGCGCCATTGAGCTATCGGAAATGGCGCTATAGAAATATTTATTTATTTATTTATTATTTATTGAATTTCCAAACCCCTCCAAAGAAAGTCCGTATTTCTTTGTACAAAATGTACCAAACGCAAAATAGTTCTGAACTAAACTCTCTCGTTTGTAAGATTAAAATGCGCATTATCGCAATTTCTAAGTAATTAGAAAACAAACTTTGAAAGTACCCAATGGAAATATTCTCCAAAGTGGATGCTGTCGACTGCGAGGGCTTGTGATGATGGAGTGACTATTAAAAGGGTGGTCGCTTACCGGAGGTGTTCGCAAGGAGAGCTTTGACTGTATTGTACTTTACCTTTCAGCGATTCGTCTGATAATTTCGTCTAATTATTCCTGAAATAGTGGACAGAAAACCGCCAGATGATCATTCGGCCATGGAAATTAACGTAACGACTTGATCCAAGAAATCGTAATACTAAGATAGTATTATGGTGTCTTGCTTGATCTTGATGCACTAAAAATGCTCACGAAAAGTGATTCTTTTATTTACATTTAAAATCATTCTATAAATTCACTAGTTTTCGATTGGTTCCAAAATGTCCCCAAGGATTTGGGACAAACATATTAGCATCACAATGAAACGTCGCCGAATAGACTACCCCAATTAGACATTAAATTTATTAAGTGTCTAGGTAGCGCAGCGGTCTAAGGTGATATCTAAAGGTATGGATTAGGGTCCGGATATCGTCTCCCTCCCTGGCCTTCGGGCTAAGTCAACTGTTTTATTTAGCACCGGGATAGCGTGGATGG
Organism: Telmatactis stephensoni; assembly: GCA_029948255.1. Taxonomy (NCBI): domain Eukaryota; kingdom Metazoa; phylum Cnidaria; class Anthozoa; order Actiniaria; family Isophelliidae; genus Telmatactis; species Telmatactis stephensoni. The sequence continues at coordinate 577,978 of JALIZF010001840.1, read as the reverse complement.
GGCCGAAATCTTCATCCGTAACGTAAGTCGATTCGATGTCTCAGCTTCTATGAATGTCTCGGGAGAATCGTCCCAAAATTTAGTTTTTTTTAATTTTAATTTTTAAATAATTTATTTCGTCAATCCACTTTGTTTCCGGGGGGTGCCAATTGAGGTGTTGCAGGTTCGAATCCCGACGCCGCCACCGCGGTTTTTTTTTAATCGTTTTACACTGTTTCTCTTGCCTTTTTTGCCTTTATTTGTCTTAAACTTTCACTTTCAGTAATTTGATGATTTTTCAGATATTTGATTAATTCTTAATGAAAAAGATCTTCAAAGAGCTTGGTCTTCCTGTGGTCGCCTTGGCCGAGCGGTGTGTGAAACTGCGTCACTGTCGATTTCTTTGATTTTGCGATTTCTGTTTTTATTTGCATTTCTGAAAGACTAAATACAGTGTGATCATGACCTCTTTAATTGCGAACATCTCTGTAAAGTACGGACATATTTCTTTGACCTTGCATGGGTGCATGTCTGCATTAAAGACGTTCCATTCTACGTATATTAGAGATATGTATTTGGATTTATAGTAATGTAAATCGACTGTTAAATTTAATTTTGGACGTTTTAATTTTGGCTCACACTCGGCAAACGCAGCCATAGGTAAGAGATTTAAAATATCCATTTTAAAGCTGTAATTTGTCCTACCCTAGCGGTAATGCTTACAAGTTGTGCAAGTTCACTTTACGCTGATTGGTTAATTACGTCTCAAGGATTTACCTAGTAGATATTTTGTAACAAAGTTTGATTTTCTTATCTCATTTTCTTTCTCTCTTTTTCTACTTTCCTCCCTTCCCTTCTCTTATTTTCTCGTCTCGTCTCGTCTCTCTTTTCTTCATTTTATTTCTCCTCGCGCAAAAACCATTCTATCTGAAGACAAAAACAGTCACACAAGGTTACTAAATATTTACTAAATATTTGCTTTTATTCGCTTATTCTTCTATTTCGTATATAAAATGCTTGAGATATAAATGTTTTAATACACTTCCCAGCTTTTGGGTTCTTTCTTGGTGATTTTTTTGGGCTTAAAAGTTAATTCTTTTTGCTTGACTCGTTCTCGTGCCTTTTCAATGTCGTTTATCGATAGTGGGTTTTGCATGATTGCCCTTAGAAGTTTAGCAAAGAATGGAATGTAGGACATAAAACCAACGAAGTCAATATATCCTGAAAATGGTAAAGAAAAAGTATCTTTAGTATCTTGCCTGATGCAACTTTTTCTGAAACGTTGCGGCCAACACAGTTGCACCGTCCGTCCGCCTCTACAATTTTATACGCAGCATTACATACAGAACTGACTTGCAGAAGTAGACGAACTCGACCCTAAACCTGCAACTGTTGCGCGCAACTGTTGCAGGGGTGGACACACGGTGTAATTCTGTGTTACGCAAAACGTTTCACGCAACTGTTGCAGGGGTGGACACACGGTGTAATTCTGTGTTACGCAAAACGTTTCACGCGCAACTGTTGCAGGGGTGGACACACGGTGTAATTCTGTGTTACGCAAAACGTTTCACGCAACTGTTGCAGGGGTGGACACACGGTGTAATTCTGTGTTGCGCGCAACGTCGAAGAAAAGAAGAAAAAGTTACAAGAAGTTGCATCGTGTAGTCCGGGCTTCAGACCCACACACTTATCATCAAGGTGACAAGAATTTTAAAGGGCGCGGCGATTTAACTCGAATATCGAGCTCTTTCTTGCTCACACCCTACTCTCTAACTGCAGTAAATTGGGCGAGGGAAGATAAAAAGAGAGAGCTGGGGGGAATTTTAAGCTCTCGGTTCGATCAGTCGTTTTAATATCCTTGATAGAACTTTCTCTTATCCAGCGTAGCTTAAACATCCATGGGACAGACTACAGATAGAGAGAGGGTAGAACACTGGGATTTATAAGTTCTGGTGTGTCCGGTACCCCTCGGAAAGAGACACTGCTTGTAATCCGCCGCAACAAAATCATTCATTCTTCCAGAGCTTTCTTATGTTCACGTTACTATCCACTCAAAAGATGAGATATTTAAAGTGATACTCACCGAATTCATCCCGTGCCGCAGATAACACTCTTCGTGCATCATTCAGATCAGTTCCCATCTCAGTTCCCATGGCAGCAGACACCATTACTAACACTTCATTGACGTCTAAACGATTATCGTCGTCTTCATCCATGGTTTTATACATTTCCTATTTAATCGTATAAAAAAGATTTAATATATCACTCATGTACTGCAGGACTAGTACGGATATCCCATAGCTATACAAAGACAACCACTAGTCAAGAACTTTATCCATTCGTAGCTGCGCGCGCGGCAATAAGCACAAGGGAAGAGTAGCATTTATAGAGTGAGCTAAGGACGATAAAGTGTTTAATTTTCTTTAAATTATCACATGCGCTTTATTCATTTATTTATTTTTTACGCTCACTAATTATAGTGCGTTATTAAAAAAAAGTGGTCTAATATTGGACAGGGTATATCATTTTATATAGAATGATTTTATATAGAATGTCTTTAAGCGGCTACTTTCTCTCTTGATTCCATCAAGCGACATCTGAACACTTATCTTTGAAGCGCGCGAGCCTGCAAGAGGGGAAATCTTTTTCCCCATACCTTGAGCTTACAGGGGAGGCATTCGTAAGTATACGTTATGCCGTTATTAATCAAGCCGTTTGAATAATAAGACTATAGCTTACTTTGAAAATTACAATATGCTGAGCCAGTTTCTCCAGTTCAAGTGCAATAGAGCCATCGGCTGTCTCGGTCCTACAAAAGAGAATGTTGTACATCAGGTAATGTGCAAGAACTAGAGTATGCTAAACGTATGATAATGCCTTTCAACAGAACGCAGAATGTGAGCTAGTAAACAGCTTTAAAAAAGTAATCGAAGAGAAACTCCTGGTATCAAAAAAGGCACAACCTTCTTAATTCTAACTGAGTCTTCCTAAAATAAAAACGCCAACCCACCTCGTTCCAGCAAGTCTATCGTTTAGACAACAAATGGCTGTAAATTCCCTGGAATCAACAGTTTGATCTTTGTTCAGATCAAACACCTAATGTACAAACAAACAAAGTTAGACTGATCGCTAGATATCACGAATAAAGCTGTTATTAAATCATGCACTATTTTACACAGAGTGAGTCATGTCAAGTATTTCTATACCTGTACAAAGTGTTTGATATCATCCCTCGATACTACAGGCATCATTTTAAGCTTTAGTTCTTCAAGCGTGACTGAACCGTTTTTATCTTTGTCGATTTCATTGAACATTGACTTGAAGGTGTCTTTTTGTTTGTCTCCAATTATACCATACTTTGACTCCTGGATATAAAGTGGACATTAACTACATTGTATCATCATCATCATCATCATCATTATCACTATCATCCATTATCAGCATCGTTATCATTCATTGTAGCATCTTTATCATCATAATTATCATCAGCATCATTAACATCCACTATCATCATCATCATCATTATAATTAGCAGCAGCAGCATTATCATCCATTGTCAGCACCTTTATCATCATAATTATCAGCAGCAGCATTATGATCCATTATCATCATCATCATTATAATCATCTTTATCATAAATGATCACAATCTGTCAATGAATGATCGAGTTAAATTCCCCTGGACTTACATTCCCTTGGCCCCTGATAAAGGCTTACAGAGCGAAACAAAAAAATTGGTAACTGTATTTAAGGCCCGAACACACGATGCAACATTTCCAGCAACATCGCACGCAACACAGTTGCACCATGTGCACAATGTTACAGAAAATGCTCCAGACGTAGAACTCGATCCTAAACCTTAAACAATGCGCCCAACATTGAAGGGGTAGCACTGTGTTATTATGTAATCAGTCATTTGCATGACTATCTGCATCATCAACCTTGCTATCAATACCACAATACGTAGAGTGATTCCATAACTCTGTCTGTTCGCTCTTCTGAGTTGGGCTTCCTGTGCAAAAGAGCGAAAACTAGTTGCTTCATGGAATCACTCTATACCATACGACGTGTATCACCAGCAATTTTATTCCCGTATTCAAGATCATAATCAGCTTTAATTACAGGTAATATCAATATTATCTTCATCATCATCAATATCATGCATGCTTTATTATATCATTGTCACCATTATTAGTAGCAGCATCATATGATTTCTATCATTATCGTATAATCAGCATTACAGTACGATACTTACTGGAGTGACATCAATGTCAGCGTTTGTCAGTCTGTCTTGAAGAGCGATGGTCTCCGTTAAAAACATACTGAAAAGGCGAGAAACAATGATGTTATGACAAGGGAAAGGTCATAGACCACAAAAACAAAGTGTTGCGTAGTTACACTTACTCTGAAAATTTGGCCACTTGTGTATTCTTGGATTTCGAAATTTCAGATGATATAAAAATTCTGTTGAAACAATGAAATTTTAAGGTCTTATTAGTGAAGAGAATGTGAGTTTCAAATAACAATTTTTAAATTAATAAAAAGGCCTGCATAATTTTCATCGGGGAGGTATAGCCACAATTACAAGCATCGTTAGGAAAGACTTATTTCTATGCTACTGGTAAGATGTAATGAGTATACTAGCAACTTTTCTGGCAATTTTTTCTCAACACTGCACGCAACACAGAGTTGCACCGTGCGCCAACGCCTGCAACAGTTGCGCGCAATATTTGCAGGTTTAGGGTGGCGTTCTACTTCTGTAACTTTTCCTGTAACGTTGCACGCAACATTGCAGAGGTGGCGCACAGCAATGCTTCAAAAAAGTTCTTGGCATCGGGTTTTGCGATGTTGCGATAACAGCAAATTAATTCCATTACCTGTACCTATCGCGCGCAACTTGCAAGAAATGCATTGTGTCTATGGATCTGCGTATAACACTACTTTCTTAAAATCTCATATCGCTAGAGTGCCAGTTTTCATGAACACAAAAACTTTAAAAATAGCTTAACATGAGCCCACTGACCTATTAGGAGGCGGTTTCCCTGGTTTATAACGTCCATCGACTTCTTTCTTTTTAACACCCAACCATTCGTCCATATATGGATTGACGTGACCATCGTCTTGTTTTTCTTTATTCTCATCGCTTTTTTCCTTTTGATTCTCTTTACCACCTGACTTTGCTCGTCTCTGATTGGCGGGCTTTTTAATGACGTCATCTTGAAAACGCAAATTTTTCACTTTTTTCGTTGATTTGGACGATGATGGTTTTGTAGTTTTGTCCTTTTCATTATTTTCTTCTAGTTTTTCTGTATTCAAATTTGCATTTTTATTTAACTCTTCATTCTCTGTTTTTGAAATTTCTTTATTTTCTTCATCTTTATCACCACCATTTCCCCCCGCTTCTGTTTCAGTAGAACTGGCTTCTAGTGGCTTATCGCCTGCGTCAACTGTTGAAGTCCCGTCTGGTGTATTTTCTGGAGTATTTGACTTAGCTTGTCGCATCTTACGCGCACCACGCATTGCTACAATATCAAGATCGTCGATCGAACTTGTCTCAGATTTAGTATCCTCTGCCCATTTACCCTCGCTTCCATGTGGACTTTGTTGACCAGACAATAAGACCTACATATACAAAAAGTGTTCATTTGTGATGATATAATTTTAATTTGACTGGTTTAGTGACGGTACAAGTTGTACAACAACCAAAATGGTGACATTCAGTAGCAAGAGGAGATAAATTCTATTTCGGGGTATTTTGTGCATCAGCAAAGATTCTGTCGAGACATCCATATTTAATCATTAGTTACTGAACCACTGCATCTCATTGTCGGAATTGTGGAATTTGAGGACTATCTATTCAAGAGTTGGCAATAAATTGTACTCAGTCGTAGTGAAGAACCTACTTACCCCTAAATCGACACCATTTTCCTTTGCGCTAGAGGGCGTTGGCGAAATCATTTGTCCACTGGGGCTTTCACGTGGATCGATATAATCATGTCTAAAGAAAAACAACAAATCGGATCAGCTACAGGCGCAAACTATATGAATGGAATAACATTAAAAAGCACCATAGTTGTTTTAAAAGAGTACAATTTATTTAGAACGTGGTAATTTCAACGAGGTAAGATTTCTATTTTCGACACGTGCGCGCGCGGCAACTCGCTGCGTGATCCTCTTTGCCGTCCGCCGTTTCCAGTGTACGCGGAACTTAATAGGATATCTAATATCTCCAAGTGTAACTGAACCGTTTTTGTCTTTGTTAATTCTTCTGCTTTCAAAGAGATAAGGATTTTTTTTCGACGGGCGACGCGCGCAGAATATCGCGTCCGTGTAAGTCTACGGGAACAGTCGAGCACTCGTACACTAACGCAAAAAAGTCATAGAGATTTAATAAGAAGAGGGTACGCTTTGAGAAAGAGCCGCAAAGTTTATCCAGAGGTTATCAGGTTATAAACTCTGCAGGCCCGAAATATTATCGGATCTTCAGTAAAAAAACATGTCCCACATCTCTTGGATTTTTCTCTTCATTTCACAGACTTATACTTAAACAGCAGCTCGTATATAATATATCATCAGTTTCTCCCTATCATACACACATGATCATGGTTATAGCTTACTGTGCATCCTTCATGGCTTGATATTGAGCAAGCTGTTTATGATGAGCCAGCAATTTTAGCCTCAACAAGTCATTAGCATCAACATCCCATCTGTTCAATAAAAAGAATAGAAAAAATAATCTATCATCTTCCTGTACATTCGAATTATTTTCCAAAAATGTTTTACTTTATTTAATTTACGATTACCTGTTTGGTCATGTTGCTTTTGGGGGGAGTCTTACCTTCCACAGTATCTCCTGCTGACGAACCAGCTATGACAGAATTCCCGGACGCGTTTCGCCTTCTGGCCTCTTCAACGTACTTGTTTACGCGTTTCGCCTTCTGGCCTCTTCAACGTACTTGTTTTCGTGTCACGAAAACAAGTACGTTGAAGAGGCCAGAAGGCGAAACGCGTCCGGGAATTCTGTCATAGCTGGTTCGTCAGCAGGAGATACTGTGGAAGGTAAGACTCCCCCCAAAAGCAACATGACCATATCGAACTCCGCTATTGCTAAATTCAAGAACGTTTGTAAGAAGGATTACCTGTTTTTAACTGGTATTTGACTTCCACACAAATAGTAATGCCTATCAACTCTGTGTGCAATGATCTAAAACACAGAATGCAACTTTTATATTCAATTCTATTCAAGCTAAACATAATTCTCCAATGGAAAGCATAGCAGGGAAAGATTGTAAGAAAAATTGTCATGGGGATGGGGGTGTATGGAAAGATTGTTAGAAGTACATTTAATGAATGTCAGTGATGAATATAAACCTGCACTGCACAAATTTCATGGATTACCAGGGGAGGGGTGGGTAGGGGAATTTTTTTTACATACCTCAGATTTTCTTTTGAGTCTTCTGCATTCACTTTTTGCTTTTGATTCTGCAAACTGACGCTGTTTTTGTGTGGTGTATAGAATTCTTGGGCTTAAGAAAAGAGGGTCTGTCAGTCAAATGAGTTGAGGTTTACAAGAAATCTAGAGCAGATTTTGTATGAGTGTGAAATGGACCATGCTGTGCCTTGACCATGTCAGTGCCATGATGTTTATAAAAACATTCAAAACTCCTGCTGTAGCCATGCTAGGAGCATATGGTGCCATTTTCACAGTCATGCGAAATCTATTCTTACTATAAGTTATTTCCTTACTTGATATCAGCCACATGCCATTTGTCTGGAAGAGAAGTAGTCTGCAGGTTCAAAGAAACACCATATTAGTACTTATGTGAACTAGTCAAAGAAACACTGGCCAATTGTTACTTTATGTGAACATCAGACCAAAAGTCCTTTCTTGAGTTTAAATTATTTTTATCATTTGCCTTGCCAACAATAAATAGGCCACAGAGGAACACAAATTCTTCTACTGAGTTGTCTTGGGAGGAGGGGGGAGGAGGGGAGGGTTGAGGAGGGGAGGGTTAAACAACAAAGCATTTAGGCTTCGATCCTAGTATTCCTAATGTAAGCATCAACATGTAGCACCCTTAAAAAATAAGAATAGTCCACTTTCGATATATGGTTGAGTTATTGCACACAAAGGAATCAATACGAGGCTCCGGGGAATAATGCTTAGTAGTGCATAACAAAACAATTGTTGAGTCGCGCACCACTAAGCATTATTCCCCAGAGCCTCAAACTGATTCTTTTGTGTGTGGCATCTCAACCATATATCGAAAGTGGGCTATTACTGTCTACCCTATTTAGAGGTGGGTACCTCCCCTACTCAGGGGTAGGTGTTTCTGCGCCACCTTGGGGTTAGCAAAGGACCAAGCAAAAGGCAAGGTTATAAGAAACTCTGGGACAACTGTATGTGTGAATAATATATAAATAAATATAATAATATAATAAATATTAATATCTTTCAATTTATAGAAGAATACAATTTTTATAGTATATACATACAGATTGACGAGTTACTGAAAGAGGAACAGATCTTGATGTCCCTTTCGCTGTAGACTGTGCATACTTGCTTGTCATTGGCATCGCAGGTAGTGAGGTGGTCTTGAAATGTGTTGTTGGGCTATTGTTTAAAAAATGAGCAAAAATCGTAATCTAATTTGAATTTGGAAGAAATAAATGAATAAATGGATGGGAAGACTGCAAGAATAAATTGAAGAACATACTGGAAGTCATATTGTCTGGCTTGTTCAAACCCATCCTCTTGAAGCTTATATGGGCTATTAGATCTCTAGGAATTCAAATGAAAGAAAAATTGTGAAATTATGAAAGAATAAAGAACAAGTTATGAAACAGTTTTAAATTAGGTGTGGGGAAAGAGTGCAATCTTTGACCACCCCACCCCTCTGAATTTTTGAATTGAGTGACTCATACTTTAATTTGTTCTTGAAGTGACAATCAATTTTAATCATAATAAATTTCATTAATATCTAATAGGTGTTTTCTTTCCCCTGTTCCTCTTCATAGTATGGGTATAAATCGCGTCTATATAAAGTTCCAAAAATGAACAAACCTTCACAATAATATCACTAGACTGAACTCTCCCTGGCGCAGAATAGGTACTTCTACTTGGATTTGCAGTTAGTCGTCGCACAGCAAGAGATGATTGTCCACGGAACTGTACGTGTCGATTATGTGGCTCTTTCTTGAGCTCCTCAGTTTTAAACTTGACTGAAGGGGATACAACTTTACGATATAGACTGGTCACAGCTTGGTCTTCTAGAACGTAAGACAACATGTTTAATAATTAGTCCATGTAAACAAGAAGTTGCAACATGGTTTCCATGCAAGACATCGAATCGAAAAATTTCCTTTGATAAGTCAAATGGTAGAGATTTAGGCCTCTCAGTGATAAAGATGGCGAAATTGTACTTCAAACGTTGGTGGACTTACGAAATTTAATTTAACTTACCCATTCTTAAGATTCTTTTACAAAAGGGGATCCATCAGAGGACAAAAGAGCACTCAACTACGCATTTCCAAAGCATCGCAATGTGGGACAACAAACATCTGTAAACTTTTAAAAAGTTAATGTTACTTCTCTACTAGCAAGGAAACAACTCTAATCAATTCGTAAGACTCTTACCTTGATTCTATAGCTACTTATACGTTGTAATCAGTTATAAGTCCGTCTTGATTACCCAAAATAAACTACAATGTGATTAGCTTAATTGCTCTTCTTAGTTACAAGCTCATTTGCATGTCAGGCAATCTGAGCCTACGATTCCACTGCACAGCAGGTATACTTTCAAATTCAAGATGGCGGCGCCCAAAGCAAAGGTGAGGTTTTCACTGGAGTGATTTTTACCGTGTATTGAGCTTTAGATGATCCTTTTGATTTGTTTTAATAGTTAAATACACAAGTAGAGGATACAAATGTGACATTTGAAGACCAGCAGTTTATTAATACTTTCGCTCGCAAGAATGGAAGACTGCAAGAAATCAAAGCAGAAATTGCAGAGAAAAAGGTTAGGTCTTAGCTATCATTCAAGCATTGAACGTACTTTTTATTACTTAATTTTATTGTTTGATGTCAATTTTAGATGGCCGTGAATTAGTGCTAGCCTTTGTTGTCTTTGAATCATATTGTCTCTTTAAAGATTAAGTTAGCCCGGAGTTAGCAATGGCTGTGTGCTAGCCATCCTAGTTGTCAAAATTTGGGCTTATATATAAGCTTTCATAGTTTGTATTACTAATAATATTGATTTGGGAAAATAAATGGCATATCCAGACAACTGAGACACATGCATCGCATGATGTGATGTGTGTTGCCCCATATAGACCCGTATCACACAAGTGTGAGATTATAAAGTATATGATTCATTGGAAAAAGGCATTCACTATCAAATTAATCACATCGATATTAGTAAAACTGCAAAGTTTCAGGGAGATTGCTCTTAAACTGGCAAAGATTTAAAATTTAGTATTTTTACAAAGAAATGTAACACCTGCCTGGTTAGCCTCCTTATCATGCTAAACACATTTCTTTATAAAAATTCCACAAAAGTATCTTAGTAGCTTCAAAAATTCATAACCTTGTCAGTTTAAGGACAATCTTTACAAAACTCTGCAATTTTACTAATATTGATGTGATGAATTTCATAGCATTTTTTTTTTGATAAATAAAATATTTTATATTATTCATGTTAGCATGATAAGGATCTATTTGAGCTATTTTTAGACTACAATAATATTAAGACACTTGGATGTGCTATAAAATTGAAATATTTCCCATGTGTTCACTACCAGTACACATTGAATTCAAATATTTCTAAAAATTAGGAAGCTGAAGCTTTTTAATCAAGGCATGCACACAGTGTCAGTAACCAGGTTATGCTCTCTTTCAGGTACCGGTAATGATTTTAAAATGAAATTCCCATTCGAAATCCAATTTTTCTTTCTCTCCATTCAAAATCTCACATTGTTCTATTGTGAGCCAACCATTCAAAGTCAAGTCCATTACTAATCATCAAGTACTATAAGCTAACATTTTCATCCATTTTCTTGCAGAAAAATCTTCAGAATATTGAAGATGCTTGTGACGAGATCCTGATGGTAGATGATGATGAAATGATTCCGTATCCTTATCATCCATTTTTCTAAAATACCCAATATACTAGAGTAATATTTCTCACAAATATCTTAATAGTCAAGTGGCTGCATTAATCTCTCTGGTCACTTTATAAATCTATGTAAGATTAATTTTGATGTTAAATCCTTGACTTTTCTTAGCTACAAAGTTGGTGAAGTATTTGTTAATTTATCATCAGAAGAAGTGCAAAGTCTATTAGAGAGGGAAAAAGAAACAACAGAAGATGAAATAAAAACCTATGAAGCACAGTGTGTAGATATACAAGCAATTTTAGATGATCTTAAAGTCAAACTTTATGCAAAGTTTGGGAAGAATATCAACCTTGATGCTGATGAAGATTGATTGACTAGTAGTTTTATTTATATGGTGAAGTGAAATTGTTGCACAAAACCAAACTTAATAATGTAGTGTTTATTCACAATGATCAAAGGGTCCCCTGTGAAAATGGCCTAAGTGACTTTTTGATGATTTTTTTCAGTGGTATTAGATGATATCAACTTACTTCCTTATGCAGAAAAACCAATGTCCGGACTTCCATCAAAAGTCACTTAGATCATTTTCACAGGGAAACCTTCAATTTGGAACACCAAATGTTCCATATTGTTGACTGTATGACAAATGTGATGTAAAGTCTTCCACTCTGCATTTCTGTTGAAATAAATAGAGTTTATAGAAATGAAATCTAAATGTCATGTCTAAATGTCAGGGTTTATGTAGTGTACGGAAAGAGGGTGCCTACAGTTTAATGTCCTTATCCAAAAAGATGCAAAGGTCTACCTATTTGTAGATGTAAATACAAACTAAGACACTATCTTCTTAAAGCCCCTATCACCTATATATTTTTTTATTTTCAAACTCAGTTTTTGTTGGAGAGCATATTGAAGATCTTTTATCCTGTTTTTTCCTAGACCGATATTTTCTGAGATATAAAGGTATCACATTTCAAATTGCAAATGACGTAAAGGAGTCAACACTGCCAACTTCTCATGGCTTTTACAAAATGAGGTCTTCATTTGATAGCTGAAGTTTTCACTAAACAACAGGTTTTACCAATGGAAATAATTTACAAATGGAAAAATTCAAGTATCTTAAATTATCTTGTTTTTGTATAATAAATGATGACTCCTTTTATGTCATCAAATTTGCATTTTGATATTTGAAACCCTTATATCTCAGAAAATATGGGTCTAGGAAAAACAGGATAAAAACATCTTCACTATGCTTGCCAACAAGAACTGAGTTTGAACATAAAACATATGGGTGATAGGCACTTTAATAATAGAGTGATTTAGCAAACACAACACTGATGAGAACAGAATGTGAGATGGTGAATATTATCAAGTGTTTATTGTGTGACTACCTGACAATGTTGCAATATGTTCAGAATACCATCTCATGCACTTCAATTCAAACAAAATTTGTCAGCGTGTGCAACCTCTTACCCTGGAAACCAGAGGTTTATTTCTAAACCTAAGTGGACACCTCTCCTAAGTAGACACTTCTCTTAAATGGACACCTCTCCTAAGTGGACACATCTCCTATGTGGACACCTCTCCTAAGTAGACACCTCTCTTAAGTGGACACCTCTCCTAAGTGGACACATCTATGTGGACACCTCTCCTAAGTGGACACCTCTCCTATGTGGACACCTCTCCTAAGTGGACACCTCTCCTATGTGGACACCTCTCCTAAGTGGACACCTCTCCTATGTAGACACCTCTCCTAAGTAGACACCTCTCTTAAGTGGACACCTCTCCTAAGTGGACACCTCTCCTAAGTGGACACATCTCCTATGTGGACACCTCTCCTATGTGGACACCTCTCCTAAGTGGACACCTCTCCCATGTGGACACCTCTCCTAAGTGGACACCTCTCCTAAGTGGACACCTCTCCTAAGTGGATACCTCTCCTAAGTGGACACCTCTCCTAAGTGGACACCTCTCCCATGTGGACACCTCTCCTAAGTGAACACCTCTCCTATGTGGACACCTCTCCTAAGTGGACACCTCTCCTAAGTGGACACCTCTCCTAAGTGGACACATCTCCTATGTGGACACCTCTCCTATGTGGACACCTCTCCTAAGTGGACATATCTCCTAAGTGGACACCTCTCCTATGTGGACACCTCTCCTAAGTGAACACCTCTCCTATGTGGACACCTCTCCTAAGTAGACACCTCTCCTATGTGGACACCTCTCCTAAGTAGACACCTCTCCTATGTGGACACCTCTCTTAAGTGGACACCTCTCCTATGTGGACACATCTCCTAAGTGGACACCTCTCCTATGTGGACACCTCTCCTATGTGGACACCTCTCCTATGTGGACACCTCTCCTAAGTGGACACCTCTCCTATGTGGACACCTCTCTTAAGTGGACACCTCTCCTATGTGGACACATCTCCTAAGTGGACACCTCTCCTATGTGGACACCTCTCCTATGTGGACACCTCCCCTATGTGGACACCTCTCCTAAGTAGACACCTCTCCTATGTGGACACCTCTCTTAAGTGGACACCTCTCCTATGTGGACACATCTCCTAAGTGGACACCTCTCCTATGTGGACACCTCTCCTATGTGGACACCTCTCCTATGTGGACACCTCTCCTAAGTAGACACCTCTCCTATGTGGACACCTCTCTTAAGTGGACACCTCTGCTATGTGGACACCTCTGCTAAGTGGACACCTGTCCTATGTGGACACCTCTCCTATGTGGACACCTCTCCTATGTGGACACCTCTCCTAAGTGGACACATCTCCTAAGTGGACACCTCTCCTATGTGGACACCTCCCCTATGTGGACACCTCCCCTATGTGGACACCTCTCCTAAGTGAACACCTCTCCTAAGTGGACACCTCTCCTAACTGAACGCCTCTCCTAAGTGGACACCTCCCCTATGTGGACACCTCTCCTAAGTGGACACCTCTCCTATGTGGACACCTCTCCTAAGTGGACACCTCTCCTAAGTGGACACCTCTCCTAAGTGGACACCTCTCCTAAGTGGACACATCTCCTATGTGGACACCTCTCCTATGTGGACACCTCTCCTAAGTGGACATATCTCCTAAGTGGACACCTCTCCTATGTGGACACCTCTCCTAAGTGAACACCTCTCCTATGTGGACACCTCTCCTAAGTAGACACCTCTCCTATGTGGACACCTCTCCTAAGTAGACACCTCTCCTATGTGGACACCTCTCTTAAGTGGACACCTCTCCTATGTGGACACATCTCCTAAGTGGACACCTCTCCTATGTGGACACCTCTCCTATGTGGACACCTCTCCTATGTGGACACCTCTCCTAAGTAGACACCTCTCCTATGTGGACACCTCTCTTAAGTGGACACCTCTGCTATGTGGACACCTCTGCTAAGTGGACACCTGTCCTATGTGGACACCTCTCCTAAGTAGACACCTCTCCTATGTGGACACCTCTCCTAAGTGGACACATCTATGTGGACACCTCTCCTAAGTGGACACCTCTCCTATGTGGACACCTCTCCTAAGTGGACACCTCTCCTATGTGGACACCTCTCCTAAGTGGACACCTGTCCTATGTGGACACCTCTCCTAAGTAGACACCTCTCCTATGTGGACACCTCTCCTAAGTAGACACCTCTCCTATGTGGACACCTCTCCTAAGTAGACACCTCTCCTATGTGGACACCTCTCCTAAGTAGACACCTCTCCTAAGTGGACACCTCTCCTAAGTAGACACCTCTCCTAAGTGGACACCTCTCCTATGTGGACACCTCTCCTATGTGGACACCTCTCCTAAGTGGACACATCTCCTAAGTGGACACCTCTCCTATGTGGACACCTCCCCTATGTGGACACCTCCCCTATGTGGACACCTCTCCTAAGTGAACACCTCTCCTAAGTGGACACCTCTCCTAACTGAACGCCTCTCCTAAGTGGACACCTCCCCTATGTGGACACCTCTCCTAAGTAGACACCTCTCCTATGTGGACACCTCTCTTAAGTGGACACCTCTCCTAAGTGGACACCTCTCCTAAGTGGACACCTGTCCTATGTGGACACCTCTCGTAAGTGGACACCTCGTAAGTGGACACCTCTTCTAAGTGGACACCTCTCCTATGTGGACACCTCTCCTAAGTGGACACCTCTCCTATGTGGACACCTCTCCTAAGTGGACACCTCTTCTAAGTGGACACCTCTCCTAAGTGGACACCTCTTCTAAGTGGACACCTCTCCTATGTGGACACCTCTCCTAAGTGGACACCTCTTCTAAGTGGACACCTCTCAAGTGGACACATCTCCTATGTGGACACCTCTCCTAAGTGGACACATCTCCTATGTGGACACTTCTCAATACCTGTATGAAAGGTCATGCCAATAAAGCTTGTTATACCTATGTGGACACCTCTCCTAAGTGGACACCTCTCCTAAGTGGACACCTCTCCTAAGTGGACACCCCTCCTAAGTGGACACCTCAATTAAAACAAATTACCAAATAGAAGAATACCTTGATACTGTCAGAAATTATGAACAAAGGAGATTATTAACAAAATTTAGAATAAGCAACCATAAATTAGCTGTCGAGACTGGAAGATATGGGAAACAAAAGATTCAGGTCGACAAAAGATTCTGCATCTTATGTAACAACAGTGAAATTGAAACAGAAGAGCACATGTTGTTACATTGCCCATGCTATTCCAGTTTACGACAGCATTTTATGAACAAAATAACTGGAGAAATCAAACTAAATACCTTAGATACAAAAACATTAACTGTAAATTTACTAAGTTCAAATAATCCAACTATTACGTTCTATGTATCAAAATATATTTTAAAGTGTTTCGAACTAAGGGCAATTAACCTTAGCTCAAACTACGACAAAATAAGAACAATGTAGATCTAGTATCATTCATATATATATATATCAACATGTTAATGTTTCATTATAATTTTTTCTATATCTATATTCATATTAGTCTTTAATCATTTGTATACTTTAGCGATACCTGTAATTAATGGGTCATGCGAATAAAGTTTATCTACCCAAGTGGACACATCTCCTATGTGGACACCTCTCCTAAGTAGACACCTCTCCTAAGTGGACACCTCTCCTAAGTGGACACCTCTCCTAAGTGAACACCTCTCCTATGTGGACACCTCTCCTAAGTGGACACCTCTCCTAAGTGGACACCTCTCCTAAGTGGACATTTCTCCTATGTGGACACCCCCTATGTGGACACCTCTCCTATGTGGACACCTCTCCTAAGTGGACACCTCTCCTAAGTGGACACCTCTCCTAAGTGGACATTTCTCCTATGTGGACACCCCCTAGCACCTCTCCTATGTGGACACCTCTCCTATGTGGACACCTCTCCTAAGTGGGCACCTCTGCTATGTGGACACTTCTCCTATGTGGACACCTCTGCTATGTGGACACCCCTCCTATGTGGACACCTCTGCTATGTGGACACCTCTCCTAAGTGGACACCTCTGCTATGTGGACACCTCTCCTAAGTGGACACCTCTGCTATGTGGACACCTCTCCTAAGTGGACACCTCTGCTATGTGGACACCTCTCCTAAGTGGACACCTCTGCTATGTGGATACCTCTGCTATATGGACACCTCTCTTAAGTGGACACCTTTCCTAAGTGGGCACCTCTGCTATGTGGACACATCTCCTAAGTGGACACCTCTGCTATGTGGACACTTCTCCTATATACTAGTTATATATATATTGTTAAAGTTCTTTATTATCATCTTTATATATATATAATCATTGTAAAATTAATATGCTTTTGCAATACTTGTAATCAAATGAGTCATGCAAATAAAGCAATTACCTACCTATGTGGACACCTCTCCTAAGTGGACACCTCTCCTAAGTGGACACCTCTCCTAAGTGGACACCTCTCCTAAGTAGACACCTCTCCTAAGTGGACACCTCTCCTAAGTGGACACCTCTCCTACGTGGACACCTCTTGTAAGTGGACACCTCTGCTATGTGGACATCTTAAATCCACTCATCTTCATGCATATAGGGAGTGGCAACCTCGATATGCCCTAAGGGCACATAATGCCCTAAAAGGTGTTGGATATATATCCATCACCTTTTAGCAACAAGCCTGAATCCCCATGTAACACTTTAGTAATTCAGCAAAAAACAATCTATAAAAACATTTAATAAAACAATTACAATAAAATTGTTAAACGTGATAAAGGACATGAGCGTGACGGGGTTGTCCTTGGTTACTGGTCGGCGAACTGGAAACTCTTGTTTTATGACTTCCGGTTTGGCTGACTCATACATCATCACGCGCACCACGTGACTGAAACACTTGAAGGAAAAATTTTTATTCAAGCGCGAAAATTTGTCTAAACATGCTGTTGGATTCGTTGTTTTACCGGACTTATCTTTATTCGCGTTAAAAACCTTCCATTAGATTGCTTTTTGAAGTATTGAGTTTCGTTTTAATAGTAATATTCCAGATATTTCGTAATAACAAGCTTATTTTCAAGCTGAGGGCTAAAACGCTCACGTGAATGCTGAAGTTACATAAGCTAAGCATAAAGACACGAAGAAAGAAGTTCTTCTCTTAACTTTGCTTTACCTCCTCAAAGAATGTCTTCCAGTGTAAATATGGCTGAATCTGATGCACTTTTACGTGGAGATTCGTCACAACCTGTCTACAGTGGTTTTCTGGCTCCCATTCAAGATCATCCCGACTCCGCATCGCGATCGCTCGCAGCCTCAGAATATTTGGTGAGAAAATCGAAAGAGGATTTCGTTACCCCTGGAATACCAATATTCAGGGCGATATTTGTGGTCATGAACGGTGCAATGGGAGCAGGAATATTGAATTTTCCTCAAGCATTTGCCAAAGCTGGTGGAGTTGGTCATGGGATGACCATTCAAATTGTAAGTTTCACTGAAGATTTTTGCTGGTTGGTTTGTTTGATTTTCAATGTTGGAACATTGATTTGTTTGATTTTCAATGCCTAAACTTTGACTTCCTTGAATGTCTGTCTCATGACTTGAAAATCAACACAAAATATTTACAATGTACACAATGTACTTGTAAGTCAGTAAGCTTATATTAAGCTTATGTAACTTATGTACACGTTTTTACAAAATGAATTCCCATCATAATGATATGATGATAATGATAATTGAAATTGTTCATTTTGATAAATTTATAATTCAGATATAAGAGATTGTGATCTTAAAGGCATCGAATTCAACATAACTTCATGCAACCTTGCACACAACAGACTGTTGCACCTTTGCCCTAGCTCCCACCGTATATAGTACTTAGAGGGTCAGAGTGCATCATGTCAGGATTTTATATATTATCTGGAAAATTAAGTCAAAAAGTGTCATCTGGCATCTGGAAAAAGAATTTAGTTCATTTTACATGTATTCCCCACTGGAAATACAATTTAAATATTGATTTGGTTTTATAAAGCTTCAGCTTTATTTTAAAATTCTCCCCTCACTCTCCCACCTTTAATAGCCAACTTCCAAGATACACTTCACTTGCCATATACAAAAGTATCCAGACTAGCCCATGTGCATAAAGCTCAGTCATTCGTAACAAGACAAATTAAGTTTTAGCACGTAGCCTCATTCTGAGTCCTTTGTAAGTGACAGACGAAGCATATCTCATAACTGGACTATTCCCTATGATTTACACACCTTGCATGTTTCACAAATTGCAAGCAGTTTTCTATTGTCAGTGTACTATTATTGACAATAGATTTGATGTCGCAAAATGTTAAAAATTCATGTGGAACCACTTGGGTAGTTCATGGCTGCACTGTAACATTTTTAGCATGTATTAATTTTTTTTTTTCATTTATACTCTGGAAAAGGCTCATCCCTTGCTCTGGAACATAATTTAACCCCCAAACTATCTCTAACTGTATTTTTTTGCTCTGAGTCCAGGATTTGTACTTAGGGACTGTACGTTTTTAATGAGGGGGGGGGGGGGGGGGTGGGCTGGAGTTTTTCATCTCAACCAAAACAAAATTGTGATGACCCTCCCCCTTGCTTTTTGAAAAAGATCCATGGCCCTTCATTGATTAACAGAAAAAAATTGGTGACCCTCCCCTAGCCAACTCAAATCAACCAAACAAAGATTGCAACACAGTGCTGCATATACATATATTAGAGAGCCTGGAAACAAGGCTGTAGCTTCCGCCTGCTCAAAACAATTTGGCTTACTGGGTGACAAAACCCAATAAATGTGTGAGCTAGGGACGGACGACCATTAGATAATTGATGGGAGACACTGTACTGCAGGAATGTCATTTGCATAATTTTTTTGTCTATGCCCTTGCACGATATTCGAAATCCTTATTTTTAATAAAATAAAATGATGTATGAGCTGTTATAATGATTGCAAAGCACGTGCAGCTTTGCACAATGGTTGTTGGGAAGGAGTTTAAAATAGCCACTTTTTGGCAAATTAATGTATGGATATTAAGACTATCAAAGCATTTCCACATGCATATGAGCTCACAATTGCAAAGTGCGAGTCGCTTCGCGGAAAATCTTAGAAGGACTTAGTAAAGTCTAGCACAACTGCTGTTGATGAAATAAAGGAAAGTCAAACATGCACAGGAGCCATTTTGGTTCCAGCTTGAATGTACAAATAGATATATACAAAATAAGTCCGGAGAAATGTAATGTGATTTCCACTCGTTTCTAAAGAGGTGACCCCCCCCCTTACATGGAAAAAGACAGGCTTGACCCTTCACAAACATTGAATATTTTTTCGATGACCCTCCCCCAAAATACTCCAGCCCACCCTCCCTCATTAAAAACGTACAGTCCCTTAAATTGTTCATTTATGTCTTTTTTTTTTCAAGATTATGTTGTTGTTCATAATTGGAGCCTTCATAATACTTGCTTACTGTGCTGATAAATGTGGAGCTCAGAATTTCCAAGAAATAGTCCGAGGTAGTCTTGGCTCAAAAAGTTATATTATTACAGAGGTCTTGGTATTGATCTATATGATTGGTACATCTATTGCTTATATGGTTCTCATAGCTGACCAACTAGAAAAAGGTAGGCAGGCTTATTTATTTGAAGACCACAGTTTTATAGTGGTAGCTCATGGCTGTTAATATATTTTTAATGATAAATATTTGATATACAATATGCGTGCTCTTTGAATGACTGTGATGATTAGATCAAAGGATAGAGCCAGACAGTTCACACAAAAATAGTATAAAATATAAAAGCAATGTAAAATGAATGCTTGTTTAAAACACTCTGGAAGATGTAGAGCACTCAAAAAGCAAGGGGAAAAAAGCTAGATCTTATATGTGACTCTTGAGTTCACTTTTCTTGTAAGCATTAGGATGACCAAGTAGTGAGAGCATTGGTGTCTTACTCTGACCAGGGCATCACGTGACTTGAGTCTAAGTCATTTTGTTCGCTTCCATTGCTCTGAGGGTTTTTCTCCGGATTCTCCGGTTTTCCTCCTCCGTAAAAATCAACATGTGAGCTGAGAGTTGTATGCTTAAAACAGTCAATGTAGTGGTAGTGTGTGTAATTAGAGTAGTGTCCCCTAGTCAACTTGAAGACATTAGACACTTACCATATTTACCTGTTTTTAAAAGCGCTGCCCCCAATTATTAACACTGCCATCGATTGAGCACCACATTTGAAAACAAAATTTTTAATAACCACCACCCTCAAAATAAGCACCCCACATATTGACACACAATACAGCACTTATTCAAAGAACTCTAATTTGGCTATCATCTGGAATAAGGAAGAAAACAAGTACCGTATAATTCAACATTGAATTATGCACCTGTTTAAGTACATGTAAGTTATGAACACAATGCTATAAATATTTATATAACATATACTGGTTTCCATGTACTGTATATTAATTTTATTTTTATAGTTGGAGAGGCTATAGTTTCTGAACATCATTGGTATGTCAGCAGAAACTTTTTACAAAGTGTTGTAGCCATTTTTTTTCTCCTTCCATTATGTCTTCCTAAACACATGGGGATTCTCAGCTATACAAGGTAAACCATGCATTAAATGCCAAGTACGTATTTGAACTAGTTTTATCATCATAGCATAAATAGTAGTAGTAGTAGTCATAGTATATAGTTATGGGTCATTTGCATTTGCATTGTAAGCAAATACTTTGAGTTATTTGT
The DNA here is from genome assembly GCA_029948255.1 of Telmatactis stephensoni. Classification (NCBI taxonomy): domain Eukaryota; kingdom Metazoa; phylum Cnidaria; class Anthozoa; order Actiniaria; family Isophelliidae; genus Telmatactis; species Telmatactis stephensoni. The sequence goes on along the minus strand of JALIZF010001840.1, from coordinate 556,692 downwards.
TATTTTAAATGTGCTTATGCTTATCTCACTAGAGAAATGACAAGCACTGCTAATGAACAGTACATTACTGAGTCTGTGTATGCATGTTGCTTGTGCTTATGCTTATGTCACTAGTGAAAAGACAAGCACCGCTAATGAACAGTACATTACTGAGTCTGTGTATGTTGCTTGTGCTTATGTAACTTATGTCACTAGTGAAAAGACAAGCACTGCTAATGAGCAGTACATTACTGAGTCTGTGTATGTTGCTTGTGCACGTGCTTATGTAACTTATGTCACTAGTGAAAAGACAAGCACTGCTAATGAGCAGTACATTACTGAGTCTGTGTATGTTACTTATGCTTATGCTTATGTCACTAGTGAAAAGACAAGCACTGTCTGCTAATGAGAAGTACATTACTGAGTCTGTGTATGTTGCTTGTGCTTATGCTTATGCCACTAGTGAAAACTAGTCTAAGTTATATGTACATGCATGCATGTATCATCATGCTACAGTTGGCTATTTATCAATTAGACAACAGAGAGTCACACGCCCATGGCATTATAGACGCATGGGAGAAAACACACAGAACGATTAACAAACATAAGAGTGGCACGAGGTATAGCCGAGTGTGACTCTAGTTTGTTAAGAGTTCTTTATATTTTCTCAAGTGCGTTTATAACGCAATGGGCAAGCAGCTTTCTGCTGTCTAATTTACCGGTATTGATTTATAACAGAGCCTACTAGTAGAACGTTAAAGATGGGGCCGTGTAGCCCATGGGGAAATAGTTCATAGATTTTTCAACCAATCAGAGCGCGTGTTATATGTGTCACCATCTTAAAAACGAATGATTTGAAAAAAATGATGGCGAAGATACTGCGCATGCAGTGCAGCCTATGGACAAATAGTTCATACTGTAGCTTAATCTGGCCAATCAGAGCACGCATAAGATTGTAGCTATGTTATAAAATTTATTAGAGAGTTGTTAGCATTATTCAAGTCCGGGCAGTTTAACCTGAGTTGATAACTAACAATAATTCCTAATGTTCCTTACAGCACTGTTGGTGGTCTTGGTGTTGCCTATATCTGTTTTGTAGCTGCTTATAAGTATTGGGTTGGTACATACAATCCTCAGAGAATTGTTCCACAGTAAGTACTTGATCTGTAGTTTTAGATTAGTTGTTAGGCAGGTCCACATCAGCCCTTGGCTGCTAGATTTTAAACCTGCATATCAAATAAAGTATGTAGCATGTATGTATGCATCTGTTGTTTTTGAGTCGATATGATAGATGATAGATAGATAGTGTGACCCTGATGTTTAATGCTATAATTGTGTTTTAGTGTTGAGAAATCCTGGATGGACTATTTTACTGTCATTCCAACTATTTGCTTTGGTTACCAGGTAATGTCATACACAATTTAATATTTCAAAAACGCTGTCATGGTTTTTGCATCAAGCATCAAGGCAAGCCTGAAATAAATGCTGGTTTTGTGCTGCTTATAATCAATAGAGAGATTAAGCATCACGTACACGAGAAACGGCAAAGAGAATCACGTGACCTGCTTTTTTCGTGTCTGGCGTTGATGTTTCAACGCAAGGATGGATCATTTTGCGTTTGCCGTACAGGTGAAAAGTTGCTCTTTCGTTTGAGTACCAATTCGTAGGTCACGTGTTCCTCTCTGCCATTTGCCGTTTGCCGTGTACGTGATGCTTAATCTCTCTAATAATGTGTTCAAATCAGACTTGTTCTCATGCAAAAAGAATTGAGGGCAGTATACTAACAAGGGCTTGAAAATGCTCACATTTTCAAATTTTAAAAATTCCTGCATTAGCTATGATGAGGTATCATCCAAACATGCATTTGCAAGATGTATGAGGCAGGTTGTTATCAGTATGTAAAAAATAAAAGATAATTAAAATCAGAAATAATAAACAATAAAAAAAGAGGAAATCCTTTGCCTCTAGTCCTTTTTAAATGTGAGGTAGTTATCTTCTTTTGCTGCAAGTTTGGTTTTTTTTTTGTCAAATAGATTTATTTAATACTGAATGAGTAAACAAACAAAGAAATGAGTGATATTATAATGAATAATGAATGAATGGATAAAAGAATGAATGAATGAATCATGGATGAAAATGTTTGGATACTTAGGTAGATGAATGGATGGATATATTGCCCTCCAGAAACACATCTTGTTTGTTCACATTACACTACAAACTGTAATTGGAACCGGAAAATTTATTTGTAACAAAAAATATATATTTCTCAGTAATGTGTGTAATTAGTTTCTTTGAGTTTGAAATTCCATTCAAATGTAATTATTTTTTATTCAGGTCCATGTACAAGCAGTATCAGTCTATGCAGAGCTCAGAAGACCCACCCTGCCACGTTTTACTGTTGTCTGTGCCTTAGCAATGGTGTTCTGTTGTATAGCCTACTCTTTTACAGCCTGCTTTGGTTACTTAACTTTTGGTCAGAAAGTCAGAGGAGACTTCCTATTAAACTATGACAAAGATGATATTCTTGCTAACGTTGCTAGGGTGGTGTTAGCACTAGTGGTGTTTTCATCTTATGCAGTATGTACCTTTTGTGGAAGGTAATTCAGTGATGAAGCCATTTGGTGATGTTTATTTTGATATGAAGATTGTAATTATTTATTTAGCCTGGTTCATACTAGTGACACAAGCATTAACACAAGAAACATAATGCAGATAACTCCATTTGTCACCACTACCAAGTCTGTATTTTGTTGTTTCACGTGTTGCTTGCACTTATGTGCTTTTGTGATTAACCAGGCTTCATCCTTCAAATTGCCATGTAAAATTGCCATAGTAAGTTGCGTCTTAGATAATACACATCTTATCTTTGTTTGAATAAATGAATCTAAATGTTCAATTTATTTTTCTATCAGGTCTTCAATAGACGGTCTATGGTTATCAGGTTGGAGAATGTCGATAGTTGATGCACAGAAACATGCAAAACTAAGACGTATCGTGATTACTGTTTGCTGGGTTATGTCATCTCTCTTGGCTTCTATTGTTATACCAGATGTTAGCTATGTAATTTCAATTGTTGGTGGAATAGCAGCATTGTTTATTCTATTCTTTCCAGGTAATTGTTTTGTCACTACACCACACCATACCACACATCACACCACATCACCACCACACCATACCATACCACACCATAACATACCACCACCACCACCACACACCAACACCACACCATACCACACCACACCTTACCATACCACACCATACCTCGGCAAGCCACAACATACCATACACCGTCCCCATTCCACACCATACCACACCATACCACCACCATTAACACCATAACATACTGCACCACACCACACCATACCACACATCACCCCCATTCCACACCATACCATACCACACACCACACCACACACCACCACCATTCAACACCAACCACACATCACCCCCATTCCACACCATACCATACCACACCATACCACACACCACACCACACACCACACAACACACCCACACACCACCACACACCACACACACACCACACACACACACACACACACACCCACACACACCACCACCATTAACACCATAACATCAGGGTTGTATCCAGAATTTTTTATTGGGGGGTCCTTACATACCAAATTGTCACTATGACGTCATAGCAATCTATTGTTTTAGCACAAAGGATCATGGTCGATAGAGGGGGACAGAACTACATACAGGAATTGAAACAAAAAGTGTTCTGTAGAACGAAACAAGAAAAGTGGTTAATTGCTATATTCGCAGGCTTTTTGATTTTGGTCATGTGCATTGCCATATATGGAATGTCTTGATCTGGAAGCCCAATGCATAATTTCGATTTGAAACAAAATGGAAAGATCAATGACTCCGGAAGGCGAGAAAACTGATTTCCTTAAGTTAACACCCAGTGCATAAGGATGACAACTGTTAAATAACATATCATTTTAGTCTAAATAAATCCTCACTCTGCATCTCCAGTCAGATTTGTTCTTTTCTACACTTTTTGGCTTAGAAAGGGGGGTCATGGGTACCCTGTAACCCCTCTAGATACGCTCCTGAACATACTGCACCACACCACACAGCACTACCATTCCACACCATATTATACCATAGTGCATCTATGCCAGTTATGATATCAATGCCAATTATCATTTTTAAGATACTTATATCTACTCTCCATGCAGTTTGTGTGACCTCATTTATCTGTCCCTCAGATTTAAGTTGATCATACAGTATAATTATGTTATTAACAATTTCTTCCAATAGCCTCCTTTTGGCCATATTTGTAGCTACAGTACTAGTCTCAGATTAGAATATAACACTGATTTTTTCTTTCAGGGATTTGCTTAGTGATGGAGCTAATCAGAAATAACTCTTTTACAATACTTCATTGGGTGTTATTAGTTCTTGGCATCCTCTATGTTGTTATGGGAACCTTCTTGTTTGGAGAATCTGAAGTACTAGCAATTAATGAGGATCTTAAAAGACAAAATTTGTATTGATGAACAAAATTCTTTCAAGAAATAAGATGAAGTAGATTAGTGGAAGAGTCCTGGCAAGTTTTTATCAACCCAGTGACAAGTGGAGCTTAAATTAGAATTTAAGACTTCCTGGTGTGACAGTAAATGGCTGTTACATGATTCCACTAAGTTGGTAAGCTTTTGCCAGCTGGCAAGAGTAAATTAATGTTTGGCCTATATATCTGGTAAGCTGTCGAGTGTATGAGAGGAATTATTATTGCAGAATATTGCATTCAAGAACATGCTGCAATCATGAGCCTTCACATAAATGATGACAGTGTGGAAAGAAGGAAAGATGTTGTGACCAAATGCCAAATTCATAATAAGCCATTTTGCAATATACTTAATTTCAGAACATTCTAAGAAACTTTCAACAAATATTAAATTCAACGATAATTTATAATTATTTTTGTTTACATAACATTTATATGTAGAATTATTTAATATATTCCTGTTTGATAAACTCTAAACTCTAAAATGGGGAAAAAGATTCAATGGTATACTCAGGAATAAGCTAATAGTTTAGACAGTTCATTGAAAATCTATGGTGTATAGCTAGCCAGACTAGGGTGCTTTTGGTCCTTTTGTACAAGTGTGAAACAGACCTCACCATACCAATTAATCATGTCAGTGTTGTGTTGTCTAAAAAACATTCAAATTTCCTGTGGTAACCGTGTGGTGCTATATGATGGTGCCATTTCCACAGTCAAATAAAGTCCACTCTAACATCAAGAAGGAGGGTCCCAATTTATTTTCAGATTTCTTATAAATACAAGGAAGAGCTACCTTCAAAAGTGTTGTTCCAGAACCCACACCCTAGCTGTCTTATTCAGTGCCATTTAATAATTCCAGTAAAAATATCCTTGGATTCCATGTCTGGTAGATTTTGTTCTCATTGTCAAATGCAAACTCACTCCTGTTTAATACCACTGTTGCATAATAATTATGCACTCTATCAGACAAAAGTCTTGGACAAAAATCAGACAATATGGGCTACTGTGAAGCCAACAGTGTATTCAGACATCAATGGAGAAAACTCCTGCCTGGTATGAGTGATTTGTCTGTAAGGGTAATTGGGAATAGGACTTGTTTTGAGGTCTCTCCACTTGCTGGACTTGATTTTTATGTGAGTTCATTCCGCTTGGAAAGGAATTAACTGCCAAATTCCAAAATGACACCATATATATGATAATCTTGTCTAGTGTAAAACGGCAGGGTTGGGGCATGCAATCTTATTGGGTTTCTAGAATTAATCTTAATTATTGTACAGTTGAACCTCCCATAAGTGGACATGAGAGGTGTCCATTTATGGAAGACTAAAAATGTAGAGTTTCTTAGGAGAAGGGACCAAAGTTTGCTGTCCACGTATTGGAGGTGTCAGCTTAAGGGAGGTGTCTATTTGTGGAGGTTTGACTGTATATGTGATACATTACCAAAGAATGGGATTTCATTGATATGTGAGGTAATTAAAATAAGAATCAATGGAAAAGTAGTTTTATATAAAAGAACCAACTGACAGAGAAAAATAATAAAAAATATCAAAATGTTCTTCTGTATTTCATTAAACTCCTTCCAGAGGTAATAGTTAATGACACAAAGCATGTTTTCTGAGCTTAACCAAAGCTTAAGTATTCACTACATGAACTGGAAGTATGCTGTATCATCAACTTCTGCCTTTGCTAGTTTGGTCATTGTCCAGAGGTGTGGCACCCCAAATAGAGATTACTTAAATCTTCCAGGCAGCATCTCCCTACTGTGGAGCTGCTGCTCTCCTTCCAACATGTATTCCATTTCCATTTCTTGGTTAAGTCTTTTATTAATTAAAATCAATGCCTTTAAATTATTGACACCTCATGATCAACATGTTCATGTAAAGCTATAGATTTACAACAGTTTTAATGTTTTATTATATTAGTCTGGTTTGGGTTGGGATTCATCTTGATCGCCTGTTAAATCCTGTCATATTTCTGACCTGAAAATCATAATTTTTTGTTAATTTTGCACAGTGTGTTTTCAAGATATAATGAAGCATTTCAAATGAAGTACAGTGGAAACTTTATAACAGCCACCCATGGAACCTTGAAAAGTGGTTGCTTATTAGAGGCAGGCATTTAACAGAGACCTCATTTATAGTGTTCTGTGAGCAGATATTTGGGCCTAATGAACTTCTCTGACCACTACAAAGTTAGTGGCTGCTTAATAGAAGACCATTATATAGAGATTCCACTGTAGTTGTTGTTAAACATTATCTGCATGCAACTCAAGTCAACTCACCGTAGTTAGAGCAGCAAATAGCAGTTGAGCTGTATCAGCCCCTGTTTTCTGAAACTGCAAAATACCAATGTTATTTTAAGGATTGAGGTTATTTGCATGGTACTATATGAACATCCCTTGATAGGTATTTTAACTGAAGCTATGAATACTCCCCGGGATATATATACTCACAGACTCTTTCATTTTTGCAAATTGTTTGATATCTTCAAGTCTTTTGTCTAGGAAAGCCCAAGTATCTACAAAATCTTCTGAACGATCTCTAACCATGTACAGTTCTAGAGAAAAACAAGTCATATGAAATAAAGTTGCATTGAGTAAGTGAATAAGTTTCTCTAGGGTTGAAAGGAAGGGAGGAATTTTTTTCCCCTTTTTCAATTTCTGCAACTTCTACAAATATATTGTCTTTGATATCAAATTTATAATTACCTGTTGCTCCATAAAGAGCAGCTAAAACCCCACGTTTTGTGTACCAGTTAATCTACAAGAACAAGACAACTTATTTAGAAACACTGTATCTTTGGAGTTCCTGTGGAAAAGCAACACAGGTATCCCAGCCTACATACATCAGTGGATGTGTCTCCTGCATGATACCATATGTCATCTACCATGTATGAAACTGCTGTTAAAGCATCAGGAGCATTCTGTGGCATTGCCATTAAGCGCATCACCTGTATTTAGGAGAACCAACCATAAGTACATGTAATTTACAGCGAACTGTTTCGAAGAAGCAATTTCTACCTATTTGGACATGCACCTCAAATGAACAATTGTTCAGAATTATTCTGGGTACCTCTGCCAGGTTTGAGACAAATTGCACCTAATTTCTGCCCTCTCCTTGTGGCTGACACTGGCATTGAATAAGAGCAAATTCCTTAAGATGTGTTTTAGGGAACCTTAAGTCAGACCCACACTGCAAGTGCACACAGCAGCACAGTTGCACCATGTGCATTTCAAACCCTGCAACAATCGAGAGTGCATATTGTACACAGCAGTTGCACAAGTAAAATCAAGTTCTACTTTTTAACTGTTGTGTACCACTATAGCAGAGGTGGAGTAGGGAGGTGCAATATTGCTGATGTGCAGTTTTGCACAGGAAAAAGTTGCATTGCGTGCCATAATGATTATTCCTGAAAACCCAAGTGAGGTCCCATATCTCACCTGAGGCCAACTATCAATGTATGGAATTATCATTCCAAGTCTAACTTCAACAGCATCTCTTATTATTACACTTGATCTTCTCCTTCTAAAATATGAGATATCATATATAAAGAACATTAAACAAATTGGCCAGCGAATGATCAAAACTCTAAAAATACAATAAAAAGTAAGTTCTGTGACATACGGGGTATCTTTCTCCTCCTCTTCTTTTTTGGAATTCTCTACTAGATAATCAGCTAATTGTAAGTTACAGTCTTCGATAAAGAACAATGCCAAGTCACCACCACCTCTGGGAAACATACTTTTCACCATTGCTGATAAACCAAGGGTTTCTGCTCCTGCTGATATAGAGTTGGACGACCAGCCATACTCAGGGACATAAGCTAAAGAGGCTCTAAGAATTCTACTTTCAATGTCTTCTTCACCCTCTGATTCATGCTGTTGCTCTTCTTCCTGATCTGTTTCTTGTTCAACATGCCTACACAAAAATGGTCAACACAGGAGTAAAATTAATGCAGATCTGCCTACATTGTCTCATTTCTCACTTCTCCCATCCTATCAATTCCCATTCATGCATTTGCATTAACTTACTCATCACGTTGTTCAGAATCCTGTGTTTCTGATGTCTTATCATCTGTATGAAGCCTTTGGATCCTTGATAGTCCTTGAATATATAACAAGTAAGCTTACATCATACTGTACATACCAGAATCAGCCACCTATCTCATGTAATACTACAATGTCCAGAAAATCTTTCACGCTTGATTTGCAGTAACTTCATTAAAGTGTCTCAGTGTTTACTGTTATTTTATAACTGATGCTAAAATCTCTCAAAATTTGAACAATTTCGTTACGTAATGGCAAAACCTCACTGTCAGCACCAAAAAGATCTTCTAAAATAACACATTAAAACAATGTGTTCTTTGCAAGTAAATGAAAATCTCGAGACATTAACAGCAAGAGATATAGTTATTATTGATTTTTTATCGATTGACATACCAAATAAGCCAAGACGAACCGTATTGAGCTGTCTATTGAGAACAGTACGAAACAAACACACCGCCATCTTGGATGATTCCCTTGGAACAGAACACACAGGAAGCCCAAACAATAACACGTGACAATATAGAGCAAACATGGCGTGTTGTCGTGGTTGTTGGCAAGTCTGGAGTTGATTTTGACTATTCCTCGCTAGACATGTCTTTGTTGCGAAATATGGTCAAGCCAGGCGTCAAGCGATCTATTTCAGAGTCTGACGGCGTTGTACCGGCAAAGAAGTCTTTTGCTCGTTCATTTTCTGTGTCAAGTAATGGTCAAACGAATGGCCATCATGGCGGTCATCAAGACAAGAACAAGAACGCTTTCAGACAACAGCGATTCAACCTACCCATTTTCCCCGCAAGAAGAGCTTTGATAACAGAAATACGAACCAAAGATAATGTTATAGTCGTAGGAGAAACAGGGAGCGGTAAAACAACTCAAATTCCACAATATTTATATGAAGCAAAGTTAGCTAAAGACGGCATGATAGCTGTAACTCAACCTCGACGTGTAGCTGCGATAAGCATTGCACAAAGAGTAGCTAAGGAAATGGGGGTACAAACAGGTGAAGAAGTTGGCTATACTGTTAGGTTTGAGGACGTAACTTCTGCTAAAACTAAAGTGAAATACATGACAGATGGAATGTTATTAAGAGAAGCTATGGGGGACCCACTACTGAGAAAGTATTTGGTGATTATACTAGATGAAGCTCATGAGAGAACAGTACATACTGATGTACTATTTGGAGTAGTCAAAGCTGCACAGAAAATGAGGAAAGCACAAGGGTTACATCCTTTGAAGATTGTTGTAATGTCTGCAACACTAGAGGCAGAACACTTCTCAAAGTATTTTAACAATGCAGAAGTGTTATATATAGAAGGACGACAACATCCAATACAAGTTATGTATGCTGTTGAAGCACAGGTTGACTACATTCATGCTGCTTTGGTAACTGTTATGCAGTTACACCAAGAGCAACCACCAGTGTGAGTATATGCACACTGCAAATAGTGGTATAAACTATGGTTGAACCTTGCTTCAGCAGACACCATTTGGACCATGAGTTGATGTCTGTTCATGGGAGGTGTCTCTTTATGAGAGACTAGAGTAGGGGGAGCTTTGTATTTCAAGTATATATTGTAGAGCTTCAGTATCATGTTGTATAATTGTGTTTTGAACTGTATTGATTATGTGCATGAAACTGAGGTTATTTTGAGATATTTGCGTCCTTATCCCTTCTTTGCTTAAGAGATTTTAGCCTCTACTCCAGAAAAGGTGTTGGTGTCCGCCTATGAGAGGTGTCTGCTTTTGGGAGGTCAAAAATGTATTTGTAAGAAGAAATGCAGGGACCAAGTCTAGTGTTGGCGTCTGCTTATAGGGGGTGTCCACTTACAGAAGGTGTGTGTTAGTGGAGTTTAGTTTGACTGTAGTGGCATCCAAAGTAGTTTAGTGGACATGTACAGTATGAGAGATTGTTAACAGAGTTCTGTTTCCTCTACAGAGGTGACATATTGGTATTTTTAACTGGTCAAGAAGAAATTGAATCACTAGCAAGACTAGTTAGTGACTGTGCACAACATTGTCCTCCAGGTAAATAAGAGTCTTGTTAAAACCCACAGTAATAGTGTGGTAACTCCTACAAGGGATTGCCTTGGGATGTCACCAGCCCTGTTCTATATATCTCATTGATCATAGGCAAATATATATGGATTTGCTACAAGACCTCCCCTTTTTCTCTCTTACTTCCTCTAAGCAAGAGATTCATGGCATTACTCCTATATCACATCCTGAGGTGCAGGATCTACCCCTGCTGAAATGCCTTTTGGTTCTTTTCATCTAGTAGATACTTTTCCAAAATACCTTCTGGATCTACTGGATGGTTTCTGATTTCTATAATACCATACCCCTCCTTAAGGTTCCAACTTCTCTCTAATCTGTGTTGCCCCTGGCTGGAGAGAGAGAGAGAGAGAGAGTTGAGGTTGCTCTGTACTTTCAGAGAATCATGTGTACTGTAGTCTCAGTGCTCTACTTGGTCAATAATTGACCAAGTATTGATGTCTTATCTATTGCACTGCTAATCACACTTTTTCTTCTCTAGGTTGCCCTAAACTGGTAGTTTGTCCCATGTTTGCAGCTCTACCATCCAGTCAGCAGATGAAGGTTTTTCAACCTGCAACTCCCTGGACTCGAAAAGTAATTCTGTCAACTAATATTGCTGAGACTTCAGTGACAATACCAGGGGTCAAATATGTAGTTGACACAGGATATGTCAAAGCTAAAGGTCTGTACAACTTTGATCTCTTCATCCCATATATTAGGGGTGGGCATTTATTAGAGGGGGAATTTAGTTCAAATTTTTAGGAGTTCTGGGGACGTTTATTAGACGGAAGCATTTATTAAAGCATCTATTAGCGTAAATAGGATCTGTGAGGTAGAATAAATTCTTGGGGAGTTGGTTTGGTAGCCGGGTGTGCACCTTACCAGCTCAGAAAAGCATTTCTGGTGAGGGCCACCAATATTACTGTAGATATATTCATTATCATCATCATCATCTTCATCATCTTTAGTTGTCATTATCTGTATTTTTGTAATAAAGATGTTGATGTACTGCAAACATCATCCTTTATGCCATCCCTACCAACCATTCAAATTAATCTTGTTTTTCACAGGTTTTCATCCAAAGACAGGTCTCGACATGTTAAAAGTACAGCCAGTGTCTAAGGCACAAGCAAGGCAAAGACTTGGGCGAGCTGGTCGTGAATGTAGTGGTATCTGCTACCGTTTATATACCGAGGAACAGTTTGCTACACTGCAAGAAATGACTGTCCCAGAAATTCAACGCTGTAATCTGGCTAGTGTTATATTACAGTTGATTGCATTGGGGATAAATGATGTCGAGAAGTTTGACTTTATGGATAAACCTGACAAAGATGCAGTTCAAAAGGCACTAAAACAGCTAGAGATTCTAGAAGCAGTGGAAAAGAGGCAAAATTCTTACAAGGTAATATAATTATTTGTCTTTCTATCCTAAATTTCTTAAATAGCAGAGCAGTAGGCACGGTTGGAAATGTGTTTGCTAATGGTAAAAAAGGGCGGGAAACTTGACTTTCGACAAATGGTGCACGCGTCTACCCAAGAACCGAAAAGAGCGGTAAAATTAAAAGAGCGGGAAACTTGACTTCCGGTAAATGGTGTACGCGTCTACCCAAGAACCGAAAAGAGCGGGAAAAGTGGATTCCGCAATCGGAAGACCGAGTTTTCTGGAACTACACATACCGTTTGAGTTGAATTCCAACCTAATTTTCGGTTCTCCCGGTAAATGGTAAGCACCCCTATTATTAACTATTATTTTTGTAATTATTTAGCTAACTCCTTTGGGTCACAAAATGGCAAATTTCCCTCTTGAGCCAAGATTATCTAAAGTGATTTTGGAATCCGAAAAACTTGGCTGTACAGAGGAGATTTTAACTGTGGTAGCACTGCTCTCTGTGGAGTCCATTGTGTACACTCCACATAGTCAACGTGAAAGAGCCAACACTGTACGAAAGAAATTCCTCTCCTCAGAAGGAGATCATATTTCGCTACTTAACATTTACCGTGCGTATAAAGCATGTGGCATGAACAAAACATGGTGTCATGATCATTTTATCAACACTCGAGTCATGAAACTGGTTGGAGATATTCGTAAACAATTGCGTGAAATCTGTGTACGCCTGGATATCACCTTGAAGTCTTGTGGTAAAGATACTGGGGTAGTACGGCAGTGTATTGCAAGGGGTCTATTTATGAATGCTGCCGAGCTCCAGCTTGATGGTACATATCAGACTGTCTCGCATCGACAGACAGTAGCCATTCATCCTTCATCTGCACTGTTCATGTCTAAGGCTGCTTATGTTGTTTATAATGAACTTGTGCACACTTCGAAATGTTATATGAGAGACTTGTGTCTTGTCTCGCCTGATTGGCTAATTGAAGCAGCACCAAGGTATTTCCAGGAACATCGTATTAAGCCTCCACCTACTTCACAGACCTCATGAGCAACGTTCTTGTTTCCCTCCTTTTCGTCCTCTCTTTAAGAAAAACGTAAAGCTTATTCCAAGAACATCGTATTAAGCTTCCAGCTACTTCACAGACCTCATTGAGCAACGTTCAGTTGCCCCTCAGTCTATTTTTTGTCCTCTCTATGACATAAACGGTAAATCACCTCTCCCCAAAATCATATCCTTATGATAAAACTAATTCGCAGAATCAATACTCAACATCAATTTTACTGACTTTCTGTCCCATTCTCGTACACTGTAAAGGTTCCTTTTATCATCCCTCAGTCGCGGAGTAAGGGGAAAAGTAAACCCTGCCGGCCTTTGCCCCTTCCACCTCCACATTTCTGGACGTAAAAATTATGGTCTATTCGAAAAAACCTGTTTCAAAACCGGTTTTCGGTATGCAAACGTCATCATACGCATGGCAGTTTCGCTCGCAAGTTATTGCTGGCTCATGAAAGTCGCCGAGCTAGGTTTTTCCTCACTCGTTGACGATGCTGAGGATCAGAAAAAAACTCTGCTAGTATGTCACAAGTCGTATTTTGATATTGTTCGCATGTCATTATTACAGATGAGTACGTCCGCAATGTTTAATTATTTTAGACAATTTAATGAATTATATTGTGGAGAAGGCGTGGTGTTGCTATCTTTTTAATAGTTATTAATAATAGATAATAATAAATGATATTGCATGACTTGAATGAAAAGATTTTGATTCCATGCTTGGAATTATAATGAAATTATACGTGAAAAATGACTTTTTCAAGCAAAATTATAGACACCTTATTAGCTTACAACAAGAGACGGCACGGCAGCCATCTTGGTTGAACTTGAACAAAAGATTTCTCATTAGCGTCACTTTTTTATTCATCCAACATGGCTAGCGCTCTATTGTCTTTGACTTCCCAAAGGAGTGATGAAACCCATCAATACTCACTGTATCATACAAGACTAAGAGCCACCCTAACCCTAACCTAACGTCTGTGAACTTTAAAACAACTTAATTTTGCTTAAAGAAGTCCTTTTTCACGTATTCACTTTCAGTTATGAATTGTTTACGTTAGTAATTTTTAAGCTATATCCGCTCTTACACTGAAACTGATCCAGTACTAAAGGTCCAAGTCGTGAGGCACTGTCCCTCTCACAAGTTCAGTTCAAACCCCGAAACACTTTTCTGATGAGGAGATTTTCAAGTTTTTTGATTCGACAACAAGTTTATACATCTACAGCTCTAGTTTCTTGTAAGACTAGGAAAACTGTTACTCATAATTGGGTGATTTTACGTCATTGTTCTGTAATTATTGCGTAGTTTGTGTTGATACAAATGTCCATTAATTGACCTTAATAACGACACTTATTTCAATATTTAGCTGCTAATTTAATTTTTTATTTTGGCATTTGCACTCACAAATTTCGATTTCGACATTCTTAATAATGCAATATAGAATTTATTCATATTCATTTTTTTATAATAACTTTGTTTACCAAGAAAAACAGATGTTGCAAATATTGCAAAAAGGGTGTCAACAATGAAGAACTAAATTATCATTTGAAGCTGACTCCCTCAGCAGAAATGTTGGTGCGTGCAACGGTACACCGTTAGGTTTCTGCTTGCGGATGCGTTTGGGGTGAATTTCGAGGATAAAACAAAATCAGAATAGATAATGTCAAAAACCCATCGAAAATTCGCATCACTGAAAAGACGCTGAACCACAACATTTGTCTATAATTTGTGCTTATTATTGCGGGCTAATGATGTCTATTGATAACTGAATTCACTATTTGTGGCCTGTTCTCTTCATACCAGAAAACACGCAAACAAACCAGTGACAGAGACGTAGTTAACTCGATACTAGCCCTGGGTTGTTCATCATAAATCTTTACATCTTCTGAATAAATAAATACGATGACATGTTCGTATTTCCTTTGAAAATTACTTGGTAAATGTTTTGTTTAAACAAGTAGAACCTACAAAATTACTATTTGGATAGGATTTTATTGGTTTCTGCCTCGAGCGCTGCTAGTGCGCATGTGTGGCTATATCTCAGAATATCATTGTTTAATTTGTTGGTCAGCTTTCAACATTTTGAATCGAAATTAAATATGAATTATAACTGATCGGTTGTCTTTCATCTATAGATTATCGGCTTAACGTCTTCAGTGACCACGCCAGTTTCTTCCATAAGCCTTACTACAGACTTAAAGTTCTTTCAGGGCTTGAATAGAGGTTGTCTGGCTTAATTCTCGACGCCATTTGTTATTTTTTGCCTGCAGCGAGCGTTATTAGATTTCAAGTTACACCCGACTATCATGGCATTGATATAAAAACCGGTTGAACAGGTTTTTATCGATTTAACTAATGTATAGGAAAAAGAAAATTTGATATAATCACACAAGCTGAGATGGAGATAACATTGTTTTTATTAGAAAATGTGGACGAAGAGTTCAACAAGAGAATGACTAAAATTCCAAAAATCAACCGAACTTAAATATAACGAAGTTTGATTGCTGCACGAGGCTTTCAGTGGTAGACCAATGTTAAATTGGACTATACTTCGTACAGCTACCATAATGAGTTAGCTTATGGAGCAATTTCTTCAAAGTGATTTTCCCCTTTGTACGTCCACTAACCGATTGACTAAACATGAGAGACTATTATGGTCAAAAAAGAGTTATTAACTGCAAAAAACCATGTTTATCAAAAAGCGTTTTGACCGCCTTGGTCAAATGTGATGAGAGACAATTGTTGATTATTTATTATAGCTTTTATTAATTTTTTTCAATATTGTTTCTGAAATATCACGGACTAGATTACCGAAGAGACCTGCAGCGAAGAACTTATTTTTATAGCCATTTTTAATGATTCATGATTTCAACAATTAGCGAAGCTTTTACTTATTCTTCCAAAGATCTGAACTGAAGATATGTTTGTGTGTTTGGGGTTTTTAATTGCAGTCAGCCCAGTCGATTGTATTATTATGTAACCTTTATTGTACAAAGTTTTTGTTTCCTGAGAGTTCCACTCTAGTAAGTGGAGATAAATGAACTATATTAATGGTGACGGTTCTTTTCATATTTTCTTCGGAAATCAAAAGTCTTTAAGAGGTTTTTATCATTCATGGATTCTCTGTTAGCTGGGTACTCAATAAAAATCACTCATTTCTTCTTTAAATCGGGACCAAGTCACGAGAATTGTTCATTTCAGGATCAGCTGTCGAGTAGTCGTATAAACTTACTTGCTATTTTTAGGTCCGGAATTGTATTATTAAGTGCACGGACTACAAATATATAAATTACCGTTTAATCCAAGTCGACATTAGGACTCCAAATGAAAAAGAAAATGAATGCTTTCCTGTGAACTGAAAATAAAAATGCTTTCGAAATCATGCAGAACAGAAATATTTTAGGATTTACGCATTTGCCTCGCTTTACATAGTAATAAATTGGTATTCTTTATTTGCCTTTTCACGAAATGTTGACAAAAGTTACACACTTGCCGCCCACAGTGAGTCGCTGTCGAAAAAAAAACATTGAGACAGAATGCCATTTCTTTGCTTTCAGTTTGGGAGTTTCATAATCGAAATCTGTAAGTTTCGCAAAAAGAGAAAAAAAATTCAAGGAAACAATTTCACTGTCATTGATCAAAACTTCGAAAACCATTTCAGTGTGATCGATAACGAATTCAAAAACCATTTTCATGCTGGCAAGCTTTGCATCAAGCTGACAAATTTTTTTAATTTGTTTCTTTTTAGTTGTAAAAACCAAATCCCCCTTGCAGAGACACAGTGGTTGCGTTGTTATGAAAATGAGGGAAATTTTTTCCTGTATCATTAGATTTAAAAAAAAGCTCTAGAAATAATCTTGAAGTACAAATTCAGTCTGTGGTTTCTAGGTGTCATAATATAGAGCTAGTGGTCATTGTACTGACGATTACTTTAACAGAAAGCCATGAGTGTTTGATACAAGCCGTGGTTTGCGAGAGAGAAATATTAAAAATGATCAAAAAGACATTATTCTTAAATCACTGATAATTACTAGAAATACGAGGCGGAGAAAGAAAATCAAACGATTTATGCCTTGTTTGTTCCGTCAAACTTTGACACGTTTCAAAATTGGATTCTCGTTTTTTATCCCTATTTTTGGGTCGATCTTCTATGCGTTTAATTCAGGCTGCAAATCCTACTTAAGCGGTGTTGAATGCTGTAAGATTGTAATGGTATATTATGTATTTAGATGACAATGGATATTTTTGTGCTTTTTAGCACTAGATAACAGATTAATGCAGAGTTTTAAGGACGTGGCAAAATAACGGACGCAATAAAACATTGTGTTAAAAATAGACTCATAATTTCCCCTTACTGTAAACATCTTACAGATTTAATGTCAGAGACTTTGACAAATGACACTTTGAAAATTGTTTTTCACGAGGGAAACTGCCGCGAAACGTGACATACGATTCTACCACAATTTCAACTAAAGCTCTCAATATTAAATGGTTTTATTTTCTACAAATTGCACGATTGTCATACATATCGGCTCTCGGTTTTGATTCATCTCCTAGGTCTTCACAGTTTTTAATTCGTTATTTTCTAACCACAGAGTTACTCCCGGCAAGCAAATCGTCTATCTCTGAAGTCCTGCCATTTAATCCCGTTATTGTTTTTTTTTAGTAAATGTCTCCGGTCATTCGGACGAGGGCTTTTCACGTTTCATGCAATGTTGACACTTGGCTTAAATACTACTTGAATGGCAATGAATAAAATTATGAAAACTAAACCAATTGGAAATTCCCCCTTCCTGAATTCATCACAATATTACAATAACCTCATTTCGACTATAAAAACATGGTCCTTCTTTGTGCAACTGTTGTGACATGCTCTTGAAAGAGGACATTCAGCTGTAGATTTGTAGCCATGAACCTGCTATAAGCTTTGTTTCACGATCGCCAAGTTCACGGTCTATTTTATCAATAGAGTTTTGCTTCAAAAGTTTTGCTCGATGTCGTTGCTTACTCTCTTTGAGTGATGTCAGAATATCGTCCGTTTCACTACCTTCTTCTACCACAAAAGGCGATGGAAAATAATCTGGAAAAAGATCACTCACGTCAGTTTCGCCGCCAATTCCTCCAAACTTTGACCGCTTGAGCAATCCCATACGCCATCTTCTTTGCGCTCGCAACCTTGCCTCTATAGCTAGTTCTTCATCACATTTGTCGTCCTTGCATTCTGTGGAACAGTCTCGATCAGTCTTTTCTATCTGTTTGTCTTGTGTTTCTTTGTTATCTTTATTTTCTCTTGCCTTGTTATCATTTTCTTTTTCCTGTTTTTCCACGACGTTGTCGGTTTCTTCTGTTCTTTCGGTTTGATCTGAACTCGTAGCAGGTTGTTCCTGTGCAGAATTTCTACACGATGGAAACACTTTGGTACAACTTTTTGGCCACTGTACTTTGACTCTGGTACTACTTTGTGATGTTTTGGTCGCCACGGGCCCACGTTTTGTAACAATTCCATTGTCTTCCTTGTTTTGGTCTTTTTCCTCCATTTTAAAATTCGCCATGACAGACTTTAACTTAATTTTCACTTAATACGCTTGCTTTAGGCTTGCTCTTTGCAAGAATATCTTCTTAGCGTTTAGAAAGCCGTTTGGCTGTGATTGATATTTGCACTGCTCGACTACTTCGAGAAACCTGATTGTTCGTTCACCAATACGCCGTCTTTTATTACATATTCTCCAGTGACGTCACACTCTAATCTGATTGGTCAAGATTATCGTCAACGATCCCGACATCTCATTATATTATAATTATCGCGATAATCTTCGCTATGCACGTCAGATAGTTCCTGTTTCTTGCTTTTTTATGTGCTGTTTTCATGACACAGAAATAGAATCCTCCTCCTTCAGCACGTCCATGATTTAAGTTTCTAAAAATAGCCGTCATTGACAATCACCCTGGTTGCTTTGAAGCTGTTGCTGTGCTTTCAGCAACGCGCCGTTTAGTCTCGTTTCTATTTAGGTTTTATTCTTCTTCATATCTCCTTCAAAACACCTGATTCGTTATCACCGCAGCTAAATGAAAGAAAATTGTAGTCATCCTTGAATTTAATATGAAAAATTTCGTGTCTGGTGTCTTTTATTGCTATTTTCGTACTACTCTTAACTCATTATCCACTCAATCGAATTTATACACCTTTTTTCACAGTATTGTGACTAATATTGCGTATATAGCAGTATTGAAGATTGTTTATCGGTAAAAAGACAAGGGTTTTGTCATATCATCAACACAAGTGGTTTGTTTTTCACTTTATGAGTTGGTCTTCACACAAAGTGACGCACGAGGTTTTAGATTTCTATATTTCTGTAGTTTTGCCCACACTAGACAGTATATGGATCGACTTGAATTCCGGTACCTGGGAGTCATTTATTTACAGTTTTTTATAGAGATTTCCCAATTCCTTGAAAGGTTTTAATGGTTTTAACAGCAACATGTTTCTGTAGTTTTGCCCACACACACCTAGGAGTAATTTGTTTACACAGTTTTTTCATAGAGATTTCCCAATTCCTTGAAAGGCTTTAATGGTTTTAACAGCAACATATTCTGTTAGTAGTTTTGGTTTTGCCCACACTAGATAGCATATAAGTCGACTTGAATTTCGGCACTTAGGAGTCATGCATTTACACAGTTTTCCATAGAGATTTTCCAATTCCTTGAAAGGTTTTAATGGTTTTGACAGCCACATATATTTCGGTCATAGCGCTACGAGGCAGCTACTATTTCACTTTTTCAGGGTTTTTTATCGGAGCGGTTTTTCATAGATTTTACTTTCCTGTGGATCTTCCCATCTGAAGCTAGTTTCCGGATCTACTACAGATAATTTAGCAACACCAAGTAAAGTTAAACGTAACTAGTATGTCACTCTCTTCAGGTGAATTATCAATGAAGTTTTAGTTTCTTGCATTTTTTCTACCAAGGTTTACTTCTAAAATCTTCGACATACTGAATATAATTTAGTCAGGAACTGCTCTTAGGGAGGTTGTTCCAGTGCCCCATACTGGCAATTTTTTGCCTATTTCCTATGACAGGGAACATCTAGGAAATATTTGGGAAGTTGTATTTTCCTATGATAGGAGCTGGACAAAATGTAGGAAAATACATTTTGCTACATGTTTCCTAGATATTTTATATCATAGGAAATTGTATATTCCCACATATTTCCTACTTTTTCATTTTCCTATGATGGGAAATATCTAGGAAATATGTAGGAAAATGTATTTTCCTACATTTTGTCCAGTTCCTATCACAAGAAAATGCAATTTCCTCAGAAGATAGTTCCTATATATTTCCTATCATAGGAAATGAGCAAAAATTTCCAGTGTTATACGTTTGCTAAGACATATTTTAAAATCTCTATACATGCCCCCGGCCATGTTCAAGTTTTCTTCAAAGGTTCATGAATACATCTAAAATATTCGATATATTGAACACATTTTAGTCAGATAACGTAACTTTACGTAGCTTTTCTGTCTGCACTGTTGTTCTATCGTCTCATAAGCTTGCTAAGCAGAGTATTATAAATTCTCCATTCGTGCGCAGCTACGTGTTCGTGTTTTTCTACAAATTCTTGATATACTAAATATAATTAGTGATCAGGTACTGCTCTAACGTAGTTAGTTTTTGATTGTTTGCAGGTGGTTCTATTGCCTCAGAAGCTTGTTAAGACAATGCTCAATACGGTCGCTACGTGTCCAGGGTTATCTTTATCAAGCTTATAATACATCCAAAGGTTTTGATATACTTAATAGTTCAGTCATGTACTTCCCTAACATCGGTCAGTGTTTGACCATCAGGAGGTGATTCCATTGCATGCCTCAGTTCTATAAACTTGCAAAGCCATATTTTAGATTCTCAATCCGGGCACTACGTGTCCAGAGTTATCTTTATAAAGGTGTACTAAATCCAAAGTCCTTGATATACTTAATAGTTCATTCATGTACTTCCCTAACATCGGTCAGTGTTTGACCGTCAGGAGGTGATCCCATTGCATGCCTTCTATAAACTTGCAAAGCCATATTTAGATTCTCAATACGGGAGCCACGTGTCCAGAGATATCTTTATAAAGGTGTACTAAATCCAAAGTTCTTGATATACTTAATAGTTCAGTCATGTACTGCCCTAACATCGGTCAGTGTTTGAGTGTCAGCAGGTGACTCCATCGCCTTAATAAACTTGCAAAGACATTTTAAACTCATCAACGTGTGTTACGAGTTCAGACCATTATTTTTTAGAAAATGAAATACAGAAATATCAATAATTGATGCTGTAACATGCTGTAAATACTCATTTTGTTGTGCCTTAGACAACTAGGGGGCATTTTAAGCTAATTTATTGTGCAATAACTAAACAGAATTGACCTCTACTGGATAAAAGTAATAACAACTGATAGGCGTCGAGTTATTACTTTTTTATTACTTACAGAAACGCTAAACAAAGTAGCCGTCTGGACGGGTCTTTGACTTTATGAGTTATTGAAATAATTGATTATGAATCTAAGGGTGCTGTGACATGTATAGGGAACAAGCTAAATGTTAATACACCCAGGCATCACAGGAAATACTCCCCTTTTTAAAGCTTATGAAAAATATCTCTTTTAAGAATTCCTTGGCGTTATTTAAGTGCAAACTGGTGTCGCTTTTGAGTCATAAAGTGGCAGAAACCAAATTAATTCGTTAAGATAACTATTGGTTGCTGTCTAGACTGCTTAATTAAAAAAGAAATCAAGATCCATAGAATAAAAAGTTTGAATGAGTCATTGTTAAAAACTACCCAAATTTCAAATTAAAACAGTTAATATAGGATTATAATTAACGTTTCGTTTATAATTAGCCAGTATACCACACTTTATCTCTTCATGATCGAACATCACTATAGACTTGCCAAAGCAGTCCTCCTGGGATTTTCCTGCTGTCATGCAAACTGTTTACTGTTTCTAACCAAGATGCAAGTAATTCGTGATAATAACTATTTTGTCCCAGTGTATTTGGTTTAATATTCATATTTTCCATTGGTACCGCAATACGCTTACCACAATTGACTAATTAGATTTCAGTTTAATTAAGCGAAGCAAACATCCATCTTTTCTTTTCCTCTGCCTTCCATTTATTTAATCTTCCTTCCTTCCTTCCTTCCTTCCTTCCCTCCTCCCTCCCTCCCTTCTCCTCATCCCTTCCTTCCCTCACCATTCCTTCCTTCCTTCCCTACTCCTCCTTCCTTCCTTCCTTCCTTCCTTCCTGTTCGTCCGGCCGTCCGTTTTTTCTGTTCTTCAGCATTTTATCTTTGTATTTTACTTATTCCAACCAAGATATAAAACGAGATGGAATTGAATTCCATTCGGTTTTGACAAAACCTTTATCAAAAGAACAATCTCAATGTTCTTTTTGTCTTTACTAAATCATTTTATTGCAGTTCAAGAATCAAGACGTTGTGATACCTTTTTATCTTACTTTACAAAGCTTGATATTTTCAAGTATATTTTCAAGTCTTCGTACAAAGTGTTCTTGTAGATTAAGTTACAATGTTCAGATCGTTCAAAGACAAACTGCACGATTTTTCAGTGTAAGCCTGGGGCAGTCGACCATATCTCAATGGCGTCATCAGGCTTTTAAAGATTGTTGATAAATGATAGTGTTACAAACGTTTGATCGATCAACGTCTGTTTGTTAGTTTGATAAATCAATCCCTGAATCTAACGTAGAAACATCGCTGTAACTACGCTTGTGAACAACGTAGCATCCAAAGCGGCCCCCAATATTACGTCAACAGGTTGATGGCCAATTGCTTGACACTATTATTTTTTCGATAGTCAAACTCTTTTCTTTTCTTTTCTTTTCTTTTCTTTTCTTTTCTTTTCTTTTCTTTTCTTTTCTTTTCTTTTCTTTTCTTTTCTTTTCTTTTCTTTTCTTTTCTTTTCTTTTCTTTTCTTTCTTTTCTTTTCTTTTCTTTTCTTTTCTTTTCTTTTCTTTTCTTTTCTTTTCTTTTCTTTTCTTTTCTTTTCTTTTCTTTTCTTTTCTTTTCTTTTCTTTTCTTTTCTTTTCTTTTCTTTTCTTTTCTTTTCTTTTCTTTTCTTTTCTTTTCTTTTCTTTTCTTTTCTTTTCTTTTCTTTTCTTTTCTTCTATTCTTGCTTGTAGCTTAAGCAAAAGGCCAAAAGCACAAGCAACAACCACTTAAGGTAATTCCGTAGAAATAAAACTACAAATGGAATTCTCATAAAACTTGGCACAGTGATAATTTTTGAGCTGCTTATCCCAAAAATGAAATTAAAAATGGGGGTCACCGTTGCCGTTTTTGCGCTAGATTGCTTTAAACTACACCATCTTTTGTGTCATGAGGGCTCAAGATTTGAAGATCAAAATCGCGTCAAAAATTATTAATTTCTTAAATCTGAGCAGTGCTAGCTGACTAAAATGAGCTCATTTTCTCTCTTTGGGCAATAGCCTAGTGTTATGATGCAATAAATTGTTGTAAAAATGCGTTTGCTACAAGAAAGAATGTAAAATTGGTTGATAGAACGTGCCTTGAAGCAGCGTGAAAGCACCTTCTGACCGCACGTTTTATAAAATATCTAAAAAACTGGAAATGGAATCTTGACAATAATTATATATGTGATAGAGAACCTTATTACCGATGATTTGCAAAAATAAAAAGAATAGGTGCCCGTGCTCGTCTCCGCGCTACGACGCGCTAAAGTGTGAAACAAGACGTCGTAAACAGCCTGTGACCGAAGAGGACTGAGGCGAGTAACCACTATAGCGCCTCTTAGAGCGTGTCTACTGTTCAAAACTTCATAAGACTAAAGCTTGCACCATTTTAAGTCAAATATATATCTTTTACAATCAAACAAATCAAAATAGGCTGAACTATGCTATGCGCAGTAGAGATGCGCACTGCAAAACTACGGAATTACCTTAAATGCTGCTTATATCGTTATATGAGAACTTGCCATTATTCTACTGCAGTCAAAAACGATCTGAAAAGAAGAAAACGCCTGATTTTGCTTACATTGCTTCGCTATTAATTTTCGGCAGTATGTATGTGCGGGTAATTCTGAAAACGTAAAAATTGAAAGAAAAAGCAATAAATATATTGGCGTGATAAAATAGTCACGTGACGTGTAATGTAATCCTATAATGCACTAGTAAATAAATGTTATCTTGTTTTGAGTTCAGAAAGCATGACATACTGCACGATAACTTCACAAAATGATCACAATCTGGTTCATTTATCAACATATGTGATCATTTCATTCAAACTGGTAAAACTACCTTGATAAATAGGTGGAATCGTACTACTGAAATCCGTTTTCCATTGTATTTTGTATTTCGTTTGTTTGAGTGGATGCTTAACTGTACACTGAAAAACACGACAGTTGGCGGAGCGATTGACGCACACTGAAAACGACATCATAAACCCAATGTACACAACAACCTTTTGATGACGCGGCACCCCTAAATCTTGGTACGCGGACCGATTATTTTGGGTATGACACCCCTGAACAAATTTGCTGTTCACACGATGATAATTACAGGTGCCGTGCCAAAAATTATGTCCCCGCGTGACCGCTTGCCCAGAATAAGTGTTGCCGTGTCTCAAAAAGGTTGTCGTGTTAATCTGGCTATAGAATGTGAAAGAGAAAATGATATGAAATCGTGCACACACGAGTGGAGATGGTGATATCCCGTGGAAGACTTGTTCTTGGGAGTAGCTATGCGTGATATTCTTGACACAAATTATACGTTTCAAATTATAGATAATAAGTTGAAACAGTTATCAATTAAATAAATAATATCATTTGGTCAATTTAATTCCTCCCCTTCCCCAGTGGTCCCACGCAAAAATAATATTTTTAAAACATAAACTCAGCCAAAAAATAACAGGAATGAAACTTTGTCACGATTACTCTAAGAAACCATATTCTCTTTTCTCTCACCCTCCCTTCGTGTACGCCCCCTCACCTCCCCTGTGTAAATTAAACGGCAAAACTTTCGCATGAATGCAAAATGGCGGAAATAATCCATTAAAACGTGAGCTTGACTCGCACTGACAACTTCCCCTGTAAGAATCCCAAATAACAGATATGGATCGATGTGACGTCACTATGACATCAAGAGGAGACAATTTTCCTATAACACAAAAGAAAACTCTTGGAATTGGAGTAACCGTCGCTAAATGTAGCTGGAATTAGAAACAATTACGAACTAAAAATATCAATTATAGAACGTGGGTTGACGCGACTTATGCTAAAATATCTTGAACTCAAAATAACATGGTTCTTACAATATGGAGAATCAATAACAAGGATGGTCAATTGCTTGGTGTTATTGGAAATTGTCATTAATTCACAAAAGCGCTATTTTTGTAGCGCAGTAAATTCAATGTCAGATAAAAAACGGCTATATTACAAGTAGTGAAAATAGTCTTGTACGTTGAGGGTTAAATTCTGTTGAGAAAATGGTGAATAAAAAACCGAGAACTGATTGGCAATTCTGGATTCATGTCCACTTGTCAATATTTTCAAATCTAAAAGATTCTATTAAAAAAATTGATTGAATCAAACCCGGGTTATTTTCTGTTTGGTTCAGTTTTCATTTAATGTTGTGAAACGTGATGTGCTTCTAACTTGTTTGTTTTTCTTTTTGTTTTTCTTTTCTTTTCTTTTTGTTTTT
This sequence comes from Telmatactis stephensoni, assembly GCA_029948255.1. Classification (NCBI taxonomy): domain Eukaryota; kingdom Metazoa; phylum Cnidaria; class Anthozoa; order Actiniaria; family Isophelliidae; genus Telmatactis; species Telmatactis stephensoni. The sequence continues at coordinate 530,942 of JALIZF010001840.1, read as the reverse complement.
GAGATAAATTCCTGTTTTTGATTTTACGTAAATTTACATATGAATAGATCCAAAGCAAAGCAGTCGTCGGGTCTCATTACTCGACTTCCCATCACGTAAAACTTTAATTCAGATATCCATATTCCTGTCTTTCATAAGATTGAAAGATATCAACATCAACGAAAACAACAAGTGGGAAAATAACGATAATAAAAACGTTTTTTTACATAATTGTTACCTAAAAAGGAAATCGGTATTTTTGTTACAATCTATAAGCAAATATAGCAATAGCAATAGTAATCACAACTGATAATGCAAACTGTTGAACTTATTAGATCGATGTACAAATTGCTACCTTTTTCCCCTCTTTTCCCCAATTTACTCACTAAACTATAGTACGAAATGATTTCAAAACTCGAAAACTCTGACAACAACAGGAAGGCATGGCTCAAAATACAACAGCTCTTAGAATTTCAGGAAACAAAGAGATCAAATTTTGATGCGTATGTAAGTCATCCCTCGGGATAGATTTTATCCCTCGGGATAGATTTTAGTTGCTAGATAACAGGAGTAAGAGACGTCAAACAATACCTTTTAATTTTGTTTACCACCTTGGTTCTCTTCCTGTTGTTATTTGAGTAAGTAATTTCCAAAAATGCTCGACCTAAAGGCGTCATGCCATCATACATAGATACACATATAGATAACGGAGCTGGAAAATCGGAACAAGCTCTTAGCTTCGACAAAAGTTCAAAAGTTAAATCCGTTTCTGGATAGTTAAAGAAAAAGCACATATCTAAACTTGTAGGTTTTTGTACTTGCTTTTACAATGTGTGCCTTTTTGTATCGCTTGTCCTACAGCTATTTTTCCTTGAAAATATCTTTCCTGTTCATACGTTTTTCAGCCTTGTTTATATACACACATTTTGTTGAAAAAGGGCTTTTCAGCAACATTGTAAAAAACCAATAAGGGAAGGAAAATATATCAAAAAAATAAAATAAAAATGTTTAAATAGAAAATATTAAAGTTATAATATATATGTATTTACGATTCATATTCATGTGAGCAATCAGAAATTAGAATAAGATTAATAATGATAAACTTAATTTGCACGCATGTATATTTCATCAAATCCTTTTTCAAAACATTCTTTTCTACGTCTTTTCGAATTTTGGTAGTTCGTTGAATGTCTTGGCCCTACGGAAGTTAAAGGATTGTTGCCCTTTGGCTTAATGTCTTGTAGCTCTACTATGTACTATCTGTTGTATCTGTGAGCGTTGTAATGAAACCACCCACATGTGGATCCTTACACTTAAATTAAAAGTTAACTGACCATAATGACATCTCGTACAGGAGATACAATATCGGCGTAAAGATATTTTAGCATCAGGAAGTGGAATTTTGATGTTCATCTGTAGCACTAATTTAGAGTTAAACAAAAGTCGAGCTAAGAAGGCACTCTGGTCCATTATTTTTTGGGTGTTTGGACCCGTTATTTTTGGCTGTGCAACCACCGTAATTGTCTAGCGTAAAGATATTTTAGCATTAGGAAATTCATCTGCAGCACAGATTTAGAGTTAAAAACACGCCGAGCTAAGTAGGCACTCGGGACCATTATTTTTGGCATGGTAACCGTAATTATATGGCGTAAAGATATTTTAGCATCAGGAAGTGGAGTTTTGATGTTCATCTATAGAGTTAAACACATGTCGAGCTAAGAAGGCACTCTGGTCCATTATTTTTTGGGCACTTGAACCCGTTATTTTTGGCTCGGTAACCGTGATTATCTAGCGTAAAGATATTTTAGCACCAGCTAGGAGGTGGAATTTTGATGTTCATCTGTAGCACAAATTTAGAGTTGAACACAAGTTGAACTAAGAAGGCACTCTGGTCCATTATTTTTTGTGCACTTGGACCCGTTATTTTTGGCTCGGCAACCGTAATTGTCTAGCGTAAAGATATTTTGGCACCAGGAAGTTCATCTGCAGCACAAATTTAGAGTTAAAAACAAGCCGAGCTAAGTAGGCAGTCCGGTCCATTATTTTTGGCATAACAACCGAAATTACCATGGTACGAACAGAAAATTTGTTGGCTTGTTAGCGTAAAGATATTTTAGTATCAGGAAGTGGAGTTTTGATGTTCATCTGCAGCACAAATTCAGTGTTAAACACAAGTCGAACTAAGAATGCACTCCGGTCCATTATTTTTTGGGCACTTGGAACCGTTATTTTTGGCTCGGCAACCGTGATTATCTAGAGTTAAGATATTTTAGCATCAGGAAGTTCATCTGCGCCCCAAATTTAGAGTTAAAAACAAGCCGAGCTAAGTAGGCACTCGGGACCATTATTTTTGGCATAACAACCGAAATTACCATGGTACGAACAGAAAATGTTTGATGCTAAAATATATTTACGTTTACAAGCCAGGAAGTGGAATTTTGCATGATGTTCATCGGAGTAAAACACAAATCGAGCTAAGTAGACACTCGGGTCCATTATTTTTGGGGGGCACTGGGGCGCATCATTTTTGGCACGACAACCGTAATTATCATCGTGTGAACAGTAAATTTGTTGGCTTCAGTGTTAGGGGTGCCATACCCAAAATAATCGGACCCAGAATTAAAGGTGCCGTAAAAAGGTTGTCATGTAAATCGCGCGCAAGGTGTCAGTGCTATAAAGGCCTCATATGCCATTGTTTTGAGAATAACTTTACTAAAGCAAAATAATTTAACGTCTCGTACGTTATTTCGGCAGTCATCCGGGTCTTTCGATTCGGGAAACGGTCCTCAGAGCCTTTCTTAGTTTCTCTCAACTTAAAAATAAATGATTCTAAATTACCTTCGTATTGTGTATCACTGCTTTATACCAATAAAATATCGCATCTAGTTAGAGATGACTAATTTCTTGGTACGTGTGGTGAAATACGAGCACTCGCGACGTTTTATTTGGCTGTAAAATCTTGACTATAGCACTTTACTATACCTCTTGTACAACTTCCTATGCCTTACTATACTTCTTATACAACTTCCTATATTTTAATATACCTTCTTTACTACTTAATATATTTTACTGTACTTTTACTTTCTATGTCTCACTATACTTCCCACTTCCTATATTTTAATTTACCTCCTGTACTACTTACAGTACCTCACTATAGCTTTCCTTCCTACACCTTACTATACTTCCTATACCACTTCCTATATTTTAATATACCTCTATACTACTCGCTTTACTTCACTATAACTTTGCTTCCTGTGCCTCACTATACTTCCCACTTCCTATATTTTGATATGCCTCCTATACTACTAACTGTACCTCACTATAGCTTTCCTTCCCACGCCTCACTATACTTCCTATACCACTTTTTATTTTTTTAAATACTTTATATACTACTTGCTTTGATTCACTATACCTTTGCTTCCTATGCCTCACTATACTTCCCACTTCCTATATTTTAATATGCCTCCTATACTACTTACTATACCTCACTATAGCTTTCCTTCCCATCCCTCACTATACTTGTTATACCACTTCCTATATATTACATACCTTCTATACTACTTCCTATATATTAATATGCCTCCTATACTACTTACTATACCTCACTATAGCTTTCCTTCCCATCCCTCACTAAACTTTATATAATAGAATTTTACGAGCGCGCGATCTGATTGGTCAATTAGCCATACTTTATCAGAGTACAGATAATAGAAGTGACGTCACAAAATCAAAATCTTTTACTCACAATCTTTGTTGTGAGTCCTTCAAGCCTATTTCATTCGCAAAATAAGCAAAAACTTCTTCAGTAAACACAAGAAAATTTATTCCTTTATTGCACAATCCCTCGCGACCAAGTCAAAACAAGTGAAAATTCCCGCCATTTTCTGTTAGCGGACGTGCGCGTTTGTACACCCGAACGACGGGAAAAGGTAATGCGATGAAAGAACAGCAAAACCTCTTTGCTTTTAAGTTGATTTTTACGCAAATAACACGGAAAAAAAGACAGCAAATGTAAATGACCTTCAGGTTGTGGGTTCCAAGACAAAGCTGACGTCTTCTATAAACTGGAACCAAAACTTTTGGAGCTGTAAAATATAATTTGTGAGCTTTTTCGATCGAGTATTTTGGATGTTTGTCGAGCAGCTACAGTCTTCACTCAACGTTGTAAAAGCAAGAATGTACTTAAATCTGAGTCTGAGACTCATTCAATATTTCTACGATTTCTGAAAACAACAATTTGAAGTCAACATGCTTGTTGAAGACGACGACAAGAAGTTTTCTACTTATCAGAATCCATTTTTGAACCGATAAGTACGCCTCGCCAACTTTCAAGATTCTGGATGTAAACCTCAGTTTGGATCATGTCAGGCAAGATAGATTTTGGGGAAATCTAATCACTGGTTCAAAATAAATGAGGTAACTTAATGAATTACGTAGAATAAAACACTATAGAAAAACTATTTTTTGCATAATTTTGACGATATGATAGTATCCTGTGAAATTTTGTCGATTCAATGTCGAAAGACGCGCGCTCTATTTACCTAAATTTTTATTCTCAGTTTTGCTTTCTTTGCTCATAAAATTCTATTATATAAAGCAAATAGATCAGGCGTAGCTATGTTCTGTACTCTGATGAAACACTCCTGAAGCTGTAAAACACTCAAAAAGCTATAGAAATCACTCGCCTACGGCTCGTGCTTTCTATAACTTTTTTCGTGTTTTACAGCTCCAGTCGTGTTCCATCAGAGTACAGAACAAAGCTACGCCTGATCTATTTGTTAAACAGAACATAGGTACGCCTGATATATTTGCTTTATATAATAGAATTTTATAATATCGTATCGTCAAAATTATGCAAAAAATAGTTTTTCTATAGTGTTTTATTCTACGTAATTCATTAAGTTACCTCATTTATTTTGAACCGGTGATTAGATTTCCCCAAAATCTATCTTGCCTGACATGATCCAAACTGAGGTTTACATCCAGAATCTTGAAAGTTGGCGAGGCGTACTTATCGGTTCAAAAATGGATTCTGATAAGTAGAAAACTTCTTGTCGTCGTCTTCAACAAGCATGTTGACTTCAAATTGTTGTTTTCAGAAATCGTAGAAATATTGAATGAGTCTCAGACTCAGATTTAAGTACATTCTTGATTTACATTCAGATTTAAGTACATTCTTTTACAACGTTGAGTGAAGACTGTAGCTGCTCGACAAACATCCAAAATACTCGATCGAAAAAGCTCACAAATTATATTTTACAGCTCCAAAAGTTTTGGTTCCAGTTTATAGAAGACGTCAGCTTTGTCTTGGAACCCACAACCTGAAGGTCATTTACATTTGCTGTCTTTTTTTCCGTGTTATTTGCGTAAAAATCAACTTAAAAGCAAAAAGGTTTGCTGTTCTTTCATCGCATTACCTTTTCCCGAAGTTCGGGTGTACAAACGCGCACGTCCGCTAACAGAAAATGGCGGGAATTTTCACTTGTTTGGACTTGGTCGCGAGGGATTGTGCAATAAAGGAATAAATTTTCTTGCGTTTACTGAAGAAATGTTTGCTTATTTTGCGAATGAAATAGGCTTGAAGGACTCACAACAAAGATTGTGAGTAAAAGATTTTGATTTTGTGACGTCACTTCTATTATCTGTACTCTGATAAAGTATGGCTAATTGACCAATCAGATCGCGCGCTCGTAAAATTCTATTATATAAACTCTGATGAATCACTCCTGAAGCTGTAAAACACTCAAAAAGCTAACTTTTTTCGTGTTTTACAGCTCCAGTCGTGTTCCCTCAGAGTACAGAACATAGCTACGCCTGATCTATTTGTTAATGTTATACCACTTCCTATATTTTAATATACCTTCTATACTACTTCCTATATATTAATATGCCTCCTATACTACTTACTATACTTCACTATAGCTTTCCTTCCCATCCCTCACTATACTTGCCATACCACGTCCTATATATTAACATACCTTCTATACTACTTGCTATATTTTATTAGTATTCACCAACATAAGGGCTATTACAAATCCTGCATTCTGATTGGCTCCCTAACCTCGGGCTATTGGTGATAGCCCGAGTTGAGAGGAAGCGCGAGTAATAATATCAATAAAACATTTTTCTCTCTTTGTTTTGTTTAGTCTCATTCACCTTTGGCCCAATATGTTGGTGAATACTAAAACAATTAGACCTCTCGGCCTCATGGACTACAAGTTTGAATAGCCCATTCGGCCTACGGCCTCATGGGCTATTGACTCGTAGTCTATTCGGCCTCGAGGTCTAATTGTTAATTATTATATCCACATCCACTGGATATGAGCAAACGCGCGCTCTGATTGGTTCCTCTACTACTAGGCTATCAGCTCATATCCCGTGAGTACAGAAAATCAAAATGGCGGAGCGTTTTGCCGAACTAACTGAGGGCGAAATAAAATCTTTACTAGAAAACAAAACTCTAAAAAATACAAAAAAAAGCAACAAAGTTTGGAATGAAAGTATTTGATGGTAAGAAGTACATTTTTTTACTTTTCAATGATTATTACCACAGATTTTTACCCAAAATCTACTGTCTCTGTCACTATTTGACGGTTTGTTTACCGTCCTCATGCCGGCTAATTATAAACACTTTTTGTGACCTTTTTTATTGTAGACTGGTTCCAGAGCTCAAATATATTTGACAAATATATCACCGAGATGTCCAAAACTGAGTTAAATAGCTGCTTGAAACTATTTTATGCTTGATTACTGTTTCGTGCGATTTGTCACCTCCCCGAAAACCGGAAGTAATCTTTAACAATTATTTTACCATTAATGTTTTTTTAAACTTGAAAATAATTAAAATTATATTTTTCTCAGAATCCAGTGGATGTGGCGCGCCTCGTCGGCTATGAGCCATGGACGACTCGATTTCGTGGAATAATTGTTAAATATACCTTCTATACTACTTACTATACCTCACTATAGCTTTCCTTCCCATCCCTCACTAAACTTGCTATACTATACCACTTCCTATATATTAATATACCTCCTATACTACTTACTATATCTCACTAAACTTCCTATACCACTTCCTATACTTTAATGTAGCTCCTATACTACTTGCTGTAGAGCATTCGAACAAACAGAGGCAAGCAAAGGTTACCATAGCATTCAAGCCATGGGTCATCCTCCAGCACCTGTCACACTTGAATCAACAGTGGAGAGTAATAATTGCCAATGAAATTTATAGGGAGGGTGGGAGTTGGGGAAGCAGTACCAAGCAAAACCAGCAAAGCAAAGCAGCAATGTATGGCAAACATCCCTGCAAGTGATCATGGGACATCAGTGGACAACCGCTGACTCAATCTCCCTGTAAACATTTATCATTGAATAATCCCATTATACTGTACTATACTCCCTAAACGATTCCCTATACTTCACTATGCTTCACTGTGCCATTGATTTATACATCCTATAGTGGACCCTCCTTTCAGCAGTTTTTGCCATCTTTTTTGCTGCTGTTTTTAGGTGAAAACAACTCAAATATCACAAAATTATCAAATTTCAACAAAGTTTTTTAGGTCTGAGTCCTAGACTGTATCTGACAGTTTATGAGATTTGCTTACAATTGCAGGCAAAATAGTATGTCATTTCGCTAATTGCAGTATGAAACATTTCGCTAATTGTTATTCATATTTACACGTAACTGCAAAAACGGTGTCATATAAAAACAGATATCGAACTTAAGTAAATTAGTAAATTTATCAAATAGGAATAAATGCCGTTGCGAGACAAGTTGCTGAGAAAATTGCACAGTGTAACAGTGCCTTAATAGCTTATACCACAGTTCAACTCCAATAGTGACTCTGAACAAAGGTTTCAAATCGAGTCTATCAGCAAAAAGTACAAGAAGCTTGCCTGATAGAACCGAATTAAAACTTGTTCAAAGTCATTGAAGTATATCTGTGATATCAGCTATTGCTCAAATTTGTAATTAACGCCTGCCTTCCCCCTGATCAGCACTGATGAACCAGAAGGCGAACGCATATTCTGGGGACGAGATTGGCAAACGTTTAAGTTTTTGAATCCATCAACATCGATTCATCCGCCTTTATGAGCATCATTCGATCCAAGAAAACCTTTAGAAGATGAATTGATAAAAAATATTTAATATCGCAGTTAGCAAATTGTGATTTGCATGTAAGCAGTTTGGGATTGCTGTGTTATTTAAAACTTTCCATGACTATAACAATTTGAGAAAACGCAAAAAACCAGCCCCACCAACAACAACATCAAGAGCTGATGTATATAAATTAGAAATTGTCTTTTTTAATACTTTATTGTTCATTTTTTCCTGGTGTCGAGCACCTATGAGAGTGATTATTTTGAGGCAAATATTTTCCGTTATTCTGATTTTTCCTTTTTTGTTTATGATGTTCTTTTGCTTATTTCCTTTTTTATTTAATTACTTCTCGCTCCAACAACATAAAAACAAAACCATCATTTATTATTGTAAATTCAGTAAATTCACACGCAATTGGAACATGCAGAAGAGCAAGTTTCACAATAAGAAACGAATCGAATGAAAGCAACAGAGAGAAGAGCAAATAATTTAAAGACGTAGAAAAGAGATAAACAACAAGGTTAACTATCATTGAGTCCCCGATACGAATTTCATTGACTTTCTACGCCAGTACTAGCTAGTGTTATTTGTGTAGCCATAGTAACCGACTGGCTTTACCAATGAGCCTAAAGGCTCTGTGCTATCTTGGTACTATGACTGACCTTGTGTGTTGCAATATTGTCTCTAGTTTACTTTTAGTCTTGTCCATTCCTCTGATAAATTATTTCCTTATCACAAGACCATAACATTGTTTCGTGATATATTTCAGCTATAGCACGTACTTGAAATCATATGTGCAAACCGATTCAGCCTTTTTTCAAGATATTTTTCTAAACAACGGAAGTACTCGAAACTCTGGAAGTACACACTCACCTTGGCTCAGTTTGACCTCTGACGTCATCTGCACCTGTACTTTGGTCACGTGACTGGGGGCCAATCAGAGCGCTCGGTATTAATCGTGCTATTTTTGCATCATTTCGAGTTTGGACCCCCACTAAGCTTTTTGTTTACTTGTTACTTCAATGGAGTTTGAGTTGGATGATAAATAGTTTTTATAGCATATTATAGATAGAAACCTTCTGGTCTAACTTAGCTTGTATATACGTGCTGCGATATCAGTATTTCCACGGTTTTATTTCACGTATTTACCGTGTTTATGAGCAATCACGTGATCTGTTATTGTAACTTTTGTTACAGTAACTTTTGTAATTGATTGTTACTGTAACTTATGTAATTGATTGATTGTGTCAAACGTCGTCGCGTTGTCTCTGGTCTTTAAACGCTGTTCTTTTTCTAGTCAGTATCTATAGTAATACAATCATGTTCGTATTTTATCTTACAAACTGTTGGATTATCACAATGTATACAGGTGAATTAGTTCTACTGTTATCCCATAGGCAGATCAATTAGACCAAAGCTTTACTTGACAAGGTACAAACAATTTTTATTCAGTTTTTCTAGTTGATATGTACCGGTCGATTAGTTTTTCAGGTTGATATTTACCGGTGGATTAGTTCGGGTTCTTCTTCTTCGAGCTAAAAATAAATCGAGTGGATGACATGTGGTCGCGTGTTTGAAGGGTTGTTTGTGGTTGCTAGGATACCAAGGGTGGATTCAAGCAGATAGGCTTATCTGTGTTAGAGTGTTGTAACTGTCAGACAAGACAACGCAAGTTTTGGCAATATTATTAAAGGCAGTATACGTAAAGGTAGTCTGGTTGTCAAACTAAAATAGTTCATCCCCATAGTAGCCTTCCTGTTCCTGAAACCATTTGGTAAATTAAAATAGCTCAGAAAGAATAAGAATTTGAGACGAATAAATGGAAGAGAGAAGAAACTTATTATTATTATTATTATTTTATTTATTTATTTATTTATTTATTTTAAATTAAAAATTATTATTATTATTATTATCATTATTATTCTATTTTATTTTATTTCATTTCGTTTTATTCTATTTTTATTTTATCTTATTTCATTTTACTTTATTTGATTTTCCTTTCCTTTATTTTCCTTTTCTTTTTTTTTTCGTTTTCGTTTTTATTTTTCTGTTCTTTTCTTTTCCCCAGTTTTCCTTTTTTTCTTTGTGTGTTTGTCTTTGATGCTTACCACCACAATTAAAAAAAGATTTTTTGGGGGGTGGTTGGTTACTGTTCTATTTCTTACAACCCACAGGGGACATTACTGGTCAACATTTTGCACTTTTACCAGTGTAAAAACATTTCCGTTAGAGAAAAAAACAACCACGGAAAACCACAGCTTACTAAAACTATCTGTCGTTGCATTTGTGGACTTCACATGTTGGAGGGGTACCGTTAGAGTTACGGGCTAGACAACAACAAGTGGAAGGGCAAAGAAGAGGGGCGAACAGTTGATAGTAGAAAAGAGTCTACAAAAACGGCGTTCTTGATGTTTTTAGATAGATTTTTGTCTAATGTTTTTCATGATGGTTATAATTAAAAGCAGCGATATTTAGACACCAAGACTAACGAGACACGGTTGCACTTTTGGTTTATAAGCCCTGCACGCAAGTGGCTTATCTTGAAAAATAGACTTCGTGACTTTGTAGACTCCTTGAGTTTATATATAAACTCTACTCATTTGAGGTTTACGTTATATAAAACTACAAAACAGCAAAGTATTTCCACATGTGTTCTACTGACTTGAGTGGACAGCCACAAAATGTTTGATTAACATGTCTATTTTTATATCAAAGTTTCATTTTTACATCTTGCTAAAAGCTAGTCGGTCTATTAACACTGTCTACACTGGTTGTACTGTGGCAGTCAATACGGAATCGTTATGACAATGACTTATCCTTGCCCTCGAGGGCAATAAATCATCATAAAAATTATATCTCAACTACTTGAAAAAGAAATATAATTCGGATTCAAAATGCGTATCTTGGATTATAAACACTATCTTCCCATGTTGTGAAATCGGCATGTTTGTCGATAGGATGTTGATGTTCACCTGATCACAACCTTTTGTTAACATTCTATTTGCGTACTTCCCCAGGGAAGTAGCGGTTTATTTACACAATCCGTTTTCTAAAAATCAAGATACTGACATAAAGAGGGTTTTCAATATCCCATTAAAACGACAGAAAATCGCACAATTTTCAACCATTTTTCACGGCGTTTGCGTGTCCAAAAAACTGCATCCAAGAATTTACAATTTTTTGAGCATCTTTATTATTCTTGTCCTTTCTTTCTTCGTCTTCCCAAGCGCAGTTTTTGATGGCTTGCTTGGCCAAACCAAACTCTTTTGTAGGACTCACAGCGCGCCATGTTGCCTCTAAACTAAGCTTCGTTGCTGCATCGTTCTTCGGAAAGAAATCGGGAAACAGCGAGGCACCTTCCTCAAGGTCAAAGTTCCATAAGCCGGTATTATCGTTCAAGTTCTTCATCGAAAATCTCGAGTTTGCTGAGCGGAAGAAATCCTCTCCGCCTAAGTCGGGTTTAAATTTAGCTTTAAAAAACCCACTCGTGACATCGTGGATGGGGGTCGACGAAGGAAGCTCAACTTCTTTGCTTATATCATCATCTTGATGAGTGTCTTCACTTAAACTACCATCTGTTTTAGTATCTTTAGAGTCAGTTGCCTTGTTTTCGGTATTAGGAATTGTTCTGACATGTTTTTTAGTAACAGTCTTGGTCGACGTAACTGTTTTTACTTTTTTACTGGACGAGGTGATTAAATCGGATTTAAAAAGAAACGATGTTGTATTTTGCGTTGTTTTCATAGCGCTTACGCTGTAAATAGACGATCTTCCATGCGCTCCTTGTGTGACGCTGTAACTGCTGGCTACCGCAGAACTCTCCTCTTCATGTACATCGGTAATTCGAGAAAACGGACCACCTTTGCTTGTATTCCCGCCTTTGGTTACCTTTGTAAACGCCGAGCCATCAGACGAAAACGCCATAATGCTCGCCAAAACTAGCTTTTTTGCCGTCTAGTTTTATTTAGTACTGAAGAACTTGCTACAATGCATGACATTTATATTAGTAATAGCCTCGCTTTCATGTAACGCTTGGTTGCTAAGACATTGTGTAATACATAGATATAGCAGTCGATGGTTGAGGAAAAGTCATTTTTTAGATGTTAGCAGTTTCAAGTACAGAATAAGGTAAAACGCAAAATTAATTAACTAACTGTTAATTTAAAATGACTATTTGCTGAACGACTTAGTTTTTTAACGGATTCTTTAAAAAAACTAATTCGTTAGTTAATTAGAGCAAAAAGAAGTAAAAAGGAAAATTAATGAACAAATAAAGAAGTTTCTTAGTGCTTCTTTAAAAACTGTATTAAACTTACAAAAAGAAGTAAAGCGCAAAGCTAAGAAAGTTAAAAGAAATGGTATGTGCATACGAATTAGTTTTAAAGTACTTTTTAAAACCGTTGAATTTGTTAGTAATAATTTAATAGAGATGCTTGCTGCCTTAGGTTCACTTATACTGAACAAAAATGATTTTAATTAACGTAATAATTATTAAGGAAATGGATATACTGCTCTCTCTACCTAAATATTTAAAAGGGTATATAACTGACTGCCTCCCAAAGGAATTTGGTTTATGTGCGGTCCTGATTATAATAATTCACAAAAGCTGTAAGAGTATGTATATAACAATAACAGATAATAATAGAAACTTTACTACGTTTTGGCCTAGAAACTACAATTGTGAATCTCCACTACATGTAGGTAGTTCACAGTTGGCTACTTAAATAATAATAATAATAATGATGATAATGATAATAATAATAATAATAATAATGATGATGATAATGATAATAATAATAATAATAATAATAATAATAATGATAATGATAATAATAATAATAATAATAATAATAATAATAATAATAATAATAATAATAATAATAATAATAATAATAATAATAATGATATATAATAATAATAATGGAAACTTTATTTTTATGTTTTGTTACATGTACGTGCAATTGTAAATCTCTCTACTTATAGGTGAAATACAATTGGCTACTTGATTAACAATATTATCATAAACTAGATACATTCAACATTTACATAAACTTGAAAGAAAGAAAAAAAAAAAAAAAAAAATTCCTTAACAATATTTCATTAGTTCTGGATTCGTCCATGTCTTGTTCTTACAGCAAAATATGTAATACGTAGTTCTGATAGCAATCTTTACAATCGATCTTACGATATACTTTTTAAATGTATCATCGACACCTAGATCATCCAACATTGTTATAAAGCTTGATGAATCATTGGCAAACACACCTAGAGCACTCACAGAAAGATTTACAAATATCACGTTTTTGAACTGACGTTTTAAGTTTTTGAAAAGGACTTTGTATTTAACTTTTTTCCGTTCAATGTTATTCTGGAGATTTGATTCAAAACCCACTGTTAGTTCAAGAACGTATAATAAACCATCAGATTTGACAAGCAGTAGATCAGGGCGGTATTCATCATCTGTAATTATCGAGGGACTTCTAAAATCAGGTAAATCAGCATAAAGGGATGAGTGGTTGACAGATTTGAGAGATTTTGCCAAGAAATTTAGAATAGAATCATGCCTCCAGGTGTAACGTCCTTCATCAAGATAATTCTTGCAGCCCGCAACCACATGGCCAAGAGTTTCAGGGTTTAAACAGAATGTACATTCATGGCTAGATGATAAGCCCCATTTAGCAAGGTTTTTAAGTGTAGGAAGAGTGTTATTTATGTAACGGATTGTAAAGTTGAATATGTTTTTGGGTAACTTTGACTGTGCAGTAGACCAGATTTTGTTCACCTTAGTTAGAGAGTACTTGATTACACTTGAAAAGAAAAAGCCTTGTGAAAGAAGATGGTTTTGTAGTCTTTGCTCATGGTTAGTGTGAAATTCTTTGATAACATCTTTGGTGGATTTGTAGGCGTCATATTGAAGATTGGTATAGCAGCTTGTAGATTTCCAAAGGTCATTAACGGAACGATTCTGAGACATTTTGAGGGCTTTGCGAAGAACTGTTTGACACTGTGTAAATTTAACTGAGGGAGGACATAGGTTAAGACCAAATTTATTAGTAGGTAAAAACGTGTTACTAAGTGTTCCAGATATGGGGACATCTAACCATTTACGCACATATTGAAGTACTATAGGATCCAAATTTTCTGTTATCCATGTCTTGGAGATGTCAGCGACAGTAAAATGCCAGGATATTTTGGAGAGAACATAGTGGTTATATAAGAGGAGCTTATTCTTAGGATGAAGTGGTTTAAGATCAATATCAGACATCATGTCTTTAATAGTGGTGATAAGTTCAGATTTGTGAGTTTCATTGGACATTTCAAAATCAAAGTGACGGCCAAGGTATCTAAATGACTCTCCTATTTTTACACAAGGGACCAGGTGTTTGTTGATTAATAGTTTAGGAAGGTACTGTTGAGATTTAGTTAGGGATTTCTTGATTCCAAAAGTGCTACATTTATCAACTCTAATACACATGTCAGCCCATTGACACCAGATGGAAAAACGGTTTAGTAGATATTGGTTTTCACTCTCTTGGCCACTTATCACTGCCGCATCATCAGCAAATTGAAACCAATGAAGGGGGCTTAGGAATAGACCAGTGGTATTGAAAGAGAAGCCAAGTTGACGATATTTATCAGATTTAATGTGTTGAATGAAAGTGTTAAAACACATGTTAAAAAGTAAAGGACTAAGGCAATCGCCCTGAAGGACGCCGCGACCAACAGCAATGAATGGAGTATTGAATTCTGAAGTGATGATGCTCGTCTTGAAGTCAGTATATAAACTTTTGATAAGAATTTTGATGTGATGAGGGACATGATGATATTCGAGAACAGACTGTATGAGATTATGATGCACTTCTCCAAATGCATTTTTAAGATCCAGTAGTGTGATTACAAGGGAACGTTGTTTGATGCGCGCTTTGTTGATTATGTTTGCCATTTGAGCAGTGTGTTCTAAAGTACCTGACAAACCAGGAGTGAATCCCTTTTGGATATCATGCTCTATAAAGTCATTGACCTTGAGGAAACGGAAGATTGAGTTACGAAGACATGAGGTAAATACTTTTAACGGCACGGATTGCAGAGTTATAGGACGAAAATTCGATGGCATATCAGTGTTTCCTTTTTTATGAATAAGTATGGTACATGCTTTTTTCCATTCAGTAGGGACACATTTAGAAGACCAAGCGTCACGAATTATATCTGTTAGATAAGTTCGTAGAAAAGGGCATCTTTTGAAGCATATAATAGAGAGTTGATCAAGAGGACAAGGAGAACCGGACGCTTTTATTTTACGAATGACATTCATAACTTGATCGTATGTTGGTGGATTAAGGTCAAAAGGAATTTCAGGGGCTGATAGGCTAGGAATCCAGTTTGGAATGATAAACAGCTTGTTTGGAAGGATTGAAGAGAGAGTTTTACGGAAATAAGTTGTGCATTCTGCCATATTGAAGGATGGAAGGACAGAATCTTTTTTGTTTAGAACGTTTTTGATATATCCCCAGAGATAATAATAATAATAATAATAATGATGATGATAATGATAATAATAATAATAATAATAATAATAATAATAATGATGATAATGATAATAATAATAATAATAATAATAATAATGATGATAATGATAATAATAATAATAATAATAATAATGATGATAATAATAATAATAGTAATAGTAATGACAATATAACATTGAAAGCGATGGTATTGACTGATACTAATATTAACAAGTAATATTATATTCTTCATCTCCTTTTCTATAAATCTAAAAACAATCCTTCTGAATTATTAAATTAACTAAATCCAAAAATTACGTAAATGAATAAATTAATATTGTATGCCAAAAAAGTTCATTCAAATAACACAATTCTAGGAATATTCCGCACGTGCAATCTATGTAAGTTCTCCTTGAAGTAGCCTTACAAACAAGCACTCACAATTATACTAACTTGTTAGCGTGTTGAATTAGTGTTTACTCGCGAGTTAGTCTATAATATGATTATTGACTTCCTGTTACGTCACAAGTGTGCCAGCTGCTTTAAGGTGGCTTTATGTTACTATAGCAACAAGTCACGTGCGGAAAAAATGTTTCCAACGTTTTCAATGATTTCAAAGTCTTTGTACAACTCTTTGATTTTGAAACTAGAGTAAACTGCTTTTACATAACAGACTTTGTAAATGTGGTCTCTATTTTTCACTTAAACATAGCTGTGGTAGCTCATCAAGAAGTGTTACGCAACTTGTGAGAGGATGTCATCAACTTGTTTGGTTTGTTTGGCAACTTGTTATGACATATTAGGACAGATATTTATCAAAGATTTTAACGAAAAGGCTCTTGTTGAATTTAACAATGTAGTTACTTATCGTGACAATGTTTTACCAATTCATAGTTACAAATGTAGAGTGATTAATACCACGTTTACACGAGGTTTCACTGACAAGGTTTCTTTTACAAGGAAAAATAGCAATATTTTCTCGTCTTCATGAGCACGTTTTTCTTGTCAAGAACTTGCAAAGGATGATTTGCGTGTAGATGCCGGTTTTTTGGGGTTATTTTTATCAGTTAAAATTCACCGAAATAGCCCTTTCCTCGAATTATTGGTTGGCAAGCATTCCTCGGAGAATGTATAGACAAAAGACATGGCCGCCATGTTGGTGGTCTTGACAAAAGAAAATCAAGATCAAAACCACCAACATGGCGGCCATGCCTTTTGTTCGATTCACTCTCCTGGAAATGGTTGCAAACCAATAATTCGTTTGAACTGCAATACACACGACCATTGGTTGAGGCAAGATAGAACTTACTGAAATACGATTAATATATGAAAGCTACTATACTTGTCCAACGTCAAACCATTTGAATCATAAATATTTTGAAAAGTACCCATTATCCATTTGGAATACTCACGAAGTTGAAGACAAAATACACCTCTAGAAGATTGTGAAATGACAATAACAGTCTTTTTGCTTGCACTTTTAAAATCATTATACAATATATTTGAAATATATAAACACCTTGGAAATGGGAAAATACTCTAACATGCATGATGGGTTGAGCAAGCTTATAGTTTCATATAAAAATACAAATAGCAAAAGCTAATAATTGGAATCAATGAAAAATATGTCAGCTTCATTAAATTTTAAGTTCTCTTTGCATACTAAGTCATGTTGTAGGTAATTGCGCAAACAATTCCAGTCGAAAGTCTTCACAATTGACGTTTTGACATGAAGTTTTGGCTTATAACAACCGGCAAGGCACGTACTCCATTCCTATCGGGTATTTTTTCATGTGACTGGAGCCAAATTAGTGTATGCCCCATTGCTTGGATATCGTAGTCAGATTTCAAATGTATCATTTTCCTTTGTTTCTATTGTCACATTCGAAATATTACACCTTTTACTTTGCTCATGTTCCATTTGGAATTTGGAGTTGCGCAATCAAGTTTAACTAAAGTTGTTTTCAAACTTAGATTGTCATTAGTGTTTAAACGTTAACTTAATTCCGTGCATCTTCACACAAAATTGATCTTGAAAGACGCGGACGGTGTTCACTTTACCCAGTCTCCAATCTTCTATCAGTTCTCCATTCATAGGACGATTTTAAAGCTGTGCTGAGCTGTACTGATTAGAAGAAAGCCAAAACGAGAATTTGAGAATCACAGTAATAGATGAACGACTTGAACGAAGGGGAAAGGATGGCTAGGACAATCCGAGACCTAAGCGAGCGAGAGGTTCACAATTTTCAAATCCTTGTTTTGACTTCCCACTAACTCTGTGTGGCTCAGTGTAGCTATAAATACTCGTAGGACGGAGCAGTGATTTAGGGAGGGAGTAGACCGCCCACCGCCCGTCACTGTCTGTCAAGGGTATGGCCGTCAAAACACTCCTTCGTTTTAGCACGTTTTTATGACGAACCACCTTCGTTTCTTATGACTAAACCCCTTTATTACTTAAAATTATTCAAAAAAAAAAAAAAAAAAAAAAAAACACAAAAACCTCGAATGGTTTTTGAAGTGTTCATGGTAATTGTTAAAAAAATATTTGACCGCGTAAACTAAAACACACTCGGTTCTCAGCTTCGTATATCCATGTGTTAACAAAGCTTTAGAAAATTAAACATAAACAAACAAGCAGAACGACGCACACAAAAAAGATGGATAAATTTTGACCAAAACAACGGCAAAGCTGATTCAATTAAATAGTATGAATGGAAGTTGACGACGGTCCACAGCAAACAATCTCCACCTTGCTATCGAACAGCGAATCAGGGCTGAGAATGTCGAGGTAGCTCATGGTGCCCAATTGTCTAGTGTCGGTTTGAACTAATGGCGGTATAAACGCCCAAATGCATAATGATATGATGATTTCTATTTTGATAGCAAATGAGAAAAAGCTTAATTGTTTTCTGTTGTTTAGTGGTTGGGTAATTAAGCGATATTGGTGTTAGCAGGAGGGCATTTTATACTTACACCAAATGTACAATTAAAACACACAGTCTTTATATCGATGTTAATATTCAGTCACGCAATGATAAAAGTGTCCAAAAACCTCTTAATTTCAGGAGATTTTCGATGAAAATCTTCCGTACTGATTCTATTTGTAAATAGTTTCTTTGTCATGTGACATACAATTAAATCAGCTATGGGAAAGATAAAATCTCTCATTTTTTTCTCGGCATGTTTAATATTTTTATTGAAGGCATCATGTGCTGACGAATTGAAACCAACAAACTTGTTTGCCCCTCAAGAATCTCATTATGAATAATAAAAGATCTCAAATAAATTAAATTCGTATTATGAAGTAATTAACAACCTTTTACGGAAAAAAAGGGCTACTATTCGTGACAACATTATCCCTGACTTTATTTGATTTCACCACCAACCCTATCTAAAATCTGTTCTCATTTCCTCGCGTTTTTGTTATCACAAAGATTTAGCTCTTTGTTAATTTGCTCGCTTCTTAACAAAGCTATCAAGCATTAGGTCTTGATTTTGAGGAATGCAGACGACTGAAGAATGACGTCGATCCTGAAGTGAGGGGGTACGTATATGAGAACAACATGTCTTTATCATGCAACAATTCGTTAATTCTTAGCCTAGCTATCTCACAAATGGGTGAAGATGGATAAACAAAATCTTAACACATTTAATATTGATTATATGAACATAGTTTCGGTTTTGTTTTACGCAGTGTTTGTTAAGCATGTGATCATCACCAGTGGCTAGTTCGTTCCACCACATCTATATTCCCTACGGCGCATTGAGTCCTTCTTAAATGTTTCTCTTAAAACTGCTGCGAATGTTTGAAGATATCCTTTCAAAACACTGTAAATTTTGTAACAGATTTCAAACATTTGACAGTCTGAATAAAATCCCTTTTTTGTGTTGGTAGATAATTGTCCACCCCCGCTCCAGTGTACCCCGTCGTACAAGTATATAACAGCAGGCAATTATTGAAGCTTCTAGAAGACACCATCGCATTGTACTGCGATAACGTGTTCAACGATCGTTCAACGTAGAATTCTTCATCGTAACTCTTGTATGGTGAATATAATCGGTGAATTAAAAAAAGAAAATTTGGAATGGTTTTATAGAATCTCTTGAGGACGACGATTCAAGGAATTTGGAAGCGAAAAAGAAACGGGTGCGAAAGAAGAAACATCACTAGTTGCTGTTGTAAAAAACAGACCGTGGGTAAGTACGGAAGAACAAAATATTTTTAGCTGTCAATTTCAGGGAACATAGGAAGCCAAGCATCCGACTTTAGTTTTGATTTGAAATTAAACATATTCTAATGGATTACTTGATGTTGAAAATGTATATAGATATGAAAATTATGCGAGATTTGTTTTAGTGAGAAATGCTTTTCTAATTGACTAGAATTTCCGTGTGTCAAACCAGTTTTGACGCTCAAGACGGTTAGAAACTCACACATCGTTCGCGGTAGACCCACACTAAAAGATGTCGAGCGTCATTTTTTCTTTTCGGTAAAGTTTTTCCCCTAAGGGAATTAATTCTAACAGATTTAGATTTAGTAGTTTCAGACTGTCTGGATCATCGATCTTTTTGCATTCCGCCAATCTGTTTTTCCGATTAAAAAGGAAATCATCGCAATTGAACTAATATAGTCCAGTAAACGCACATTGCTTTGACACAAAATTTATCTTTGTATTTTTTAACTCTCTTAATATATCTTAAGAGTTGTAAAATTCATTAGCAAAAGTAATCCATCATCAGATGCTAGTCACATTGATATTGTCTGAAAACAGATTTTTATAAACATTATTGAAATAGATTCTTTATTGCTCATTGCTTTTTGTTTCCCGCGCCGCAGGGCGTTTTTAAATCATCTTTTAAAAAACAACATTCTCTAGATAGCCAAAGTAACCTTTGCATTTAAAATGTAATTTCACTCTGTTTTACTAAGATTATGATTTGATCGAAGAAAATATTGATGAAGTTTTAACTTTAATCTGGTTTTAATCAATCTAAAATCTTTTTAATTTCCTGGTGAAATTAACCAATTCAGAACATTTACTGAATTTTGATATTCAATTTAACGAAATGTTGCAGTTGAAAATGTGGTGCAACTAAACGCCTCATTATATCACTCGGATTTTTTTTTCATTCACTTTTTTCGCATTTTTTTGCATTTTGACGAATAAATCGAAAAATAGGTGTTCCTAGGAGCTTTGGCGAAACGAAAAAAGAACAATGAAGCTTTACCTAAATATGAAATTCAAACCGGCTTACGATTAGTGAATAGCTAAGATAATAGAACTGTACATGTGACAGCAAACGAAATCGTTACTCGAAAAGAACTAAAAATAAAATAA
Source organism: Telmatactis stephensoni (assembly GCA_029948255.1). NCBI lineage: Eukaryota > Metazoa > Cnidaria > Anthozoa > Actiniaria > Isophelliidae > Telmatactis > Telmatactis stephensoni. Next base: position 510,012 of record JALIZF010001840.1, on the reverse strand, counting down.
AATCTTTTTGTTTATCCTCGGATATTAGATTGCTCTAAAATCAAACTAGTTGGAATATACAAGAGTGTGAAAACCTTAACAAAATAATCAATCATTTTCCAGTGTCTACATGTTATGAGAACCACGATATGATCGAAGGCGCTTTTATTCACAACACACCAGGTGGTCATCGAAAAACTAAACACAATTCCAACGCCATAGTCAAGGGCGCTCCAACCGTGATCCAAATTACGTTACTGTTGATAAACAAAGATTAAAAATAGCAATGTCAAAAAGTTATAACCCACAAATGCAAAAGACTAGTCAATATAGATAAGTAGCTGTTTGAAAACCAAGATTTCTCAATGTGATAAAGTTACATAACAATACTCGGTGTTGCATTGTATAATTCCCTAATTCTGATTGGTGCACATGATTTTTGTAAATTCATTTGGTTTTGATTGGAGGAGGACGACAGCTGCTAGCTAGCTACAACTGATCACGTGATTTAGCCCGTAACCATAGCAACCGTTGTATGTTAAAGTTGTAAACAAAATTATAGCCTCAGCTTTTTTTCCATGTTTATGGTTCGGATTTGGGGAAAACAAACGAACAGAATAAATGATAAGCACTAATAACGACAATCTAAATATGGTATCTTATGAAAAGCGCCGTTTAATGGCAAACTTCATCTTTTTTTCTTCCAAAAATGACAAACTTGATTCCGGAGTTAGACAACACTTGATATCAGTTGCGCATGCGCAAATAGCATCGATCATTAAAATGAGATAAGTGTCAATGTATGTATTGCTTTTAAATTCTTTTTAATTATCATATCAAGACTACTGTTCGCTGAACGATCGTCAGCCTGGAAGTCATCTTATAAAGGTAGAACGCCACTGTTTTAGGTATTTTTTTAGTTCGTTAGCTATTTTGATTTCTACTTATGTTGGTGTGTGGATTTTGTCACGAAAAAAAGGACAAAATCAAAACATACATTCAACATGATCCATCATGTTGAATGTATGTTTTGATTTTGTAATTTTGCAATGCAAAGTATATTAACAAACGATGTGACAAAGCAATTCTCTCGATTGACATATCCCTGAATGAGATGAGTTCTCAAAAGCTTTTAAGATTCAAGATTCTTTATTCGTACTTATTTACAGACTAGTAGATAATGATTTAGATTTACAATTTAATTGAACAGATCTAGATAACAGAAAAAAAGGAATTAATAAGCTTTCGGGTTGGCTGCTACATTGAAATAAATGATGGAGGAAACGGAAAATCTAAGGTAACCTATGAAAACAGTAAAGAATATAGTGAAGAATATAAAAACAATGGATAAAATAGTGAATAATATATACGAATTATCATATAGATATACCTATATGATATATTAAATTATAGTGATATTAATGTAAATAACATATCTAATGGTTTTACATTATTTCAATCGTTGGATAAATATATAGTCTATATATCGGAATAGCACGCAGTGTGAGTGGTGTTAGCATAACTACGACGGCTACCTCTGATATGTGGTATACGTCATTAAAATCATTGACATCATTTTTTTCTGGGTCGTATTACTGATTAAAACCACGAGAAAAAATGTTTAGGTTATTTTACAAGGACGAAAGTAACCTCTCAAACGTGCGTCCTGTCATGAAACATAATTAAAATGCTTTTGTAACACTAGTAAGAAAAAGGTTTCTTTTCATCGTCTCGATTTCCTAAGTATTCCGTCTCTCAACTTGTAATTTCAGCTGCATGTAACTATGTTTTTGTTGCAAAACACGCACACGAAATGAATGAAAATGTTGTTTAAAATGGTCGTTGAATGAGGAGAAACACCTTAATTTTCATAAAGATTTGATTGTTTCTTAACGCATCGTACAACTTGTTATTATGACTTTGTTGTAATCACTATGAGAAAGTTCGCGTCCCTCTGGTGTACTTTATCCAGCGTAATAATCACCTGCTTTGAAATTAAAATCGCACCGCATCATAGGATCAAGGATTTCGGGATCAGATCAGGTCAGGATCGGAGATCAACTAACTTCATGAGATCAGTAATTAAAAAAATTGCAATCAACTAATTTTCAATTTGTGATTAAAAGTATTCAACGTTAAATTGAAGTGCTATAAAGATTGGAGAACGCATTTCTGAATCAGAGTGATAAAATTTCATATTTACGTTTCGGGGCAAGGGATGGACCTAAGTAGATTTAATAACTTGTTTTGTTTTCTTGTTTTTGTTCTTCATCATCATCATCATAATGTCATCCGGATCATCATCATTATCGTCATCGTCACTGATCTTCCTCTTTTCTTCTTCCTCTTCTTTTCTTCTTCTTCTTCTTCATTATCTTTGTCAGTGATCCTTTCTTCTAGTCTTCTTCTTCTTCTTCTTCTTCTTCTTCTTCTTCTTCTTCTTCTTCTTCTTCTTCTTCTTCTTGCTCTTCTTTAGCCTCAAACATATTGCCAATATTACTTTCCATTTTTAGCTCGACCAACTCAAGCATGACTAGCGACAAGCTATTATGATATGCTTGATGCTGATTGGTTGATGCCCTTGTAATTAGAAACTAATTGTGCACACATTCATTCATACCAAATTAACTTCACTATATGTGTCGCGGCGTTTTGGCTCCAAGTTGTTAAAAAGCTAACGTGCTTTTATGTTCGTCCACTGATTATTGATGTCCAGCACGTCTTCGTTAATTACCAAAATTTTCTTCTCGTCTTTCGAGTCAAATTAGCTTGCGTCTAGCATGAGTAGTGCATCTTTTATTCGGTGTTAGGTTCACCTTGGCCCTTCTAACGCCTCTCATCTGAATATTCTATACGTTCTGGACACTAAAGAACAAACAGAATTTAAGGTAAATTTTGGTATTGCATGAGTTAACGTCACTGTTTCTATGGGGGAGGGGGGGGGGGGTTCATTGATTGTTGAGGGATGTGCCTGCCGTTTATTATTGTATATTGAAAGCTACACCGAGCCACAGGAATAGAGAGCATGGAAAGATAACTGATCAAAATTTTATTCCTACGGTACTGAATAGTATACAGTTCCAAATACTTTTGGATAATCGTCTCTCTTGCCTTGTTTAAACATTCAAAATACTATAAAATAGCATTGACAACTTCAAACTGAATGGAGCGTTTTTGATTTATCATGTATCTAGTCAGCAAATTGTAGCTTTATATAGCAATATTCCCTTTTGATAAAAACAATCGATTGTTTTAGCGTTAACGTAACTTTAAAACACATCGAAAAGCTAAAAAGCACGCAAAGGAAAACACATGGTGGATGTACGCAGCTTTTAACAACCAAAAGGAATTAAACATCTAAGCTTTCAATCAGACATCACAGAATGACCGTACATAAAGTAGTAATGCTTATGAAACATAGCTCGTGCGGCACTAGAGAGTCAAGGTTTAAAAGTAAGGGACTTAGATATAAAGATTTTAAAGGCACGGCCAATGCCCATGATATGAACGGTTAAATTATTCATATTCCGTGCATTTTTTTAAGAGAAACTCCGAAACAAAATTCTGTATATATTTAGTTGGTAAATAAACTGCTTATTATTGAAAGATTCTGCAAACTAATATGGTACCCGCATGGGAGAAATGTCTACGATTTACGCTCCAGGGTTTAAAATAACAATGTGCAATTTATGAATCCATTTTACTAAAACTGGGCGAAAAGAAGTTTCAGCGATTAAATGGCTCCTAAATTGCTTCTCTTTTATGGCTGCAAGATATAATAACCTCAATGTTGGAGGACAAATGTCTGTAGCTGTAACGCCCTAGAGATTTTAATAGCACGAGTAAAGATATCGCGCAGTTAATTTAGAGCAGTTCAGTTTCGTATGACTGTGGGAACAGAACGGTCACGGTAAGAATTCTCAATGTTTTTAGATAACATCGACGGCACTGAAACGGTCAGGATACGGCGTGATCCGTTTCACACGTATATGAAATCTGCTATATCCACGTCTCAACCGAGGAAAAAGAGACAAAAGTTTCAATCATGTATTTTTGGTGAATTGCATGGTGTTGTGTGAGTTTTCTAACAGCTAAGTGATTATGGTGAAAGCCCCAGCAAGCAGCGAGAACAAAATTAAACAACACTAAGTTTTAATGAAGATTTGTTCGAGAAATTGCTTTTATTTATGACTGCAAACATCCGTTTATAGGCGGGGTAATTGTATAATAAAAAACTGACGACGCTAACTAAGGAAATATTCACTTATTTTTCCGGTCGTAATCTGTTTTCAGCGACTGAAAGGCTATTATTATAATGCAAGTTTGTGGCATAAACAAAATTTTCTAGAGTTGCATGTGGCCATAGAGGGACAAACCGCTATGTTTTTAATTAATATTTGTAAATATACAAATGTTTTTGATGAACTGCACAGTTGTGCATTTCGCTATTATTTTGTTAATAAAAGGAGACTTAAATCAGGTTGTTAAGCGTTGAATTCGACTCATCGAATCACAGTGGCAGTCAAGGATCTGACAGGGTTTCGGATTTGTTCCAGAACTAGTTAGAGATGCTAGCTTTACTTGTCGACCGTTTATTTTGTTTCCTACTTCTTTTCTTAATTTTTAAAACATGGTGTTGTACTCCAGTTTGTTATTTAAAAAGAAAAAAGTGTAAATCTTACTCAATGTATCTTTTTATTTTCCAGTTTTTTCAGACATCATTTCTTCGGTCTTCGACAACACAATTTTAATTCCAGTTGCTAAACCGGAGTTTGGCACATCTTCATATCCAGCGCATGCGTGAGTAGGTAGCCACACAACACGATGCAGAACAAATTAAATCTAGCTGATCTAATACTATAATTAATTAAGATTTAGATAAAGTCTTCCTAATAAACATGCGGTTTCATCTTCTAGTCCAAAGGCTCACATTTTCTTTCCAAATACATTCAGTTCCAGCCTTTGGATCAGATTGTCTTCTTTCCTTAGTACAACGTACTATGTCTTGTAAGGTTTTGCAACATTTTACGGCCAGTTAAAATACTTATATTAAAATGACCCGAAAAGGACCTTAACTGTGCAGGAGATGGATAACTAGTAGTCAAACTAAAAAGTATATAAGTACCTTGAGCCAGGGAAAAAAAATCGAAAATCGGCAAAGAATTGTAGTAAGATAATTTTCCGCAAACATATTTCGTGCTTAATCCTTTCACTTTCCTCTTTGTATTTTTGTTCTCAGTTTATGGAACTGCTTAGTGTTGTCTAAATTCCATGTAATCACAATCAACTAAATTATGGATAACGAAAAACATTAATATTGTATGGCAGGCACGGAACTCTATTGATGACGTCATAATAGCTGCCATGTTGGTTAGGACACCTCTCCAATTGGGCCTAATTAGGCCCGGTTAGTTTTTGTTGTTGTTTCTTCTTCTTGTCTCTTTCTTTCTTTCTTTCAGTTTCTTTTTTTTTCCTCCCAGCTAGCCCTCTTGCCCTTTTTTTCCTTAACTTCTGTTCCTTTAATTTTCTTAGTCTCCTTCCTTTTTGTTGGTGTATTTCTTCCTTCCTTCCTTCCTTCCTTCCTTCCTTCCTTCCTTTCTCTCTCTCTCTCTCTCTCTCTCTCTCTCTCTCTCTCTATTTCTTTCTTTCTTTCTTTCTTTCTTTCTTTCTTTCTTTCTTTCTTTCTTTCTTTTCAAGTTATTTACTTAACTTTTTTTTTCTTTTTGACAAAATACGACGACGTATGTAGAGTTTTAACTCTACATAACAAAAACTTCAGGGCTCCTATTGATAGCAGTTGCTGTTTAGTGATTGATTTGATTACCCTGGTTAAATAAAGGCTTCATTATATTCATTCATTCGAAAAGAGAACATGACTTTGTCGGTGGCGGTAGGCTCCTTCGATACTCTCTTTCAGCGGTTAACTCAATTTAGTGAGACTATAACAACCCTCACTAATTGATGTAACCACGCCGAATTTTGCATCTTCATGTAGGCCATGTTACAGATAAAGCGATTGATAAAGTATTAAATCAACCCCTGCCATCTTTAGCTAAATACAAGATACCATAGTAACAATAGCGCCTTGTAGTTTAGTCTACCAGGCGCCATTTGGAAGTCTAAGAAAACATCAATTAGATATTGACTGATAGCAAAACAGTTTTCAATGCATGGAGCATATAGGTTTTCATAGACATTACAGCAATATTGGTAGTTATTTTGTTTGACACTTTTATCTTGTGGATAGACTGAATTCACCATTTTCTCGCTGACATTGTCAAATAATGATTTCATTGGAATTCACCATCAAATTTGTCACATCGATAAATGTAAAACTGCATGCAAAGTTTCGTCTTTAATTTCGTCACTGCTTGTAAACTAATGGAAAAGTTAGTGCATATTTGAAAATTGGAAATTTTAGTATGCCCACTCATTATGTATTTCTTACTAGTAAAACCCTTAAATTCAAAACCTCATTACTTTTCGTGATAAATAATCGTAACAAAACTTTGCAGTTTTATGTTTATTGATATGACAAATTTCAAGGTGTTTTGCCAATAAATTTTATTTCATACCACCCAGCATGATTAATAGCGAGTCTTTGGCTCATTTAACAATTAATCTTTTGTTATAACACTTTTAATCTATTTTATCACTTTTCATATTTGTGTTTTCTTCTTAGTTTTCTTTTAGTTCAGCCCGCTATCTCGAGCTCCCATGGGAAACCATACCATGTTCAAGATAGCGAGGGCTACATTATTACCCATATAATAAACAGTTAAAAAATGATCCAAGGATTTGTGTCGGAGGTAATGTTAACTAAAAATGAATGGGAGAATCGCTTTGAGTTCAAAATATCGTTGAATTGATGGCAGACTCAGTGAGTTGCTTTGAGTTCCAAATACCGGCCGTGAATTGATGTCCGGTCTTAATTTTGTTAAATCCGGGACACTGTATTCTCTCTCTCCCCAGTCTTTTCCAAAGATGATATAATTAAAGGTTGCTATGATGTAATCATTAACCTACAGACGAAGCACTTGAGGGCACTTAATTGAGCCAGTTCTGGTGAGTACGTTTTTTTCTCTTTCTCGTTTTCTAAGAAAATATTTTTAGCATTTTGTATTAATGAATATTTCAGCAGTAAGCTGTGCCGCGAGTCACTCGATTAGACTCGAAGCAAATTGTTTTAATAATGCTTAACTGTAAAACCCTTTGATGTCCTGATAAAATGCCAAATATTCCCTGACAACAATGGACCCACAATGTGAATGTAGACTTTAAACAGCTTCAGCGTGAGACAGTTTACAGTTCATCCTGATTAGGTTTCCATCTTCTAATTTTTTATGTCCTTCTTTTGTTTCCTCACTTCATTCATTTTCATCGCGGATGAAAATTATATTCCAATTGATATTCGCGCTATATAAGTTAATAAATAAATAAATAAATAAATTCTCAACAATAGAGTTTGTGCAAAAATGAAACAGTTCAGTCGACAGCATAAATCAGTCTGGCTCGATCTACAGTATTCGTGGTGATTTAAAAATAATGAGAAACACAAGTATGCAGCAAGTATAGTTTATTGTGAAACGCTTTGGGTTCCAGTCTGAGTATAGATTGCATTGACGGTGACAAGCGAGTCGATGATGAGACAGAAATTTTGGACTTTGATCAAGACTGTTGTGAAATTTGTTTTCAGTTTACATTGTGATAAAAAGTAATATACTATCGACATCACAATGTTTCGTTCTACCCCAGCACTTTGAAACCAACGTGAAAACCACACAAGGAAAAAAAAATTAGAAAATAATAAAAAAAGAAAACGGAAAGTGATAACTTTCTTCAGTGCAATTTTTTTAAACTGACGTACAAAAAGAAAGAAAGAAAACCACTGATGCCTTTGTTATATATACTGATATATATATCCAGTCAGCCGGCTGTATTTACTGATAATAGAAATTGTCAGTTACTTTATATATTTATTTGCTTTTCTGGTTCATTCTGTGAGCATACATCAAGCCTCATTATCTGTTTTTCAGTCAATATGCTTAGAGCGTCGTCATAGGCGCTATCTTTGTTTGAGGCATGCAGCAAATATCTCCTAGCAGTTTTGATCAGTAAATTTTAAAGTTTAACGCTGCGACATCGCCAACTAAGGCCATCTAAACAAATTTTCATTCAAATTATCCAAATACTATCGAGTATATTTAATTGAATTTCTACACATTTTTTAACATTTCGCTTAAAGTGCATATAGTTTGCTTCCTATGTGTGCTCGTCACCATGTTCAACGTCAGAAATATGCACTGAAAAATTGATTGAAAATTTGTTTGTGTCCTTGGTTGCCTTCAAAGGAAAAGCGTGTAGGTCTTACTTCCTCTGTCTTTAGCATTAGAACAAATTTTATATGACTATGAAACGGGCCGCGCCGTGCCGTGGCCATGGCAGTGCCATGTTGTCGATAAAAACATTCGAAGTTCCTGCCGTAACCGTGACTGTGCCGTTTTCCTAGTCAAACGAAATCTACTCTATTGCACCACTGCATTGATTCGGTTCTCCATGTATGATTGGTTAGTTGCTAGATGACGTCAGAATTGAATTGACGGCCATATTGAATTCAGTTGAGTATAATTTCGGTAATTTTCATGAGTTAATCTCAGCTTTCATTACTGCAAATCGATTGATTTATATTAAATTTAATCCAGCGTGCAGCAAAATTTAATAGTTCATAATCTAATTATAGTCAAATAGACACAAAGGATCGATGAAAAAAGCTAGGTTTTATAACTAATGTCTAATAGTCTAACACGTCCGTGTTAAGTGAGATCATTTTAACGAGAAATTAGATAGATTAAGTTTTCGTCTTTCTTTAGAAAAGTCTTTGTTTTCAGACAGATTAAGCAGTCTAGAAACACAATGCCAATGTATTGTTGAAACGTTCTCAAGTCTAAGGAACCCTGCAACGATTTGCTTTTAAACTATAAGAGCACATACAATTTTAAAGCTATATAAAGAAACAAAGCTAAATTAAGAAGCAGGAAAATTATTCACAATTTCCGTGACATACCGGTAAAGCAGAATCAGACATAAAGACAGACAAATGAACCGAGAGTCCATCAAAAACACCGTGATGTATGAGCAATCACAGAATTAACGATAAGGCTAAGCCGAAAGGAAATAGGAGTAAATGTGTAGTTACAATCAATTAGGTTTTTAACCATGAATTAATCTCAATTCACTATTTTTTACGTCGTTTATTCTTTCTTTGTTTCATCATTCATTCATTCATTCATTCATTCATTCATTCATTCATTCATTCTTTCTTTCCTTTCTTCTGTTTTGTTTTGTTTTGCTTCTTTTGTTTTCTGTTGTTTTCTTTTCTTTTTTCTTTTCTTCGGGGACTTTCATAAAATGATTAATATTTCCCTAGGGATGCATGTATTATGAAAGCTTCCCCTTATTATTTAATTAGATCGTGTGAAATCAGATTGAATGTGACATCTTTAGCCCATTAACTATATCTAGGCTCAATATTTTGGCTAAAATGTGACATATAAAGCCATTTTTCGAAATAAGCTGAATTACTGTGATTGTTTCTGACTGAAACTTTAGCAATTTCGCATCAGCTCAAAGAACTAACGTCAGTAAAGCAGAACCTTGAGGAATGGTTTTACTCAAAATGATCTCAGTGATTGGCGTGCTGACCCCGGCACACTGTAAAACAAAATGGATGATAAAACCGAAATTGAAATATTAAAAAACAAAAACATCCGACGCCATTTTAATGGAAAGATTTATTGATCAATCTTTGTAGAGATTACTTGTAGGCTTGAACGATCTCTATCCATCTCAACCACGGAAAACGGCGTCTTTGCCGACAAAATAGAACCATACAGAGTGAAGAAATACTGGTCTATTTTGTATGATTTTCATCTTTTTTCCAGACTTAACAGAGAAAATCTAATCGAATGTGCTTTTGTAGCTCGCTGTCATTAGAGACGTTTCTCACAACCTTAGGTTGTAGACCTCTAGATAAAAGGAGAAAATCTGTCTTGTTTAATGTAGAAATCGCAAAAACAAAATCCTATATGTAAAAATATCCTTAGGTGAATTTGATGCTTTGGTCTCTTTGTGATGACGAGTTGTATTATTTTATTAAACTCGGTGAAAATGTATGAACATAGAAAATATTGCAAGCTGAGATGGTATTTAGTTTGATACACAAGTGCATTATTCACCAACAGTGCATACACTATAAACAAACTTTATTTACTGCACTGTACTCTATTTTTAAAACTTTTACTCGACCTCGACTCAAGTTTAAAGTGGATAGTGGATAAGAGCCGATCCAAGCCTACTTATAGAAGATTATAGCTTTTAGTAGTACAAGTTGCCGCAGTTGGAGATAGACTTTTGTTTTATTCAAGAAAGCTTCGGGCAACTCTCAGAAAGACTAGAGACAAAATAGAAAGACTGCAGAGTAAATTAAACCTTACGTTGAACACGCGATAACAAGTTAAGTAACTCTTATCTTTGGCATTGAAGCGCACAGTGGACGACAAACCATCTGTTTAGCAGCTGAAGATAAAATAGTTTTTCGTTAAAAGCTTTGGATTTGAAGTATCAGAACTTTAACACCCTTGGGGCGTGGCATCTTGTATTGTCATCCAATTAAGGAGAATAAAAACTGTCATTACTAGAAGAAGAGTATGCGAAGGGAACAATTTCCAATTCCATGTTATTTTAGGGAGTATCTATTTCTCAGCCGGACAGGGGAAGGGAGGGGAGAAGAGGAGAGGGAAAGAAAGAGGAGAGGAAGGGAGGGGAGGAGGAGAGGGGAGGTGAAATTCCTCAGAGTATAAAATAAAGTCTCATTGCCCTCAAATAATAATAGAATAAATTTAACAAATTTACACATGGTCAAAATAAGTTGACAAACTTACACATGATCAAAATCAGAAGTCATGGACCTAATCGACTACACCTTGTGAGTCTATAACATTTTGACCATGTGTGACGTAAAATGTTGGTAAATAAGAGTTCATACCACGGAATGCCATTGTAAATCATTTTTACCACAAAATGGAGAAGTAATTTCTCGTCAAACTAGCTTCGAGCGTGAGCGCGCGTGCAAAATCAAAACGATGACGCAAATCGTTGGTATGGACTCTTATTTACCACAGCTCTCGACCAATCAGAGAGCGCATTTTGAAACTTAGTTTCTAAAAAAGAACCAAAGGAGATATATCTAGTTTTCTAAAGGCCTGGAAACACGATACAACTATTTCGCAACAGAAGCTGCACCGTCAACATCGATTCTCTATCTATACAAGGTGCATTTCTGTGTTACGTTGCAAAAAAACGTGTTGCAGAAAAACTTGCGTCTTGTACCCGAGCTTTAGCATGTCATAGTTTGCATTATAGATGCCAACAAATCGGTCATCGAAGTAAAACAATGCATATCAGTTGTCCTCCTATAAAATATTAAACTTTGAATTCTATATATATTGTATTGAATTATAAATTAACCATTATATAACGCGCGCGCACTTTCTGAATTTTAAGTCAGTGTAAATGAGTACTGAATGTCCTCGAAAACATGTATTTTATAAAAGAAATAGAAAACTTTCCAGCTTTGCTGTGTGCAAATTTAGAGCACTTGGCGATTTGTTAGAACATTTACTTCTCATAGTTCTTCTCTCGTGTTCTAATCAACTCGTGTGCTCTATATTTGCACACAGCACGCGTGCAAAATATGTTTTATAAAAGAAATTATAGAAAACTTGCCAGCTGTGTTGTGTGCAGATTTAGAGCACTTGCCGATTTATTAGAACATTCACTTCTCTTAACACTTCTCTCGTGTTTTGATCAATCCCCGCGCGCTCTAAATTTACATACAGCACACGCGCGCGTTTTCTATTTCTCAATTAAACACAGTAGACCCTTCAAGTTATAGGCCCAGACTACATGACTGTATTCAATAATCAAGACTTCAGGGCCAGAATATTGCTCCGCAAGTTCAATTGGTGTGAATCCAGGATCACATTGTAGATTCTAAGCCCTATTAAAATGTATGCAACGATGTTTAACCAGTCCATAATCGATCTATAATCGAATGGTATAGTTTAGTTCTGTGTGAGCACTAATTCGACATAATACATGAAATAGATATTTAAACATTTGAATGTGTATTTTATGATTTGTATTACGTCTTGTTTCTGAGAATGGATTTTAGCATCTCACTGCGCACAAATGTTTTTAAAAATTTGCATTTTCAGAAGTCCATCTCCCCTAGCTTCACAGGGAAGAGAAGCAGTTTTCACCTGTTGACCACAATTACAAGTCGTATGGTCAAACAATCTACCAAGTGGTTAAAGTCTTCCGACAAGAAATCATTATTAATGTGCATCGTGCTCCCGCGTAGATGACTGCCTTTCGGAAATTATAAAGGAGGTTTATAATTGAAGTGAAGTTGCTTATGATAATTTCTCAACGCAGGATTTGAGTCTTAGAGAGCTCAAAAGTGTTGAGGTTTGTTGTACGTTGCAAAAGTCTGCGTGGAGCTTTCGGAAATGGGCGAGAGAATATTACTTGAAATTAAATATAGCTACGATTTTTCGTAATTCTGTAGTAATAGTAAGAAACCGCCAAATGTCAGATGCAATCATATGATAGCCCCAGCAACGAAAACCATCACAAGCAATATCTTTGCGTCAGCTTCTGTCATATTTAGATCACGTTTATGCATATGAAGTTCGTCATTTTAAATTCTCTGCCATCTTTACATCATCTATCTGTCAAGAGCTTTATTAGCGCATATCACTTATGTCATATTAATTACTATATGAAGACTGTTTCTTCGCTTAGAGGGTCCTAAATTATGGTCAAATCATATCCAATTAGCATTGTCCTTTAAATAATTCTTATCGGGTACATTTGATCAGTTGTGAAAGTGAGCGCTCACATCGTTCAGAGATCTTATTCTTGGGTAAGTCACATCATAGTCATGTTTCTTATCTACTTTAAGACTACTTTTAGGGTTAAGCTGAGAGATTCTGTATCTTATTAAGCGATTTTTACACCACATCATGTGTTATTTAAAAACTGATTTCTCAAGCTCTTTGTTGTTGTCTTACATTCTGTGCGTAAGTAGCGAGATGCTAATGTAAAACAAACCAAACTCAATGTTTTTCTCTTTCTATTTCGTCAATTTGTTCTCATTTCAACAAGGTGCATTTTTTGGTTTGAATTAAGTACTTTGATTAACAACGTAGAAAGCTTCGCACACAAAGAATCCACAAGAGAATTACGTTGGAAAAACATCAGAAAAATGGAAGTCAACTGAGTCCTCTGTATTTGACTCGATTTCATTCGTAGAAAAAAGTGTTGACCGTAGGCCTAGTTCAATATTTGTGTCGCGTCATTTGTCAATTCACCGACTAGGCTGTTATACAGAAATGCCAGTATAGGAATTGCCAGTGACTTAATATCCCATAACCGCTAATACGTGAGAATTCTAAAAACACGATCCTGGCTTGCCTCTTAAAAACCATCACATCTTAGCCCACAAAACACTTCAAGTCATTTCCCAAACACACGTCAAATGTATTGCTTAACGAAGAGTTATTTTGATCACACTCATTACCTTAAAAACCAGGCGGAAAGTGGTAACAAATGGCTATTCTATAAAGATAACTAGAGTTTTGAGGGAAAAATATCACTAAAATTTTATTTTATATAACAACGACATGCAGTTTTGCATGCCTTCGCAGTGTGACAGGAACTGCGCATGTGTGGTATTGTGTGCTTGTATTTGTGTTGTTACTATGACAACGACTAGTGTTATTTCTTTTAGTATCAACTTTCTAAAAACACTATCTTTAAAGCTAATTACAATAATTTGGTGTATAATTCATCTGCGCCGGTGAATAAACAAAATACTAACATTTTATAGCGATGGGGGTCGCTGTGGTAACTTGCAGTGTGTGAAAAGACAACAAATCAAAGGAAAAATCTATTTTTATGCAGTTAATAATTCCTTAATACCCTGTTTTTAGGCCAATATCAGGTCTATTTTAGCTTGGATATCATTTACTTGGTAAAAAATATATATCTCATCATCTGTTTACCTCCAAATGTCAGTCACCGACAGTCGTACCATAAGGAAGTAATCTATTGAAAAACTCTGATCGCATGAATATGAAAATTCCACTAGATATGACATCATACTACCAATCCCTTTTAAAACGTATCGATTACCTTAAGGTAATTGAAAACAAGCTTGACAAGATTTCATGTCAATGAAAAGCAGGATGGCGCCATTTTTACCGAGCTTCAACAGTACCATATACTAATACTGTAATTTAAATCTTGATGGCGTATTTATTTTTTTGACCATAACAGCATCGTATGTCGACTAGATTTCACACTTATTTAAAATCTACTTTGTATACCCCAGCTTTGTCTCTCGCCCGCGCCGTGTTGTCGACTTCATCTTGAAAAACACTTGCAGGAGTAAAGTTTGCCCAGTTTCAATTCTCTGAAAGGTTTGTGCTTACTTAGCTGAACTAAGAATAGAAATTCATGTTTATAGATGGTGCCGTATTCAAAGCACCAACGTATTTTTGTTTCTTTCATTCAATCCAGCATTTCTGGATCTTTTTTTCCCCTAAAAATCTCGTTTTTGTAAAGGACTCCATAATCTTAATAGTAGTATTTTAGGTCTATTGTTAGCCCTTTTAAAGTCTCTTACACTCGTATATTTATTTAAGTTACACCTGGCATAGACGCATGCGCAGATAACTTACATCTTAGGGGACTAGCCTTAAGCGGCACTTAACTTCTCTAACCTAAAGAAATAACCTTTAAGAATCATCATTGAGGCTTTTTATTCGTGATTACTGATTATTTCACGTTTGAATGAGCGAAATACTGCTAGAAGGTCTTGTACAGTATCGTTGTGAGAGTATCATTGTGAGGGTATATGTTACTTGGAGGTAAGTTGATAACTAACCTCACAATTGAACCAACAGCCTGCTAAGAGATTTTTCAGACTGAACGACGACCAGCATTTACAAACTATTAAGATTGCCATCTTAATTTAGGCTTTTAATATTTTTGTTTTCTTTAAGTTTTCAGAGGTGTTTAATTTTACGAAGAATAGTTTCAACATGAATGAAATCGAAACAAAACCAAATGGCGAGAGCGACAGTATCATCAAGAGTAGCACAACTTCGACGAAAAAAATTACCTCTTCGAAAACAGTCACAAGGACAGTAGTTTCAAACACATCCAAGGGGGCAACTCGGAACGTCCAACAATTCAAGACATCAGAAACATCGAATATATTTTCTGAAAAATCCTGGGCTTCGTCGCTAAATGATGGCAAGTTTGGCTCCTCTTTACAACAAGAAAAAACAGTCAAATTCGAAACAAGTTCATCTGAAACAACCCAAAGCAACACAAAACAGCACAAAGATTTTACAAAAGGAGCGTTAAATTTTGACGAACAGCGTGCATTACATTTAAAACAAGGAGCAAGACCTAAAACAACAGCGGCAAGCTTAATTCGCTCATCGGGGATGAACACAAGACTTGAAGCAGGTTTTGAACTTCATCCTGATCTTCATATCCCTTCGTCTCTTCATCATTCTTCTCCTGCTTCAATCAGAATGAAAGAAATGTGGGAAGAGGGATTTACCTTATTTCCGGAATACTTCCCAGATGTCTTCTCTGGTCAAAGCCTTAGAGAAAAATTTCAGCATTCTGTAAATACAACTGAAATCCCAGTCAAGGAAAACAAACTTTTATCTTCAACAACAAAACAATATTCATGGGAAAAACTCGATGGAGATGAGGAATCCGAAGCACAAAAAATCGCTAATTCTTGGCTGCAAATATTTGGCGAAGAGCCAAAGAAAAAAAGTGACACTCAACAAAAGGCTATAAAAAATTCATGAGTCAAAAGGTACTCAGTCGATTAGTATATTTATATGATAATGGAGAAAGGGATTTTTCTCGTGGATCTGAAGAGGACATGTTTTATCTCAATGTACTCTACCGAAACAGTGTCAGCGAGATAAATAAAGTTGAATGGCATATTTTTAAATGAACATCAGCCAATGTTTGGTGTTTCAGTGTGCTTTTCGATAATATTGACATAAAGTGCGCGACAAGACTTCTCTGTGTGAACTTTCTACTTGCTAATGACTTCGCTAAGAAGGATGCGATTGTCTGAGTCGACATGTTTTCCTCCAAAAACATCGTTAGGAACAGTACGCTACCTTCCTGCTCACAGAGAAGGCTCATTTATCCTAAAATTTACTGGCAATTATACTGCTATTCTTTCCCTTTTTGCAGTTAATTTATGACAATAGTTTCACCTCGATAGACTCTAGTCACCATTAGAAAGGGTAGCAGCTGCGGTTTTGTGACAAACCCTCATCTCTACAATACAAAAACATACCGGGCAATTAACCACGAGAGTTGCGAGACTAATTTAGCTTTTTAAGGCTTTCTTTACGGGTAGGCTGATAAATTATCAATTATTTAAAGACCCTAGATTCATTAAAGATTTACAAAATCACAACGGAAAGAGAATACTCACACTTTTGAAATAAAATAGAAACAAAATAACATCATTGTTTGCTGTCATGAAGCCCTTTCAAATCCTTTACCGCAAATCGAGGTTTTTGCCGCCGTTTTAATAACACCGTAGGCATTTTATGCCAGTGGTTTTGCTTAGTTTAACCTCAGAAAAGCCAAAGGCTACCATTTTATCATTTCTTAGATCTTATAAAAGATTCTACCGACCACAGCCTGGCCATTTGCTAAAAGGGTAAGGTAGTTTTTTGAGCTGAAGTTTTATCCTGTTAATGTAATTAAGCCAAACAAAAATCCTTTCCTTAGGGCGGTTGTTGATTTGTCTTCGGCATTTCGTTTCAGTTAATTCATTTTCTCAATCAATTATTTATTTTTCTTTTTTGTTTCCGAGACGGTAAAGTTTGTTTTACAGTAAATTTAAGCAAAATAATCCTATCGCTGATTGTTATCAGCTTCGTGATTTGAGGTTTGTTGCCAAATTCGTGGAGGTTTCCCGTCCAAAAGAAGACATATTTTTCAGTGTCTATTTTTGATCGTTTTTGATCCGATTACAACCACCTGCTAAACTCACCCAACCAGTAAAACCGGTTTTGACAATCCTAAAGTCCATTAAGAAATCGTTATTGAGTGAAAGATATCAAACATATCGCGGCAAGAACCATAATTCTTGCTATTTTGAAGGCTTGGAAATCAGTTATCATAGTAATAAATTTCATACAGTAGGAAATGAACTATTGTACTTTAGCCTTTGTAAAGATAACTTTATTAGTGTCGCACTTATAGGATATACTGTAGACTGTCAAATATGGCTGCCTGTCATACATCTTTGACATATATTTTGTAGGTGTAAATGGCAGTAGTGAAGCGCCATTTTTCTAAAACAATCTTCAATCTAGATAAAGAACCGATAGATAACCAAAGAACTAAAGTAGCAAACGTACAATTTGACGTAAGGCTCAACGTTGTCTACTCCTTCCAATATTGCACACTCAGTTCCATTGCAAGCGGTGTTCCAAAACGACTTTAACTTTATGGCGTACACACGTCACAACTTTTTGCACGCGCGCGAGAGAACGCTGCTCACAACGGATATATTAATTCAAAAAAAAATCTCTACTACACGAATTGTTCTTGAATGCATACATTAAATTGTTTCGTCTAGCTATACCTTAAGCCGACGATATTCGCTGAAGTTTTTTCGCGCGCCGGCAAGCAATTTTAGTTCTAGATTTAATTTTAGTTTTGTTACGAGAACTAAACTGTCGAGTGTCTCATGTCTGGCAACAATGGCGCAACCATGTCTCGCAACAAAAACAAAATTGTTGCAGAAAGTTTATATGTTTGAACTTTTCTCTGCAACATTTTAAACACTGCATGCCTCGTGTTCAACCGTGCAGAGTGATAATAGACTCTGCAATTTTTTTGTAACAAAATCTAAAATTGCGTTGCCAGCACAAGAAACATTGCAGCTAATAGTTTTATTTGAAACTGAAGAACCGCCCGCGATCAACTACATGCGATATTTCAAGACCAATAGTGAATGACTGTTTTCACCCTAGAAGAAAGACAAATCTTCCAGTCATCTTGGAAGATTCTTGTTCTTGTTAGGTCGTCTTAGTATATGGCCTTGAAGTTGGATCTTTAACCGCTGCCCAGTTGGCACAGGTGGTTGGGCGCCGCTCGTCAGTGCGCGCGGGAGGCCGGGTTTCGATTCCCTGTCAGAACAACACTCAGGTTCTATAGATAATTAAGGAGAACGTGCTGCCTTTGACAAATCTTCCAGTCGTCTTGGAAGATTCTTGTTCTTGTTAGGTCGTCTTAGTATATGGCCTTGAAGTTGGACTTTTAACCGCTGCCCAGTTGGCACAGGTGGTTGGGCGCCGCTCGACAGTGTGGGAGGCCGGGTCTCGATTCCCCAGTCAGAACAACACTCAAGTTCTATAAATAATTGAGGAGAACGTGCTGCCTTTGTAACTACATCTGCAAATGGTTAGACCTTCAGGTCTTCTTGGATAAGGACTTTAAACCGTAGACCCTGTCTGTTTTCACTCTTACCCTGTATTATATGGTGAACGTAAAAGATCTTGCTGTACTATTCGCAAAGATTAGGGGATTGTCGCCCGGTACAACAGTCTGTCCTTACTACTAACAAACACTAACCACAATTTGATCATTTCGCCATTGAAAATGCGCTACAGACAAACAAATTTAATTGTCTCCAGACAAAAAAGCGACATTACTCCCTGATCTGGTGCCATTCTCCTGATTTTTACGACAATTTGTTCGACTAGTGTGAATTTAAGTCGTTTTGGACGATTTTTTTCGTCGAAAAAGACGACATAGAAAAATAGACGTATAAAATCAGATGACTTTTACGTTTTAATCTGACCATCAACGACCACAACGCATGCGCGCAGAGCCCACTAATGAATACATTACAGACTTTGTTACTGGCAGCGTAAGGACGGTGGCCCATATTTCCAGCGCGCATTGTGTTCTGCGCATTTGGCTCAACGAGCGCGCACGCGACGTCACACAAATTTGAATAACAAACGTTTTTACGGAGATCGTGCTCGCAGAAAAACCATCGTGAAAACAAACTAGTTTAACGAATTTTGGAGAAGAAAATTCTGATTTTGAGAAGAAAAACACATGATTTCTCATATTCTAAAATTAAATTCATTCTGGATAACTGAAAAGCGCATAAAAAACGGTTCTTTTGACCAACAGGACTAACGTATGACCGTTGGCCGCCATCTTGAAAATGTCCCATAATTGCATTGTATTTACTTAGCCACTCTCTAGGGAGGGCTGGGGATTTTGTGGTTATTTAGGCAAATTCTAATAGGATTTCGCGCGTTTCTCAGCAAATAACTTTTTAAATCGCATGGATACCCCATAATTTTATTTTCTCATTCGGTTTTAGATTAATTAAGCTATATGTATTCAAAAAATTAAACCAAAAAAAAAAAAGATTCACGATATACTGGTCTGTGGTCAAATGTTTGGGGGATTGAGAACGAGCGCTCTGATTGGTCAATTCCGGTCACTTCAGAATTGTGATGTTGTTTTGTTTTTGTTGGGAAGGGAATGAAGAAATTTGTGCAAAAAAAGACGTGTAAATTTTAAATTTGACATTCCATTCTACAGCATTTATATCTTCCACGGTTTGGAGACATTGCTTAAGAAGGCTGAAGCGTTTTTCTGTGATTATTGTGGATTTAGAGGATCGTGAACTTTGTAAGCCGTTGCTCGAAATGACGAAGAAACAAGATCAAAGACGACCGCCGACGATATTTTATGGCGATCCTACTCGTAAACTTTTATTCCTGAGGATATAATATATAGCCTAAGCAACACAACAATTGTTGAGCGACATACTTTACATACCCATATCGAGATTCAGGGTATATGGCCGGAGAACGGCGTTTTGAAAAACTTTGGTTGGTGAATGAAGCACGTGCAAAATCAAAACTTCAAACTTTGTTGATTCGTATTTACAGAGGAAAAAAATCGCGACGGATAATAAGAAACTTTTCACATTACTATAACAAGAATCATATGAACTTATTATTATTATTTTTCCCAAAACTGAACTCATATCCGTGTATTGAACCAAAAATGGGACAATTTACTCACCTGTAGTTTGCCGTAAATCAAACATAAGTTTGACAAAGTTTCAAAGACAATTATCCGAAAAAGTGCAAAAAAGTTTGTGTGGTTTTTATGAGAACTAGAATATATCCTGCCTAAGCCACGTAGGACTGGCTGGTAGTACTTACTGGAATTGAATGGAAGAGTTCTCACATTCAGGTAAGCTGAAAAATTTCGTGAAAATTTTGATAGTTGGAGTTTTTTAGTTCGTACGCGCCAGGTCGCGTTAGTCGGCTTACAAAGTTCACGATCCTCTACATCCACAAAAATCACAGTAAAACACTTCAGCCTTCATAAGCAACGTCTCCAAACCATGGAAAATACACACGCTGTAGAACAGAATGCCAGATTTAAAATTTACACGTCTTTTTTTGCACAAATTGCTTCATTCCCTTCCCAACAAAAACAAAACAACAACACATTCTGAAGTGACCAATCAAAGCACTCGTTCTCAGTCCCCCAAGCATTTGCCACAGACCAGGATATATTTTTCTCAGAAATAGCATTGGACGTCAAGTTTCCTAAAAATTAAAAATAGGCCAAAAAATTGAAAAAACCGTGTACCAGTACTTTTAATAATATCGTTTTTTGCTTTTATTTTGAAGGATTCAATCTTGAGAAGCTTTTATTACTTTCGTTGTACTTCTTTATTAGTTAACATTGAAAAAAATGATATTATATCAAAAATTCGAAAAATCGCTGGTCAGCGGTTATTGGCCATGGTTATCCCCGTAAAATGCATGGATACCCCCAATTTTTTTTTCGTGAATTAAAAGACCTTTACTCATTCTACAAAGTAAATATAAAATAACTGGAAAAAAAATGGTTCGCCATTATGGGCCACCGTCCTTAAGCCTGGTTTTCACTTCGACGGAAGCAGAAGCGGAAGCAACATACGCAGACTCAGTATCGCGTTTATCACCTAGATGTGAGAAAAGACAAGCGCTGCTAATGAGCAGTACACTACTGAGTATGCGTATGTTACTTCCGCTTCTTCTTCGGTCGAAGTGAAAACCAGGCTTTAGTTGTGCATTCTTATTCAATAATAAGTCCCAAGCGTGATGACGATTTGATCCCTTCTCTATATCAGAATTTTTTCAAGAACCTTTCATGTTCAAATTTTTAATTAGTGAACAAATTAAAAGCTACTCGGATTCTGGTATAGAGAGGGGAATGGATCAAAGAAAGTCAGGAAATCTAAAATTTCGTACATCTTTCCTTAATGAAAACAAGCTCATATCTCATACGCCACGAATGTGATGATGTTTGGGACCCTTAAAATCAATTTCGATAGTCTTTTCATATTCAAATTCTAAAACCCCGTCGAAAACACGAAGACAATATTCTAGACATTCTCAATTTAGCACCAGTCAATAATTTGAGTCTGTTTCTTGAAAAGGCTTCCTGTCACTAGTCAGTCTAAAACGTCGTCGTCACTTTAAAAGGTACTAACTAAAAAACATATATAGACCTGTAGGCTTTTCGTTGGCAGCTTTTTTAATTTTTAATCAAATAAC
The DNA here is from genome assembly GCA_029948255.1 of Telmatactis stephensoni. Lineage (NCBI taxonomy): Eukaryota > Metazoa > Cnidaria > Anthozoa > Actiniaria > Isophelliidae > Telmatactis > Telmatactis stephensoni. Next base: position 488,263 of record JALIZF010001840.1, on the reverse strand, counting down.
AGGATGCAAGAAAGCTTTTGTAATTTGTGATCCCAAGGCTAATTGCTTGGGTTACCTGTGGTAAAAATATGCTGACAGAAGACATAAGAGAACAGCAAACTGACTTAATTTGTCATATTATTCCAAGCCGAAGAGGTCGCACATTAAAATTTTGAACAAAGTTCTTTTTGCCTGCGTGTCCTCTATCGAAGACGCAAAACGAAGGCGCAAAACGACTGCGCATGCGCGAACTTTTACGACCTTACACGCGTCCACGTCTTGACCACAGGCATCCCAAACATTTTTTCTTTTTATAACTAGAATTTGATATCATATATGAACTTAATTTTGAGCACGGGCGAAAACAAGAAAAGGCAGGTGGCCGAATATACAAACTCCACCTCCCGTAAGTGATCTCCTCCCGTAAGCGACCACCTCCCGTAAGCGATCACCTGCCGTAAGCGATCACCTCCCTTAAACGATCGCATCCCGTAAGCGATCACCTCCCGTAAGCGATCACCTCCCGTGAGCAATCACTTCCCAATAGCGACCATCTCCCATAAGCGACCACTTTTCTTGCATAAAGTGTGGCAGCTTACGAGAGAGTTGACTGTATATACAACACTTCTGAGTATTCGTTGGCGTTATATTTCAGTCCTGGCAATGCAAACAAGAAATGATATTCATGGCACGTGAATGGCACGCGATCTTCAAAGTGAATACCCGGCACCTAAGTGAAATCAAGAAGTCTACCGCTCTATTATCTCATGTTCACCATTACACTTCGATTTAATTGCATGTAGTTCGCCCGTGCTTTTAGTATCCCATTGACGTCTTTCATTGATGTATCCGTGTGTCAGGAAGAGCTTTTAGCAGTGAAACTCGATTTTTATAGATCGTGCAAAGTTGCATGTCATGATCACATCGATAGTGTACTTGAATATACTTAAACCTTTTGACAAGCTGATAAAAGCGCATACATTTCCATTCTTGAGGTTTAGTATGTATGTTTTAGTTAGATTTCCGTAGGCCCAAGGTTTGTGTTTGTTGTCGGTCATATCATAAACGTGCCCCGAGGTTGTCGTGTGCGCATAGGTGGAGGTGTATCATCGTGGGTCGGCAGCTGTGTATCACTGAGATGTTCCTATGATGTCCTTATTCATCCCATTATATACCTGTTTCATAAAACTTTGTCGTGTAAAAGGCCTCAAGACTACTCGACTAACCCACAAAGCAGTATTTGTAGAAATTGTTATAAAATATTTGAGATATAACGCGCGCGCTGATTGGCTGGCTACCATGTTTACATCAGAGGACAGAGACATGGCTCGCTCAAAAAACGTCGAAAATATTTTATAAAAGCAATATAAAACGATCGCTTATGTCTCTGTACTGTGATATAAACACGATGGAAGATGTAGAGCACTCGAAAAGCAAGAGAAACACTTGGCTACGCCTCGTGTTCCTAAGCTTGCTTTTCTCTTGCTCTACATCTTCCATCGTGTTTATATCACAGTACAGAGACATGCGCGCGCGTTTTATATTGCTTAAATAAAAGCTAAACGACTACAAGAATATCAACACGACTATTCTCAACTAGCTTGCCTTGAGCTTATGCACAAAAGAACTTCCTTCTTTGATGTTAAAAATCAAGAACAAACCTGAAAAGCGAGTAAACTTTAGTACCTACCCATACTTCTTTTCGGTCTAGACGCGTAGGCTTGAAACCTCTCGCCCAACAATCGTTTTTGAAATAGGTGTATAATACAAGGGAATCTCTCCGGATTATAGAGGTGTCCGTTTTAGAGGAGTTTTATTTTCATGAAATATTTGGAGATTCCAGTATAGAGACATATCGACCTGTCCGTTATAGAGATGTGTCCGTATTACGGAGTTGTCCTCAAGGAAAGATTTCACTGTATTTCTAGTTAGATACTGAGTTCGAATACTGATAACAATCATTTTTTTCATTTTTTATGTTTATCTATATTCATGAGAAATTGTATAAAGTCTTATATCTAGCGAAAGGTTGGAATTAAATTTGTGCGACAAAAGTTGCCGTGACACGTATCTTCATCGTTGGTGACAGAAGTGGGATCTTCAGTTAAAAGCGCCGTTGAAATATGATAACAAGTTTGCCTTTATTAAACAATATATATTGGTCCTTTACTGACCTGAATGCTTTTTTCATTTTGTAGAATACTATCTAATTGCTTCATTCGATCCCTAACTATTCCATTAAGGAAGAAAGAGAGGGGAGGAGTTAAGCGAGAAACCTTCTGCCTGAAGTTCATCCGTCGAATAACGAGTTGCGTACGTGTTAAATAAGGCACGACTTTTTTTATCTCTTTTAAAAGTTTTTTTTTTAAAATCATTTGGAAACTTGCGTTGGTGAAGAGAATTTTGTTGTTTATTATTATTGTTGTTGTTGTTGTTGTTGTCCACTTGTGAAACATGTGTATTATTTTTAATATAACTACAGGTTTAGAATAGAATCACCAATTCGGTTCCTCAAGTTTGTTGTTGTTGTTGTTGTGGTTGTTGTTTTCGTCGTCCATTGTAAGTCAGTTAACTAGTAAAACAAGTGTGTTATTGTCGATGTTACTAGAATCACTAATTCGCTTCCTCACGCTTGTGAACGTGCAGCGTTTTGACTAACGATTTAATTCCGATAAACGTTGCCAGAAATACTATACTCGAAGCCGCATTAATGAATTCCCACTAAAAGCGATAGCCGATAACCGGTTAGATGTAGTAATGGTGGCAGAAGTGGCACACGTCAGCGTCACCGAACTAAAATCTGATAGACAGCGATCAATTTCATATCAAAAAGAGGAAATTTTGCAGTTAATCTTTGAATCACGGAACTAGTCGGATAAGAATTAAGTGAGAGAATGAGAAAATAGTGTGCCTGGCCGTTATCCAATTTGAATAGGACACATTAATACGTTTTAAGTGCACGCGTGTAGCCTTTCAGTGTTTACGGCCCTTCGACATCATTTTCTTCTTTGGAATACTGTATACAAATTTATGAAACTTGAGCTTATAATCTTTAGAACGTTTAATAATCTTCAGCCCGCCCTAGTTACACTTATTTCTATGACACTGATGGAGTGTGGGTGCATTGAGATTTTCCATGAAACGTAGATTCAAAAAAGATTTAAACCAATTGTTATTGAATACTGAATGTTTTATAAATGTATACTGTATATATATAAGTTTGTTTCTTAAGACCAGCCAATCGGGACTGCACAAAATTTTTGGCAAAAGGACAAAATTAAGGAAGATAAAATATAAAATAATACTTAACCAATTTGATAAAATCAAAGAAAAACAAGTTTTGTATTTCTGTAATGTTAGTGAGATCGTGCAAACTTGCACGTCCGGCTAAAGTAAAAGATAGCCCCTGCTGCACTAATGAAGCAATTTAGATTTAAAAATAGCGTCCTAAGCAAGGGCTTAAATCCGTCATCTCGTTAGCACATTTGTTTCACGGCTGGTTCATATATTAAACGCGATAACAGGAAGAAGTCATCTTTGTAGTTGAAAACATGTAGCCTCGAGGCCTGTAGTACATACCAAAGCAAAGAATTCTATTCTTGCAAAGATTGTCCACATTTGTCTGTTTTACAAGACGATACAATCTTATAAAACTAACAAGAAGAACTTCTTTCTTATTTTACAATTCAGTTTCACATTGGCCTTAATAAAACAATATTTGTCCTCTGATAGTTTGCCCTCACTGATGCCTTCATTACACAATTTGAAATGACGTATTCGGAAGACGGTGTGGTGGATTTCTACTTTTTTGTTGATTGTTTTTCAAGGAGGTTTTTCGGCAGCAGACTGGTCACAATATTACTGTATATACTTCCGCGAATTTATTTTTTACTTCTGATATATGTAACATAACGGCCGTGCCACAATTCATTCCTAAGGTTAATTGGAGCCAAAGCGCACAGCAAGTAGGCTCATTTTCCTCCGTTCTCATTAGCCATAGACAATGAGAAACTTTAATTAATTTATTTATTTTTTCAGCGGGGATACTTAACAAGCTCTCGGATCGTTTTTATTGGTAAATGGTTGATTGACGTTTTTGAGTTTTAGCGAGGAGGAATTGGATAACTTTTTTCCATGTGTGTTGACACAGAGCAGCTGTTTTCATAAATTAGAAATATTGTTCAAACGTACGTGCAATTTTTTTTTATTTCAATGTTCTTTGTTACAACATACTACAATAATCTTAATTTTCTTTTTCTTTACATTTACTGTCATATTCAATATTAATATAGTTATAGTTTATAGTTACATATAAAAATACAACAATAATGGAACTATATATATTTATTTATTTACAAGTTGGTTCGGCCATTCGTTATCCGTACACCCGTCACATAGTATCTATTAACCTCTTGGGAGACGCGTACAGGTCATTCTTAGTATCAATAGCTTCCACAAGTAGATACGAGCGTATAAACGGAGAGCCTGGAGGAGATAATTGCTTAGCAGTGTTCAAATGTCCTCATTAAGGAAACGCTGTCAGAAGTGTTTGGTTAAAGGCATCACGTATCGTTTGCTCGTTTGGCGCTCTCCGTGACAGAAAAGATACGCCATATTTATTTTTCTATTTGACGGGTTTCTATATGTATCTATATGAACCTTACAATTCTGCCTCCTTTTCAGCCAAAGAAATGCAGCCATGATTGAATCTCTGGGCCTTGGTTTTTGTGTTGTACTCGAAGCTCCTGTTCTCGACAGTTCATTTGCTTCCATTCAACTCTCTGCTTTTCGAGATATCGTCGGACTTCAGTCCCTGCCGTTTCATTTTCGTTAAAGTCGCTCAAAAAATCTCGAGGAAAGAAATCTCCGAATTCCTTGAAATTAGTGTTATGGCTGGCCTTCCCAGTACTCTTGTCATGTGTTCTCGTATGAAAGTTTCTAACATTACTGTAGTTATTCCAATGGCGTTTCTTTCTGAAGCCATCAATTTTGTAATGTAGGTTTTGAGTTGCGTTGTCAAGACAATTTGCTGTTTTGTTACAATGGCTCACCAAAGACGTCGCAAGACAAAATGAGTGGGAAATTGAAGAAGCTGCAGCTGTATGAGATTGTGTTTCTGTGTCGAAATGACGCTGCTCACGCTCGACTCTACAAATTTCTTGCTCATCTTCTTCTGCTTCTTGTGTTTCTTGAATTGTTGGAAGAATTCTCAGAACTCTTTTTGCCTTTGGAGTTTGCTTGTAGGATTCATAGTGTGTTGTATTCGTTAACCAGTCTAGCGAACAGCCATGATCGAGCGCGTTCGTAAATCGACACATTATTATAGATGATGTTGATTTGTTTAAACTAAAATCTTGCTGTTGGCGATCCTTTATATCGTTCTGCTTGCGTCACGAATTGTTGCTCGGTTGCCCTGGAGATGTGATGACGACAGCATTATCTCTTCAAGGCACGGAAAATTATTCAACGATTTTAAGGAAGATAATTTAGCATCAGTGGCTATTTTGATCGTTTATGATCAACGGCTACAATAGCTAGCTATCGTCAAACTCAACTTTTTGACCAATTTTAAGAATGACACGTCGTTCTAGAAGAGAGAGGAGTGCAAGGAATCGTCGAGAAACGGAAAGCCGACTTGGCTTTCATTTCTATTTGATTACTGAGAAATCAAAGAAATATACTGAATTAAGGTTTGTGATCTGATTAGTCATAAAGATCAATTTACATTACCGATGAAGCTAAAATAAAGAGACATGCTTTTACGATTAATAGGTGAAATTGTCTTATGTGATGCCTAAAAGCTTGAAATTCCCCTTAGGCGAGTCATGTCAACGGAATTTCCATTTCCAATTCTTAGCCGGATCGAAATTAGCTAGCTAAGAATTGAACATAACGGAGTACAAAGAGTTCTATTCAAAAGGCTGCACGAAACTAAGTCTAGCTGATATACTATCATTTTTTGTGTGTCAATATAAGCGCTAGAAACGGTAAATTAAGATCCAAGAATCAGTCAACTTAGTGGCAAAAGAGAAGATGTATCTCAAAAACGCCGCCGGACTAATGAACAGATGTTTGTGTAAATATAATAACCCAGCTTATATGCCCGGCTTGTTTTTATCTTTTGTACAAAAATACTAGTAGTCACGTACTTTGCTTGCTAATGCAGTAATCGGCTAAATGGCAAAGAAGCTTCGCGACTATATTAAGAATAAAATACTGTTCTCTTTCGAACTCGAGGCAATTTTAAAACAACCTCTTTGATCCATCCATTTGTCAAGCTTATACTGTGAACTCTTTTTAAGGTGGACACCCTTGGAAACAGCTTTTACTGTCTGTCTTCCTTACTGTCTGCCTTACAGAGGTGTCAAACCTTATACAACCCCTCTAAGATGGACACCTTTGGCAACAGCTCTTACTGTCTGTCTGCCTTACAGAGGTGTCAAACCTTATACAACCCCTCTAAGGTAGACGTCGTTGAAAACAGCTCTTGCTGTATGTATTACAGAGGTGTCAACCCTTATATTGCCCCTCAGGTCGTCGTCTGCTGATCACGGTTCCATGCATTAAAGGCAGCAAGGATGGCATAGTTGGTTAGTGCGCGGCCTTCGGTGCGAGAGGTCCCGAGTTCGATCCCCAGCCAGACCTCACATCCTTGTTTCGACTTCTTTCCAATCTGTGTAGCTTTAATTAGCTTTAAATACCCTTAAAACGGAGCACTGATGGAGAGAGGGGAGTAAAATGAGCGCACCGTCGACCTCAGGTTTGTCAGTTGAATTACTGTTACGAGTTATCGACGTTAAATATGGTCGCTTTACTTTACTTTACTTTGAAGTTTCACCTTAGATGGAGATATCGAGTTTCATGACAGAAAATCTGTGCAGAAATCTGTCAGTCTTACACTGTACATTGGATTCGAGGGAGCTCACTTTATTCATTCCACATTAATTTTTCACCTGTCAAACTTTTTATGGAACCAGTGTGAGACAAGTAGTTATCGATGATAGTTTATCGAGAAGATTTATGATTCGTGATTTCGGTTGAAGATGAACGATCGGTTACTTACTTAAGCAGGCGTCCATCTAACTGGGTAAGCAATGACGTCATCATCATCATCATCAACATCATCATTTCATCAACAATAGTGCCTCCTGACACAAACTGTTGCAAAAACTTAATCTTTTTAAATCTAGAAACAGATATCAATTTTCTTTCGTTTTAGAAACTACAGGTAATAGTAATTTAGACGTATACATTTTAATTTTATTTAAATTATTCATTCATTCATCTATCCATCCATCCATTCACTCATTCATTCATCCATCCATCCATTCAGTTATATGGACGTGTAACAGTCGTGTTATGCAATTGTTATGCAAAAGTAGTCCACATCGTCAGGCAACTCCTTGGGCTTCCTTTGGCATCATTGACTGTATATCTTCTTTTCTAGCACGTTTAACATGATATAAATATGCAGTTACTGAAATGCTTGTGGAGGGGCTAATCTAATAGTCGACTTTCGATCAATTTTGTCGAACGAAACAGTTCCGCTTCGATCAAAAAAGGAAAAATCGTTATAAAGATTTTATTTACCATGAGCCAGTTTCTTCTATTCGAAATATCGATTTGTGACGCTTTGTGTTTTCGCTCAGTAACGTCACGGCAGCCATCTTGGATGCAATTCAATAAAAGATGTCCAAGAGAAAATGAAGTAAGAGAATGAATCCTCGTGACCAATCATATGCCCCGTTTGATGCTATTTTTAAAACCTCGTCATCATGACCTCGACTTAACCAAGGACCATTTTCAATGTTTTTTCTACTCCATTTGCCCTTTTTCTCAAGTTTAAACTCTTTTTCATCGACAAACGTTATACAACCTTTTTCAACCATTGTGATCTTAAGGCAATGCAAAAGCTCGCGCGCTCTCGACCAATCAGATTTATTCTAAGAATAGCATCAAACGGGGCATATGATTGTCCAAAGACCTAATACGCGCGATTCCTTCTCTTACCTCATCTTCTCTTGAGATGTCTCATTGGCGCACGTTGATCACTGTTGTTCGATCATTCCACATGGCTTCTGCGTTTTTATTTTCTGATTTTCAAGGTTATTATTAAAACCATAGTAATTTTCATAACATTTTTTGCTACACTGTCATCAAGCAAACTTCGGCGGAGAAACCAAATATGATTTGTCCAGAATTTCTTTATGCGTGCTAAGGATCGGATGGCCAGGTTGTTGAATCTTGCTTGTGCATTCAGCGAATGTTTTTAGAACTACACGAGCGGTACTGGCATTCGGGCTCAGCTTATATTTTAGGAAACAAGTGGTAACAATATTAAGGGATCGCACGACACCCTTGAACGCGCTCGTGAAACTGACAGAATTTTTTTTAACTAAAAAGAGCTAACGATTTAAGAAACAGGGGACCAATATTAATATTGGTCGACTGATAAGTGATTAAGTAACGCGTCCCAGATCTGGCTGAAGAAAAAGACCGCTCACTAGTGGTACTTCTCATGGCGTGGGCTGTAACAGGCTGTAAATATTTACGCCTAACTAATACTGAAAACGTCTCTGGTTTAGCTAAAGGTCTTTTGACAACAGTTCAAATTTCTTGAAACCACTGCAAGTGTTTTTGTTTCATGAGTGTATTATTATAGCTTGAAATTGACGCTAACACCTTTAATCATCAACATTTATTAATACCTGTTTATTTGTACTAAAAAATATCCTGCCAGGAGAAAATTGTGAACATTTGGGAGAAGCATGAGACACTGTGCATGTGTGTGAGAGGTTGGGGTGGGGTGGACTATACCCCAGTCCCCAGTCTCTTACCCTGAAAACCCGCGCGGCAATAAGTCATATGTGCTGAGTTGTTCTGAGTCGTATATAATTCTGTTCATCTAATAATTCTGTTAATCTGGACGAGCTATTGAGAGAGCTTGTAGTGCCGCTACAAGTACAGTCATTTGAAATTATCCAAACTCAAATCATATTTAATGCTTCAAATACTCTTCAATTTCACTACATATGAGCTATATAATTAATGAATCAAGGGGTTGGGCAATGTAGTATGAAGAATTTGAAATCATTTTATTATTGCTCAGTGTTTGTCGATATCTTTTCACTAAAGGCGCTGTTAGACGATGCAGTGTTTTCTGCAACTTGTCCCGCACGTTGCAAAACAAGTTGGACGAACCGTTACACCTCGCTACGCCGAAGAACGTAACTGCAATCGTTTTCTCTCAAATACATGCACAATGCAGGGTATGCAACTCGTTTTACAACGCCATATTGCAACTGCGAGACAATTTGTAGAAAATATGCATCCTGTGGACTTGAAAAATCGATCGAACTGCCAATAACTGGGAGCTAGACACGATGTTTTTGAATGCTCTGCAAAATCAGCTGATTTCTGATTTAAAGCTTTCTGCATTTGACGTTAAGTTCTTAATTCGAAGTTCGAATTACGATTTTTATATAAAACGTTCTGTAAAACATAAATATAATTTGAAAGCTTTAAAAATCGTGTCAAGAAAATCTAACCGTGTAATTATTTAAATACATTTCTTTCCGTGACCAGGTTGTCTCGAACTTTATATTTATCCTGTAAGTACAAGTCATGACCGAGGATTTTGCGAGCTAAAAAGCTTAATATTTTCACCTATATCGTTACGCGTCGAGCTTAAAACAAGTTCTGTGTTTTGCGCACACAAGGCCGAGCGTTTACATTGATAACCTGAGCAATACTAGAAAATATCACCGTATTTCCTATTCTTTGAAGCAACTCTGTTTTACTCTTTTTCTCAAATTACCGCACATATGGCTTATAAAAGAAACCAATCCATTTTACTCACAAAATTGCTTCTTACATCAGTTTTGTCACTAGCTAGTTCATTTTTAAAATGCACAATTGATTCCAGCTGCACTACCAGTTGTTTATGATAATGTAACAGCTAAAAGACAAGCCGCACGATCCATGTTTGTAGCTGTCATAACAAACTAAATACGATTTTAATTCCAAACGTTCTGTAAAACACAAATATAACTTGAAAGCTTGGAAGACCGTCAGAGCAAGAAAATCGAACCGTGTAATGGTCTAAGTACATTTCTTTCTGTGACCAGGTTGTCTCGAACTTTACCCTGGAAGTACAAGTCATTACCGATGATTTTGAGAGCAGTAAGCATGGACATCATAATAAACTGTTATTACATTCATATTTGATTCCAGCCTCTTCCGGTGACAACTCTTACCTGGGTTTCCTGTGGCCCTAGAAACATGAGGGAGACTAGAGGCTAGAGGCTTATTTTTGAACACAGGAAGCCCAATATATCAAAAAGACAAACGAAAGATGTCTACAGAGGAAACTAAATTGACACGGTTTTCTTTGTTGGCGAGCAAATTAAACAACAGTTTTTCTAGGCTATCAGAATGACAGAACACGATTCATATCACTGTTACGCGAAGGGACTAAAACGAGAGTTTTGTGACGCAGGCTAATGATTTCAAGAAGCAATACAAATAGACCATTTTACAGTTACATCTTGGTCAACCACAGCCTCGACTGCATGTAATATAATCTTTAGAGTTTGGTAACAGCTCGTGACAGCTCGTGAAAAGGCAAGAAATGCACACAAATGAACCAGGGAGGTGTAAATGCACAAAGGACAAACTTGTCGAAATCGAAAGTATTTGCTTTGTTGATTTACTTCTTCCTGTACATTCATTGCCTTTTCACGGGTTGTTACCGAACTCCAAAGAATTACGCACAGTCGAGGCTGTGGTTGACCAAGATGTAACTGTAAAATGTTCTATTCAAGTATATACCCTGGTCCCAGAGAATTTATTTATTTTTTCTTTTCTTGTCTTATTTTTCTTTGATAAATACGTCGCGACAGAGACAGACTCAGCAAGGGGCACTGGGCTTTTCTTTTCTTGGGGTTCGTTTTGTCAATGATTAAACCGCATTTACTTGCGGGGGATATCATGTTTGCGTCAACAGACCTTTGGCTACCATCCTCGGGGACCCAGGGCGAAAGGGGAGGGGGAGGGAGGGGAAGGACCGGAGGATGGTTGGCTACAGTTGAACCGTACGGGTTTCTAACGTAACAGTTTGAGTTCCAAGGAAGGTTACGGGTCTTCTAACAGGATATTTGGCATTCTAAATGTTGGGGAAAATACATAAAGGCAGGATTAGTGCAATCGAGTAATTTATAAATCAGTATTGTCTGTTTAAATGAATAAATTCCCAAAACAGCTTAGATGATTATTATCCTATCGCCCGGGCCGTGACGAGATAGCTGCTCCTCCTCCTCGTTAGTTTAATATGGCCGGGGTGACGTCACCAACAATAGAAAAGTCATGCGCAGTCTTTCCTCATCCATTAAATAACACAGGAGTCCCAATTTATGAAAACTTGTGCTGTACATTCTTCTTTCCTTCTTCTTATGAGAGGGCTTCAATTTGTAGAGTTGGAAACTATCTAGTTATTTAACCCATACCATATACTATAGAATCTGACCCTTGCGATAACAAATGATGTACACGACACATATTGCTATAACGTTTCACGGTTTTCCGCGAGTTTCTTTTACTCTCTTTGCGGTCTTTTCAAGCGAACAAATTTTCCCCTCACTCAGCAAGGGGCATTGGAGCCATGTTGACTGATGTTTGTTTTGTATAAATAATAAATAACGCTTAATTTCTAAAAGTGGATTACAATCAAGCTGGACATCTGTAAAACAAGTGATCCATTGACTCTGAAGTGTAAGAAAGTGAATGCACAGAAACTTGGCTGAAAGCCTCAACTCCTTAAATCTTTGTTCAAAGCCACTGGAGTGCAATATCAATATCAGTCAATGTAATTACTACAAACCACTCAACCAGTGTGTCATTGTGTTTTGTATTCCGATCAAGATCGCTATTCTTAAGGTCATTGTTTATCTACGAAGTACGCCGACAACTTGACGATTTAAAATTTACTTTGATACACCAGAACCCTTTTAACTCGGACGCTTTTCACTTGAAAACCTCGAACAACCCATTTCCCTTGGGTTATTTTTCAATTTCTATCGGTTATCCCAACCCCCGCTATCTCGAACAATATTCGGCTTCCCCTGGGAGTTAGCAGGTGAATTGCAGGTGTTAGCAGGGTTGCACTGTATTAATTACATGTACATGCGCTTAAGACAACTTGTTTGTTTTGCACATACAAGGCGTTAACATTGATACCATGTAATAAAAATATATCATCGTATTCCCTACATGTTATCTTTGATGTAATCTCCATTTTTACCTCTTTTTTCAAATAACCTACAACCAAACACATATGGCTTGATTTTCGTGACAGGAACTGACACCAGTTAATTTACTCACAAAATTGCTTCCTCTATCAGTTTTGCTCCTTCATTATTTAACTACACAATTGATTTCAGCTGCACACCAGTTGTTTATGATAATGACACATGAAAAAGAAATTGGCGCCAAAACAAGCTTGCAAAAGGAAAGGCTCAAACGCAAGGCTTAGGATCCATGCTTGTAGCTGTCATACTAAACTCAATTAAAGGATTGGAACGAAAGGATTAACGAACAACTTATGTTGACACTAAATCCAAAACAATTACCCTAACAAATTCATCATCCTTCAAAAAGAATCACCATAAGTCTTTGTCTTCTTTTTTGTTAGTCAATGGTTGTCATGGTGATGATGAAAGGGAGCGTGACGGACGTGATTTGCATAAATTACATCGCTCTTGGACGCGTCCCGCATGTGGAGAATTGTTTGCTTCTAAGTAACACTTTTTATTGTTAAGGCATATTTACGTTCCTCTAGTGTTGCTTTGAAGTTACGACCGGCATTGTGGTAACTGACATAGAACGCGAGAATCTTGCATGAAGAGCTGATCCACCGTGGACTACATGGATTCTTTAGTGGGACATATTTTTGCCTTGAACTGATGCCATAGTTATCTAACCACATTAGTAACGTAAGGATTATTTATAAAGAAAATCAAAGGAAGGAAAACGAAACCTTGTACTACTCATCTATTGGACTTTATTTGACTATATATTGCACCGTTGCCTTGACGTTCGAGATTATTGGAGTGGCAATACACGATGCAGAAAACATCTCTTCCAGATTATGAAAAGACTCTTCAAATCAATGACATTATCAAAGATAAAGAAACTCCAAATCAGCCAGAAGACAGTTCTTATCAAGAAAAGCCAAAATGTGAAGAAGGAAGTTTTGAGCCACTTCGGCCAAGAGCCCTGTCTGAGATCTCACTCCGTGAAAGAACCATGTCAGATCCGATGGAGTATTTAGGACGAACCGCCGAAAAGATTCGATGTCCTGAATGCGCCAGGCCAAGTCGTTTGCGTTGTAAGAATCGTGTGAAACACACGCACTTTGCTAATTCAAGGCAAATTGCCCAAAGCATTTACCCCGAGTTTCTTAGCTCGCTGCCAAAGGAGCACGAAAATCCTGCAGAACTTAAAACCAACATTAAGAAACTGTTGGCAGAAAACGAGAAGACAAAGTGTTCCGAGTGCACTGAAGTTACGAGTAAAGGACCTTCCAAAAAATCGCTTATTGCCTGGTATCGAAGAGAATATGGTTTAAGTTTCGACGAAGCAAAGGTTAAACTTGCCTAGGGTTTTACCATGTGGCATAGGAATTAAATTGCTAATAACTTCCTTGGAACTACAAGATTAACAATTTTGAATTCAACACCACTCCGAAGCTTTCTACATGAATAGCATGATCTAAAACATGAATATAGTATTAGTGTCAGATTTATGTATAGAACTCCGGCGATCCATACTATGTATATATTTTTTATCGACACCTTTAAACTGAAACCCGACAGAAACTTTTAAGATGAATAGTGAGTTGGTTCAATTCAGCTTCAGCATGGATTTACTGGGATTACTGTCGGATTCATCGACATTATAGACTACGGTCAGCTCGAATTTCAATTTGTTATTTTTTATTTTGAATAGAGACAAGTTGTATTTAGAATAGTTTATTTATGTATTTTAGTATAATGATCACTGTTAAGTCAAATTATATCGATTCTCATTAGATGATTATCGCAAAAAGGGCGAGATGTCTGTTCCAAGAAAAACAAACACGCAACACCACATTTTACTTTCTAGTGAGTTCGGATAATGAATCCATATCATTTGTAATATCGACCAAAACAAGTTGCAAGTGATTTGGAGCGATTTAATAGCTTTGCATCTATATTTTTGGCTTTAATTTTTACAGATAAGTCAGGTCAATTTAGTCAAATTATATCGATTCTCATTAGATTATTATCGCAAAAAAGGCGAGATGTCTGTTTCAAGAAAAATTAACAAACATTACAACACCAAACTTTACTTTCTTGTGAGTTCAGATAATGAAATCCATTTGTAATATTGACCAAAACCAGTTCCAAGTGATTAAATAGTTTTGCATTTATATTTTTTTGCTTTTTAAACACAAGCTAGCATAATTTAGTCTATAGTATGAGTGAGTTGACAAAAGGCTGAGAAAAACACCTATTGACTGCCACGTTGATGGCGGCCTACTGAGCTCAGTGACTGATGGATGAAAAAAAAAACAATTTTTACCAGTAGCCAGACGTTTTGTTATCAAATCAACAAAATGAATAAAAGAACTAAAAAAATAGAATATAAATATAAATGCCAGCTGGCATTTAGTGTTGGTCTTAACATATATTTCAAATAAAATTAAAAGCAGAAGAATTTTTATTCTATTTTTGAAACTAAAAAAACCTCTTGATTTCGTGCAGAAGCCTCAGATTCATCAATTCGAGTCTGGCTTGTGAAATACTGAATAAATTTATGAATTTTATGGTCTATTATGGCTATTGTCTGTGTTTGTGTATAGCCAGGTTCATTTCCGTGCACGAAAAGAACTGAGGTTGTTGTACAAACACAACCAAAACAATACAGTCATGAACAAGTGTCAGTTACTCCAAAGGAATCCCGTGACCACAAGAGAGAAAGCTTCTTATATCTCTCCTTTTCCTTTATTTACATCACTGTTTTTTTTTTTTTTTCTTCATATGGGGTAGCACCAACTCTATAGCTGATTACCAACAGACTAATGTAGGTCAGGAGTCCATGTGTAGGTCTAATGTAGTGTGATTTTCTGTAGTTCTATATTACTCCATTTATTGTCATTAGATTTTTGTCAAAAGATGATATTGATTTCCAGACAGCTGATCAGATTTAGACTAATGGCAAGTCAGGATAATGCTGATATATGTGTATTCAATACACCATAATGACAGAAGAAGAGACTTCTTGTCAGTTCTTTTAATGGATGATAATGGTGGATGATTTTCGTGTCGGAGGATCGGGTGTTTAAATCGTGACAGTCAACCGCAAGCCGTCACTACCAACAGACAGACATATCCATCCGTCGCCTTTTTCCTCGTGACAGCTGTCACCGACAGTCATAAAAAGTGGCCGCCACAAGCAATGGGATTGAATATGTGTTGTCACTCGATCTCATGATCAGATGTACATTGTGTACTACTACCCAACATTATTGTTCTTAAATCCAGCTGATGAAACTGAAGAGAAAAAGATATATTGTGCCATGCATGGACAATATATTACTGAGATATCTTGAGTGGCATAGAATTATAAAGGAAGCAATTATTCAAGGTACTTTCAGCTAAAAAATGTAAGACTCCTCGTATATAGCTATAAGAAAATCTCAGCCATGGAAGATGCTCGTCTGGTCCGTCTATACAGTCAGATCACTTTTTTAGTTATTCGCTTTTGTTTTCATTTTCGCTTCTACAACCATTGTGAAAATTACTTGGCACGATAACATTTTGACCATTTCTTTTGGCATCTATGTATTTGGTGGTCGACTCCCTTTCCCTCCTTTACTTTACAATGTTACGGTTTCTAGGGTAACCAGGAGGGTGTGCTAAGCGTGTCACAAGTCGCTTGTGCCATGTTTTTTGGCCTAACATTGATTTAGGGGTGCGGGAAGGAGCGAGAATCCTTTGGTCAGCAATTACGCACTGATTAAAAAACCATTCGTGCCTACAATTTTGCCAATGAATGTAGCTTTTGGCAGTAATTAGTGAAATTCTTTCATAACAATAGAGTATTTTGAGTTTTCTGGGCTATTTTTGTAGCTATTGTAAAATCATAATAATTCAAAACACTAAATAATTCAAATGAGGTTATACCACTTGAGAGTGCAAAGACATAACATAACATGAAAAAAAATATCTTTGAACTACTAATCAAGCGGAAAAATCATCCTGAAGCTGGCCAGAAAAAGTCTTGAAAATTGTGAAGATATAACACTGATACAGTTTCATTTGAATTCAATGTACGAAAAGTACTTTTATTGACCAAACATGCAATTATACAAATCCTATGTGAACTCTACATCAGCAAAGACTTTGTCATTCAAAAAGTATTGTTTTTATGTAAGATACTGAAAACTTTCTCGATTCACCTTAGTTTCTACGTCGCAAAAGAGCGAAATACAAAATTCTTCATTCTACGATGCGTTACTAGCTGTGAGCCACTCCCAGGTCCTCCTATATTTGGTTTAGTTTGGTTTGTAGCGGAACGGTTTCGGTAAGAATGAGCCGAAAAGACCCCAAAATTACGGAGGAGGGAGAGAAAAGCAGGAAAATTGGTTTAGAAGGAAGCGGGGAACTACCATTAAGAGCAGTGAAGAGAAATTGGTTCAAGAAGTTGAAAGAAGAGAGTGTTAGCTCTCTCATCTCTCTGTGCAGTTTAAGGACAGCCGTGGAACTGAACTGTTTTCGCAAGCTACTCTTAATTATAGCTGGACGCCTTTTTCTATATTCTGGCTCAACGATACTAACGCACGAAAGAACACTGTAGAGACAAGGAATCTCTCGTACCTAATGAGATAATAAAATATAAACTGCTAGCTCAGCCAAAAAATTTCATCCATCTATCCAAAGCTTCTTTTCCCTGCATAAGTTCTGTCACCGATAGTACATCTGTGTCTGAGTCTTCACCTTGTTTAAAGGTTACAACAGGTAGAAAGTCTGTAAAAGTTTTATCTCTGTTTGTTCTTGTGTGACAAAAGTCTTCATGATTTACCTCAGCAATTTCGGATTGACTTCGTTGTAAAAAGCCTCCTTTGGATTTTGGATAATCTATTCTTGGTAGTGTTAGTTCGCAACAGGACACTGAACGCCTTGGTAACATTTTCTTTAAGTCCTTGCTTATTCTCTGTTTATGTCTTTGATAATTTTCATATCTCCCAATTTGTGTGCAATGAGTTGTATTCATTGAATGTTCATCGTTGTGCTCGATTATCGTAGCAAGATTACCAACAGTGTTTTGTAAAGATGAATAAGATCTCATACTCATAACAGAATCCTGTACCTTGAAATTGAAGACCAAGACTTTATAACTTGGACGGGAGATCCTTAGCTTCACGTTGTCGATCGTCAGTGTTCCTCAAAAGAATTCTTCACTCCAGGAAAAATTGTGATCTTGAAAACTTGAGGTCAGGAGTTTATTTTATATGTGTCGTTCTGGTTGACAAACGATCAAAATTTCTTACCAAAAAACAGGTTTACACACGCTATGGTGAAACTACTTTCTTCATATAAACCATGTTTGGAGGCGTCAGAATCGACAAGCAAGTTGTTCGTCACGGCATGTGACGTCATAAAAGTGTGGGCAGAGACGTCATTCATGTATATGACGACACCAATCCAGGAACTGAGATGAGAATCGGTTGATGTAGAAATAAATTCTAATGTGAAATACATCAGTCAATAACGGATGAATAGGAATAATTTAGAGATAGTTGATCTCCTGGTGGTAACTTAAGATAATAAAGCTATTTCGTCAAAAGGCGAGAACATAGTAGTCATTTTGGGATCTAAATTTGGCTAAATTACGCTTGGCTGTCGCTTGTTAATGCCCGGCAACCTTTGTCGTCAGTCACGTCAAAGCTTAAATGCTCTCTTAATATAGAAAGCTAAAATGGGGCTTTTGATAGTATTCTGTATTCATTTTAAAGTTCATAGTTCCACCAACTCATGATCAGTCATCAATGCTGATCAGTTTTCCGCTTCAAGCGATTGTCTGGATATCATTCTGAAGTTATTTTCGTCGTTAGAAAATACCCACTGGATCACATTTTGGATTTCTAAAAGAAGCTGTGTGGGGTAATTTATCATTTCACGTGTCAAATCTCATAGTTGCAAGGAGTTGTAGACGATCTGAGGGTTGAATAATGATTGATGTCACCTTTTTCATAATGAATTCAGAAGAAAAATAAAAGCATTCCTTTAATTTTTCATTGAAATTAGCTTATTTTATGGCCTTTCCAATTATTCGTTTTTCAAATAGATTTAATTGTCGTTTTAAAATAGATACCAAGACAAATGACAAGCTATTCACGCATGGGCATCAAACTGGCTCTTCTTGTCAAATTGCGGGAAAAACAACATTTCTCTTGAATGAAAATAGGCGGCGTTTATTTATAGAAATGATTTCAAAAGAACAAGAAAGAAAAACTTCGAATGCGCGTCATGGACTGACGCAACGCTCTCCAGAATAACAAGCTTCTAAAATATAGTTTTTTCCCCTAAAGATACAAGTATTGTTCCTTTCTTGATTGAACTGGTTCGTTCAATGACGCAGATTCGAGTCCGTCACGGCAGTCCAAGTAGGTCACTCAGGATGAAATAAATATAGCAGCAGTTGTAGTAATGTTTATCCAATCAAAGACGTGCATGTTTGCTCTTTTGGAGCAGGTGCTATGACCTGCGTGACAAATGGAATGCGTGACCACATGGTAACCATTTGGACGCTGGTTCTTTCGATGGTTCATATATTTATTCGTAAATTGTTTGATATATATAAGGACGTAATATATTCGGAGTCGATCGTGCGCGCCTTTCTAGCCAGAGGCTGATATTGATGCACGTGTTGATTTTAGGAAGGAGGAAAAGCTAAATATTCTGAAAAAAACTCAAAGAAATTTTCAATATTTTGAAAGTTGATTTTAATGTTGAAGTTCAACTTATTTTGCTAAATGATTTACAAGTAAATAATATAAAATAAAAAGAATTATGAGGTATGGCGAGGAGGTATATGATATGAAACCATACGGCTTATTATTGTGAGTTTTGGAGGAAGCCGTAAAACGAAATATCTAGTAAACACATGCAGAATTTTTGGATGAAGTTAAACTTAAGAAAGAAATATCCAGAAAACGAATGTAGAATCTATATATTGATGGATGAAAAAACGAAATAACCAGAAAACACTATAGAAAACCGTGTGGGTGTCAATACAGAAAACCCTCTTGGAAATCAATTTGTATTAATACAAAGTTAACAGACTTTATCTTGTAAGCGGTTGATGAAGGTGGCAAGAACTAACGCACCACTCCTAGGGCCAGTGTTTTGGAAATTTTACCTCACGCGACAGGTGGGCTGATATTGAGTGGCGTGACAGGCAGTCATTTTTGAATTGAAAGTAGGACTGAAGGGATCTAAGTCAAAAGCTAAGAAGACGTCATAGCCGACGCGCAAAGGATGTGAGTCAGCGAAAATGGATCGATAAACTCAACTTGGTTCGCTAGCTAGGCTAACGTATTGATAATATAAGTGCAGTAATTGATTCTTGATTTAAATTGTTTGTGCTGTTATTTCGTTATTGTTTGCTTGAGGCTCGTGGTTTGTACTTAAATTGCAGTATTTTGTTATCTATTTTTATAGACTGGTAAACAGATACACAAGAACACAAATAACTGGCTTATTCATTGACAACAATAACCGAATAGCAACAACATGCACAATGATTACGGTACCACCACCACCAACAACAAAAACAACAACAAAATCGAAAACAAAAACAAATGCAACAAAAAGAGTGAAAAACAAAACAAAACAAAACAAAACAAGAACAACAACAGAACAACAACAAAAACACAAAAACAACAAGAGTAACAACAACATAAAGAGTGACAGAACAAAACAAAACAAGAACAAGAATTAGAACAACAACAAAAACACTAAAACAACAAGAGTGACAACAACAACAACAAGGGTGACAAAAACAAAACAAAACAAGAAAAACCATTAGAACAACAACAAAAACACTAAAACAACAAAAGTGACAACAACAACAAGGGCGACAAAACCAAACAAACAACAAACAAAACTAAGCAAAGATGTGAGAGAAATACCTCGACAACAAAAACTTTACGTCATATGTTATAAGAAAAAATACCTCTAAAAACGGGGAATTAAAGATGAATACATAATTCCATGTAAGATTATCTCTAGCCTTTAATTAATTCTCTGCTAAATTAAATAGAATAATAAACTTAAAGACTTTTTATCCGGTCATTGTTCAGCCTTCAATATCTGTCACTGTCAGGGCTTATCTCATGTCTTCTCTCTCTGCTCATCACGGCGAGAATTATATAAAAAATTCCCTTTTTTATCGTCAATTTCTTTATGATATCTTCCACAGTTTTGAATATAAGCTAGTAAACTATTTTTAAACTTTTAACTGTAAGAGTGATAATTTGACTTTGACAATCAGTGAATAATTTGGCATTATCAATGTACATATTGTTTTTCAAAGTATGCAAATTCGACCAAAAAACGCATTGTCTATTTGCTATGATCTCTACCTACACAAACATCTCAACTCGCACTATTCTAGCTTTTCATAGCGTCTTATTTCAAAGATAATTTCAATATAACGAGTAAGACGAGAAGGTGTGTTAGGTAGTTAGTGACACCATGAAAATAGAAGGAGCGGTGGCCTTGGTAACAGGAGCAGCGTCAGGAATTGGGAAAGCAGTTTGTGAGACGCTTCTTGAACATGGAGCCAAGGTAAACCATTAGTCGTTAAAAACAACATTTTCTTTGCATGCTTATTGTATCACAAGTTTCATCCCATTATCTTCCTACGTTAGCCTTTTATGCTAAAATTCGTTTCTTTTAATCTCCAAGTAAAGTGAGAATATTATTGATACTTTAGCCGTAAATTAGTACGTTCAACTTGGAGATAATAGCTAGCAGTGGCGTTCAGTTTTCAAGCAACCTTGCTTTCATAAACAAAAATTTTGTTTTGTATTCTCAAATCTTTTAGAATTGCAATATATTTAATTTTGTTAGATGAAATCTTTAATTTCTAGTAGCACACGGTCGGTATAATAAACATAATTTGTCGTTTGGTTTATTTGACAAGCAAAAGCTGACACAACATGGTACGCTCCAGATTTTGCGCCAAACTCGAAAGTGATTGACAGTCGGCCATTGTTTCGAAACTTGACTTATTGAGCTTGTTTTAGCTAGGACTCACTGGAAGAAAGAGGTCGATCACTGACTTAATATTTTGTGTATGTTCATTTATCGTATGACACGTATTTGGCCCCACGCGTATTCTTGAAAAAATGTTTGGAAATAGCTGAGTACAGATTTTCAGAAGGCAGTCAAGAAAAATCAGACCCGGAACAGTGCGCATGCGCGTTCAAAAATAGAAATAATTATGAAATTGTCAAAAAGAGTCATATATTTATGATAAAATGCTTATTGCCTGAGTTAGGTAGGGCCGGACGTACGGGAAAATATTTGGCTCTCGTTCATTCTGTGAAGACCGCGCTGCGCTCGTACGTACTGTCATGACCTCGAGCCAACTGAAAGTTTTACCGTCCTGCCCTCCCGGCGACTCATTCAATAAGTACATAGTCTTTAGTTGTTAAGGAGCAAGGATGGTACAGTTGGTTAGTGCGCGGCCTTCGGTGCGAGAGGTCCCGAGTTCGATTCCCAGTGAACTCACATCCTTGTTTCGACTTCTTTCCTTTCCATGTAGCTTTATTTAGCTCTAAATACCCTTAAAACGGAGCACTGATGGATAGAGGGGGTAAAATGAGCGCACCGTCGGCCTCAAGTTTATTAGTCAATTTGTGACTGTTATGAGCTACCGACGTAAAATAAGGACTCTTTACTTTTACCTTTAGTTGTCAACCGGTTCTTAACTAAAAGTTAATCTCAAAAGGTGGTTGCTAAAACAGTTTTTTTCGTGGCTGCTGAGTGTATGTATGTTGTCTTTGACCTGGTTTTTGAGCTGTATGACGAACCACTAATTTTTTTCAGTAATTCTCTCGTCATTCACGCATTGATTTACATCAGATCCTAGTAGAACAAATATCCGTTACTATATTTAATTTCCTGCCACCTCACATCCTCCTCCACAAAAGTCTATTTACTAACCACCTCCCCCACAAGTTTGTCATTCAACCGTCCCCAGTCTCCCATACGTTTTAGGGTGCACAAAATAACTGATATATTGACTTTGTAGGTTGTTTTAGTTGATATCAATAAAAAGAAAGGCGAGCAGTTACAAGACGAGTTTAATAGTAAATATGGTAAAGAAAGAACACTCTTTCTTCAATGTGATGTGTCTAATCAAGAACAATTACAAGGTCAGTGTGAGCAATTGCTTGTTTTCAATCAGCTGATCGCGCACTGGATTTGCTACCATTTACTGGGGTAGGAAATGTGGTGCAAATATGTTGTAAACATAATGCAAATGTGGCAAATACCACATTTGTTTATCCCATTTTTCAACCGATTGGCAAATACGGTATTTACCAGATTTGCATTCGGTTTACAACATATTTGCACCACATTTGCTACCCCAATAAATGGTAGCAAAACCAATTTTTCGTCCAGTCGATAAAAGTCCTTGAATCTCATTATCTTGCTTCAAATGACAGGCAAACATTGCCCTTCATGTGCTCTCAACCATACAGTATTCTTGAAAATTTGTCGTTCAGCTGAGAGAAAATATTCACCAGAACGGATATGACGTCTATTGCAAACAGGCAATATTTTGTTTTCATGATCAATTGTACGTATTTAACACACTTTTAGCGATGGTTATGCATATTATATGATAACCAGAGTAAGTTAACAAGAGAATGAAATAGATCTATCCCAGAATTAACTCCACCTCAGTCCCAAAATATTTAGCAAATTAAATTACAGTATTGGTTTCGATAACAGAATGACAACAAATTAAATGAAAAATCTTAATTTTTTCAGAAAAAT
Organism: Telmatactis stephensoni; assembly: GCA_029948255.1. Taxonomy (NCBI): domain Eukaryota; kingdom Metazoa; phylum Cnidaria; class Anthozoa; order Actiniaria; family Isophelliidae; genus Telmatactis; species Telmatactis stephensoni. The sequence continues at coordinate 465,170 of JALIZF010001840.1, read as the reverse complement.
ATTCATCCCATAAATCTTTTTCTTACTTCGTTAAATCGTAAACCTTGATTTTTACGTCGTTTTTTCGGTTTATCTCCATCAACATAACATTTTTGGAAGGTTCGATCTTTGTTTGGAATGTGTTACAAATTGTTACATTTGGTGCTTTGGGAGTTACAGCCGTTTGAAATCGGTTCAGAGGTGCGCTCTGAAAAATCTGGCGCGAGCCACCTTAAGTTTTCGATGGCTTTAAACAGTTAATTTCTGTATGAATTGCAGGTACATTTGCCAAATGTCTTTCAACGTATGGACAGCTTGATGTTGTTTGTAATAACGCTGGAATAATAGACGAAAAGAACTGGGTTAAAACATTGGACATTAACTTGGTATGTGAGTATGTTGCTTGCAGCTCAATGAATCGGTATTCCTGTGATAAGTACAGAGTGGAGACTGGGATCACAGTCCACAGGAGATCCAAGCGTCTTCAGATTGAAATCATGATTAGGGACTTATAAATGAGAGCTTAAGTAATGCCAACTAGTTTAACTCAAACCATGCAGGATTTTGTAAGGAAAGAAAGCAAGCAAGCAAGAAAGAAAGCTCCCTCTTCCAAACGTCTTCAAAATGTCGAATAAGGCACTGAGAATGGGCGCAGTCAAAAAGAACCAAAAACGCTCTTTGAGGCTGAAAACAAAATGAAAATACTCTACATTACTGACTTTAAATCATGCAAAAATTGATCTACGATCGACACCGCACCTAGCAGTCTCGCCTACCATTAAATGTCTCGACTACGAACTTATCTTCTACACTCAAACTGTGCCTGTAAAGAAACCTTTGAACTTAATTCTCAAGATGGTTTTTTGATGGTTGGATTATTGACTAACTAGTTAACAACAGGCGATAGGCTTAAAAGTCTAAATGTGGTGACTGAATGATATCGAGAACGAATTTTATTGATTATATAAAATCAAATGCCAGATGATTAGACTAATCGTAAATCAATTACTGGCAGCACATTCATGCCAGTTATCAGAAACCCGTCCAAGGGGGATAACCTTTGGAGGCATGTAACTGAAAACTGATTTTTGAGTGGAATTTCTCGCTAAGTCTTTATATTTCTTGAAATGTGTGGAATTATGTATTAGTTACAGTATTTATGCTCATATACATGGGTTTAAAGGGGTACTTGGATGAGAATAAATTAGAATTGGAAATGACTTAAAAGTTAGTAAAACCTATCTGTACGACTTCAAATAACCACCAAAAGCAACATTTTCTTTAGACTCTTTACATTCAAATGCGACGAATAGAAATTGTCAAGTATTTTAGCATTTAAGTTGTGAGTAAATGACGTCATTTACTCAACCATATTGTTCTTTTAGACTTAATACAGGGCCATAGCCACCGGTACGGTTACTCAGGTTTCAGCCGGACCAACTTTTACCGTTAGAACCATCGTCATTGCAGTTTTGAAAGCATGAATTCGTGTAGGAAAACGAAAAAGACCAACTTTTAAAAACCGTACCAATGTTTAAATGGTGGCTTCGGCCCTGTACTGTAATATCAAAATTTCTCTTTGAAAATGAGCTTAAAATGCAGATTTTTGGGCAGAGGGTAGTGCATTCATCTTCAGATAGAAATAACATGCAGTTTCCAATTTTCATCGATTTTCCTCCAAGTGGGCCTTTAAATGTGGAACTGATTGACCAAATGCAAATATAATCTTGGTCGTATTTTTTTTTTCAAGAAAGCCATTGTTCATGGTACGTTGTTGGCATTAGAGCATATGACATCTGGTGTAATCATCAATACGTCGTCTACAGGAGGTACATAGATACTCAAATTGTTATTATGGTTTGCCCTATGATCTTACACCCGTTAAAGGAGAGTGGATAGTGATATCGATTGTATTCAACAATTACATTCCATTATTTCGTGCGTCTGGGTTCTAATAGATGCATATTTGTTTTGTGCAATATTTATCGAAATATTTCAACCAATCAGAGCGCGCGTAAGATTCTGTGACGTCATTTATGCATGTGTACTGTAATCACACACGGTTCTTGACCAATCAGATCGAGCGCATGTAATACACCCATTAATATATAAGCGGATTTATCCAGCAGATAAAATGGGAAATCAGCATCATTTTAGATCACTAGATAAGAATTCCTCCTAATCTGCGAGCGGTATAAATGGGCTACTTGGCCTAAGATCATGTTTTAGTGTGCTCGTGCACTTGATGTGATTAAACCATGGGTCTGGTTATGTGCTTGAAAGATGCAGCTGCATACACTAACAACGAACATGCTGCCAACCATATAAAAGGGAAAAAGGTGATATTTGAATCAGGACCCCTACAAAGACCTATAAATGGTATCCAGAGGTTGCTTCGCGCTGCAGCCGACTCCCTAATAAACTTGATGGTTTAAAGGGAGTAAACGAATGCGAGGTCATGATGACAGGAACTCTTCAGTATAATCACTATAGTGACATACTATAAAACGTTATCATATATGATGGCTCAGTTGTACCGACTGTCATCTTGTTGCAGGTCTTCACCCCGCCTCTTTCTGCCCAGTATATTGTGGGTCTAAATTTGGCGTCATTGGTTTTACACGTAGTATTGCACCAGTAAGTATCATTTATGACCTATCAATTTTTTTCACTTAAACCTTGCTTCTTGCACAATACCAATATCTACAGGCAAGGTGCAGCTGGATGTACGCAGACTCAGTACTGCATGTACATAATACGAAGACTACTTTCATATGTCCAAATGCACCTGGGGGAGAGAGGGCTGCCAGCATTTTTGTATCAGTTAAAGTGATCAAAATCACCTGCAAAGAGTTTTGGGAATTCTTCTGAGCTTTGTTTTTGTCAATTATTTGTAGACATCTTTATACGATGTATGCTTCGTATATCGACGCCATTTTAATTGTTCTACATTACAGTATCAGCTGCCACCCAAAACAAAGACATAATGGGTCATGTTACAGTTGAAATACGTCACTGAATCTGCGCACGTTTCTTGTCACAGTTATTTCACCAATAGGCGATAATGACCTAAGTTAAGTTGATTTATTCTTTAATTCCTTAATCAAGGCTGCTCTTCGCAAGAAAGGGATTCGCGTAAACTGTGTTTGTCCAGGAGGAACAGACACTGCTCTTTATGAAGCATTTGAACAACTAGAACTAACAAAAGAACAAAAAGATTTAAAGGAGAGACTACCAAAGCAATCGTAAGTATAAAGTACTCAGTCATCCTTGCTGAAGTTTATTGTTAAAGATACACTACTTTTTATATCTCTTAATTGTTTATGTTTATTGAGCTTCGCCTTAGTAAACAAACAAACAAAAAAACAATATAAGGCAGGGCCACCACAACAGTGTAACCCATTACATTGTCTTTTATACTTCTTATAGGGTCGAAACGCCCTTAGCTCATACAACCGACACTTTCACTTTTAAACTTTTTTCTCAAGAAGTTTGTGTGCGATCGAATTGAATTTGGTGGGACACCATTCCAAAATAACAGCAAAATTCTAGCGCGAACAAGAGAAAATTTGAAAGATCGTCGAGTTAAAAACATTTAGAAATAGAATGAACAATAATGCAATGGACCGGGTTACTGCTTCATGTATGAACCCATGAAATGGCACTATTCAAGTTACACCAAGATTCTAATTGAGTTACAATAGTGTAACTTGAACGGTGACATTTCATGGGGTCATACATGTTGAAGTAGTAACATTGTAATGTGGCCCTTCATGAGAAAAAGGGAATTGAACCGGACTTACACTTTCTTGTTGTTTTCTTAAGGCCAGAAATGGTAGCAAAATCTTTTATAGACTTGATTAAAGATGATAACGACAATGGACAAGTCGTTAAAGTGACGTACGAACATGGTGCTCAATATGTCGACTACCACGATGTAAGTACAGTGTCTGAAACATACACTAAAATATCAATTGAATAAATTAATTTTGGGGTAGCTAGCTCATTCCTTGCAGCACAAACGGTGAATTACGAAGGGCGCAGCTCAACGTGGTCGAGTCGAAGGTATACAAGGGCGCTTTCATTACGAGACAGTTACACATTTACATACACACACACACGTAGCAGCCACCATACGGCAATGTCGATGTTTAATCACGGAGCACAGCTAGTTAGATTGAAACTAGTTTGTTTTCATAGAGGGAGAAAAAACTGGAGTACCCGGAGAAAAACCCTCTAAGCACGGGAGAGAATGAACAAGAAACTGATCAAGCCACATGTGATGCCCCGTCCGGGAATCGAACTCGGGACCACAGAGGAGACAGACCGCGCTCTCACCGTTCCCCTGTTCTCACGAACCTATAATCGTTTCCATTGTGTTGTAGTGGTGTAACCAAATAATCAATAATTTGCTAGTATTTTCCTATCTTCCGAGGTATACGCACGCGTGTATTTGCATGATGGTAGCTACGCCACTGTTGCGTCTTTAACTCCCCCACATCGTTGTAGCATAGTAATCTATATAAAACTGCAAGGTCTTTGGTGGGCCTTGCTGTACCTCCTTGCAGAACTAGAAGTACTAACGATCGTGAGACGGCTTCGCGGATTTACAATCCACGAGTTAATTGTCATAGGGTGATCATTTCGTAGAACATAACTCGAGGCCAGTTACTTTACAGGCAGCAATTTTGGATCACTATATGGCATGTCATGTTTTATGATTAATCGATCAGAAGAATGATAATTCTTGATTCATAATTTGTCTCCTATTTTTTTCTGCAGACTGTCATTTAATACATAGAAGCTAGCAGAACTTTATAAGGTAAAGAGCTCTGTCTAAATCTCTTGCTTATTTATATATTATTTATTATTTATTTATTTATTTATTTATTTATTTATTTATTTAATGATTTGCCATAAGGCAGGTGACAGTTACAATAGGACACGAAGTCCCCTACAAGGTAATGCCACCCACACCCAACCCCAACTATAAAAAACTAAGTGAAAACCGAACCCCAAATCCCAATATAAAAATATATTAATAGGGGATATTTTTTCAAGTTCGAGCAGTGAACTTGTGCTTGTGCTTATACTGTGCATGCTTTTAGAATGATAACGGGTAAAAGGCAGTGAAGTCGTTATAGTTTGCTAAATTCCATTTTTGTTTTAATTTTAGGAAGCAAAATTAAATCACACATGATTTGAAACGAAAATGGGCTCCACAACTGGACATCCACTGCGCATGTGTGCCGCCTTAATAAGTATCATCGTTGTCGTAGCTTTGTGAATATTGTGAATTTACAAATTAATTCTATTTTGTTGAAGACTGATGTTTTATTGTCAGGATAATAAAATACATTAAAGATTGACAAAAACAATTTGTGATACACAATACTATATCTACATGTTTACACCAAATTGCACAACGTTGTCGGAATGAAGATCGTGAATGAATGAACTCATTAAGGAAAGACTGCAAGAGCATCTGGGAATTCTTACTGAAATTTTATCAATTAAGAATGAATATTTTAGAAGTATAAAGTTTTGAATGCTTTTAAGTCGGAGTACAAAGTTTTGAAAGTATTGAAAAAGTACAAAGTTTTAAAGTGTTTAATTTTCTTGATAGAAAAGTTTTGAAATGATTATTTTGAAGCAGAAATCTTTAAAGAACAAATAAAAGCTGTGGCAAGAATCCTAGCTACATCTGTCGATTAGACTTTAAGACCGAGGAGCGACGTCAACTTCCCAAAATTTCTATTTCACTTAATTTCATTCAAGATTTAAAACCCTACAACGTTTTGCAATAATATATATGTGTTATAACACAGTCGTTACAAATAGTATATTCGTCGAATAACCTTATATAGGTTTTACAATGTACCTTCCTAAGGTGTGAGTATTTTGTCTTACTGACATGCGTAAGATCGAATGAAAACACATTACATCCCATCATGCTTTGAGAGCCCATTTCGCCTCTTTTTTCTATTGTTTGAACTGATTTCTTTTCTCAACAACACCAAAATCCTTCATTTAGGTAACTTTATCGTGTGAAAAATTCAATGTAGCTTTTTAGAAGTGTTAAAAAAACCACTACATTGTAGATGCAAATGCTTGCGTGCAAAGCATGACGGGATCCACGTGTTGAAATAATATTCAATGTAGTTAAGTGAATTCGCTCTCATGCTATCTCATCTGGGATCTTTTCTAATTCAACGTAACCGACAAGTTTTAATATAAAATCTTAGTCTCTCAGTACAGAGTATCCCAGCGACCTAAATTAGATTGAAAGGAAAAAGAGGAAGAACTTGAAGGCAGTCTTCCCTCCCCCCTTCCTCTTCAGTTTGGTTCTTCAAATACGTTTGCCTGTGGTGGAATGATATTCGTGCACCAACTAAAATGTACAATTCGCTGTTATGTTCGAAGCAAAGAATGCAATTGACAATGATCTTAGAACAGCTGAAACACTCTTGGGTGAGATTTTTTTGACAAAATCTATGCTAATTGTTAGTCATATTTTCTTTGTACATATTTGATCTGCTTTCTGGACATGCAAGCAGGCAGACAGACTCGGATAAACTGCCTTCATTTGTGTTTATATAACCCCTTCTACACTCTCCCTTCTAGTCATCTTTAGGTACAATTCGGTTACGTTTTGAAACAGTTGCAAGAATATTCATGTTCATGCAAAAATTGTACTTTTGATACTCTAAAATCACAGAGTCTTTCATGATCACAGGACAAATCTTTCTGGTGCTCTGTTGTTGTAATTTCGTTAGCGAATCGTCGAATTGTTCATTCATCGATCTCTTGTCATTACAGTGACCAGTATATATTTTACATCCTGTCTTTGAAGCTTTACAGTGGTACAACATACCAACCAATCTTTGATATCAAACAAGGTTTGTTTCTAAGTGTTTCGTGGCGCAACTCTGAGGTGAACCCCTGATTTACTTCGCAATACTAATTCTGGAAACAAATCCAAGTCGTCGATCTTGTCCTCTGGGTCAACAGACAAGTCAAACCTTAAATAAAAATCGAGAAAAAAGGTTAATCAATAAAATTAATACACATGTAACTTTTGAGTTCTAATGCCCATTATTTATTCGTCCTCAACTAATATACAATTGTAGCTTCTCTTACAATTGTCTGTTACTTTAAAGAAAGGGCCTTATTCCTGGAAGCTCTAGTGTGTTGTGTTCCAAACAAAATCTAAAGCTGTTTATTCGGACTTTGAATTTACAATATTGTCATTTCATACTTAAAGATATCGTTTTGAGGCACGGTACTTGTCCGACACTCCTTAAAGAGGGGCTTCGGTTTCCTGAGAGGTTGGCCCACTAAATGCGTTATGTATTCTTCGACTTACTTTTGCAGAATCATAACCAAACTTGTCTTTATTTCTTGCATACCAAAGTTTTTTCCAATACAAATGCTGAAAAGAGAAATACGAGGGTGCCATCATGAAAACATGGCGGCTAAAAACGACTTTCATCTAAACACTGATTACCTAATAATTTTAACTATAAACCTTGAATTGAATTGAATTGAATTGAATTGAATTGAATTGAATTGAATTGAATCCAATCTAATCTAATCTAATCTAATCTAATCTAATCTAATCTAATTTAATTTTAATTCATGAGAATGGCTTAAGTGACTACTAAGGTTTTAAAACTTTTTTGAATATAGTGGTGTAAAATGGTATCAGTAGACTTTGCTTTGCAAAAAGTCACTTAGATCATTTTCATGGGCTACCCCTTCAATCCCAGATATGCATAACCAAGGACTGAAGCTAAAGTTACAACTCCCTCTGATCGCCACTTTCGAGTTCATCTCTAATGTTAGCTTAAGTGTTAGCTTACCGTGGGCCGAGCGAGAAAGGAATGAATGAATAAATAGAACGCTCTTTGCATCTTTCAGGAAGAAAGCGATCGGGGTTAAATTCCTGAAAATGAAATAAAATAATTTTAAAAAGATTTCTAAAATATATTTCTAGTATATATATCAAAAGACAACTGAGGTACCTGAGGGTTTTCCCAGACGTGAGGATTTCTGTGCAGTGCGTATATGTTGGCGAGGACAAAAGTTCCTAAAAGTACAAGATACATACATTTTATTCTTTCTCTTTTTATACCGGCGTTTCCATTTTGTGACAACGTGGCAAAAGTGTACCACGCATACGTGTCAGTCCCCGGTTGCGAGTACTCAATGCCTCAATGTGAAAACATTCGGCAGTCAAACAAACAAAACTTTGCCGGCGAAACTCAAGCCACAGAAGCCAAACTTAGTCCCCAACAAGTGAGGTTAAGGATTTTGTTGCTTATTCTGTTGTCTGTCTTTTTCTCCCAGTACGTTTCTGTTTTCTCTCGTGCTCAAAATTAAGCGTAAAAACCTGATATGTGAAAATCTAAAGAAAACAATTCTAAAACATTGTTTGGGATTCCTGTGGTCGAGACGCGGCCGCGCGAAAAGCCCGCGAAAACTCGCTCATGCGCAGTCATTTTGCCGTGTTGTCCTTGCATTGTAATTGTGTGAAACAAGATTTTGATAAACCTTGAAAAGTTGGAGTTTTATTTGTAAAATCATCTTCAAACGCAAAGAAATCAATGGTAAGTGTTTGATAAATGAATATGGAAAACATGTTTATCATTCTGAGCTTATTGTAGCTTTTTAGAACGACTTTTGAAGCACGTTTTACGGCGGATTTACACTGACTGAGAGAAGGCGAAAAGAAATTACTTGGCTTTGTTTTACGGTTAAAAACCTTAGATCTATTTGATCTTTATCAATTCAGTGGCAAAACAAAATTATTTAGGAGGTTTTCTTATATTTTTTTAGGGGAATTATGAAAAGTTTTCATTCAGGAATTTGAATTTTGAATTGTTACTCAAAGGCTTTAGTACAACTTCCTCTTCCTTGATATGAATATTAATCTTTTTTGATAATTATCTACCTTTAGCATGATTTAGGCTCTAAATCCAAGTCTTTTATATGAAAATGCCAAATCTAGGAATTGCTCTCTCCCCTCAAATTTTTACCGAAACCAAAAGTAAACTCCATTGTTTATTTCTGGTTTCAGTGAAAAATGCACCCTCCCTCCCCCTATCTGAGCACTGGTCCCCCCTTGGTGTTAATTAAAGAATAGTGTCAGAGACAACTTGCCTTTATGTAAACAGCTACAGCCTAAAATGTTGTTCCGGCCTTCAAAACTTTAACATAGTACAATTGCAGACTAGAATAAATTACATACCTTCGGGGACCTCTTTACCATCGATAATGTATGGTTCATCAAGGGTTCGAGCAATGACAGGCACAGGGGCGTATAGTCTCATTGATTCCTTGATACATCGATCCAAGTACGGCAGGCTTGCAATACCTTCCCTATTCAACACAAATCAATTCACATTTTATAATGCTCAGAATTTCAGTTATATTCGCAAGCGGTGATCCATAAAATCTGAGAATATCTTAGAACTATATATCATAGCCATTTTGCTGACCCCAAATCAGACCAAATGGTCAAACTTAAACTTCCCCAACCAAAACTGGATTTCAAAGTTCAAATTAAAAATATTGCCAGGAGTTTTAAAGCAAAAACAGAGCAGTAGCGGATCCAGGATTTTTCCAAGGGTGGTTCCGTTTCTTAAAGACAGCTGTGTATAATACTCTATTCTTTGGTCGATGTTTAACAAATAATGGCTTAAAACCTTCAAGGGGGTTCCGTGGAACCCATGGAACCCCCCTGGATCCGCCACTGCAAAGGAGGCTGTACAAATAGGTTCTCCTCGAGCTTTGATTGAGAAACGAGGCCTCGGTTGTGAAGCGATTGAGAGGTCCCCCTCTCCGTTTGTAAAGCGAGAATTGGCAGCACCCCTTCCCTGTCTGGTTTTGAAGCGAGACAGTCGATCGTACCTCCCTCTGGCCATGAAGCGAAAATTGAGAGTACCCCTCCCCTGGTTGTGATGCCAGACTTTGGGAGTACCCCTCTCCTGGTCGTGATGCAAGACTTGAGAGTACCCCTCCCCGGGTCGTAAAGCGAGACTTCAGTACCCCTCCCTGGAAGTGTCCGGAGTGAGAACAGGTACTGAAAACAAATTTAGACGGAATGATTTTTCCATATGAGCAATTTAAAGCCATTGAGATTATGTGATGACATCCGTTGTTTATCTCAATTAATTAATTCAAGGTGGGCACGAGTTCGTGTTCTGCGTTCCTTACCATGTCATATGCTCGTTATTGTTGATAGCCTCGTCGATTTCCTGCTGACATACTCTCTGATGTTTCACATTGGATGCCAAGCTGTACAATGTCCAACACAAAGCTAAAAATAACGTTTGATTTTGTTATGAGAAATGAATGTGAAATTGAGTTATGATTGAATGGTGGGAAATATAAGTAAGAATGAAATGTGGAAATTGAGCAACAATTGAAAAGCAGTAATGCTGAAAACTTGGAAAAGTAGAAATAGAAGTGAAAGCAGGAACAGGAATAAAGAAATATGATAATAGAAATAATAAGACAGGAAGAGAAATGATTCCAAATTCCTACCGCTTGCTACAGTGTCATGTCCTGCAAACATGAAAGTATTGACTTGGGCAAGAATATCTTCGTCGCTTAGACCGTTCCCATTGTCATCCTGAAAAAAAGAAAAAAGAAAAAATGTTTAATATCACTTTAGTGTGTTATAAGAATTCGCTCTCAATATAAGGGACTGGACATTATTTACAGGTAGGGAGCTGGTGCAAATAGAGGGGGCCCACAGATTTTTACGTTCACTCTGTAAGTATGTTATTTATGTATGCATGTAGAAAGGGGGAGGGGCCATCAAATAATATTGAGCAGTTACCTTTTTCATTTGCACCAGCCCCCCTCCCTGTAAATAATGACCAGTCCCTAAAGTATATCACAGTACAAAGTATCCAGTCATAATAATTCATTAATTTAGATGATATTCAAGCTTCGTGTTTTGTACGAAATCCTGGAAGCTCATTGGCCCATCAACGTGCCATAAATAATATTTAGAGCAGTATAGATCATACCTTTGCTTCGAGTAGAATATCCAAGAAGTCAAGATACCGATGTTTATTGAAGCCGTTCACTGGGATCTTTAACAACAAAATAAGGATAAATTAAAACATCAAACAAGGAACAAAAAAATACTAGTACAGAAAGACAAATCGGTGAGTTTTAATTGGTCCTTACCTTTGCACGCGACTGCCTTCTATTGGTGATCACTTTGTTTGATTCGCGGTGAATGACGTCACAGTATTCCAGAAACTTCCTTCTTGCTGGTGTGAGCTTGTAAATCCACTCGAAATGGTAAAGTGGGTTTCTTTTTTTGTGTGTGTAAGAAAAGAAAAAAGTAGCAGATTACTAAAGGATAGAATACTTTGCCCTATAGCATGATAACAGTCAGTATAGATTTACGTCATAACGAGTTTAAAATCTGCCCTGGTAACATGAAAACGATATGTCTGCGCCGTGATAATTCTAGATTCATGATAACGTCAAACTTTCACCAACGACCAAACCTACAACAGCCTTCTCTCTTCAAAGACCACCCCTAGCTTACTTTCCGTCAACAGTCATATCGGCTTCAACAGTCTGAACAGCTCGGCTCGGCAATGGCAAACTGCCTGCAACGGCTCATGATCTCTACATATATTCTTATTGACACAAAGAGTGCTTGATCCCCTTACCCATTAAGGTGGCCTTTTAAATTAACTATGGAGAGATTTAACTGTAACTGGTCTATGATCTCGCCTGATAGTGAGATTTACATCTCAAATGCATAATACCATTATAGTTTATTATAGTTTATTATACCATTATAGGTTATTATTGAGAAATACTAGATATATATGTACTTACAACAGACGATCCAATAAGGCCTTTGCTATCCCATTCACAGCTGCGATGTATTCGTCTTGTATCCTATCAAAATCAACATATCTTAGCAATAGCTTGTGTAGTTCCCCTCCCCTCCCCTTCACCTCCCCCTTCCTCATCCCTCTCCCCTCCCATCATAAATGGGGGACGGGCCAAACAGGCTACTTAGCTAAGGAAATGACTTCGAAAAGACTGTTGAAAAAACATAGATGTCAAAGGTTCCTAATAAGTGCTAGCTCTCTGAATTTTGAAGCGGCGCCAAATTCCTAGAGTGAGAGCTAATAATTGAAATGCCTTGATGTTTTGCAGTGTTATACTGATGACAGTGTGTTTTCCTCTCCTTCTAAAAACCTCAAAGTGCGCGGGATGCGCGCAGGGAGGGTCAGTAACAACTAATTTCTCGAGGATTACGTCATAGCTGAATCAAATGCTGCCCACCTTTGATGAAAAATTGGCAACATTTGTTGGCAAATTGTACAAATTATCAACTCAGTTTTGCGCGAAATTTGGAGTTTTGGAGACTAAAGAAGAAGAAGAAGAACAACAACAACAACAACAACAACAACAATGACAGCAACAATTAACACAACGACAACAACAAAAACGTACAACAAGACTGGACTTCAACACAATTGACGTGAGATAATGGCCCAAGTGGGACTCGAACCCGCAGCATGAATCCATGGCTAGCTCCAAAATACTATGTCAAATTCTCTTGGAATTGAATGGAAATTCATGTATTGGATTAGATCCAACTGGTCTGTCACTATAATTCGAGTACAGTCCAATCTTCTTGAGTTGGGCCTTCAATTTGTAGGAGGTTTGGGAAAGTCCCTGGGATGTTACGAAACTTACTTTCGAGTTTGACAAGCGCTTGAGTAGCTGAATGCACATTTGAGTATCGAGTCAAGAGTCATCAGACTTATGTCTTGAAAAAGTTCGACCTTTCCATTGGCGGCACGCGACCATTTACCCTAAAGAACGAAAATACCCAAATTATGTTATTATACCTCTTAACTCCAAGCATAGCGGTCAATTTCTACATTAAAATTTATTTATAGACTTTGATAACGACTCCCTTGACACTGCCTATTTTGTAACTCGTGGATATGCGAAGCGCTGCAATGAAATACTTGATAACTCGAGTGACACACTCGCTAAATAGGTTTATATAAAAAAGAAATGCGGTTACTCTGCATTTATTGAGTTATGAATAAACACGGAAGAAGGCGTTGCATTTTAGATAATGTAATATTATCAAGAGGCGATGTTACCTTACTGAGTACTGCAGTGCATGGTCCGGATTTAAATATTTTTCGCGCTTTAGGGGATTTATGCGCTATATCAATCATATTGCTTTACGGCTTAAATTTCTATTGTCAGGTGAAAGGCCTTTTGCATCAACTGGTCACCTGGTACAAAATCTGCTATTCTGACAGACAAAGGAATGTAACAGCCTCCAAAACAAAAGGATTTCAACCAGTCAAGCTTGACTTGTCTTTGTTTTAGATTTCCCTAGTGAGCATCTTGCCCGCTAGAATTACAGATTTTGTACAAAGTGACCAGTTGATACAAAAGATCTGTTCTTACTGAAGAGACGTGAGTTCAATCAACATGTGCAATAACGGATACACTGTAGTGCTGGCTTTTCTCAGCACCCAGCAGTGAGATTCATGCAGCATTATGGCTTTATATGCGTGAAGCTGCTCAATCGTGCACATTATCACTAACTAAACCAGGCTTATAACGGGATAAATTAAGTGAACTATTGTAGTCTTAACTATACTACTAGTAAAAGTGTTCAGGTAAAATCCTTACCATCAGTACTTGAGCTGATTCCTGAAAAACAGGGAAATAGCGCTTCAGAATCTTAAAATGAAATGAGGGTGTCAATAGTTTCCTGGTGGATTCCCATTGTAGTCCTTCTTGTAAACCAAGACCATTGCCTATTCGAAAACAAGAAAACTTTATTTTAAGATGACTCATGTTATTTAGAACGAGGGGAACATTTGTTATGAATGTGTGCAAAGTCTGTTCTCAACCACAGTCACTTGATTACTTGAAAAGCCACTTGATGACTTGTAATGGGCCCCTTGCAGCACGTCGGAATGCAGCTCACTTTGGAGGGCAAGACAAAAGAATCTCAACTCCAGAGAACCAGAAACCTATTGTCTTGCCCTCCAAATTGAGCTGCATTCCGACGTGCTGTCTATTGTTCCTTATGGTTTGTGCAAATCCGTCATGACATTTCACTGGAACATTTTATCTACATTTTTTCCCGAGGAACATACAAATAAATCGTGGATATGTGAAACGAAAGATACTCTGTAATATAAAGGAAAATAATTTTGTGCCAATTTTTAATGATTGCAAATAATCTTAGAAATTAAAGAAGGAGAAACAACGTACCAAGAAAAGGAAACAAGAACTTGTAAAAGAATCGTTCTTTAGGTGAGTTTTTGATAAGAACTGCTCCAGCGGTGTCAGGATGGCAAACGATGAGTGCAGAACGGAATGGTCCCAAACCATACCCTGTAGGATGTCTTGTATGTAGCTGCACACTTTAAATGAAATGCCAAACCTCGTACCGTCAAATGTAATCTGTGGAACCAAAGAGACGGAAAAATATTGATAAAACTCCGGTCTAAAATCTTGTTACTAGTATTGGATTGCTTCTGTTTGAGAAATGCACACCCTAAGAGCAAAATCCCTTAAAGGACACTTCTATAAAGAACACTTCTTTTTCTTCCTTGTCTTGCCCAAATCCCTTGAGTTATGTAAGTTTGATCGACTGGAATGTGTTCTTTTTCTAGTTTCATTTTGATAGCCTCGATGGGATTGCGCGCAAATTCGTGGTAGAATTTCGGTACCAGCCCCTGTAGGTAAGAAATTCACGTGAAGAAACGAAGTAAAAACTTTAGATTTCCACGTTACGAGTTTTTGCTCGAAGCTTTGAATATCTTGCGGGAAATCGAATCTAATACTGTGCAACTAATAACTGTAAGGAAAGAGAAGTCATTTGTAGTCGCCCATAAAAGGCAAATCGTTTTAGTGGTTTAGCAGCTTTGCGGCCACTTTGCAGGTGTGTGACCAAATTCTAGATATGCTTAAAAGTAGAATGTAGATAAGACAAAGTGATTATCCAACTAAAAGGCTAAAAGTGCAAAACCAAAAGACTCAAGATCAATGGAGACGTATCATGGTTAGGGTCATATCAGATAAACTAGTAATAATCGTATCCGGCTCTCAAACTCTTTTGTGTTGGAGCACAATGTTCGACTTCATACCTATTAGTATCTGAGAAGTTTGATTGATGCATGCATGAATTCGTAAACGTGGAACACGTGTGCAAAGAAATTAGAAGCACTGATCTGATAAGCAGTGTATTACTGTAACAGTCCATTCCTAGTGTCTTTTTACTGTGCTTTCTAGTGCGTTATGACTTTTGAAATTTGATCTTTTAAGACTGGTACTCATTGAACACCAAACAGCGAAGATAAGATATTAAGAAAACTAATCCCATTTAGGGTTGATTTAGACATTGTTGCGCCTGTTCTGTGTTGTTTGCTAGCGACCAATTATGAATCTGGCCCACTGCACGGTGGACAAAGTTAAACTAGATAAACGCTGAATCATTTAAAGTTAAGACTTAATTTGAATGTTGAGATATTTAGAACTTTTTAACGATATCCATACAGAGCAGTATAGCTGAAGTCATCAGTTGGGTTGTTGAAAAATCCCGGGGGATATTTTTCCCATTGAAGAAATAAGGTGTATATCGTTTTTGTTTTGAACTTTCGAAGTGGTTAGCTGTGTGGCACTACTTTAATGGCACTGCGTCGCACGTCGTTTTTCGCACAAAACTGAGACGATCAGATTACTCTAGTTCTTAACCAGATCAGTAACGTCCTTTGAAAATATTCATTTATTCAATAATACAATGATTATATTCGATACACAGAGCGAGAGTCGAGAATCCATCTGATTTCCATGTCTTGAATGATGCAAGGTTCCCGACGGAGCTTCGTCTCCCTCATGCACATCCCAATCACGTAGTTCTAGAATATGTTTGCATCTTCGTTAAAAATACGGCGACGTCGACGCATTTATGTCCGGTTCTGTAGTGAGTATAACCGGAATAAGAGCGGCATTAAGATTCCGTGCCATTTTTTAGATAAGATATTGATTTAGATAATAACTTTTCAACAACAAATCAACTTGCACGACAAACTATTGGATAACTTAGTTTTAGATTTTCACCAAAAGACGACTTAAAGTTGAGGAAATAGACTCGAAACTACGAACATTTTCACTTTCTAATTTACCTAAAAAGCTCCATGCAATCCAAACACGTCCAGACAAGTTATATACAGAATGCAATCTAAGGCGCGTATAGAATGCAGTTTTAGTTACACTTATTGCAACATCATCGCTAAAACAATCCATTGTTGTCTGATATTGTGAGGTAACTCCACCCTATAATTGCATCTGGACATACATTACATCGCCGTTAATGGTGGCAATGTCAACTCTGATAGCTAGCTGATAAGCTCACTAGACTAGGTCTCAGAACAGTGCACCAACTCACAATTGTGATATGTTTTCATGAAGATTCATAATCTAGGAAAAATAACTTTCAGGATAGTAGTGATTCATTAGATGGATGTTAGTTTGCATATCGTCCCGTGTAATATGGGTGTGTTCATTAACTGCCTCATCAAGAACAACTACTTAAAACGCACGCGTCTGCCCTACGGGCAAAGAAACACTTAAGCGTGCCAACCTGTCCTCCTTTTCATCAAGATTCATATTACCAAACTGATTAATTGCTGATAGGGATGTGTGTGTATTGCTTAGTGTATGGACACCGCGCCAGGGTACATTTCAAGCCAAGCGTGCCAGTGTTATTTTTAACAGCATGATATAAAGTGAGCACGCGCCAATTGAGTAACCTGTGTCATCTAGCGTCATTCCTAATCATTATTGGAGTTACAGCTGATTAAGGGATGAAGTCAATGAGCTTCCAAATTCCTGCTTATAATTAGCTATCTATTTCATTTGCCATCTAAAAGCATTCTTTGCCAAGCTATCAAATATAAGATTTACTTTGCAGCACGGGAAAGCTTTTTGAAAAGCGGCGCTACATGCATACCGAATTCAAAAAAATCCGAACATAGCCTTTTTGGGTCCACTTGTTGCGCGAAGTCAATCTTTGATCATTTTTAGCTTCTTGGTCACATGCTCAGTTCATGTTGCACGCAAAGAAGTACAATCAAAAGTCATGCAAAATGAAAAAAGAAAGGAACATTTCAATTGTCGAGTCTTCGATAAAAAGCGCTGGTTTTGAACACGGTTCAAGCATCCTTTACTAGAGTGGGTGGGCTGTAAACTTCTACAGAATGGGATTAAGTAGCATTCCTATCCTAAGGCGAATACTGGCTTTCTAGTATAATCTTTCATCTCGTCTCCTCTATTCACGACAGGAGCTTCTATCACCCGATCTGTGGGGTTGAGGGACTACAAAAGAGGTTAAGTGAAGTCTGATAAACAGAAAACTGTGTACACTAATTTTAAATGCTGGCACGCGAACGAATTAGTGACGACGGTGCATAACCCAAGGAGTTAGGTATCCTGGTCAAACAGCCTGACATGCGGGGCTTCAAGTACTCTTCTAATTTTGACATTTTTAAAACAAATAAAACTTATGTTTT
This sequence comes from Telmatactis stephensoni, assembly GCA_029948255.1. Classification (NCBI taxonomy): domain Eukaryota; kingdom Metazoa; phylum Cnidaria; class Anthozoa; order Actiniaria; family Isophelliidae; genus Telmatactis; species Telmatactis stephensoni. The sequence goes on along the minus strand of JALIZF010001840.1, from coordinate 447,591 downwards.
CGGACTAAACAAAGACAACATTGTGGTCAGATGGCTTGAGACAATGCTCTTTCTCTAGTTTTACGTTGTTTTGATTTTTGTAAGAAAAAAGATTTTTTTTTCTCAGAGAAATGGATCAGTTATCCCGTTCAACATGCGTGTTCTTTTTTCATTATGTTTTTCGGAAGTATAACAAAACCTTTCAGAACAAAACTTGAATCGATTGACTTACGTCTCTTATGTTTCCCTTCAGCCAGTGTGCAGCAGGACCAGGGAATTCCTTGACTTGCTTGGCAGAGCGCCACCTCATGGCGATCAGAGACACGATAAAATGAAATACTCCAACTGCTATCAAGCCAAGCGCTATGTATAAACTCATGGCCATCCAGAAGTTTCCATCAACTATTTGCTCCATGTCTGGATTAGTATTATCTTTGGTGATCAGCAATTTGATTGGTTTTTGTTCTAAGAATAAAAGAAACAAGAATTAGTTTTAAGTATTTTCCACTTGGAAGTTTTTCAGAACGTCTGACAAGGTGAACTACCTTCTGAACACTTTCAAAACGCGTCAAGATCTCAGCGCGCCGTCCTATCAGAATGAGGACCGATGATCACTCTCCTTCACTGGTAGATTTTGTCGAGAAAATATTTGGGGCATTTCACCTATGGGCCCAGGGTGCTATGTGGCAATAGAGATAAGCAAATGTGGGGTTAGGGCCCACCAGAAGGTGTGAACATAAGGTCCTTGAGAATTATCCAATTTGAAAGCTGTTTGCGATCTTTAATTCTAATGGTTGGCAGGACGACTGGTATTTCTGTTTGATGTCTATCACTTACCCATTAAGCTCGTGCGTTATTACTTTCAAAGACCAAGTTTACATTGTAATATATCAGATTGTATGCATTATCTGACAATGTCTTGTTTGACTGCGGCACACGCCAGACCCTTAGGCCAACACATGGAGCATTAACGTTATCTGTTACATAGCCGATCTATACGTTTTGATTACACTTGATTATTAACTAAATCAGGGAATTCGTCGATAGTCCTTAACTGAACCACAAAAGACAAATCCTTCAAATCCGGATTATATCTGACTTCAAAAATTCCATCTCTAAAGCGTTGCGCAATTCAGAAATGAGGGATATAAATAGCTCTAGCAAGTATGGAATGGGAATATGAGGTAAAGGGAGATCATTTTTACGCAGCTAAGTGTTGAGTCAAAAGTAAAATCCAGCAGTTGATCCAGCGCGCTTTGTGTTGACATGTAAGCGACGGACGATGGCCTTCAGTCAACATTGATCACAAACACCTCTTACGGTCAAGTTAAAACAATATTAAGATTAACGTGTTTCTTATAAAACAAATTTATATTGAATCATGCCATGGGTCCTACTGTGAACATTCAACACTAGCTCTGGCTTCTTCCGTTCTGTTCTACGCGGCCTTAATCTAGACATATTGAAAAAGTTACAACAATTGTCCAACAAGGTTATACTAGTCTAGAAACAAGAACTAAACTGTCTAAACATTGACCGGATACATCGCAATCATATGTTATTTTGTGAAAACAAAACTCACCGCAGCAACGACGAACAATGATTTACTTGGCTGTGACAAACTTATGTTCGTGCTATTCGATGGCAAACAACGTGTGGCTTAAAAATGACCGGAACTTTGCTATTTAAGTCTTTAATCGCCCACAACTGACATCCCATTACTCACAATCACTATTGTAAACTTTACCTCTGCATTTTTGTTATAAATATGCCGTGTGTAACCTTTTTAGACCATGAGAACTTTTAAAATATTTTGCAGGAAAGAGTAAAATTCAGTAAGTGAGTACGGAAGTAAGATAAATGAAACCGCAAACAGGAATTACAAATGAGGTCATGTATTCAGTTTGTTTTCAAAACCCTTTTTAAACAAACTAAGTTCCGTTGTAAGCAATAATGAACTGTTGAAAACCAATTCATGACAGACTATTTTCACTTTGGCTTTTTAAGGTGACGAAACAGGGTGCAAACAATTCAAATAAACACTCTATAAACACCTTGGGACATAACCAAGTGATACGGACTGGTAATTGAAAATGTATTTCAAGAATGCGTTCTCTGAGGGAGGCATCGAGCTGTAGCAGGATTTGGAAAGTGGAAGAGCCATAGAGGATTGTGGTTGGAATGGTAGGGACCAAACAGAGTTATATAATGAGATTAAGACTTCTGTTTGAAGATTATAATACTAATTATTATAGTACAACGTTTTAGAAGTATCAAGCCATCAAAAATAAACTAAGCTGAAAACGAGAAGAAGCTTATCGGATGTGCGTAAATCATTGAGAGAATGTATATCATTAACACCTTTAAATCCATATTGAAGTGAGTTATAAAAGAGAAAAGGGCTTTAAATGGGTCCTGTGTTAAGAATCCATTCTCGAGCCGGTGTGATGACCTTCAATCAACTTCTACAAGCTGTGAGACCAGGTCCGACCAGTCCTTCATGTATATCAACTTACTCCTGAAGGACTTATGCCTTTTCTTAATAGAACAAGGCTTAATTGAATTATTATGTACTTTTTGTGTTAACATAGTCCTCCCTTGTTGTCCAATTATGTTGTTTAAAACTGAATGCATTTCGTGGACTGCAGTTCATTTCTAGACCGCATTTGTAAAATGAATATACGACTATATGCTGGTACGACAGTGTGTCAAAATGAGTACAATATAAATAGACTATTTGAGCGTTTAACCAAAATGGAGTTTGTCAGTAAATGAGACAGTTCTTCGTGGTTTAGGACATCCGCGGCCGCTATCTTCCGTAGGATGTCAGTAGCCGGTCGAAAACACTTGCGTGTCTTCCGTGAGGTCAATTTGTATCTTTATTGACATCTTTTGTTCTCTCAAGTTTCTTTCACCAACAATCTACACTAAATTTATATACTTCTACTTGTAATTTTGTACAATTAACGCCAAGTACGTATTCTGGGCTTCACAACAACATTGTCAACATGAATGCTGGAGTGATCTCAAGGAGATGTACGAGTGATATTTGGCGGGTTTCATGTGTGTGTGACTTATCGTTCTAAGACTCGGAAACTCTTTTCCAATTGATAATATCTAGACTAATGAGCTCTTATTAAGATACTTATTGATGATAAGGCAGACGAACCTTACAAATCCTCATTTAATGACGAAGAAACTTCTAACGATCAAATATATGACCCGCATACTCGAATACTATGCTATGCTAAATATTTGAAATGATTCCAAATCTTGTACCCGACGCAAATTAAGACCCACACCAACGCCAAGCGAAAATGACGGAAATACATCTACTATTAGGCACAAAATGAATCTTAACACTAGAAAGTATTTAATTTCTGTAAATGACAAATTATTGCCCATTTTTGTTGTCCCGCGCTATTTTCTTCAATGATTGCTTCTACTGCGGATAGGTTATCGCGCAAGCGACTTTAATGCGGGAATTCGAATGTTGTGGGCAAGAAGTACGTAGCTAGGGCGGGTCGGTAAAATATCTCTGCTCATGGGGTAAGATATCATTTTGGCACTACTTGCAACAGGCTGCATAATCTTTTGTCTGTTTTATATAACATCACATAATTATTCTGTGGAATTGTTAATTGTAGGCTCAGTTTTCAGCCGTCGGGGTTTCGTGCGCCCGCGATACTCTGAAAACTGAGCCTATGTTAATTGTTGACCAAAAATAACAAGGAAAAATGACCATGCTCATTTATTTACTCGGTTGCTGCGCTTTAAATGTTTTCTTACAAATGCTGACACTTTTGAATCGACATTTTTATATTTTACGTGTTTTAGCTGTAACATATGATATGCAATACAATACAATACGATACAATTTATTTCTGCATTTTTGAAAAAAAAAAAATATATATATATACACACATTACAATTCAAATGTACAATAATTTTTTTCTTTTTACAATTTTTTGTTGTTTTTCAAGGAGTGGAGTGACGTGGTTAAGATTGCAGGAAAATATTAGAGGAATGCATAGGCCCTAAGTTAACTTAAGTTTTCGTGTTAGGGCCTAGCAAATTTAGGTAAAAGGTTTTTAAGACGGGAAATAATTTATAGTAAACTAAAGTACTTAGTTTGTAATATTAGTTGTCAAGAAATAGAATTCTAGATAGCAAATATAGGTTTAAAATAGCTAAAGGAGTTAATATGCAATATATATTTGTTATCTATTGAATTTTATCAAATAAGTACTTATCTTAAGCAGTTGTTAGGTAACATTGAACTTCAGAGAACAATTTTTCGTATTAGTATTGTAAATCTAAATGCAATAAATTATTGTCGAGACAATAAAGGATGAAAAAAGAAAAAAAAGAAGAAAGAAGAAAAAAAGAAGAAGAAGAAGAAGAAGAAGAAGAAGAAGAAGAAGAAGAAAAAAAAGAGACCGAGTAATGTAAAATCAAGATGTCTGGTCTTTGAATTGTGTTGAAACAAGATAGTTTTTAGTCTTTTTGGGAAAAGAAAAAGTTGAAGATTCTTTTAAATAAATTGGAAGATTACACCAGTGATATGTATTCTAACAATGAACTAAAAACTGTTATGATATATTTATTATTTGACGATTTTTTGTGAACAGCCATCACGTTCATAGAAGGGTCGGTTCCGGTTCGCTGCTATTTTTTTCGTCATCTTTCGTTTACCAATCATGCCTTTTTGTCCCAACCACGCAACCTTTTGGACTTTATCACGTGATAGCATCGTGGACGGCCATCGGGGTTGGTCATGGCTTATTCTTTCACTTTCTTTTCTTTCTTTCTTTCTTTCTTTCTTTCTTTCTTTCTTTCTTTCTTTCTTTCTTTCTTTCTTTCTTTCTTTCTTTCTTTCTTTCTTTCTTTCTTTCTTTATTTACCGCTATTTATTACGCAACTATCAAGTGATAACATCGTGACCGCCTTCACGGTAATGTATTTTTGGCTCATTCGTTCGTTTTCTTTCTATCCACTTCCATTTACTACCTTTTATCCAGGGTGCCTTTCCATTTTTGACTTTCTAAAGCAACGATCAAGTGATGGCATCGTGGATAGCCAACACATTGATGCGAATCAGTCGGTTCCGGTTCGCTTATCAGCTGGAGAAGTTCAAGTGCTGGCGCGTGCCACGTAAGAGTGCTACCAATAAAACCCAGACACCACACGAAACAACTTTCATGCTCTCACGATAAAACCTTCTTATTGATCATTGGGTGTTATTCTTGTGCTTTTGCCGCCCGTCAATAGTTTGTGTGCGTCATATTTTATGTATCGAAAAAGAAAAGGCGTCTTCTATATAATATCACGTCAATGGTCACTTTATGGGCGTGAAGTATTAGACAATTGGATTGTATAATAAACGAATAAATAACATACAACTGGCAAGTCACCAATACTGCCAAAAAAAGTCGCGGTAAAACTGTAAAAACAGTGCAATATCTGAAAAAATATTTTTGTTTGCACAAAGGTCAGAATGAAACAGAATTGATATTAAAAGCTGCAAGCAAAATAGCATCACACTCAGGCGTATCAAGATTACCTTATGGCTAAATTCAATTTTGCTATCAAAAGACTGTTAATTATTGTTTGTATTGTACTTCAAAGAGATTTTTATCGTGTATTTAATTAAAGCAAACTTGTGGGGTCCCTAGTGCTGGCCTTGATGAAGACTCAACCGAGCGTAAATACATTCCATATTCCTGCAAGTTTAAAGCTTGGTAAAAGGCATAGCTAGTGGTTACTGTAGCTTACTCTTGGTTCAAAGGAACTCCAAAATCTTTGCTTATCTTACTGATAATTTGCTGCAAGAAGTGATCTTTTGGAAATGAGCAATTTTGGTACCATATTTTGATACTCGCTTACGTGACTAGAATTTCATTCATACAAATTAGAGTACATTAGATATACCAAGAAAGATGTGTATAGAATGCGGTGCTCTAGTAAACTTAAGCCTTTAGGAATCACAAAAATTCTTCAGCTAACAAAATCTTCAACATTGATAAACGAATGTAGCAAAGATATTTTGATTTAGACTCACCACTCAGTGACAGCTTGAGCCCACTCGTGTGTCACAGCTTTGCCAATTGCAGTGTCTTTCAAGGCCGACTTCAAACGAATGCTCTTCTTATCAGTTAATAGTCAATTCTGTCTCTTAAGGATATTTAGCTCAACCATTCATTTCAGATGTCAAGAGTTAGATTTCAACTGTAATGTAGAAAGGGCTCAATGAAGTTTGACAAGACAAAAGAATTTGAGAGCCGCCGCCGTCACATTAACCTACATTGTGCCACACAGCAGACGACTTTTGTTTCGTCAAAATTTCAAAACTCTAGACTCGGAAAACGGTAAAAACTCTTTTTTAATAGTTTAATGACAAAGAAATGGTTTGCAATTTTTATGTGTTTTCGAATAACAAACAGCTGTCACCGGAAAAAATGGTTAAGTTTACCATTGCCCACCCAAATGCAGCTGACAAGGCTAACAAGAGTAAATTCCTCCCCTTTGAAATAGCTCGAGAAAATCTCCAAAAAGGCAAACAAGATTGCAATGTACGGCTGCATTTGTTAGAATACTGACAACGCCAAAGCGTTCATCAAATCCCACGTGTTTATCAGTCATCGTTGGTCGTGTGCCGAAGGTTAAAGGTCACTAATACCCATCAGGGAAGTATATCAAAACTGCGATATCAGTTGTCTGTGATCCACCGCATCGCGACCCCCCTTCCCTAGGGGTTAATGCTTAAGGGGGGAGATGAAAGAAAAAGGAAATAACTGGGTAATACGTACAAGAACTAGATCACAGATGAATGTTTCTTTCACGAGTAGTAGGATATGCACTATGTTATCCTCTTTTTCGTTTGTAGACCTACCTTTGTTACGATGGGTGATGTCACTTCCGGTTCTGGTAATTTTTGTTTTGTTTTTTTGTTGGTTGGTTAGTTTGTTTGTTTGGATAATGTCATTTTCGGACACTGCAAAAAGACAATATTCTAAGCGAGGAGATCAATCGTAAAGGACAAAAATGTTCATGAATTCGGATCAGTTTACAGCTGAAGAGCTAGAACAATATGGTACTCACCACTAAACAAACGATCACTCTATTGCCAATCCCGAGATGCCAGTCACTTTGGTCATAAGTGCTCATATCCGACTGCGAAGGTATTTTGTCGGAGAGTGAAATGGCTTCACGTCAAGACCTTACTTATCACTTGAGTAAGAACAGAGAAAGAGTCATAGTATCCTCTTAGCTATCAACCAAAGGCAATCCGTTTTGAAGCCTTTATAATTGCTTCTTGAGTACGCGTTATCTTTAATTATAAAAGGTAAAAGTTGGCCCTAGATAAAGTACAGTGAAGTCATAACGGCCCACACACAAAAGGAACTGAATGGGAGACCAAAGGAACTGAATGGGAGACCAAAGGAACTGAATGGGAGACCAAAGGAACTGAATGGGAGACCAAAGGAACTGAATGGGAGACCAAAGGAACTGAATGGGAGACCAAAGGAAATAAAAAAGTAGGCAACCTAAGACTACCTTCCCCATTTCCTTTTCGACCCGCCGCACATGAATGTTATTTTGAACAAGAACGCTAGACTAAGAGGAACGCGCATGCATTAGGGTTTTCCGATTTACGGGCTTAAAGGCCGATTTGGCACTAATAGTGCCAGCAATAGTACCAGCCTGTTGTATATGATTGTAACTATTATTTTTCGAATTTCGAAGTATTGTTTCTATAAAAAAGCAATACATTTTACAAGTTAATGTACGAATTGTAATAATCTGTTATAAATACAAGTTTTAAAGACCTTTAAAAAACCTATTGCCGATAAATCAAATCGGATAAGCGTTCATCACGTTACACATGACTAACCCTGAAACATCACATTGATGATGTTTATAATTTACATAACATTTACTAGTCAGAAAAGCGTTTTTCGTTTTTACAAGCTTTCAAAAATTGTACTACCGTATTTACTCGAATAGACGCCTCCCCCGAATAGACGCCGCCCTCAATTAGACGCCGCACTTAGACTCAAAAAATTAATATTAATAGACGCCGCCCCCGAATTGACGCCGCGCTGGGGTTTCTCGTTTATTTGAGAAAGTGATGATTTATATTAGAAAATAAAAAAAAATCTATTTCAAGTTGAAACAAAAAAATTTTTTTCTTTTAGAACAACATTTCTTAGTTCAAAGTGACTGTACTTTTCTGTTCTTGCGTTAAGTTCTCTTTCCAGAATTTTGGGACAATGAACGACATTTATATATTGAGTTTTGTTACTCTTGCCTAGTAAAAAAGTTACCATATGTAGTACGATATGTAGTAATTACCTTACTTAATAAAGTGATTTTTCGTCCTCGGACTGGATAACACCGCATCTGAATCGCGCGAAATGAAATAAACGCCGCGGCGTCTATTCGAGTAAATACGTATATGAATAAATAGCTCTCTGAACATTTTTATTGGCCAGAAGCTACTAACTATTGGCTTTCAAATCGATCGACGTATTGGCTTTTGTACCGTACGTTTGGGCGTACTGAATGAAATTAAACTAAGTGACAATCACAAAATATAGAATTATAACTGTTTGATTGTAATATTTCACTGCGGACTGTATCTCAGTTAGTATCTTGCAAAGAGAAAAATAATTTATTTTCGAACTCTTGGCTTTCTTGGAGCTCTTGTGCCTTGTGCGCACAGTAATGGTGAGTTAGCATCAAGGGCCGACTATTTGAACAGTGTTTACTTCTTAGGGGGTGTTTACATGACACTAGGATCATCCTAGCACTAGAATCATCCTAGCAGGCGAACCAACTTTTACGTTTAGTTGACATGCCAGAAGCAACTCGAAGCAGAGTTCAAAGAAATGAGTGATTGCTCGTCCTATAGGTCACCCGAACTACCACAGTGGCATTAGCGTTTCCTAACCCTTGTTGGGCGAAGTGTCTCTACTTTTTCCGTGTACATGACCGAAACATACACCTAATGCTAGGATATTCCTACCGGCGAGACAGGATGATCCAGTAGGATGATCCTAGTACCCGAAGAGAAAACACAAATAAACCGAAGTTTAGTAGAATGATCCTCGTACCCGAAGTGAAGACACAAATTTCCATGTAAGGAGAATGCAGTAAATGTATAGCAGGAAGGATGATTCGCCTGCTAGGAGGTAAACACCCCCTTAAGCAGACTCTCTCGACTCATCGCAGAAAGAACTCGCAGCGATCATTTTTAATCGCCTATGAACAATAGATTTTATTTCTAATGGGTACTCCTTAGCTCGCTGCGAGTGCTGAGGTAAAAAGGTACATTGATTGGCCGATCACACCCAAGTACTCGGGTTGGCTTAAGCTTCACCCAGTGTACGGGAAACGGCAGAGGGCAGACTTTTTTCGCGTTTGTCGTTGGCGTTTGAACGCGAAGATAAGTCATTTCGCATTTGTCGTAGACATGAAAAGTTCCAAACGCACATCAGCAGCTGTGAAAAAAAGGAGGCCGCGTGATCGTCTCTGCTGCCTGCCGTTTCCTGCGTACGTGACTGAAGATTAATCTCTGAAATGTTTAATCCAGCTTGATAACTCATCTGAATCAGCCAATACATGCATTACAAGCAAAGCAGAATCCTTTTCCTAGACATCATCTCTAAATTATGCTATCCGAGTATCGAGCGATCACGTATACGTACTGCAGGCGCGACTAAAGCGTCGTTTTTCCACTATGGACTGTCGGGCCACAGAACTGTTATTTCTAGTTATTTGCTAGTAAGGGCTAGATAAGTTTGTTAACTAATTTTGATGATTAAAAGATAAAAAAAATTGTTTTGCCTTCCGACGGTTTTGAATTATCCGGGAAACGCATTGCTACGACAAGCCCTTCTCCGGCCCCAGAGCCTGTTCACAGGCTATCCGTCCACACTAAAAAAGCCTATTTCTTTTGTCTAAAATACGAAAATGCTGTTTCAGTGTGGAAAAGAAAAAATGATTAAAAAATGTCAAATGTATATTCGGAGTGGAGGGTTTTCTGATACGTGGTGTAAGTGTTACCAAGAGAGCATAAATAAGAGAGGGAAACTTGTTAATGGGGCGCGCGCCGTGATGATTCCCATCTGTGCTATTTTTAGTAACCGGATGCAGTTTAATTTTCGTCTTACCCTACTCCCGTGCGTCGAAAAATTGAACGAGTGGAATTTCGCGATTTGAGCTTCATAAAATCACACAATCGATACCAAATTTATTCTAGATTCCACGAAAAAGCCATCTGATGTCCAATTAATAATTTACATCAAAAAATTATAAATACAAACGAGTTTTTCTCGTCTAAATGAGCAAAAATTTTGGAATTAACCTAAGCGCGTGCTCGATGACGTGTAGCGCGCGCATTTCCGCTAAAATTTCTTTCAAAAACACAATAAAATCCTCGACGTTTTTGCCTTGTTTCTCATCAAAATCGTTTCTTTGTAATCAGAAAGTACACACTTTTGATGGTAGGTAATATGAGCAACAGGAGTTTTAAGATAACTTTGATTTTAACGCCGTTTTTGAAAACTCAAATCTGCACTAAACGGTTCTCTGGTTCTGGAAGTGTCAAATTATGACGCACGGGAGTAGGGTAAGACGATAATTAAACTGCATCCTGTTACTAAAAATAGCACAGATGGGAATCATCACGGCGCGCGCCCCATTGACAAGTTTCCCTCTTATTTATGCTCTCTTGGTGTTACGCACTATTGCTCACACTATAGCTACATATGCTAATTAGTATGTGGCACTATTAGTGCCAAAGCACGTAAATCGGAAATCTCTATTTAGTTTCGTTTAGAAATACTTCACTTCGCTAAAATAGGGTCTTGTAGTTTTATAATAATAAAGGAATTCTATTTTCCAGCCCTGCGTTTCACAAAGTGTACGTAGCTCACGAGTTCTCGTAATGTCGTAATATCAAGCAGCTTTATTGAAAACTAAAGGGAATTTGAACAAAAAATGTAATTTGATCAACAAAAAATCTTTACAGAATATCAAGAAATAGGATATTAAAATGCATTGGTCGTTTTAAGAGGGTTAACCGTTAGGCGTTAAACGGCCAAACATTTATCCGTTAGGCGTAATACGTAACAGAAAAAATTCAACCGTCAGCCGTAAAAATGGTTAGTCGTAAAACGTTTTATCCGACAATGATTTTCTCATTCCTAACGATAAAGACTTTTATGAGTCTATTTCGCGGCTTGGTAACAAACAATTGAGCTGGGAGTCTTGTGAGGTAAAGCAGAAGAGTCCAGTAATCCCTAAATCTGTAAATGTGTTCTTCAACGATGAAAATTAATTCTTAACCTTCCAAAACAATATATGAAATTATTATTAACTTTTCTGTTAACCGTAACGATCAGAAATTAACCATTGAAAACCATTACCTAAAAAAATGCTAAAATCTTAACCATTAGCCGCAAAAGCCACCATCCCATGGAGACCCTATTTTAAGAAAGCAGCTGTAAATCCTCGGAAAAACAGATCCAATTTCTGGATTTACGAGCAGAGTTAAACACGCTTTGTGAAATGAGGGCCTGATCATTACTTGGTTTCAAAATTATAAATAACGACGGTTTATATATCGTCAGACGGTGAGAACTCATTACTATCCCTTTCTATTTAATATCCTTTGAAAAGGATGCATGCTTTGCCTGTACTTTATTCAATGCAGTCCTACAATTTTCACATTAATTCACGCAAAGTTTGCAACACGTTGAAACAAGGGGTTCTGAGCACGCATCAAGAGGCCAATTATTGAACAATCACGCATCAAGCAAATAAGGTGGGCAACTTAATTTAATAAAGCATTCCTAATCTTACAAAATGCATCTAATCGACCCGCCAAGTACAGGAAAGGTGGTTTCTTCGTCACCATCGCGTTGAAAAAGATTTATTTCCAAAGTCTACATTCACTGAAATCCTTTAAAACCTTGACCCTATTACCCATCATTCAGCGTCAAGCGACCTATAGTTCTCTTCGGCCGAGCACGTATCACGGAAATCCAATAGGTAAATCATGCACTACACGCGTCATAGAGTGAGGTTCAGTCGCTTATTACGCACATCACGCAGTTAATTTTGGCACAATCACACTCCACGCGGTTAATTTTGAGGCCATCACGCGTCACGCAAATCCCCTTTGCCGCCCTGCTGAAATTATATTGCCTTGAAGACACACCTGATTCAACCATTGCGCACAGCATTGTCACAAGTGACGGTATCAGACTGATATGCCCCCCCCCCCCGGGGGGGGGGGGTGACTCCATTGTAAAAGGATCGGGCATGCTCGTCGTATCTCGTAAGGGTATAAATCAGCGATTTGGTATCTTTTAGGGTGTTAAAAAGTGAAGTTTAGAGTTTTAGCATTCCCTGGTCTCTCGTATGGGTATCAGAAGAGCCCATCGCTTATTATCTTGTTTTCAAATGGAAGAAACTTGCCCAATGAAAGCTTGTCGACCGTTCAATTTTATGTTTATCATAGTAATGTTCATTAGTTTGTTATCGCTGGTATCCCTTAGGGGATAAAAATCGTCCAGCCACACCCTTCTTAAAAGACTTCCGGTATCTTTTAGGGGTGTTTTTAAAATTTCTGACGAGCATACTCGATCCTTTTACATTGGAGTCCCCCCCAGGTGATATGCCATGCAGCTTTCTGTAAAATTGTTTACTGGAATTAACATTTCTCCATTCTTTTCCCGGAACCTGGCTTTGAATTGCTTCATTTGCATCCAGCATAAAGACAATGCTATTCCCGCTTTGTCCATTGAATTAGATATGCGCATTGATACCAAGAGTTGACAATCATAGAACAAGGGAAAGGCTTTTTCTGCAACATTGTGCAATTCACCGATTGGCCCCTAACCGTCCCTTGCATGGAGTACCTCTCGTTAATTACCATCGCCAAAAAGTTCGGACACTGTCAAGGTAATGTCGTACATATGTATAAACCTTTTGGCTACTCATCTTCAAAAGTTGATGCGATCATGTGGAAATTAGAGCATGCATTTCCAGTGAAAATTAAAAGCTGATGAAAAAGATATTTTTAGCTAGTCTATCTACAGATATGGTAAACTGAGCGTTTATATGCAATGAAATTGAGAGAAAGTTCGTCGTAACATTGTAGATATTTTTAAAATCACAATCACCTTAATGCTAGCGCTCAATACAGTAATGGCACCCATGGCTACAGCACCTGTAGAAGGAATGGCATTTGTTTGCCTTTAACGAATCAAAATTGGGATCAGTAACAAACGCTACTCGATCCGGTCCACCTTAAACTCTTTACCAACTAAACTACTTGAAACAACAAACTTACAATGCTCTAAAACTTGTGTATATAGTCGATCAGAGAAGTTCATCAAGCACTAAATGTGTTTCTTTATTTGTCAGACGTATCGCCTGGTTTAATCACAACAGATCTTACGAGCTACTGCTACACTACTCACTTCTTTAAGAACCTTTTTTAATCGGCATATTTTGACATTGTCATTTTATCATTTACCTCGCTGAAAACCACGTAATTAATGTGATGTGAGCTTCCTGAATAAATATTATAATTATTTACCAGGCAATATTTTCTGTGAGCAGATTTCCTGTCATAGCTATAGTGATGCGAAAGGTGGTGTACTTTACTTAATTTGCTAATTCTGATTGGCCTCATTTTCCGTTATGTAGCAATAACTGTATAATTTTCCCACCCATGTCATAGAGTGTTTCACAACCATATACAATTTACATCGATCCATTCTACCAGCGTAACCTTGGGACTAAATCTTAGTGCATGGTGATAACTGCAACAGCAATATGAGTAATACTCATAAATCACATAGTGATTTCAATAATTTCATGTCCAATCACCGTTCAGATCGGAGCATTGAAGTCATACTTTGCGTTTAACGTTATTAAGAGACGCGTATCTGCTTGACTATGCTGATGTCACAAAACAAAATCCTTTTTTTGAACATCCAACGAAATAGCCAGCTCATCAGAAATATCGAGAAAATCCAATAAATCCAGATATTCATCCATTTTTCTTTTTCGTTTAGATTGACGTAAGCTATCAAGTGATCAGAAAACCCTTCAAGTGTCATGCTTTCTTCATAGTCCATATGTTTGTCCGCGTGTCTGTGCCGCGCTTGGAAACCACACGAAAGGTTTGTGAATAAGGCTTTTGAGGCTTGATCTTCAAAAGAAAACGATTTGGTAAATCTGACCACAGCCAGGCTATAAAAAGCTATGTCTTCTGACACTTCTGTGACATCGGTCCAATTTGCAAAGCTGAAATCATGAAAAATGTTGGTATCATTCATCGTCCTCACCAAACTATTTCAAGAACAAGAGAATGTTATAAGATGATTTGCTCTCACCGTAAGAGGAATGCATTTGCTGTAAAGTTTTAGCGTGTCACCAACAACATTGGGTATAGTGCTTGCTGGCATGGATCCGCAGAATAAATTCTCTGTTTCAAGCACTGTTGTGTGGGGCTTCGCAGCGCGCGTTCGAGTCGTGAAGAACCACGAGAAGTGCCTAGACTCTCCCTCTGCGAGCAGGGGGATTTTTTAAACCTCCCAAAAGTTTGAAGGAAATAAATAGACAAACAAACAAACAAACAAACAAACAACCAACCAACCAACCAACCAACCAACCAACCAACCAACCAACCAACCAACCAACCAACCAACCAACCAACCAACCAACCAACCAACCAACCAACCAACCAACCAACCAACCAACCAACCAACCAACCAACCAACCAACAAATAGATAGATAGATAGATAAATAAATAAATAAATAAATAAATAAATAAATAAATAAATAAATAAATAAATAAATAAATAAATAAATAAATAAATAAATAAATAAATAAATAAATAAATAAATAAATAAATAAATAAATAAATAAATAAATAAATAAATAAATAAATAAATAAATAAATAAATAAATAAATAAATAAATAAATAAATAAATAAATAAATAAATAAATAAATAAATAAATAAATAAATAAATAAATAAATAAATAAATAAATAAATAAATAAATAAATAAATAAATAAATAAATAAATAAATAAATAAATAAATAAATAAATAAATAATAAATAAATAAATAAATAAATAAATAAATAAATAAATAAATAAATAAATAAATAAATAAATAAATAAATAATAAAAATCCCTCTGCTTGCATGGTTAGACGGTATAACGCGGAAACTAGTCACGCGAACACCTCCCCTCGACATGTAGCAAAATAAATAAACGTGTTGATCCTACAGTATTTTGGCTACGTAAATTCCTACTGATTTGATTCCTGATGTGCGTTACGATACTGGGACAGAATACAACACAAGGGTATGCGGTTTCTCTCATTCTAGGGAGATAATTCTTGAAGATGCGCACAGGGGTGTGGCTCTGATCGCTACTACCTGTTCCTGTGATCTTTCTCCTCGTCGGCCGAGACCTCTCAAAACGTCAGTTTACCGTCAGTAAGCGACATTTTGGAACTAGATCTATAAATATTATAAGCCTTCAACTGGTACTGGAAAGGAGTCAGGACTATAAACGTTATCATGGCTCTTTTATTCCGCTAGACATCGCAGTGGAAGGAAATGCCATCTAGACGATATTTTGATAAGGTCAGCTCACCACAGCTTCGTATTTTATCACCAATCGTTACATCAAACGACGCCGATGTTGAAATGAGGAGTTTTGCGGTCAGTAAGTACTATTTAAGTTCTAAAATAATGAATGGTATTATAAATAAATCTCCCGAAATTTTGGGTTCTTAATTTGATGAATTACTGGTATAAGTTTGCTCAAGCTATCCAAATGGTAATCGTTTTAAAAACATATTAACGCGCGTTTTCAAATGTTTTTCTCTTGAAGACTTATTACGAAAAAGGCTGCATTTTCTCAACGGACGTAGACGAAGCCAAATGAAGTCACAAGAACAACGTTGCGGGTTTCAAATATATATCATCATAAAAACGTATATGGGAAAGCGGGCCTTAAGATTTGTATGAAAAACGGTTAATGAAAATACCTCACCCCCTGCATTCTTTGACAAATTCCAACCGGTAAATCCATGCAATGGGCTCAGTGGGTTATGGTCAAGACTTACTTGAATTGCTCAGTGTTTGTCTGTGTTACCACTTTTTCTCGATATGTCTCAGTCTTCATTCTCATCTTGCCTCGCCTGTCTACTTCGGGAACTAACCGTGTTTTACTTTCATTATGCCAACATACTGCATTAAAATTAATTGTTGGTCGTGTTGAACGAAGTCGTTCAATGTACTCCATTATATTCTCTGTTTTTATCACCTTGGTTAATTGTTTCCTACTGGATGCAAAGTAGCATTCAGTGATGTACGAAGCGTAAAGAAGAAGAAATAAAACAACAGGCAACGCTGTGAGACTCTGTGGAGATACCACGCCATTGTAGGCTGTAGGGTCGGCAGCGCACCAACAGATCAAGAGAAAGGATAACCACACCGCGATGTTCAAGAAGATGGAACATTTTGGACACTCGACCATCCAGTCTTCACACATCTTAATTAACCTCCTCTACTGTAATCCTTCAAGAAGGTCTTACTGGTACAGGATTAACGTTAATCAGCTTCTAAGAACCAAAGCTTAGTAAATTCGAGTGACTCAAGAAACGCCAGTGGAATTCGATTTGCTTGGTCAAATGTCAAGTGAAATGTTATACTAAAAAGAAAAACCTAATGCGTTTTGAGGGTTTATCTCATATCAAGCTTATGGTTGCCTTAAGGTCCCCAACAATCACCTTATTTGGAAGTCTTTTGTTTTGAGTTAATCACCAGCCGAATATGCAAATTCGTTATCGGTTTGTCGTCGTGAAGTGACAATTATTTCCCGTGGGAGGGATAGTAAAGATGCAAAGCCCAGTAGATGAATTGAAGGGGGGATGAGTGAGTAAATTTTTGAATCACTCGTGGGGACTCGTGTCAGTAGCATTTCGCTGACCAATTCACACTTTTTGTTCACATGTTTATTTACTCGAAAAGTTTTACAAACATAGTTGATCACTGAAAAGGTTATTTCTCACTCAGATTTTAGATCATCCACAGTTTAAATTGTGATTGTAATTTCATCGATTCTGCTGTAATTGCAACCAAAACACTGGCCGGTAAACTTATCGATTTATCTCTAACTCTGTGCGGGATATGGTTTATTTTCCGCCGAACAAGCGATCAGTCTCAACCTGGAATGCTGAATACAGATATTATAATAAATCTTTGATTTATTCTAGTTTGTAACAAAATTGTCAAACAGCTTGTGATGCCAGCTTCCGAAATCACATGTTACAATGATGTTGGCACGGCAACCGGACGCAAAACAAAACAAAACAAAGCAAAACTGTTAGCAGTTATTATTATTATGATCTTGACACTCACGAAATAGTCATTTTACAAATCACTTATAAAAGCCTGAATTAACTGAAAACATATCAAGTTATAGCGCCTTTGAAAACAGCACTCCAAAGACTTTTCAATTTTGTAAACCCAAATTTATATCGTCTCACAATTTGAATACCATGTAAATAAATTCAAGTTTGTTTTGTTTCTGTGTGTAGAAAGCTGAGATTTTACAAATTCCGGCCTTAACATATTTGCTTGACGAAATTCAACTGAAAGCATGGTTTAGGCTTGCGCAAGTTTTCGAGGTCGCATAATTAAGAAAGGCGCCATAAAGATTCAAACATTAACATTCTTTTACAAAGCGTGTTTTATTTGAGTCGAGGTGAAAGATAAGAAATCAACCTAAAATTGTTTTTGTCTGACTTGGATGCCATGGGATAATAACAGCTTGAAATACTGTCTTCTGTGGTCAGTAAAAAAGGAGAATAAAAAGCCAATATTTAATAAAGTAATACCAGAAGTTCATTAACAGTTTATTGAATCACTTTATTGGCAGACAGATTAATTTCGTTGGTGAGGTGGTCTTTAATTTTTCATTCTTCAGTTTGATTATATCCAACAAGTCAACGCCTTTTCTAAATTTATTGAAGAACTTTGACACCACTAACTGCATAGTGTTACATCTATAACTATAAATAATTTACAAACTAATATTTTATTTTCTGATGAATTATTATTAGACTTGCTAGAGCCTTATCATGCGTACTATTCTATTAAAAACGTATATCCACCAGGCTGAACAATATAAACTAAAGCGAACCAAAACACTCCAAGCCAAGAGGGTCAAATACCATAGTACTAGGTAGCAAATAAGAGGCATTGATCATTGATCACCCTCGATTTGATAGCTACTGGAAATAGCACAGATAACAAGATATCCTACTTGCTGATACCATTTTCTAAATATTTGCGTAAATTCTTAGAGGTTCAGTCATTTCTTTCGCGTTTTAGATTCGAGGTCAGTGTATTTCAAACAGTTAAAATCACTATTCAACACCAGGATGCATGTATGAAGTTATATGTTGTTATATGACTGATAAACAGGCACAAGAAGGCGCTTTTTCAGTTTGACACTTAAACAGGATGGATCAGTGTATAAGAAATTGGTTGTATACGATATACTTTGATAAACCGATCCCTTTTTTTTTTTTGTTCAAAATGCTGAAGATCCGTAACCAGGAAGTGACATAATTAAGCTGAAACGTACTCTGGTTTAACGTTTTTTACTGTGAGCTTTCGTTTGTCCTACTATAACCTTTGTCAAGACTAAATTTTCACAGAATGTTCCATGATACATGTTACATAGAATTTCTATATAAATCTTGTCTTGACGAAGGTTGTAGCAGGACAAACCGAAAGCTCACAGTAAAAATAAAACATTAAATCAAGTACGTTTCAGCTTAATCATTTTTGTACGGATGTTTCCGATTTTAAGGCCTAGTTCAAACGTCGAATCGTATATGCGCCGAATGTGAGATGCGATGTTTGAGCTAGGCCTTAAAATTGGTTCTTAGACGTCAATTTCACAATCATGTGTCTAATACATTTTTGCGACCGCGGTATTAGTCTTCATTGATTACCCACAATTCACCGGGTTTTCCTAATTATCATGCGCATCACCACTGCTTAGTACAGTCCTTAATCATTTTACTTAATTTAACCAACTTTTGACAGTGTGATTACTGAGGACTCAAATTGTGTCTTTCTTTTGGCGGTTATAAAATATCTCAGCTAGAATAATACAAAATGGCCGGACTTATATAGCCCTTCGTCTGAGTAAAAATTAATTAAAGAAATGCCATTTCTTGATATAAGTAAGAAGAAAGAAAATTTGAACTGAAAATGAAAAATGTGAAACGCAATGTTTGAACTAGGTCTAACTTCCTTCCTTATCTCTTGTCGCTATATAAGTGCAAATCTAACGACTTGATACCTGTAGATATAGATCAGGTCTTAATGTTAATCATAGCACTTGCCAGGTTGACAAAGCATGCTCTACTAAGTACTCTCAATAAATTATACATGCATGTAAACGAACGTGTAAGTCACTACTCTTAACAAACAGAACATGTTCATGAATTTGTATTATCGAATATCTTGGCAATAATATTTGACTACCAAAGAAGATTCAGGAGATTCCTTTAGCCGCAAGTTCTTCCTTTACTCTCTTCAGGTAATCTGGATCCGGGTAGCCAAACCTGTTGAGTAATACAAAACGTGATGAACACCATGTATTGTACAGGTTTTCAACGCCCTTAAGAGAATCACGTTATCTAATAATTATAATTGGTATATATGCGCACCCTGGTTAGTTGAGAACGGTGCGTTCTCAAATTAATAAATTCATCTATACATTTATTATCAGTGCGGACTTCTGGAAAGTCGAATTTATTTGGTTCAATATATTGTTTAATGATGATTATAACATCACTATATCTTACATGGTTGGTCCTCCAGTGGTACTTGTTTTATGATGTATATCATTCCATGTGACGGTATTCGTGACACCAGTGGTCACAGAAGTTCCAATAGTAAACGTCAGGCGAGCATCAAAGGCTTTCTTGAGTAGACTGAGCACTTCTCGTCCTTCAGGGCTATCTGGCAGGTATGCTTTACGTGACGTTCCAGAGTAATACTGTCCAGGATTGGGGTGCTCCGGGCCTTGAGTTCCAGGATAGAAATGATACGATATTATGATAGTATTATATCCACCATACCCTGGGAGTGAAAAAGGACTACAACTGGAAGTCATTGATCCACGTGGCATGTTCCCTGTCTGCACGCCATAAGCCATACCACAAGTTGGGCACTTGTTGCGGTGTTTGAAGGCTACGTCAATGCAGGCCTTACAGAACTGATGCTTGCATTTCGGCATTGAGACTGGGTCATTAAAGTCCTCCAGGCATATGGCACACACGTCTTTCTCTGCTGGTGTTGCTGTAGCTCCACCCTTATCTGAATTTGAGAGATATAAGAAAGAAAGAAACATCAAGTTTAGCATAAGAAACTGTGGATGATCTCCATCAATTGTAAAAGGAGTTACTAATTTTAGCCTTCGATAAAGTCATGTTTAAGATCAAGAGATAAAATTATCAAGCTTGAAAGTATACAACGCGACAATAGCGCATGCGCAGCCCCCTAACCATCCAAGCCTTGTCCAACGGAGCCTTTGCTAGCGATCAAATCTACAGTCGCTTCTATAGCTTTAGTTTTTCTGTGTGAACCAGGCGTATACAAAGACGCAGACTACTTTGTCTAAGCTGATAAGTAGCATTAGTTTGATTGGAATCACGTGGTCGCAGACTACATTGTCTAAGTTTCAATAAGTATACTATAGTTTGATAAGATACAATGCCCAAAAGCTTACCCGTGGGAGGGGTGTCTAGTGGTCCAGCTGAATGCCGGGCATCATGCGACCTTGGTTTTCTTTGGTGTCCGGATTGTAATTCTCCAGCTGCTGTTACAACGCTGTCACAATATCTCTTCTTGAGTTCCTGTCTGAAGACCTCGAAAGCAGTGGGATCTATGTGGACGAAACGTATATCAGCAACAGCATTTTTTTTAGGGTCGTGGTCTGTCATGTATTTTTCCACGGCGTTGACCATTGCTGTAGCGCAGTGTTGAAGAGGCAATCTAATTTTATTTGATCCAAAAGCAGCTGGAAAGGCAATAGACTTCAGACCTCTTCCCTGTGTCTTCCGAAGGCAATCAAGGCAGGAATCTTTTATCATCTTCTTTATTGCTTCTCTACTTTTCTTGCTACTCCAAGTTATGATATGCATTACTTTGGAGCAGCGAAGATTTCCCGCTCCCGTAACTATGATTTCCCCAGCTTTCATAGCTCTTTTCTTTGTCTGAGCCGTAGCCTGGTCTTCAATATCCCTTCCACCTTTCTTGACAATAAGTTTAGGAAGTCCAGAGCTGAATCCTCGTACGTATTCATCATTGTAGTTTACTATGACGTCGACTTGCTCTTCGGTTATGTCTCCCTGGCAAACGGAGAGTTTGAAACCTTTCTTTGTCACATACACTTCCTTGACGCCGTCACTCGCGTTTGGTGGAAAGTCCTTTTCATGAGGACTTGAACTGCTGGTGAAACCTCTCCTGTCAGCATCAGGATTGAAAGTGTTTTGAGTGACTTGTCGTTCAGACTCATGCAGTGTTTGAGGAGATCTTTTAAAAGGATGCTCAATGCTTAACATCGCACACACCTCTTTTATTGCTGATTTTACTTGCTTTTCCTCACCGTAGAAAACCCAAGTGTCTTTGGTGTCAGTTTTCTGGATGATCACAGGTCTGTGCTGCAGTACTTCATTGACAGCTTCTTGTGCACTTTGGCACATTGACTCACGACCTAGATAGAGAACCACGTCCTTGGGCATCATCGGGCCATCGTGCACGTTTCTGTACAATGTTATGTATCTCTCACATGCCTCATCAAATTGCTTCCTTGTGCAGTTGCGTGTCGGTCGTATAACAACGTTTTCGCCGTTATCTACCTCACAAATGCGAACTTCGAGATATTCTTCGATTTGTTTCAATTGGTCCTTGTACTTTGGCACTGTAGAGATAAATTTAATGACGATAGGAACTGTTTGAAAGACTGTATCGCTGATTTCTTTCGCTTGGGGTAGGTTAGCTTCTTGGTGTGTTAACCTGGCTCGGGAATTTGCTGCACCAGCGGCGTTGGTTTGTCCTGAAAGGTTTGGACGTTGATGGTCTTTAGAAACAACATAAAATATGAAATCGTGGCACATCTGAATCTGCTCGAGTGAGCCAGTGATGTACATTTCGTTTTTATCATAGTTTGCTGACATGACTCCAAACTCGCTTTGAAGCTGTTGTTTGACATCCAGAAAGAATTCGTGCGAGATGAAGATGCTGGGGTTTAATCTTGCCTGAACAGTTTCAAACACCTGAAACAAAAGGAAAAAGATTACATTCATGAAAATGGGATGAGTCTAGAGTCTTTTGCAGCAGTTTTTTGTCTCGATTCCATCAGTGGAGGAGAATGGGACCGAGACAAATCAAAGGTTCCCTGTGGAGAACTCGTGTATTGCATTCAAGAGATCTTGAGAGGTTTTTGAAGTGAATTTTAATATCGAAATTCTGGACCAGACCGTTATATTTATATTCCATGGAACTAGGTTCTATTCGACCTGGCGCGTTTGGTCACGTAATTTCTTTTATGCCTTAAAAGTTGATCAGTATGTCAAATGCCAAAGCAAGAAAGCACAATGTGGGCGCAGCTGCGTTCGCAAGGAACAACACATCATACCAGTGTATGGCTAAAATATGGCTATGCAAAGGCATAGCCGATTTATTTAAGAAATCCATAAGTATGAAAATTCATACTAAATTATTACAAGCCAAATTCTTGTGTTGCCCAGCGAAGGTGAGGGCAAAAACCGCTAGATGAAAACAAGAAAAAGATGGTCAAGGATTGGGGAGGAGGTGGGTTGAGTTGGCAGTGGACAACAAATACCAACTGAAATTTGTCGCCATTTTGACGTCAAATGTTGTCAGCAAACATAAGGACACAGGAAGCCCGCATCGAGTCCGTTGACCACCAGGATCTTATTCTCACCACACGTTATTACAAATATAAATAACCGATAAAATATATATATTTATTTCTTTTTGCAGCATAAATCATTATTTGTTTACAAATAATTACATTTATGCCTTAAAAGTTGATCAGTATGTCAAATGCCAAAGCAAGAAAGCACAATGTGGGCGCAGCTGCGTTCGCAAGGAACAACACATCACAACCGTTATGGCAAAATAGGCTATGCAAAGAGCATAGCCCTTCTTTAATAAAGTAATATAAATTATGATGTAAAGTTTGACTAATATAACCAAACAAGACTTATGTGTTGCCCAGCTAAGGTGAGGGCAAAAATTTTGCCACAGCTCCCTTGTAAAGAAGGGGCCGCCCCAACCAAGCTCATATGAAACTTCCTGCTACACAATTATCAATAAACATAACAACCATAGAGGTTTCATAAATATAGCACCATCTGCCCTGCTATATGGGTTCTACCTAAATAGAGAGGTTACTGGCTACTGCTAGGCAACTCATACGTTCTTGCCTACACTAATCACATCATTAACTGGGTACAGAATAAGTCTAATATATTTCTTGAATGCCTCCGACTTCCAGCGACCCAACAACCTTATCCTAGAATCTGATAGACCTTGCTGTGCCACATAAGTTGCAGCACCAATTCTAAAACTATGACCCTTGTATCTGCTGGGATCAAGGTTACATGCCTTGAGGCATCTACATAACAATTTAGAAAAATTGCTTCTTGAAATTGGTAAGCCAACGCTATTTACAAAAAGAGGCCCACTCATTGTTCCACGAACCTTGAGATAGTTCATAATAGCATCTACAGGACAAACTGTTTTGTTTTTCATTACAATTAATGAAAAGGGTGGTTGATTGTAATTGTGCTTGTGGTTTAAAAAAGTCACTTTTAAGGAATGAACATTCCCATTTTTAGACAAAACCTTTTGAACCTGATCAATTTGTAATACAGAATTTGTTGAAGAATCCCATAGCTCACACGAAACTCGCGCGCTGATTGGCTATCAAGTCCATCGAGGAGTGAGAATTCAGCGTGGAATTGCATGATTACACAGGCAGCCCGCAACCGTTTTGATTCCTTTTCCTTCTCATAATCGGTGTTTGAAAAATAATTATTTTTTGTAGTTCAATATAAAATGAAAATACAAGCCAATAAAAAAGATTCAACAGATTTCAAGACAAAGGAAAATATTTTTCTAAAGATATTGACGGTAAAACATGGAGTGAGAATTCAGTGTGGAATTGCATACTTACACAGGTAGCCCGCGATTGCTGTGTTTCTTCTTTTTGTTTTTAGCGAAACGTAATTATTTTAAAATAGTTCAAAAACAAACTTCAATAGCTGCCAAAAATTATCATGAGAAAACAAGCAAAGAAAAAGACGCAATAACTAATAGGAAAAGGACATTTTTACGCCTAGTACATAATATGAAAGCGAGGGCTTGAAGTCCGTCGATCGTGGTCTGGTGTTTTTCGACAACTTCGACATTACTTTTATCCCTTCAGTAGAAAAAAATGATCACTTATTTCAAAACATAAAGAATAGATTATATCCGGATGCAGTCATAGATGTTTTTGAAAACAAAACAACAGAAATACACAGTCCAATAGATTTGTTTGAGCGATTTATTTTCAACTGAAGTTGTCAGAACGAATTATCCAAAAAACACCGGTAAAAAGGCATTCAAAACATAACCAAAAAAACCAGCAAGATAGAAAACTATTATCATGTCTGAATAGCAAGCAGTCGATAGTTAGGGGAACACAATTTTCGACTTTACTTAAGCTTAACTTACTTTTTCCGCAGTGTCAATGAAATGCTTCAGACCATTTTTCCCGACAAACAAGTGTTGTTTTGCCATTCATGAGATCGACATTCCTCCAGGACAATGGTTACATGGTTTCAAGTTCCAATTGCAGTCAAATAAAGTACATTTTCCAGTAGTTTGACAATAATTTTGTTCCTCAAATACTCGACACGAGTTTGAAGCAAAAAGTAAGTTTGCAAGTGAGACGATTTTCATTCACGACTACAGCTTCATTCTCATTCGCTGGCTATTTTTGTGTACTTGCTCTTGAATGGCTTGCCGTGCGCTTTGAAAAAATGGACAAAATCTTCTCTATTTATTTTTTCTATGTCCGCTATGGGATTCAAGATCATTTCATTTACCGACTCTCGGGAATTCCACGTTGAATTTCACTCGAAAAACGATATCGCACTCGTCGCTTCGCGACTCGTGCGATATCGTTTTTCTCGTGAAATTCAACGTGGAATTCCCTCGTCATCCAATGAATTTTCCTATAGAATCATTGGCCGTAGTAAATTCACCAATACGCAGAAAAGCAAAAAATGCTAATGAGCACATGGCTTTAAACAACAATTTTTCATAATTTGAAGAGACAACCAAATCAGTTGATGTTACAATCCTAGCTAAAATTGGGAGAGTTATTTGTAATCTTGAATCCAATGCACTTCCATTTTACGCATATCCCTTAAGCATTTCAATTACAAAAAATGTCTTTGTAGGATCAGGCAGACTTGCCATCCTGTGATAATAACCTATTGCTGATACATATGTATTAACCGTTGTAGGGACATATGATCCTAAATAAATAGGCAATAAACAAGGCTAAGGTTGTTGAGTCAGCTGGAATCATTGTCGTATTGCCAAATACTTCTAAATAAAACTGATTCAAAAGTTTCCAAGCTCTTCTATAAGTGGGCAATGAAGATTTTTGCAAGCTTGAAGACAAAATGAACTAAATATGCCAATTCAATGGGAGCAATTTCCGGTGGTATCCTTGTGGGGAACTTGTCGCAATTCGATGGTGCTAGTTGATGAAATCTTTGAATCTGCAAACGAGATAATGAATCTGCAAGACAATTCTTAACTTCAGAAACATGCTGAGTTTTAGACAAAATGTTGTTTTCCAGGCACACCAAAACTAATGTATGTACAAAGATCACAAGTATCTTTTCCTTGCACGTGCATTTGTTAATCACATGAACCAATGCTTCATTGTCAGTGAAGAAAACAATACACTGATTTTGCATTTCACTACCCCATATTAAAAGACTGAGCATAATAAGATAAAACTCTAAAATCGTTATGTTCCTATTTTTCCACTCATGAGTCCATTCACCACAGCACCAGTGTGTTCCAAAAATAGCCCCGAATCCCATTGATCTAGAAGAATCAGTATAAAGCTGTAATGTATTATTGTTTTGCCATAATTCATTAAGGAAGAAAGTCTTCCCGTTGTAATCGTTTAAAAATTGCAACCAAACATTCAAATCTGCTTTTGCCTCCCTTGCAAGCCGTATTAAATGTTTAGGATGCCTAATTCCAACCATCAAATCAATTAATCTACGAAGAAATATACGGCCTGGAACAACTCTACCGAGCAGGCAAAATTCAATGTTCCAATAAGTGACTGTAGCTTTTGCAGAGTTAGGCTACACATATAATTTTTCACAAGTGTTAAACAATTGTCAACTTTTCTGCTGGTGAAACGTTTTCCCGAATTTTCTGTATCCTAACTCTATTCCAACAAAACCCTATAGTTTTATACAGTCCAACAGTTTTGTCTATAGCTATAGGCACCCCTAAATAATTACATAATGCGAGAAACTTTTCAAGGCCTACTACGTAATTCATGAGATGGTGTGGAGATTAAAAAATCATCCAAAACATGAATTATATTTGAGACGCTTAAATGATTCCTAGCAATCCACTCAATTGAACTACTGAAGGCCTCAAATGTCCTGCAAGAACTGCACAGCCACTATTGGCATGCATCTGTCATAATAGTAAAAATCTCTCACATTATCATTCCTAGTAAGTGATGGTCATCTTGATGAATTGATGGATTATCCGAAGTGCATGTTTTTATGTCTGTCTTTTGCACAAATATGAACCTATCCCACATTTTTTAATGCATCTTATTGCATCATCTATCCTAGCATAATGAACACTTGAATTTTCCTCACTTATTCCATCATTAACTGATGAGCCTTTTGGGTAGGATAAATGATGAATCATTCTATATTCTCCTGGGGACTTCTTTGGTACTATGCCTAAAGGTGAAACTCTGAAATGAGGTAAAGGCGGAGCTGGAAAGGTCCTGAAACCCTGTAGCCTCTAATTCTTTCTTATAACTTTTCATCCACAATATTTGGATGCTGTTGTGCTGAAAGTAATTTTTTGCTTCTAAAATGTCATCATTAGCCCAAGAGAAAAACCTAAAACCTTCCTTAAAAACCAGTAATCAAAAACCTTGTTTTCTCTAAATCATAACCAAGAAGTAAAGGAGCTAATCTATCTACCTTTACCGGTGTTGTTAACTGATGGGTTACCATTATTTGTATTTCTGGTTCCTTCTGAGGCACGAAAATTACACTTATTTAATGGATGGTTCTTCTTACATTTTGGGCAAACATGACTGTAATTACAGCCAGAGCAATGTATCCCTCTATGATACCTTCTACAATATCCATCTGGTATAAAAGGCCTGCCGTTATTCAGGTTTTGGTTCCTGTTGATTTTATGATGTAAAGATGGCTGTGAACGAATCCACAACTCTGAATGGATGGAGCCCCATGGGAAAGTTTGGGGATCTCCTTGCCTTAAATATCTAAAACTTTCATCATAAAATCTCCAATTAAAACCACGTGATGCAAGATCTCTTATTGTCTCACCATATTTCATTAACCCTGGAGCCTCAGATGAAAACTTTTCTGTATATATAGCTACAAAGACTTGAAAAGCTGAAGTCCAAACATCTATGTTTTGTATGAACTTATTCTTAACTTTGGGCTCTAGAGTAATGGTTGACAAACCTGAAGTACTGCCCTTACTGGCCTCATTGAAGCACAGTTGATAACCCTTATTGTTATCATTAACTGAATTGGTTAAAAGTGAACCAAAATCAATGTGTTACCCATCACTAATGGTACTGCAGGTAACTCACCAGAGATGCTTTCAAGGACAGCAGACACCGACCCCTGTACAGCATCTACTGCCCTTGAGTTTGACTCCTCAACCACATGTACACTATCATGATTATTTGAAACCTGATTGCCACCTGATTGCAGTGACACCAACACTGACTCTGTCACTTTTTTCACAAAATCTTCCATCTGTTTTGCCTCCAATGTAACCACTTCTGTCCTCCTCTGTTGTTTCTCTTTCTCTTGAAGATATGCTGGAGCTTTACGTTTTCTACTACTTCTTCTGGTTGCCATTTTCTGCAATATACAATAAAAACTGACAACAACAGTATATATCCTTTTTCAAACCTTTCCACAATATTAAAAACAATCAATGTATATATGTCTGTACTTGTTAATATTGGCAGACTGGAAACATTACTCAGTCGCCGTTTCAATAAATAAAATCCAACAACACATTGGTTGGTTAGAATCCAACAACACATTGGTTGGAATAAGAAACAAATAACCAACAGCACATTGGTTGGTTAATATCCAACAACACATTGGTTGGAATAAACAAATAAAATAAATGATCCATATATACATTGTAATTAAAATCCAACAACACATTGGTTGGAGTAGAAAATAAATAAATAACCAACAGCACATTGGTTGGTTAAAAATCCAACAACACATTGGTTGGAATAGTAAATAAATAATTAACCAACAGCACATTGGTTGGTTTAATCCAACAACACATTGGTTGGAATATAATAATGGAATCCATATATACAATATTAGTATTCACCAACATAAGGGCTATTACAAATCCTGCATTCTGATTGGCTCCCTAACCTCGGGCTATTGGTGATAGCCCGAGTTGAGAGGAAGCGCGAGTAATAATATCAATAAAACATTTTTCTCGCTTTGTTTTGTTTAGTCTCATTCACCTTTGGCCCAATATGTTGGTGAATACTAAAACAATTAGACCTCTCGGCCTCATGGACTACGAGTTTGAATAGCCCATTCGGCCTACGGCCTCATGGGCTATTGACTCGTAGTCCATTCGTCCTCGAGGTCTAATTGTTAAATATCCAACAACACATTGGTTTGTAATACTTATAAATAGTCAGTAGGTTAAAATTTGAATAAATTGATGTGAATATAATATGCAATAAAAGGTCAATAATTTATTTGTCTTTTCACATTTACAAACAATACTTTTGTATAATTGCTGCGAGCGAAGCGAGTAGCCTCCTATTCGGAACACAGTGTAATCTGTGGATGTCACTAGACGAGCATGCGATACATACGATCAGCGGTTCAAGTCCATACCGTATCGAGAGTCGATTCAAGGATGTCACTAGACGAGCACGCGATACATTCGATCAGCGGTACAACCAGTGTACGGTTCGAGGTGCGTCTTGTTAAAAAGTTTATTCTAATTACCGGAAATAAAGACGGATAATTAACATAACAATGAGATCCCACAATGCTTTGCAACGCATATATTAATCAGCCCTCAGGCTTTTGTCACAGTTCCTCTTGACAACCGAGGAGCAAACATCTCGACTTTTGGAATCTTTCCTGATCGCGACACGCCGTCATCTCACTTATGGATGTTCAATTTCCTCGAGTTAACGATCAAGCAGCCGGCGTTGCTCATGCAAGGTCAATTCCCCCCAAAAGGAAACCTTGAGGTAGGTTCTAATTCAACTTAATCGGTACGCTGTGTGTTCGTACAAGCTCATTTTCCTTTACAAATGTAGTGTTGCACGCTGTGTGTTCGTGCTAGGAGATATATTTCTGAAAGCCCCTAAGAGAACCACACCAAATAACGTCCAGTTGATTGTATTGCCCCGAAATCGTACCAGGATTAGAACGCTGTTAGAATTGCCCAGAAGCTCATTTGTTTCAGTTACCACCCAAAGAGTCAAACAACATTGTAAGTCAAAAACTGAACTGACTACGCTTAATCGGTACGCTGTGTGTTCGTACAAGCCTATTCCCTTTTACCGGTTTAAATGTAGTGTTGCACGCTGTGTGTTCGTGCTAGGAGATATATTTCTGAAAGCCCCTAAGAGAACCACACCAAATAACGTCCAGTTGATTGTATTGTCCCAAAATCGAATCAGCTAGAACGCTGTTAGAATAACCCCAAAATCTCATTTGTTTTTGACTTTGAATTTGCACACTGTGTGTCGTGCTTAAATTCCCTCAGTTACCATCCAAAGAGTCAAGCAACATTTTGTCATACCAAAAGTTATCCCTCGCTTCCCAAAACTCGTCAAACTGAATTCGCAAGTTCTTTTTTAAATGTACTTAATTTCCAAGTTTTGTATCCGTGCCTAAAGTAGTTTTTTCCTTTAAATGGTCTAGAAGAGAGTTTCAAAAAATGCTTTAACTTTGGTATTATTTTCTTAAAGTTCACATCGTTCTATAACTTTAATTATTCCCTTCTTTTGTCAAAATTTCCTTTAGTCTCTTTTCGCATAAATTATCCTTTTGTACTTAATTAAGTTTGTATTCCCTTGGAGATTCCTCCCCCTTTGTCCACTTGCTTTGCTCAAATCCTTTTGTTTCGTCGCTCTTTGAGCCTTTAGGCCAGCATCCAGCCCAGCCATTAGCGCCTCAGCTTCCAGCGGTATAGCCAGATAATCAACAGGCTCACTTACCTCCCCAACATGTTCTAGCCCAACAACCAGCTCAACAAGCTCCTCCCCAACAAGGTCTAGCCCAATAACCGGTCCAACAAGTTACCTCCCCAACAAGGTCCAGCCTAACATCCAATCCAACAAGGACCGGCCCAACAGCTAGCAGCCCCGGCCCTTACTTTGGACGAAAAGTATAAGCTAATATAAGCTAATATAGCCAACTAGTTTGCCTCTTTGCCAGTTGGGATTCTTAATCCATTTATGTTTGATTTATATGATTTAGTTATAGCGCATTTGATCATTACGTCATGGAAAATGCGCTCTAGAAGACCCTAGAAGCTGACAAATTTATTTATTTATAGCTCGACTCTGTCGCCTCAACACTGGATAGACTCCATAGAACCCTAGACAAAACTCGCTTCGATCCAGATGCCAATTTACGCTTTACTGAATTGTAATAAATTTAACATCAGTTTGGCATTCATTCAGCGTCCTTTTTTACTGCATGAGTCTTTTGTTTTTGTTTTTGTTTTCCTTTTCGCAACTCATTCCCGAGGGGGGGACGTCAACCTGAAACAGGAGTAAAATTCTCCCCCCAGTTTATCTGGGTCAGGCTGTCCTCCTTTCCCTCTCCTGGGGTCTATGTCTCATGCCGTTTTTTGCTTTCAAATTTAGTTTGTTTATTTATTTATTTATTTTTTCTCAGACCCGTCCCGCCATAGAGTCAAATGATATAAGGATCTCTTTGACAAGCTTAGTAACACCTTTTGCGTCCAATGGGTGGACTTTGAAGGCATCCCCAGGAGAACTCGGAAGGGACGACAGCCCGACCTTTTGACCTGGATTTGGTTGTTAATATCTCAAAGGGCTCTGTGACCCCAAATTTAAGGGATCTACTTTTTCCCAACCCCGACACGTTTGTAGCTGGCCAACTTCATACTCATATTGACTGTTGGGAAAAGATAGTCGAATTTGCCCCTTACGATGATGAAGCTTACCAGGTGCTAGATTGGATCAAAAACAAGGCCTCCCTACATAAGTATTTTTGCCATTTTAAGAGGTCCTTTCAATCTGGAAGGTATGATTCCCGATTTCCTCCACCAAAGATGTTCAAAAATAACTCGTCGTGCAACGGATTCAAAGAATTTATTGACAAAACCATTATCTCTGCATACTATATCCAACTAGCCAGAATAATGTCGGCGTCGTCACCCTCCTCTCTTCTCTCGGGAGTCTCACCCAATGTTGGCCAAGTAGGAACTGCTTACGACAATTTAAATATGTTAAGAGGTTTTAGCCCAGCTTTCCCTTAATGTCCTCCTTTAACTTGAAGAATGGGAGGAACGTGCTAATAAAAGTTCTTGTTCTATGATACCATGTGTTCTTGCAGTTTTTCATATTCAACCCTACGCATATCCGGTCAGAGGATGTGACACCTTTTTTTCCCGATTCCATATCTCATTGGTTATCCGTGTGTATTGTAGGTACTTAGAATATAGTACTATTCTAATTACCGGAAATAAAGACGGATAATTAACAACAATGAGATCCCACAATGCTTTGCAATGCATATATTAATCAGCCCTCAGGCTTTTGTCACAGTTCCTCTTGACAACCGAGGAGCAAACATCTCGACGACCCACCCACCCACCCCTGACGGCGTGTCGCGAATCCCTACACACGGATAACTCTTTACTCCCACGCTGTCCACTCTGTGGACGCACACCTTTTTTTCCCGATTCCATATCTCATTGGTTATCCGTGTGTATTGTAGGTACTTAGAATATAGTACTATTAACGACAACATGTCAATTGCTCTTACTCTAGCGGCAGCTATTTAATCTAAATGTCCTTTTTACGGCCGATTTTGGGCTCCCTTTTAATTTACATGGGCACGAGTGCGTCTAGTTCAATATTGAAGGTTAACTAGCAGTGTTCGTCACACAACGCACAGGAGATAAACAAGAAACATTTGATATATCAGACAAAGCGGTGTACTTTCGTGAGTTTTAGGGGAACAGTTCTGCTAACGTGGATACACCAGCTATTTTTTGCTCGCAGCATTTCACTTTCTATTAGAAATAGCTAGTTATATAAATAAATAAATAAATTATTTTGAATAAAATTGGATTAAAATGTTTCCAAATAATTTTCATCAATTTACAAAATTTCATTGACGATCCATCTCATTTATCATGTTGAGGGCTTTCAACATAGCACCTCTATAACTTCGGTATAGCTTGTACACAGGCAGCCCAAGCTCTTATTCTGTGGTATTGTATTACAACGAACGATTGTTTTAACTGAACATTAACGGTCATATTTTACATCCTTAAAATATTGTACTTATGTGAATAAAACTGACTTAACTCGATAACATGTTGTGTCATATATTACTTGGCCGAGTTTGAAGTCATTTGGGTGAGTTTTCACTGAGTTATCCTTGTTTTGCTCCCCCCACTATAAAGAATCCCAAGGCTGCACACCAGTAGCGACACCGGCCTCCACTCATCCCTCAATAAATCCGAGAAAAATAAAACGACGGCCCAAATTTCCCGACAGAGACAAAGAAGAAATGCCAATGCTTCGTTCCATTACGCTCAAAGGATCATTGCTGCCAAAACGTCCACGCTAGATCGAAAATTCTTCCATAATCAAACCACTTTCGATTTTCTCTCAACGCTCGGGACCGACGCCATAGACACTGCCAAGCGCGAATTGTATGACGGTTAGGTTTTGTCACTCTTAACCGGGGTAGGCAGCGTCCACTTTCGGCACACAAATCTCTGATTAACCGGGGTCCCCTAGTGACAAAACCTAACCGTCATACAATTCGCGCTTGGCAGTGTCTATGGCGTCGGTCCCGAGCGTTGAGAGAAAATCGAAAGTGGTTTGATTATGGAAGAATTTTCGATTTAGCGTGGACGTTTTGGCAGCAATGATCCTTTGAGCGTAATGGAACGAAGCATTGGCATTTCTTCTTTGTCTCTGTCGGGAAATTTGGGCCGTC
The DNA here is from genome assembly GCA_029948255.1 of Telmatactis stephensoni. Taxonomy (NCBI): domain Eukaryota; kingdom Metazoa; phylum Cnidaria; class Anthozoa; order Actiniaria; family Isophelliidae; genus Telmatactis; species Telmatactis stephensoni. The sequence continues at coordinate 413,939 of JALIZF010001840.1, read as the reverse complement.
GTTTTATTTTTCTCGGATTTATTGAGGGATGAGTGGAGGCCGGTGTCGCTACTGGTGTGCAGCCTTGGGATTCTTTATAGTGGGGGGAGCAAAACAAGGATAACTCAGTGAAAACTCACCCAAATGACTTCAAACTTGGCCAAGTAATATATGACACAACATGTTATCGAGTTAAGTCAGTTTTATTCACATAAGTACAATATTTTAAGGATGTAAAATATGACCGTTAATGTTCAGTTAAAACAATCGTTCGTTGTAATACAATACCACAGAATAAGAGCTTGGGCTGCCTGTGGCTTGTATTGCCCACTTGTATTGAGGTGGACACCGTCATTTAGCAAAACCTTATTTAAGGGCTCCATTAAGCCACGATGAGACCAAACGAAAGCATTTTCTAGGCTACCTATAACCACGCTTATATATCGATTAAAAATCTTTGCTTTCTTGTTGAAGTCTTCACAGGCTCTTGGTATGACCTGGCAGACTCCAACTACACGAACCGAAAATTTATTTAACAACTCTCTCACTAGCTCTTCTAACTGCGAACCTATTACTTCAGGTTGACATTTTGTAAGGTCGTTTGTACCCAGCTCCAAAATCACTATGTCGGGCCTAAAATGGTGGACTGTTATGAGGTCGTGCTGACGTACTTTTTGAATTGTCCGTCCACCCACAACGATCAAACGGACGACCAACTCGTTCAGCTGGAAATCTTTTTTGGTTCTCATGTCAAACTGTTCTTCTAAGTCATTACACAGCCGTTTGACGAAGGAATGGCCAAGAACCAAGCATTTTGGGTCGCACATAGTAACTAAAAATTGTAACGAAAACATTGCGAAAACTTCAGGCAAGACTTTTTCTGAGTTCCGTGTCCAAAAGATTATTTAGAATCACAGACCAAGTTATGCATATTATACAATACATTCAGAGTGATAATTGACACCTAACTGACATCAAACGTATTTTTTAAACATTAAAATTGCTGGAACTCACCTTGAGCTTGAGTTGGCAGTGGACAACAAATACCAACTGAAATTTGTCGCCATTTTGACGTCAAATGTTGTCAGCAAACATAAGGACACAGGAAGCCCGCATCGAGTCCGTTGACCACCAGGATCTTATTCTCACCACACGTTATTACAAATATAAATAACCGATAAAATATATTTATTTCTTTTTGCAGCATAAATCATTATTTGTTTACAAATAATTACATTTAAAAATACATGATTTGTTATTGTGTCAAAAACGTCGTTGTAGAAGTCTTTACAGCAAACAATTTAGATATATAGTGAAATAAAAAGTCAAATCAACTGATACATTCGTAGGTAATATTTTTGCATGTGAGATATATCATACCCATGATAATAGGCCAAAGGCCATAATAGTAGCTGCTGACAGACAAATTGACACTGATCAGATATGGACGGACCATTTGATGCGGTATCACCAGGTGATCGACAACAAGCTCCTATTTTTCAAGTTGCTGGGCTTACAAAAGTTTTATTTCTATATTTTTAGTTAGCCAATTCAATAAAGGTCTTTAATACTGCGCTGGTTGGTACGCTTCGAGGAGCGTCTTGTTAAAAAGTTTGTTAACAACAACATGTACCGCACGGTGCGTCTAGTTATGTTTTTAAAAAAACTTTCCCTATGTATATATATTTTTCAGTGCTATTCTATCAAAGAATTCTTTAGCGATCGGCGTATATTAACGATCCGAATACTTCGTGGTTATTTCGTGCTACAACGGTCGCCGTTTAGACCACGCAAAGACCCAAATTGTGTCGAAGTGTCGAATTGGGCGCCATTTTGGATGTGTGACAGCAAGAAATATGGTTTTTGGAGTGCGATCTACGGACTCTGTGATTTTCTTCGACCGAGATATTAAAGGATTTTTAATATTTACATCTTTTCGATGCTGTGAGTGGTTTCCGTAGTGCCAGTACATCTCAGTGCAAAAGATATTATTGAAAAATGTAGGTAAAACCCAGATGTTTGATCCATTTTTTCTGAACAAGCAAGACTTTCAAAGCACAAAACAATAGTGAAGGTAAGTCTATACATACTGAAGTTTTGTTTTGTCAAATAAAACTTTTGTCAGTGCCGTAAATCCCGTGTCACTGCCTTGTGTTTAAAGAGGTTATTTTGATCTTGTCCTAATTTTGCGTATCTCCAAATGTGAATTTGCTTAAAATTTTGCCTAGGCCCCAAGTGTCATACTTTGCATGCTTCATGCCCCGTCCTACTAGTTCATAAAAACATCTGGTTTTGATTGCTAAAAAATGCGCAGCTATACGAGATGAGCATTTTTGTAGAGCCTACTACAACAAACATTCGACATTGATAATTTTGTCTTATTTTCTTGAAGGGTTTTAATTCAATCTACGGTAAAAGTGCTGTCACAGTTTATTGTAAAAGGTAGGTCATTGATAGTTATTTAAAGTCATTTTAGTGTTATACATATGAATCTACAATCTCTGTTTCTATAATTAAGGCAATGTGTTGATTAGTTTTAAGTCACCTCATTTTTTAGGAAACTGCTAAATGGCGACACAAAAACAGAAATATCTTTGAAATTTGCCGATGCCCCAAATTTTCAACTACTGTAAAACTAAAGGTTTTCTATGCTTATTAAGTCACTCGATATGATTTAAAAAAAAAAGATATTAAAATGGTATTAAGATTAATTTAGCTCCATTACAGCCAGATTTGAACCTTGTAATTGTGCCTGCCAGTCTTGCCTGACCATAACTTCTAGGTATTGAACAAAGTTGTGGACTCGTCCAATGTTACTTGAAGCAATTATTCCTCCATGCAGACTGTGTCGATGACTCTCAAACAGGCAAATATTTGCTTGTTCAAACTAAGCAAAGTAGCATTGACTTATCAGGAAATAATGCTGAAAGATTGACTTGATTTTTGCAGAATTCTGATTTTGCTTGTGTTGGAGATTTTGAGATTATGTTCTTTAGCATAGAGGTTAGTACTTGAGCACACTTGCATTTTAAATAACTGATTAACAGAAAAAGAGATTTCCTTGTTGGGTGAAGTAAAAAATGATCTGAAATTAGCCTGGCTTTCTTTTGACTGAAATATTGATTTTGCTTTCTTTCGTAATTGTTCTGGAGTGTCAAAGGCATTGGTTTGAGCACGTAAAATGCTGTGAGTGTTATCCATTGGATATTCATCAAATATTGTGATGTATTTGCGTAGTAAGTCGTATAGGGATTCAGAATATTTTCCCCAATGTGAACACATATTGATCCATACCAGAGGTGCTTTGTTATAGTGTTGCCGTTTTAGGCATGTAAACATGACCCAAATCCTAATCATAGCTCTGAAATATCCAGAAAAATGATTGAGTTTAAACGAGATTGTATAAATTGATAGTACCAATGGAATGTAATTGTCTAGTAGATTAAATAGTGTGCCATATTCCATGTCTTTAAAGTTTGCAAACTTTATCATCACGGTTTCCCTTATTAGTGTCCATATGCATCCCCCATACACAATTTCTAAAAGTAAACTTATTCGCCAGGGTTTAGGGTGTATGGCCAATTTACTTTTAGGAAATACCTTCTCATAGATATATTTAAAAAATGGATGGAAACAGGTGATGACATGTTCTTGACTGTTTAAAGATGTGTGCAGTGGTCCAATTGTGGGAACAATAGACAGTACTGATGGTTTTGATGCTGTATTTTCAGTTTGGTTAGGTAGGGCTTCAGTGCTTGTATAGGGGAAAGAATATGTAGAGTGATCACCAGTTGATGTTTGCATATCATTTCTAGTTTGGTCATACAAATCATTGCCTTTGTTGAATTTTTGAAGTGTTTCATAAATGTTTTGTCTGCAATAAAACTGGCACGGCCAATCTCCTGGTTATATAACCACAAATTTTCTCAAATAATCTGATAGACCAGTGTTAAGTACTATGTCATATGCAGCATTAAAATCCTCTTTTGACTTAAGGTAATTCCGTAGAAATAAAACTAGAAATGGAATTCTCATAAAACTTCACACAGTGATAATTTTTGAGTTGCTTATCCCAAAAATGAAATAAAAAATGGGGGTCACCGTAGCCGTTTTTGCGCTAGATTGCTTTAAAGTACATCATCTTTTGTGTCTTGAGGGCTCAAGATTCGAAGATCAAAATCGTGTCAAAAATAATTAATTTCTTAAATCTGAGCAGTGCTAGCTGACTAATATGAGCTCATTTTCTCTCTTTGGGCAATAGCCTAGTATTATGATGCAATAAATTGTTGTAAAAATGCGTTTGCTACAAGAAAGAAGGTAAAATTGGTTGATAGTACGTGCACTTGAAGCAGCGTGAAAGCACCTTCCGACCGCACGTTTTATGAAATATCTAAAAAACTGGAAATGGAATCTTGACTATAATTATATATATGATATAGAACCTTATTACCGTTGATTTGCAAAAATAAAAAGAATAGGTGCCCGTGCTCGTTTCCGCGCTACGACGCGCTAAAGTGTGAAACAAGACGTCGTAAACAGCCTGTGACCGAAGAGGACTGAGGCGAGTAACCACTAAAGCGCCTCTTAGAGCGTGTCTACTGTTCAAAACTTCATAAGACTAAAGCTTGTATCATTTTAAGTCAAATATATATCTTTTACAATCAAACAAATCAAAATAGGCCGAACTATGCTATGCGCAGTAGAGGTGCGCACTGCAAAACTACGGAATTACCTTAAGTCTCAATTCTACAAAATCCAACAAATGAAGATTATCCATTTTTCTCATTGTTCTTACATTATCACTTTGGCAGTATTGGTGTGTGTTTATAATTTGCATGCCTCTGTACTTCTGGATTAAAAAATGCACGTGTTAACCAATCAGGCATGACTGATGCATATGTTTGGCTTAAATCATGCATAGAGGATGCAGATGTTATTATGTTTTTGCATTCTTCAATATTTATCCCATTATAGTGATGGATTTTATTTGGTGATTGTATTGGTATGGCTGGAATCTCTTTAAAAGCCTTAATCACTATTGTACACATTGTTTTAACCTCACTAAATTTTTTTTCAGATTTTCTCCTTGAGTGGATGCAAGTGTAATCATCAATAATCAGTACCAACAACCATCTATTTTGAATTGCATTTTGAATAAAATCTTCAAATGCCTGATGGTGCATTGACTGTTCTTCGCGAACAAGAGTTACCAAGGATATGTTGGGTCTCTAACCCCTCCTGATTAATATTGCTGCTTTTTAAGTACAGGGCATCGTTGCTTTCAAAAACATTACATGCTTGACTTAAGCAGTGGCACATTTTGTACATGAGGGCAACAACTCGTTTTTTGTTTAGTCTTTGTTGCTCTTTTGAATGCCTTGGTGAAGTGACGGCTTCTAGAAAGGTGTCGAAAATTTTCTCTGCTCCAGCTGAAATGCAGAGCTCCCTAAAACTGTCAGGATCATAGGTTGGTGGTTCTTTGTTCAGCATTTTACATTGATGGAAAATCTTTGTTTTTACAATTTCAAGCTCGTGTTTAACATCGCATCCTAATGCAAGGTAAAAAAATATTTCCACGACTATGTCATATTTTTTATTTTTACTCAAAGGAGCTACATTTTCGAATACACTTACTCTCTGATAATATCTTATTATATCTAGCAGTGATGTTCCTGAAGTCTCGAAAATTCCTCTCTCGGCAAAACCACCACTTCAGATTTCTCCGTTTTTTGAGTGAAACTGTTTTTGGTTTTAACCGGTCGTCCACGTTGATTCAGATTAGAGTCGAGCAACTTTACAAAAGGAGAGAGAAAAATGTCAGATATTTTTGGGTGGGAAATAAAAATGATGTATATTTAACTCACATGATGAAATATTTTTCCTGATTTTCTGTGTTCTCCTACGGCTTTCCTGCATGTCTCACAAATTTCTCCTCTACGATCTTTCGATTCAACACCAAAACAAGCTTGAAAATTATTTTCGTAAAATTCTGTGTTTTGAAAAGACGTTGTTTGGGATTTTTTTCGACAAATAGCACAGCCATCTCTTGATCTGGTAATACACTCGACGTTTGAATACAAGATGACAAAAAATATAACAAGAAAAAGAATAAAACGCATTGTTAAAATCGCCATGAAAAAAGTTTTGTTTACGATATTTTGTTTTTTAAAATGTCCATTTAAAAGAGAGCGCGAAACCTCGTCGCATGCCGTACGTCGCGTGCGCGCTGACAGGCGCACGTCAGCGGGTACCAACATCAAAGTAGGCTGGATTTGCACATCAGTGCGCAGAAAAATTGCCTATGTGCTATCGATCTGCTAACACCTTTATGAGCGAGCGAGTGACACATTTGCATATATATTCGGGTCACTACAATAACTCGTTTCTACGCTAAGCGTTTGGTTAAAAACGACAGGACTGCAAAGGAGGCTTAGGATGACCAGCAACGAAAGTAAAGCCGAAGGGAACACGAACGAGAGACAAGTGATCCAAACCATGGCACCGCTAGCTACCATGCATAAAATCAGGGTAATACTAACAGCTACTACCAACAATAACTTGTATTTTAATATGTACTGTTTTCTGTCATAGCAACTGACTTAATCAAACTAGAATAACGAGAAATAATTTTAGATGATTACCTCCGGTATATTTCTTGGGACTGGATAACGTTCTACTGAGATATCATATTCACCAAGCTTGTGGGGACGACTGATTGCCTTTTCAACAACTAATAAAACAAAGTGAGTTATGATAAGTTCGATTTTTGATAAGCTGATACTCAGCCGTGGACGTGGGAAGTCACTGAGGTATGTGAGAAGCTTAAGGGACAGAGACTCTCTCTTAGGAAATTTAGCTGCTAAGTAGAAACCCGCCCCCCGGAATTCTGTACAAAATACTTTGTGGCATGTCTACGCGCTTTCCATGAGTTTATTTGGGAGATACTCCTCTATATAAAATATATAAATGACTAATGAGCTGGGCCGGTCTGTGGAAAACTCAGTGAAGTAGGTAATATTTTTTTCTTTTATGTGGCAGTTAATTGCTGTTTCTCTGCTGTTTCTGTCTCATCTTGACTTCATAATTAAAAAAAGGTCATTATTGAAAATTTCTCACATTTTTCTTATTGAGTACTTTTGAGCACTTCACAAATCAAAGGCAATTGGAACAAATATTTTTTTGTCCCTGCGTTAAGGTTTCTATAGCCAACACAAAATTTTCCCATTCTTCTTTGTCACCATAGGGCTAGAACAAGTACTTGTGGAAGGTTGAGCAATATTTAGGTCACACGTACATTTCTTTCATCTGTTCATCAATTTCTTTCAGTTTTCCGATGAAGTACGATATGATCTTTGCCGGATTTTTCCCTTCCATGTTTAGCACGTCCTCCCGATCGTCCTCCCCGATCTTGTAGTGCTTCTGTTTCCATAGTTCTCTTCCAAGTCTTTATTGCCGCTATCGTTCTCATCACTACTATCATCACTGCCATCACCGAAGTGGCAACATTAAAACTGGTTCAGAAGCTTAATGATGATGATGATGATGATGATGATGATCATCATCATCATCATCATCATCATTGTTATATTTATTACATCTTATCGTAGTCAGTGTCCTTAAAAAAAATACTGACCCTCCACCAAAATAGTCACATTGATTTTGCTCTTAATTATTGAGTTTTTTTATGCTGGGCCTATGGGCCCAGTATACTTGTTTTTGGCGAGTTGGGTATGATCGGAATTTCGAGTGGGTAGCTCCCTTGTCTGACAACAATGTGTTTGACGGACATGTGTCTAACAAGCCTATATTGCAAAACAATGATGTTTCGGCCCGTTCGGCAAAACCCTTTACGAGACTTAGAGTTCTAACTTGCAAAGACGAATGTACACTGAAAATCAAATTTGTTTATTAATACTACTAGTATCAGTTGGATCAGAAATTTGTGACTCAAATAAGCGGAACGTTTCAGTTAAGCAATGTAGCAATGCAACAAACCTTGACTGATAAAAAGCCTTTAGTTTAGGGTATTAATAGTCTTGAGAAGTATAGTACTTGTTGAGATAGATATAAGCCTGTAAATCCGTGTGATAAATCAAAGACAATTTTGCCATAAAATCTTCAATGACTATTATAAATAGCGCGAAAGCTCATTTATCGAGATTTCCACGATTTGCTCTCGTATTTTGATTATAAAAAGGGCGTGTATGATTGTTACAAGTTCTGTTCCCAACCAATCAGAAATGGGTGTTCCCACGGTCAAATAAACAATAAGATAACAATCTTCGCGGGTTCAAGTCCAAACATTGTTTCTTTTCGGGGGAGGTGGGGGAGGGGGGCAATTGCCCCACTGGCTCTCCATCGCTATATACGCCACTGAAACCGGCATGTACATTGAAACATGCAGTAAAGAATTCTTACACCACAACAAGTAACACCCTTTAGATTACATCGACATTCTTCAGTCTCAACTGAAAATTACTAAACCCCACAATTTCTCTGTATATTTTAGTTGTCATGTGCCCAGCAGACTTGACACGCTTTTCCCGCGTGTCAAGACTTGTTATAGTTATTTATGGGAATCTGTGTACTTGTTCAGAGATCTCGATTACCTGCGATGATATACTGTTATTGATCAGTCATATTGCAGAAATGCGAGCGCAAGGCATTGGTAAATGGAAGTTTTTGCTCATTTCCCATGATAGGAAATATCTAGGAAATTGCATTTTCCTATGATAGGAACTGGACAAAATGTAGGAAAATACATTCTCCTACATAGGAAATATCTAGGAAATTGCACTTTCCTATAATAGGAACTGGACAAAATGTAGGAAAATACATTCTCCTACATAGGAAATATCTAGGAAATTGCACTTTCCTATAATAGGAACTGGACAAAATGTAGGAAAATACATTCTCCTACATAGGAAATTTACGGCGACCAACAGCTAGTGTTCATAGACATAACCTGAGGGACTCAGAATCGATTTTATTTATTCCTCGTCCAAAAACTGAAGCCCTCAAAAAAAAGTTTTGGTTGGAGGGGCGCTATTGCCTGGAATGACCTTTCGCTAGAAGCAAAACGCGCGACAAATATTAGTGAGTTCATTAATCTAGTAAGTTGACTTCTTAATATATACCCACCTAGCTAATTATTTAGAATAAGTTTTCTTTTTATATATAAGTATTATTATGTTTTTAGATTTAGTATATTTTTATATATTTTATAATTAGTGTATTTTTACCTACGGCTCCTAGGGAGAGCACTTCATTGTGATAGGACTCCGTATTGAAATATAGTTGTTATTATATTATACAGTGTATTATATATTATATATGTTATTATATATATTTCCTATCATAGGAAAATGAAAAGGTAGGAAATATCTAGGAAAATGCAATTTTCTATGGTAGGAAATACCCACGAAATATGTAGGAAAATGTATATTATCCTACATTTCATCCAGTCCTTATCGTAGAAAAATGCAATTTCCTAGATATTTCCTATCATAGGAAATAATGAGCAAACCGCCGCCCGGTTGGCTCAGTTGGTTGGGCGTCGGTCTCTCGTGCGGGGGGTCGGGGCTCAATTCCCGGCCGGACCAACACTCAGGGTCTTTAAATAATTGAGGAGAAAGTGCTGCCTTTGTAGTTACATCTGCAAATGGTTAGACCTTCAGGTCTTCTCGGATAAGGACTTTAAACCGTAGGCCCTGTCTCCCATCCCTTCCTTAACCTGTAATGGGGGACAGCTAAAGAACCTGTTGAGCTGTTCGTAAGAGTAGGGGATTGTCGCCCGGTACAACAGCCTGTCCTTACAACTAACAAACTCTAAGCGCATTTGATTATATACACATAGATATTTGCGAGCTATATTTAATGCTAAAATTTCATTTTCATTTCATTTCATAAGCAAAAATGCCCAGTGGGTGTTTGCATTGACTATACTTCCTAATTAAGGCAGTTACATGATGTGCATCACTGCTCCCCAATTTATTGTAGTGATATGAAATAGTTGTGAATGGTTTCGTAGCTCATTTTTACGATGTGCGTGAGACGTGAGCCATTCGACAAAATTTGGATACAGCTAATTCGTTCACAGCGGCTGCTTTTGGTCGATTTACAAAATGAAATAGACAGAAAGTTTTCCCGCTCGCTCGATATTCAGTTCCCCTGCATGGCTGCCGTTTGAACGATTGCTTCTGTAGTTTTTGCTGTACATGTACAAAGACATGTCCATCCTATATTATAACATAGCATTGATATAACGCGCGCTCTGATTGGCTTATAACAATGAACGAAAAATGGATGGTTCATGGTGATGGTGCACGCTATTGCGTCAATTTTCAGGATTGAAATATTTTCATCTCATTCATTTTTTTCCCTGTCGCTTACTAAAATTTCTTTAGTAAAATGACGGAAACAAATGCTCCAAACGAAAACAGCTTATTAGATATCGAAGACCCGATATTTGACATCGATTGGGCTGACATTTCCGAGGTTATTTTGGAAGATCAGACTGCAGATAAAAGTACCGATCTAGTAAAGTCAAGCGAATCTAGATCTGAAAAACGCTTTGCCAGTTTATCCGAAAGAGAGTTGGAAAAACTTCTTGAAGATAAACACTCGAGTAAAACCAAGAAGTCAACAAACTGGTGTGTTTCAACATTCAAAGGTAACAATTTGAAATCTCCAGTTAATTAGCTAGACAATGAAAGCTATGTAAAAAATGTAAACAATGTACTTGTCATTGGCTTCCTTGAAAAGTTTATAACACAAATTGAACAAAAATCTGATTTTTAAACAATTATTTAAACAGCATAAATTTACCTTCTCGTTTTTAACCTGGTGTAAAGAGAGGAACATCCAAACTCCACTTGAATATATGACAATTGGCCAACTTGATGCCAATTTGAGGCGTTTTTACGCGGAGGCTCGCAAAAAAGACGGAGAGTCATATAGTAAAAAATCCCTTCTTGGATTCAGGCACGGGATAGAACGATTCCTAAACCAGCCACCACACAACAGAAATCTAAAGTTATCCAGTGATCCACGATTTAAACGCTCCAACAACATGCTGGACGCCCAGTTAGTGCAGTTGAAGAGAAGCGGGAAGGAAAACAGCCAACACAAGCCTCCCATCGAAAGTGAAGATTTGGTCAAACTTAAAGCATCCGAAGCCCTCTCCATCCACAACCCATTGTCCCTTCTACGAAATGTATGGTTCCACGTGGTACTGTTTTTCTGCAGAAGAGGTAGAGAAGGCCAAAGAGAACTAACGAAATCCAGTTTCAAATCTGAAGTAGATGCCGCCGGTCGAAACTACATAACTATGACTCACGACGAAATCACCAAAAACCATCCAGGAGGCTTAAAAGACGTGAGCAGCACCGAAAAATATGCCAGACTTTATGAAACCGACCAAGAAAACGACGGTTACAAAGCCATACAGTTGTACTTGACGAAATTAAATCCTCTGTCAGAAGCTTTCTTCCAGTATCCTAAGAAAAACTGGACGCCCAATGGTTTAATCTGGTACGACAACAAACCCCTCGGCGTTAATAACAAGCTCAGTGAAATGATGAAAGACATAAGCAAGGCCGCCCAACTCTCCAACATTTACACCAACCATTCTGTCAGAGCCACAGCCATTACTCTTTGGTCAAATGAAGGAATTCAGAATCGCCATATTATGTCTATTTCTGGACACAGAAATGAGCAAAGTCTGACTTCCTACAACACGCGTCCATCAAGCTCTCAACTCTATCACTGCAGCGAAGTGTTGTCAAAAAGTCTCGACCAAAGATCAGCCAATGCAGTTATACTAAACCAACCAGAATCTCTGCAGGTAGGAACAGCATTCCAACAAAATAATGTTCTTGTTTCTGCTCTTGATAAAAGTCCAACGACGTGCTTAAAGTCCATTTTCAGCGACTGTACCATCCAGAACGTCCACATTGTTGTACCAAGCTACACTGGCAACGATGAAAACAAGTGACTTACAGGCCTCAAAGAGCTGCCTTACTTACAAGCTTATTCTTTGAAAATGAATTAAAAAGCGTTGTAAATCAGTTAGATTTCAAACTTTGTCTCAGAAAGTTTTCATTGACATAAACAGAAGTGAAATATTTTGAATCATTTCGACAGTTCGTCAAATATTTTCGTGGTAATGATTAAGGAGAATTTGTACTTTGATCATCAGAAAATAAAAAGGTCTTAACAAAAAAAAGCCTCGTAGAATCTATCAGCTTTGTTCTAAAAAGAATGATTTATACCTTAGCAGTACATAAATCAAGTCTTTTGATGCTACCATGTACAATCTGACCTCTGATTTTTCCCAATCGTGTCAAACATTTTCGCGCGATCATTAAGTTAATGAGAATTTTACCATTGATCATCTAAAAATTAAAACAAAATATCTCCCAAAATCTTTGGCTATGTTATAAAAGCATGGTCAATTGCTTAGCCTGTGGCATAAAATCTAGTATTCTGGATGCACTTGGATAGTTGGGAGAGCACTCTGGTAGCTATATGTAGAGTTGCGCTCGGCTCCCCTCAAGCAACTCTTATGCTACCATCAGTGCTCTCCCAACTATCCCGCGTGCATCCAGAACTCGATATACGCACGCTAAGCATTGACCATTCCTTAATTTCAGGTATTCAACAAAAAGTGACAAATTGCACGTCTTTATAATATGTTTGGAACTGTCGTGTCTCCCAATTCAAAATGAAACATGTAAGAAATGAGGTGGAAGAAAATTAAAGTTAAGATACTGTATCTAAGCTTTACAAGCTTTAAAAGCAACCAAAAAACCTCAAAATGGGCATAAGAGGATTTGAGACAACCCTAAAAAATTAGAAGGACTCGATCAGCCCCCCCCCCCCCCTAGAAGCTTGCGACTGACATCAATGCTGCTAATAAAAAGATTGACGACATCAAAGAAGATAACAACACAAAATATATAACATTATGATTATGAAATAATTATTTACACCGTTGCAGCATTGGCTGCCTTCAGCACCATATTAAACAAGCATCATCTGATCATAATGGAATGTATAGTAGTAGTACATATATTTCTACTTTATATTATCGTTTAGATTCTATTGCTTACTTTCAGGGACTTCAAACGTAACAACCACAGCAGAATTATCCCAAGGATCAGGATGCATGACCGAGACTACCTCGCCACCACCGTTTCTTTCTTTCTGGAAGTGAATTATGACATCTTTGTATGTGAAATTCGCTGAAATATTAGTCACCAAAATGCTTCTTCTCGCTTGTTCCTCATCCAAATCGTCTTGCTTCAAAAGAGAACACATTTTAGTTCGATAGTTTTACTGCTTAATAAGTCTTCCAAGCAAGCGAGGCAGCGGCCGCAGTAGGGAGTTTATATTGAAAAAGACGGAAGTGGTAGCTTGCAATTTTTAATTAGAAATTATGCAAACTAGTGTCACACAACTCCAGTTATGTTGTGCTTGTGATGAAATACAATGGTTATGAAATAAATAAATAAACAATGTATATATATAAATATATAAACTGATTAATTAATCAATTTCTTAATTAATTAATTAAATGAGTGACTGACTGACTGACTGAATTAATTAATTCAATAATTAATGAATGAATAAATTAATAAATTAATGAATGAATGGATAAATTAATTAATCAATTAAAATTGATTAATGAATGAATGAATTAATTAATTAATGCATGAATGAATGAATGAATGAATTTTAAAATTAACTAATTAAATGAGTGAATGACTGACTGAATGAATTAATTCAATAATGAATGAATGAATGAGTGAATGAATGAATGAATAAATGAATGAATGAATTAATTAAATAGTTAATTAATGCATGAATTAATTAATTAACTAGACGCATAACGGCGTGAACATGGGCTTCCTAATTAGTCATAAGCTTCGTTTTTATTACGTATAACAATGTACAATTTAGCTATAAAATCAATATGTACTGATACTTCTATCAAACAAGCTACGCATCTATTCTTGAAAAAGCGACTTATTATCCAATTTATCTTCAGCTTCAGTAATATGTGTTATATCTGTGTGGTCATTGCTAATATTTGTACAATCAATAACAACATCTTTATACAATGTGTTACTAGCTTTAAGCCATGTATTAAAGTGCTGCTTGTACAGATGTTGGTCTGGCAGCTTCAAAATATACATGACCTCTAAATTGTAGTTTTATTTTTAACTTAATCGCTGGAGGACGCCAGGCAGAATGTTACATGTCTTATCACATTGCACTGGTACATTGCAAATAGAGCCTTTAACCTTACGTTGCTGACCTTTAGGCATAATAACAATTTTTTCAAATACATGTACCATACGCTGTGCTATCAATATTTGTTCTAATTTTCGTAGACATTCAAGTTCAGTTTGTAAAACTGTTGTGGTACATTTGAGCGTATTTTATGATAAACAAAGCATGCTACTGAGTTCACGGCTACGATGACAACGTAAATGCCTATAATTATAATAAACAAATCTTGAATAACGAGATCTAATATTATCGGTGATCTTTATTGTGACTCTGCATCGATCATTATATGCATGTATAATCAATCAACTAGTCTTATCTAATAAGTCTTACATCACAATCACTGAACGATGAAATGACAACAGTTTGAGTATAGCAGTCGAAGAACTTGACTGTTTTGTACCCTAATAAAGTTAATAGTAATAAATAAGGAAAATAAAACATACTTTCTTGAAGTAAAAAGAATAAAAGAAACAGTGTACTTAGCATTATTACAAAAGAAATGATCATCTTTGATGTCGCTTTGCCTTGAGTGTGGGATGGTTTTGTGTAAACACAGTCGCTAGTCTTGTATCTTGTTCGCTTGAAATCCTCATTTTTTGCTCGGTATATCTTTGTTCACATTCTGTACTTGGATTCTTTGTGGTTTTAGAGTTGGTATAAGCTGAAATATAAGTCGCTTTTGTATAGATAGGTAGCTTGTTTGGCTTAAGTTTCACGAAAAATTCACGGTATCTCGACAAATGCCCTTTTGCGTGGATAATTCCCGATCAAGACGACAACACGCATGCGTGGACATTTTGACGACCAAGACGACAAACATAAATAAAGGCGAATTTAAAACATGGGCTTCGCTTCCACAGGAAGCCCATGTAATTAATGCATGAATGAATGAATGAATAAATTGATTAATTAATCAATTAAATGAGTGAATGAATGAATGAATGACTGAATGAATTAATGAATGGATGAATAAATGAATTCATTAATTCATTAATTCATTTATCTATTTATTTATTCATTCATTCATTTAATTAATTAATTAATTCATTCATTCATTCATTTATTTATATCTTAATATAAATTTATCACAAACACAGAGAGCGAAGTTGAATGACAGACAAGCAAGAATCGTTTAGAGAGACTGTTTTTGAGTAATTTCCCTCAATTTAGGTTGTTGTAAGCCTTGAACTTGAACATCTAGAGATAGATATGATCATAACCCAATTCAAATTAATGTGCATGCAAGCATTTTTTGCAGTGAATCTACGTTCTGTTTTGATCTTTTCACGTACATCCCACTAGCAGGTAGCTAATTTATGAGTAATAGGACTAATTATAGTTAATCATGCGTAATTAGAATCACTTTGATTGTAACACCCTGACGTAGCCAGAAGGCGAAACCGGTCGGTGACAAATAAACGGTGAAAGTCTTGCAAGTTCCTCTTTTTTGTTCAATTTATATAATTTCTTGGTTCCTTGTAAGACCCGTTCGACCAGTGAATGTTGGTTTTCCGTTTCAACGTGGTAAACAGCGTAAATTAACGATCGTCGACACCATGGAATGCAAGTCAATCAGTCGTCCAAATACTCAATGAGCTCGCTCCAGTATATTGAAAATATTATGTCATCCAAGCAATCAACCCAGACTGCAGCAACATGAAATCAAAACGGTCATAACAATATGAACAGCCTCAAAGAATTTCTGCCAAAGTCGCAAAGACAAAGTACAGCTCTCAGTTAAAACAAGTGAAATGACAATTCAAGAAATCCTGCTTAGAAAAGGTACAGAAAAAAGCGAAATTGTTTGTTTAAATCTACAATAATAAGAAAACCTTTCATTTTTTTTTCTTCCTTTCAAAAATATTTGGTCTGAAATGAAATTGTTTTTGTCAGTGTGGCCCATACAATGCAATAAAGTGTTTATTGTTATGTTTTTTTAATTAATTTTAATTTTTTTGGTATAAGATCACCATAAGTGCTTTTCCGAGTCATTTTGTATAGCACAGAAGCCGCTTGGCTTGCATCAAAAGACGGCGGAGGCAATCTCCTGGAAGAACTCAGGAGTGGGAAGCGACTTTACGAAGAAAGAGTCAGTAATTACGGCGAAAAGGTTCAGCTGTGATCCCAAGTTTCGGCGAGTTTTTGAACTGTAACTGAGAGGGCAATCGGTGCAGTATGGGGCCTGTTAGCGAGGGAGGCTCGGCACTTAAAGAAATTTCTAAGACTAAAAGTAGGGGACGGGTGCTGTCCAAATTTTTCATCAATGCCCATAATGCATTTCTTCGGCCGTATCTGATCCAGCGGAAGAAATGCATTATGGGAGGGATGCATGTTTTTACGCATACAGTGTTTTTCCTTGGACCAGCTATGATTGTAGCGCAAAGAATTCCAAAACGGGGTCAACTTACACACTGTGCGTTACAGCCCATCTAATGGTCAACCTTTAAGGCCCCTTTTGTGTGATTAGCCCTCGTATATTTATTTATCTATAACCATTGTATTTCATTGTATTTTATTCAATAGTTAGTCAATTTTAATTGATATGTAACTAAACCAAAAAATAGATAATTGATAAAAAATTAAATCAATAGACAGCATCAATAATAATAATTGGTTAACTCAAAGAATGAATGAGCAAAAAAGTAAGAGGTTTCACACTCATACTAAATCTGCTCTATACTTGCTTACTAATATGCGTCACCCTTTATACGTCAATCACAAAAATTAATTGTAGGGTTCTATAAATGGCAGAAATGGAAAGAGCATGTCAAACTTATTAGTAATCACTGGATTATCATTGGATTATCATCTTAACAGTTGAAGAAATGGTGAATTTTGAAAGCATTGCCTTTTTTAGAAAGTATGGTGTTTTTCAAATGAGTGTTATGGGACACCTCTTGGCAAAGCTGGTACCGTTCGAGCTTTTATTTGGTGTTTACAGCTTACATCAACTTCCAACTAACAACTATTCTAAACTAACTATCTGTATTTATGAACGTGATTCGTCATAGATTTACAATGTCAATCATAACTAAAAGTAACTTCACGATTGGTTGGAATTTAGGAATATAACTTAATGAGTTTAAGACTCATGCCAATATTTTAGGTCTAGATCAAGAATTACATATAGTGAAAAGTTAGATCAAGAAATACTATTTGCAAAAATAAGTGACAAAAGTAAAGGGTTTTCAACTAGTCCAAAGTTATATCCAAGAAAGATCAAAACAAGATAGAAATCTTAGTTACAACTTGACTTGGGCGTAGACAGGTGTAAATGCAAAAGTGGGACGTACTATCCCCTAAAACTTAGCGAATAATAATCGTACAAATCAGAACAAACTAATTATAATGTCAACAGTAGACGAAAAGTCCACCAAAGTTTCCTGCGTAATTATCGCGTAACTCAAGGACTTAATTATAACCATTTATAGGCGTTAATTTGGTTTTTCATGTGAGAAGTAATTAAAAATAGTTCTGCACTGTCAATCATAAATATATCTTTGGATACAACTCGTTTTATGAAATATCGATTGATTATCGATTTATTGTCTCGTAACATGAGGGTCAAAACCTGCCCCCCAGTGAAAATTACCCATACATTCTTTATAAAAATCCTATTGAAAAACAAAAACAAAAAACCCTAGTGTGACGCCTATTGATAGTGAGCAATTCAAGTGGGCAGGACTTTTTAAGATATAGCAATAATGGAGTAAATAATTATAAAACATGCCAGCTAGCTAATGCGTAAATTAGAATTTTACTTGGACGATTTCGTCTCGATAAGTTCGTCACGGAACGAGTTTTAGATAGCCAAACAGATCTTCGTGTTGTCACGCTTCGAAAAATACTCATGAAAACCGTAAATGTTTTTTTGTCCCGGTCTCTATGTCAACGCCGTTTTAGGCGAAAATTATGTACAATCCGTCCTGTGACGGAAGTCACTCCGGTACGAAATCGCCCGTGTAAACCCTGACTTTGTCTTTCGAGCGCAAGAATAATCTCCTCCATGGAAGGACGATCGTCGGGGTTTTGTTTCAAGCACCTTCTGATGAGGTCCCTTAGTGGCCGACTTGTCACCATAGCAACCTGTTGGCTTCGTTTAATTGGATCAGGAAGTTCCCTTATATTCATCTCACAGAGCAGCACGCCATAGCTGTAGACATCAAGCTTTAAAAGAAATAAAAACTTCTTTTACCAATCAATTGTTCTTACACCATTGCAGTTCTAAACACCTATCTCGTTAAAAGCATTACAATTTGGAAATCTTGATCCGTTAGATGTTATCATACTATTTAAAACGGAACAAAAGAGGATGAAACAGGAATATCGAGTAACACACACAAAAAACTAATACAATCTATTAATTACCTTTGACGATTGTCTAGACGTCTGTGCTTCAGGAGCAGAATAAATTACAGCACCAGGACCAATGGTCATGGACTGTGTAAGAAAATTGGCAGTTCCATAATCTGACACTTTAGCTCGCCAACTAGTACCACGTTTCCATAGCACACATTGGCACTGCTGATGTCTCGGTGGATGACGAGGAGCTTGTTGGTTGAGAGTAGTTTAATCATTTAGCAACATCTAGGGCAATAGTAGTGATCTCAGTAGGATATAACGCACGCTCGTGTCAAAACTGCTCTCAAACTGGTATCCTGTAATTCAGTCACAAAAAGAGGACTTTCGTCATCGTACGTTGCACCAATGAACTGAAGAAGACACGGATGACGACATCTTGATGCCAATAATCATCTCTCGCTCAAAAAGTCGTCGGTTGTGCTGTGACAGAATTAGATCATGAATCTTCTTTACAGCAATAGCACACCCACGAAATCTTCCTTCCATCACAGTACCCCATCCACCAGCACCAATCTCCTTCTCAGACATTACAATCTCATCTCTTGTTAAGATCCAGTCAGGATCACTTGTATTTCTTGATTCTTCTAAAGCTTCTTGGAGCCCTGTTATCGTTGATTCAGCTTCACTTAGGCTAATTCTTGTGTGCCCATGAGTATGTTGCTCTTCAGCTAAAGTGTGTCGTGTATCTTCATGAGCTTGATGTTCTGCTTCAAGTCTTCTTTGAGTTTCTTGATGAGCATGTTGTTCTTCAGCTAAAGTACTTTGTGTTTCTTCATGAGCTTGTTGTTCTGTCTCAAATCGTCTCTGTGTTTCTTGATGATTCCGTTGCTCTTCAGCTAAAGTGTTTCGTGTATCTTCATGAGCTTGATGTTCTGCCTCAAGTCTTCTTTGTGTTTCTTGATGAGCATGTTGTTCTTCAGCTAAAGTACTTTGTGTTTCTTCATGAGCTTGTTGTTCTGTCTCAAATCGTGTCTGTGTTTCTTGATGATTCCGTTGCTCTTCAGCTAAAGTGTTTCCTGTATCTTCATGAGCTTGATGTTCTGCCCCAAGTCTTCTTTGTGTTTCTTCAAGATCCTGTTGCTTTTTAGCTAAAGTGTTTCGGGTAGCTTCATGAGCTTGTTGTTCTGCCTCCAGCCTTCTTTGTGTTTCTTGATGACCCTTTTCCTCTGCAGCTAAAGTGCTTCGTGTATTTTCATGAGCTCGTTGCTCTTCAAATAAAACGTTCCGAGTATATTCATGAGCCTGTCGCTCTGTTTCAACTCCTGTTTGTGTTTCTTCAAGATCCTTTTGCTTGCCAGCTACTAAAGCGGACGGATTTTCGACTGTTGGACTATGCTGCTCTTTATTCTCCTGAAGACGTTGTTTGTAACTTGGAAAGGACCTTTTCGAAGATTGTATGTCTGTTGTTGCTTTACCTTGCAATGACAGTTTGGAATCCTCCGCAGTTTGCTGGTTTGCTGCCCGTCTTCTCATGAATGCAGCTGCTGCAGTATAAGAATGGGCTCTGAGTTTTTCAGCTCTTGGAAATCGAAGTTTGGATAGATTGTCGACTGCTAGAGTATGCTGCTCTATATTCTCTTGAAAATATTCTTTGTAGTCTTGGTGAAATGATCTTCTCGAGGACATGTCTGTTGATGCTTTACCACGCAACGACAATTTTAAATCCTCCGCCATTTGTAGGCCGTTTTCTTCCCGTCTTCTCAAGAATTCAGCTGCTGCAGCATAAGCATAGGTACGGCTATCATAGGTTCCGGTTTTGTGTTGTCTTTCTCTCGGAAATAGAAATTTGGATGAAATGCCAACTGTAGGCGTTTGGTGTCCGTATATTGATTGGCCTTCATGGACAAGTGACATGCTTAATCGTTGTTTCTTTCAGTTATCGTGTATGGGCAATTTTCAAATCCACTTGAGCGAATTTTTAGATGATTATTAAAATTCGTGTTTCAATGCATCGTTGGTCAGGAAGTCGATGTTGACAAAGCGAATACTCTTGGAGCTGGTTCTCAGCACTGAAGAACAAGAAATTAAATAATGAATACACATCAACTCTGCAAAAACATCTTTTGACACTCCAAATATACCGGAGCTAAGTCCTAGAAGAATGATATATCTGTGGAATATACTTAACACATATGCATGATCATACAGTAAGTTGTCATTGTACAACTAAACGTTCTCGATTTGTTCTCCGCTTTGGCCTGTTGGTTGCAGATAACGGCCAGTTTACCACGTATGATTTTGTCAATACTTAAGTATTAATTCTTAATGATACTTCGTAATGTTTTCGCTTGGTTGAACTTTCCGGTTATCCTGATTTCAATGCGGGATGAAATAAATTTTGTGGCTTGCTGTCTGTCTACCTACGATATGCACAATCAGCCAAGCGACGTCGTTTATAGTCTCCAAAGCAGAAAATTTTATTCCTGAAAGCTAGACCATTGTACTGGGAAGAGAAAGTAAAGCGTGACAAGGTTATTCATGATCATTATTTCCCTGTTCCTTCGTTACCGTTGCTATGTCCCACAAGCTACTGTATTATATTTTGATTATCAGCAATTGAAATGTATATTTATGATCATAGGATATCAAGAAGAGAAGTTAACACTGGAATGTGCAGCCAAGGTATATTTACAGCGTCTATCAGTAATTTGGTCCAGTCCTCTATCAGACCTTAACCGTGCTGTTGCATGGAATTAGTTTACCTTGGCAGTATTAAGGTGGCCCGTACCTATTGATTTGTTTGTCAGACAATTTTTAATCGCGTCTTTTTAATTTACATCAAAACCTTGTCCGATTTTTAAGAAATTTGCCATTTGTCTACAAGCCTTGAAATTTATACCGGTAATTATTTTTCTGCGAATTAGATCAAATTATTTGAGATATCAGACGATTTTTAAAAGTAGCTTTTGAGAAACATTGGTCATAAATCCAAAATTCCAAGGTGAATTTTTTTCCTATTTCGTTAATCAAGTATAAAGGCATAGAGGACTACATACAACATGTATCGCGCCAATTTAATCCTTAGAAGTTGCGATACAAAATTTGCGCTGCCTGTTACGACGCAAAATTATGTAGTCAAAACTACCGCCAAAATCTCAACAAAATTTCAAAAACAGCGAGAACCATATCTGCTATAAGAAAGACAAATACCTATATTGTAACTTGAGTGAACAAAATATGGAGAGATGAGAAGCTAAACGCCAATGTTATCCTCAAGCAAACTTGGGATTTAATTTTTGTGACCACGAGGTGAACTTTGCGAATTTGTAATCCTTCGACTTCTACAAATTCTGTCGAATTATTTCCTGAAATTTTCTAGGTATGGGATAGAACAAGATGTTAACATACCTGTTGCCAAGTGTCGTTGTCTTTGCTGCACTGGGTATAATTCAGTAAGCTTCAAAAGTAATCAACTACATCGAGTCGACGTTTGAGCTGCCAAGGTAAAGCCCTCATGGTTTCTTGATTTATTCAAAACAACACTTTACTATATGTTGCAAAATTCCGCACAAATTCCGGCAAATTTCTTAAAAATCGGACAAGGTTTTGATGTAAAAAGACGCGATTAAAAATTATGTCTGACAAACAAATCAATAGGTACGGGCCACCTTAAGTTATCCCATGTGGACTCAGCATTGGTCGCTGACAGATTTAAGAAAGATTGGTCGTGAAGCACTGAAGATAATTGTGGAGTGTGGAGGAAAGCATCCAGTGTCGTCTACAGCACTTTTGTACCTACCGAGGGAGAAAGGTGGTCGTGGAATACGGTCAGTGGAGCGTGAGTACAAATTAATTAAGATGAAGATGGCGTTGAAACTGTATAAGAACAGCGACCCCACCATGGCAGTTGTACGAGAATTTGAAGAATGTGCTGCAAAAGCTGGACATCAATCACTGCATGGTATCAGAAGCCCAAAGGTATGCAGAAAAGTTGGGTGTAGAGCTTAAGCTAACCTTTTAACTCCTCTTTCACTCTATCAGGTAGAGTTGTTTTAATCCCAGAGACAGAGTTGATTTTACTCCACTTTCCATAACTCCATTACTAGATAAATAGAACTCCAGTTCCTGTTCAGAGGAGTAGCTTTTACTCCTTCTTTGGAGTCATGTTTACTCTTTTCAAATTCCTCTCCTTGGCAGAGTACTTTTTACTCAACTGTAAGAGTAAAAACTACTCTCTAAAATTTACAGTGTAAAAAAAACCCTCCTGCGTGAGGATTTTAATACCTGATTGTTTTTGCCTGGCTAGGATGCCATGGGATAATAACAGCTTGAAATACTGTCTTCTGTGGTCAGTAAAAAAGGAGAATAAATAAAAAGCCAATATTTAATAAAGTAATACCAGAAGTTCATTAACAGTTTATTGAATCACTTTATTGGCAGACAGATTAATTTCGTTGGTGAGGTGGTCTTTAATTTTTCATTCTTCAGTTTGATTATATCCAACAAGTCAACGCCTTTTCTAAATTTATTGAAGAACTTTGACATCACTAACTGCATAGTGTTATATCTATAACTATAAATAATTTACAAACTGTAATATTTTATTTTCTGATGAATTATTATTAGACTTGCTAGAGCCTTATCATGCGTACTATTCTATTAAAAACTTATATCCACCAGGCTGGACAATATAAACTAAAGCGAACCAAAACACTCCAAGCCAAGAGGGTCAAATACCATAGTACTAGGTAGCAAATAAGAGGCATTGATCATTGATCACCCTCGATTTGATAGCTACTGGAAATAGCACAGATAACCAGATATTCTACTTGCTGATACCATTTTCTAAATATTTGCGTAAATTCTTAGGGGTTCAGTTTATTTCTTTCGCGTTTTAGATTCGAGTTAAGTGTATTTCAAACAGTTAAAATCACTATTCAACACCAGGATGCATGTATGAAGTTATATCTTGTTATATGACTGATAAACAGGCACAAGAAGGCGCTTTTTCAGTTTGACACTGAAACAGGATGGATCAGTGTATAAGAAATTGGTTGTATACGATATACTTTGATAAACCGATCCCTTTTTTTTTTTTGTTCTAAATGCTGAAGATCCGTAACCAGGAATTGACATAATTAAGCTGAAACGTACTCTGGTTTAACGTTTTTTACTGTGAGCTTTCGTTTGTCCTACTATAACCTTTGTCAAGACTAGATTTACACAGAATGTTCCATGATACATGTTACATAGAATTTCTATGTAAATCTTGTCTTGACGAAGGTTGTAGCAGGACACAAACCGAAAGCTCACTGTAAAAATAAAACATTAAATCAAGTACGTTTCAGCTTAATTATTTTTGTACTGTTTCCGATTTTAAGGCCTAGTTCAAACGTCGAATCTTATATGCGCCGAATGTGAGATGCGATGTTTGAGCTAGGCCTTAAAATCGGTTCTTAGACGTCGAATTTCACATGTGTCTAATACCTTTTTGCAATGCAAAAAGGTATTAAACCGCGGTATTAGTCTTCATTCATTACCCACAATTCACCGGGTTTTCCTAATTATCATGCGCAGCACCACTGCTTAGTACAGTCCTTAATTATTTTACTGAATTTAACAAACTTTTCGACAGTGTGATTACTGAGGACTCAAACTGTGTCTTTCTTTTGGCGGTTATAAAATATCTCAGCTAGAAGAATACAAAATGACCGGACTTATATAGCCCTTCGTCTGAGTAAAAAGAAATGCCATTTCTTGGTATAAGTTGAGTCGAAAGAAAATTTGAGCTGAAAATGAAAAATGTAAAGTGAAACGCAATGTTTGAACTATAGGTCTAATTTCCTTCCTTCCTTATCTCTTGTCGCTATATCATTGCAAATCTAACGATTTGATACCTGTAGATATAGACCAGGTCTTAATGTTAATCATAACACTTGCCAGGTTGACAAAGCATGCTCTACTAAGTACTATCAATAAATTATACATGTATGTAAACGAACGTGTAAGTCACTACTCTTAATAAACAGAACATGTTCATGAAGTTGCATGATTTTGGCAATAATATTTGACTACCAAAGAAGACTCAGGAGATTCCTTTAGCCGCAAGTTCTTCCTTTACTCTCTTCAGGTAATCTGGATCCGGGTAGCCAAACCTGTTGAGTAAAACAAAACGTGATGAACACCATGTATTGTACAGGTTTTCAAGGCCTTAAAAGAATCACATGTTATCTAATAATCGGTATATATGCGCACGGCCCTGGTTAGTTATTTATTTATTTTTTATTTTTTATTTATAAAGCGCAAATTCAACACTACAGTTTTCAAATGCGCTATGAAATAAAACAAATAATAGAATAATCATATTAAAATTCCTAATAACAATAAACATCTTAATAAAATAAACTAGAATACTATAATAAATAAATCAATATCCCTAATAAAATGTGATTAAAAGATAAAAGATAATTAATTAATTTTGATAACCCTTTTTGAAAAGGTATATCTTCAATCTTCTCTTAAATATACTAACATTAGTTGATTCCTTAATATTTCTTAATAAAATAGACTTGAACACTATAATTATGAATCAATATCCCTAATAAAATGTGATAAAAAAATAAAAGATAATGAACTAATTTGGATAAGCCTTCTTGAGAAGGTATGTCTTCAATCTTCTATAAATATACTAATATTAGTTGATTCCTTAATATTTCTTAATAAAATAGACTTGAACACTATAATTATGAATCAATATCCCTAATAGAATATGTTAAAAAATAAAAGATAATTAACTAATTTGGATAAGCCTTCTTGAGAAGGTATGTCTTCAATCTTCTATAAATATACTAATATTAGTTGATTCCTTAATATTTCTTAATAAAATAAACTTGAACACTATAATTATGAATCAGTATCCCTAATAAAATGTGATTAAAAAATAAAAGATAATTAACTAATTTGGATAAGCCTTCTTGAAAAGGTATGCCGGTCTTCAATCACCGCACGGATAAATCCACGTAATCATGGCATTTTAATTCATCTATACATACATTTATTATCAGTGCGGACTTCTGGAAAGTCGAATTTGTTTGGTTCAATATATTGTTTAATGATGATCATATCATCACTATTTCTTACATGGTTGGTCCTCCACTGGTACTTGTTTTATGATGTATATCATTCCATGTGACGGTATTCGTAGCACCAGTGGTCACAGAAGTTCCAATGGTAAACGTCAGGCGAGCATCAAAGGCTTTCTTGAGTAGACTGAGCACTTCTCGTCCTTCAGGACTATCTGGCAGGTATGCTGTACGTGACGTTCCAGAGTAATACTGTCCAGGATTGGGGTGCTCCGGGCCTTGAGTTCCAGAATAGAAATAATACGTTATTGTGATAGTATTATATCCACCATACCCTGGGAGTGACAAAGGACTACGAGTCCAATTCATTGATCCACGTGGCATGTTCCCTGTCTGCACGCCATAAGCCATACCACAAGTAGGGCACTTCTTGCGGTGCTTGAAGGCTTCTTCAATGCAGGCCTTACAGAACTGATGATTGCATTTTGACAGTGAGATTGGGTCAGTAAAGTCGTCCAGGCATATGGCGCACTTGTCTTTCTCTATTGCTGTTGCTGTAGCTCCAACCTTATCTGAATTTGAGAGATATAAGAAAGAAAGAAACATGCTAGTTTAGCATAAGAAACTGTGGATGATCTCCATCAATTGTAAAAGGAGTTAATAATTTTAGTTTTCGATTAAGTCAATGTTTAAGTCAAGCTTGACAGTATACAACGCGACAATAGTGCATGCGCAACCCCCTAACCATCCAAGCTTGGTCCAACGGAGCCTTTGTTAGCGAACAAATCTACAGTCGCTACTAGCTTTAGTTTTTCTGTGTGAACCAGGCGTAGATAACAGGGCTAAACGGCCACAAAAAGGTGCACAATTATTTGTCTGAGTTAATTAATAACTACACTGGTTTGATAAGGTAAAATCCTAAAACCTCCCGGTGGAAGGGGCATCACGTGGTCGCAGACTACTTTGCCTAGGCATATGGCGCACTTGTCTTTCTCTACTGCTGTTGCTGTAGCTCCAACCTTATCTGAATTTGAGAGATATAAGAAAGAAAGAAACATGCTAGTTTAGCATAAGAAACTGTGGATGATCTCCATCAATTGTAAAAGGAGTTAATAATTTTAGTTTTCGATTAAGTCAATGTTTAAGTCAAGCTTGACAGTATACAACGCGACAATAGTGCATGCGCAACCCCCTAACCATCCAAGCTTTGTCCAACGGAGCCTTTGTTAGCGAACAAATCTGCAGTCGCTACTAGCTTTAGGTTTTCTGTGTGAACCAGGCGTAGATAACAGGGCTAAACGGCCACAAATAGGTGCACAATTATTTGTCTGAGTTAATTAATAACTACACTGGTTTGATAAGGTAAAATCCTAAAACCTCCCGGTGGAAGGGGCATCACGTGGTCGCAGACTACTTTGCCTAAGATTTAATAAGTAAACTAGTTTCAGTGTAAGGTGAAATCCTAAACCTCCCAGTGAAAGGGGCATCATGTGGTCGCACACTATTTTGTCTAAGGTAAGAAGTACACTGAGTAAGATAAGTTAAAATTCAAAAAGCTTACCAGTGGGAGGAGCGTCACGTGGTCCAGCTGAATGACGGGCATCATCCGACCTTGGTTTTCTTTGATGTCCGGGTTCTAATTCTCCAGCTGCTGTTACAACGCTGTCACCATATCTCTTCTTGAGTTCCTGTTTGTAGACCTCGAAAGCAATGGGATCTACATGGACGAAACGTATATCTGCAACAGCCTTTCTTTTAGGGTCGTGGTCTCTCATGTAATCTTCCACGGCGTTGACCATTGCTGTGGCGCAATTTTGAAGAGGCAATCCGAATGTACTTGAATTAAGAGCTGGAAAGGCAATAGATTTACAATCTCTTGACTGTGTTCTACAAAGGCAGTCATGGCAGGCATCTTTTACCAATTTCTTTAGCGCTTCCTTGTTTTTTTTGGTACTTGAAGTTATGATATGCACTATTAGCTTAGTGTAACGAAGATTTCCAGACTTTGTAACTATGATTTCTCCAGGTTTTATTTTTTTTCGCTTTGTCTGAGCTTCAACCTGTTGCCTGATCTCCCTCCCGCCTTTATCGATGATAAGTTTAGGAAGTCCAGAGTCGAATCCATTGTAAGTATTCATCATTGTAGTTTACTATGACGTCGACTTGCTCTTCAGTTATGTCTCCCTGGCAAACTGAGAGTTTGAAACCTTTCTTTGTCTCATACACTTCCCTGACGCCGTCACTCGCATTTGGTGGAAAGTCCCTCTCATGAGGACTTGAACTGCTGGTGAAACCTCTCCTGTCAGCATCAGGATTGGCAGCGTTTTGAGTCACTTGTTCAGACTCATACAGTGTTTGAGGAGATCTTTTAAAAGGATGCTCAATCTTTAACATCGCACACACCTCTTTTATTGCTGATTTTACTTGCTTTTCCTCACCGTAGAAAACCCAAGTGTCCTTGGTGTCAGTTTTCTGGATGATCACAGGTCTGTGCTGCAGTATTTCACTGACAGCTTCTTGTGCACTGAGGCACATTGAATTAGGACCTGGATAGAGAACCACGTTCTTGGACATCATCGGGCCATCGTATACTTTTCTGTACAATGTTATGTATCTCTCACATGCCTCATCAAATTGCTCCCTTGTGCAGTTGCGTTTAGGTCGTATAGCAACGTTTTTGCCGTTATCTACCTCACAAATGCGAACTTCGAGATATTCTTCGATTTGTTTCAATTGGTCCTTGTACTTTGGCACTGTAGAGATAAATTTAATGACGATAGGAACTGTTTGAAAGACTGTTTCGCTGACTTCTTTCACTTGGGGTAGGTTGGCTTCTTGGTATGTTGACCTGGTTCCGTAATTTGTTGCACCAGCAGCGTTGGTTTGTCCTGAAAGGTTTGGACGTTGATGATCTTTAGAAATCACGTCAACTATGAATTCATGGCACATCTGAATCTGTTGGAGTGAGCCAGTGATATAGGTGCCGTTACTTTTGTCGTCAATCGATACTTCCATACTCGCGTTGAAGCTGTTGCGTGACACGCAGAAAGAATTCGTGCGAGATGAAGATGCTAGGGTTTAATCTTGCATGAACAGTTTCAAACACCTGCATTAAGAAAAGAAAGAAGAAAATTTTACATTTATGCTTGCAAAATGGGATCACCTAGCCTTTTTTTACAGCAGATATTTTGTCTCGGTCCCATATTCTGAGGGAGACAAAAAACTTGCTGCAAAGGAAGCTAGGGGTGGCCAGCAACGAAGGGAAAGCTTAAGAAGAAAGTTGAACACATACGAGAGAGAGACGAGTGCCCCTAACCATGACACGCCTACCATGCATGCATAAAACCAAGGTAATCCTTACTAAACAGCTATCTACCAACAGTAACTGGTATTTTGAGTTGCTATGACAGTTTTCTATCATAGCAACTGACTTTATCAAACTCGAATAACGAGAATGATTACCTCCGGTATATTTCTTGGGACTGGATAGCGTTGTACTGAGATATCATATTCACCAAGCTTGTGGGGACGACTGATTGCCTTTTCAACAACTAATAAAACAAAGTGAGTTATGGTGAGTTCGATTTTTGATAAGCTGATACTCAGCCGTGGACGCGGGAAGTCACTGAGGTACATGAGAGGGGACGGAGAGGAGTCCAAATTTAGCTGCTAAGTGCTAAATACTTTGTGGCATGTCTACCTTTCTATGAGTTTATTTTGGAGACCGGGCTCTTCGATACAACTGCATACATGATTAAAAAACTCATTAATAATTCATAAGGCAAACACAATGAAAATCGCCACCGTGACGAGTGTCTTTATATCTGATAAAGATTCGGCCTAATTTACATCAACTTCAACCTCGATTTTCTCCAAGATAAATGAAGATATTTTTGATTTTCTTTTAGAGAACAACTCTAATATGTGTTGGAGTTTTTTAAGCCGTATAAAGAACTCGAGGTCGTGTTTTATCGGTATAAAGATCCTCGCCTACGGCTCGGATCTTTATATCCGATAAAACACTCTCTCTCGTTCTTTATACTATACTTAATGAACTAAGGCCCGTTGAAAACTCAGTAAAATAGCTAATATTTTTTTCCTTTTATTATCGCTTTTTCTGCTTCTTCTCTCGTCTTAACTTCACATTTTGAAAAAAAAAATGTCATCACTAAAAGATTTCCTGCATTTTTCTTAATTCACAGACAAATTAACATTTTCGTCCAAGTTCAATTCTATTTTGGAATAGTAACAGATTGTGGGGTATTTTTCAGATTTTATGATCACATTTTGAGGACTTTAACTAGCCGAGTTGTTCAAAAAATTTGATCGTTTATGCAAGGAGCTGAGTCCTTCTCATCCTCACATCACCACAGGAATACCAATTATAATGTGCCTTTCACGTACACAATGTCCTCTGTTTTCCTTGAGGTTTTACCTACGATCGAGTTTGGAGAGTTAATTGAATTTGAGAACGGCGATGTGTCATTTGTTGTTCGAATTGGGGTAAAAAACTGTTCGTGTACAATGTACTCAATCAGTCGATCAAGCAGATCAAGCCGACGATTTGTGTGCAGTTGTAGATCTAGACATCATACCAGTGTGCAATAATTATGGTCAAATTGTAGACATAAAGCATGATAAAGCTGCATATTGAATTAGATGAATAATTATTTCAATGACGTTTCAAAGTTAAGACAACAAGCAGATCGTATGATTTTCAATGATGTGAATCCGTCCACAGGAATCAGTCCTAGTAGTTCGAACTCATATAATTCGAAGTATAGTACATATATTTCTGGTTTATATTATCGTTTTAGATTCTATTGCTTACTTTCAGGGTCTTCAAATGTAACAACTACAGCAGAATTATCCCGAGGATCAGGATGCATGGCCGAGTACTACCTCGCCACCATCGTTTCTTTCTTTCTGGAAATGAATTATGACATCTTTGTATGTGAATTTGGCTGGAATATTAGTCACCAAAATACTTCTTCGTCGCTTGCTCCTCATCCAAATCGTCTTCTTTCAAAAGAGAACACATTTTAGTTCGATAGTTTTACTGCTTAAGTCATCCAAGCAAGCGAGGCAGCAGTCGCAGTAGGGAATTTTCCCGGAAAAGACGGAAGTGCTACCTTGCAATTGTTTCCTCGGAAATTATGCAAATTAGTGTCACGCAACTCTAGTCATGTGGTTGTGAAGTGAAATACAATGGATTTTAAACAAAAGAGTAGATAAATGGCAACGAATAAATGAAAATAAAATTCCGAATAGAAAATGAAATCAATAGAGAGTCTCAATAAACGAATATTTATTAAATGATAATAATAATAAACTTTATTTCAAACAAAACACCAGTAAGGTACATAAGGAATACAAACAAAAATTGAATCTAAACTGAATAATACACACTATATAATAAAACTATTGACCGTTACATTTGTCATACAATAATTGAATATTATAACAATATTTAGCAAAAACACCTGATACTGTGTCGTCATTCATTGATAACAAGTATAGGAAAAAAATGTTCACTTTGAAAAAGAGTAAAACAATTATTAATAGATTCTATATCTTGGATAAAAACATTTCTAAGATTAACAAATTGGCTATTTCTACATTTGAATAAATAATGGTGTTCATCCCCCACTTAAATTTTTGCTTAAAAGACTCAAAATTCTTAAACCTGCCTAGAAGATGTACACCCCAAACCTCACAAGGATATGACATCTACCAAAGAGGAAAATAATTTTAACAACACCCGAATTTGTACATTCTCCACATTAGAGAAAGCCTTTATTAAATGCTAGCGGCAGTCGTTCATCCATTCATTAACTCGTCCTCTAATCTTTTTGCTCATCCACCAGTTGAATATGGTTAAAAACTGGGCTGAGAAAAAAGACCTTTAGATGTTTATCCGTCAATATTAAACAAAAATAAGGTTGTGATAATAAGCATAGCGCATTCATCATCCCTACTTCGTTCCCAGGACACTCTCCGGCGCCACAAAACGCCGTTTTGGCCCTGGAAACAAGGCTGTCACTGTCCTGATCATCACCTTCGTCACGAAGTTGAATAACTTTTCTTGATTGTGGTTGCTAAAAAAAGTGTACAATAGCTTCTGATGCATAGAATTCCTATCATATTCATCATTATCATCATTATCATCGTCATCATTGTTATCTGTTGAACACTTTTGGGGGAAGGGTATGTTTGGATAAGAGGAAATCTTGAGTGCGATTTATTTATTCATAATTAACTATGCTTTGGACTGTGACACGGGTGCCTTACTTGACAAAATGTCACTGTAAAAGAAATAATTGACAAACTGATGAAGTGTTAAAAAAGTTGATAAACTGATAAAAAGTGTTTAAAATGTTGATAAAGTGTTAAAAAGTTGATAGCTGTTAAAAAGGACCGACCTTGTAGTATAAAAAATCAATGCAATTTATTGACTCATGAAAAATTGCAGTTTTCGTATGCCGTGAAACGGAGCTCACTGTGGCCTGTGACCGTATCACACAGGGAAAAAATGTCAATTCCCAACTTGGGGTTTCCCTGGATCTAACCTAGGAATCTGTTCTATTTTACTTGGGAAATCTGTAAAACCCAGACTTGTAAAAATATTTGACCCAAGCTGAAAATTGTCATTTTCCTGTGTCAGTGTCGCGTTAAATATAAATCATCCGAAATTTATGCTGTGACTACGACCTTGCCACTTCCACAGTCATACGAAAATTGCTCTATCTACAATGGTTATGATGGTACAACTTCTGGACTGTGCATGCAAATGCAAGTGCCTCATGGACTACTTTGTTTGTTAAGTGATTAAAATATACTGTACTAAAACTTTGCATTTGTGTAATGAACTATTTTTGACAGAAATGTGCCCTCAAAAAGGCGTAAGACATTTGGATACTGAGTATTCCTAGGCCTCTTTCCCAAAAATGTCGGGAAAAGACCTAAAGCTGGAAATGACTGCGTGACTTCCCGAGGAACTCCGAATCCGAGATGATCCTTGTGTGAGAAATTACTAACAGGGGCTGGAGGGGGGTCTTGATCACGAATTACGCTTGAATTTTCAGTCAGCTCACGATTCACTGCGTGCCAATTTTATGTATTCGTGAATCACGCATTTTCATAAAGGATGTCGCGAAAATCGTGGCAAAATCTGCGCTACTTTTACGGATCACGCAAAAAACCTTCAAGCCCCTCTACTAAAACTATAACACTACGTGAATATCATCATGCCAGCATCTAGCATGCCTCGGCTTCATATACCTAAAAAAATTCAATTGTGGCAGTTAAGGCCCAAAAGATAGCGAATTCTTACATTTACTGTAGTAGGCTTTGATTTACTCATGCTTAATCACGTGACTTGAGACCCCTTGTCAGACAACATTGTCAGAAAAGGTATATTAAAGGCCCACTTGGATGAAAATCGGTGAAAATTGGAAACTGATCATGATCGTGACCTATTTCTATAAGGTTAAAACCTAGAAGAACAATAGGTTTGAGTGAGTGACGTCATTTTTATTTACTCCCGAATTTAGATGCGGATGTGAAGAAAATATTGTGAGTGTTGAAACCGAGTACATAGGTTTCACTATGTTTCAAGACCTTTCAAGTCATTTTTAATTTTCATTGATTTTGATCCAAGTTCTCCTTTAATAATATTTTCAAATCAATCAAGTGAGCAGACTTGTTAAGATATAGTCAATGTGGAGTAATAATCAACTATCGAACATGCTATGCATCAATCCGTCTCAAGTGTAAGAATAATCTCCTCCATGGAGGGACGATCTCTGGGGTCCTGCTTCAAGCACCGTCTGATAAGGTCCCTTAGTGACAGAACTTTCACCATAGCAACCTTTTGGCTTCGTCTACTTGGTGATGGGTCAGGAAGTTCCCGTGTATTCATCTCACACAGCAGCACTCCATAGCTGTAGACATCAAGCTTCAAAATATAATAAAAACCTGATCAGTTCTTGATATAACACTGATTAGTTCTCAGTATGGAAAAACTGCCTGGATCGAGGCCGACATAACATGTCGACGTCAAAATCATGCGTTGGGAATTGATTAAATGTGATTGATGCAAGCTAATAGAAGAAAAGGTTAAGGTTATTTCATACTTGTGAAAACAGCAATGCTGTCACCACAAATTATTGGTCGCTTCGACCATAATGATTTAAGCGTCAAAAGACAATTGAAACTATCCCTTGACTTGCTGTAAACTTTTTTTTAAAGATTTTTGGCCGCGACGCATTTTGCGATCAAACGTCGAAGGTGTGCCTCAAACAGAACCCAGTCGAGCCACCTTAAGTAAAATCACCTTTACATTTTACGTCGTATTTAAACTCGGACCTCTAGCATCACACCCGTTCACCACCCGGGTGGGGTGGGGTGGGGTGAGGTGGGGAAGGGGGAGAGAAAAGAAGCTGTAATAACTTTAGAACAAATGTCAGTACAATTTATTTATTACCTTGGATGATTGTCTAGATGTCTGTGCTTCAGGTGCAGAATAAACCACAGCACCAGGACCAACAGTCTTGGAAATTTGCATGAAGTTAGCAGTGCCATAATCTGATACTTTAGCTCTCCAACTCTCTCCATGTTTCCACTAGCAACACATTGGCACTGCTAATGTCACGGTGGATTATGGGAGATGGACGACTGAGGTGCAAGTAGTTTAAACCTCTTGCAACATCTAATGCAATGGTTGTGATCTCATCACGTTCCAGAGCACGTTCCTGTAAAACTGCTCTTAGACTGGTGTCTAACAGCTTCTGTTACAAACAGCTGGACTACCATGCATCATTAGTAGCACCAATAAACTTGAAGAAGACAAGGATGACGACACCTTGATGCGAATGTTCATTTCGCGTTCAAAAAGTCGTCGGTTATGAGGTGACAAAATAAGTTCATGGATCTTCTTTACAGCAACAACAGATCCACGAAATCTTCCTTCCACCACGGTACCCCATCCACCAACACCAATCACCTTCTCAGACATTACAATCTCATCTCTTCCTAATATCCAATCAGATTCACTTTCATGCTTAGCATTTATTGATTCTTCTAAGGCTTCGCGGAGCTCTGTTATCGTTGATTCAGCTTCACTGAGGCTATTTCGTATGTGCTCATGAGCCCCTCGTTCACCAGCTAAAGTATTCCGTGTTTCTTCATGAGCCTCTTGCTCTTCAATTAAAGTGTTTCGTGTATCTTCATGAGCTTGTTGTTCTGTCTCAAGTTCTCTTTTTGTATTTTGATGATCCCGTTGCTCTTCAGCTAAAGTACTTTGTGTTTCTTCATGAGCCTGATGTTCTTCAGCCAAAGTATTTTGTGTACCTTTATGAGCTTGTTGTTCTGTTACAATTTTTTTTCGTGTATTTTTGTGAGCCCGTTGTTCTGCAACTAAAGTGTTCCTTGTATCTTCATGAGCATTTTGTTCTGCTACCAATCTACTTCTAGTATCTTCGTGGGCCAGCTGCTCTGAAGCTAAAGTGCGTCGTGTATCTTTGTGAGCCTTTTGTTCTGCATCTAAAACAGTGTCATGTCTACTTTCATGAGCCTGTTGTTCTGCCACAAGTCTACTACGTATTTCCTTGTGAAGCTGTTGTTCTTCCATTACTCTACTTCGTGTGTCTTCGTGAGCTCTTTGTTCTGCTACAAGTCTACCTCTAGTATCATCGTGAGCTTTTTGCTCTGCAGTTAATGCACGTCTTGTATTTTTATGAGCCTCTTGTTCTGCATCTAAAATGCTCTCAATTCTTCTGTGTGAATCTTGTTCTTCTACATGAGTGCATCTACATAAACACACAAGTTCAGATTTTGCTGCAGCCCACAATCAGAATTTTCATCCACATTTTCAATGGTTTCGTATTTATCCTCTGGCCTTTCTTCCCGCAATAAAACCTTAGACGTCGGATGTTTTGTTGGCATCTGTACGGAATCTCTATTTGATTTTCTCCCGTTTTGTTGCCCATCTTCAAATTCACTGATTGATGCTTCAGATTCCACTTTTGACTCACTGTCTTTTGTTTTGATAATTGCATCAATGTAGCGTTTGTGAAATTCGTGTCTAAATGCTTCATTGGTCAGGGAATCGATGTCGACAAAACGAATATCTTTGAGCTGGTTCTGAGGAGAAGTTTTATGCATACTAAAATATTCCGCTGCAGTAAACATTATATCTGCACAAACCTCTTTTGGTACTCCATATACACCGGAACTTATTCCAGGAAGAGCGATTGACCTGTGGAAAAGATATAAAAATGCTCACTAAATATTTTGTATCGGACTTTTAGCTGCAAAATATTTCGCAGAGAAGAGTTGTGCGCCCAGTGTATTGCTTACCCTGCACCAAACTGACTTGCAAGAACGAAGCTGTTCAAACATGCGTCATATATCAGCTGCCGGCTCCGTTCTGGTCCATGAACGCTCCACTGTGGTCCAACAGCATGAATTATTTGTTTGCAAGGAAGGTATCCAGAATGAGTGTAGGCAACCTTTCCGACAGGAACCGGGCCGTAATACTTTACGATTTGTGTTGATTCTTGCTGAATCTGGTAACCTCCGTGTTTGAGTATGGCACCTGCCACGCCCCCTCCGTGTTCAAGTCTCTCATTCGCCGCATTAACTATAACGTCAACACGTTGTTGAGTGATCTCACCTTGATAGACAGACACCGTTACACCATTTTCAAATGTTTGTTTCAAAGTTTTTGGTAGCTGTGCGTAGGTATCAGGTTTCATGAATTCGTCACTTGATTCTTCATTGTGAGATTTCGTTTCCTTTCTCAGTTTAGTTTCTTTTTTGGAACGTGGTTTCGGCTGTTTTTGGAAGGGACATTTTTTTCTAATAGAGAGACAAAAGCGAAGAATTAAAGCAACTGTTTCTCGATGGAGACAACAAAACACAGCTCCCCAGTCCATGCACTGGGTGGATCAAGCAAGGAAATTAAATACTCATTGACATGCTTTATAACTACAAAGCTAATTTGGGCCTATACATTGGATTTGTTTATAAAATAATACTTTATTTAGTATGGAACACAATCTAGAATTAATTATAAGAGACCAGTTACTTTTTATTTATTAGTATACCGAGAGGGGGAAGGTAAAAATATATAGAATTCTGCAACGACCCTCCCCACTGGCCTGTAAATGGCTAGTGGCCTCCCTGATCCGATATCTTAATTTGGGCCCCGTTCTCCCATAATTCTAAGGTGTACATAATGTAGGTGTTTTTTGATATTTTGGTGAATAGAGTCGACTAGCCTATGCTACACTATGACATACACAAGCGATGACTTCCATGACATTACCTTGTACATCACTGCACTGTCAGTATTCTGAGACATGTTACGTACATTTTATATGAGTCACTTTGAGTCTTAGTGATGCATAATTTGCACTAAAAACAGGAATACGAAAGTGGGACTGTGGGGTGTAGGGGATGTTGGATTTGCATAGATTTGGCTAGTTAGGGGCTTGTTGAGGCTGTAGTCTTGGAGTCAAATTATTGCTTGTCTAAAGCCGGTGAATGTGCTTGAGTTGTAATGGATAGCCGAGTTTGTGATGATGCGTACAGAGACCAAAAGCAAATTAGGTGGTTGCTCTGTCGGAATAATAACCCACTTTTTTGAACTCGGCATGCAAAATTACCTATAGGAATAATTGAGTTTCCAGAGATTTGACTAGTGGGAAATGCCAAACATTAATCATTTATTTAATTATTTATTTATTTAATGAAAATCTTATTAATTTGATAGTCTCAAGTAATCATTATTATTATTATGACTCTTATTATACAAAAATTAAACGTTCAGTCATGTGTAAGATTCAAGTAGATTGTACACTTTTGTCTTTTTGTTCATCCATTATCATCATCATCATTATTATTACTATTATTATTAATTCAAGTAGCCAGTTATAAGTGTATTTACAATTGCACTGAATGTAAAAATCGATGAAATAAAGTTTCCATTATTATTATTATCATCATCATTTATGATGATGATGATGATGATGATGATGATTAACTAAAGTTTTATAACACAAGAAATACCTATGATGAACAAACATTTACATCACTGATAAACTTCTCACCCGTCATTGACGTCGGACTCTGAATACAAATGCCAGTAGTTTTGAACAAGGAGGTTTACTTCAACTAAGCCGTCAAACTTTTCATTTAATAAATCTTATTAGGGAAATTCCCTGATTTTATTTTGATTTGATGCATCCACGGCACATGTAAAGTCTATGCTAGAAGAATGTTGGAAAATAGTTTAAAACTTAACGACGACAAGACAGAAATCCTCGTCTTCAATGTAAAGCACCGCCCTTCTCCGTTTCTGGACTGTCTCCAAGTAGCAAATGCATCTGTGGTACCCTCTGATTGTGCAAGGAATATTGGAACAAATATTCGACACTACTAGTATTGTTTCTCTGGATAGTATACAAATCGGCATTCTCCTTAAGGAATATAGCAAGTATAAGGAAGTATCTGCCTTTTTATGATACCACGAAAACTTTGCTGCATGCTTTTGTCACAGCGAAGCTTGACAATTGTAACTCATTGTATTATGGCTTAACCCAAACACTTACTACAACGTCTCCAGTATGTCTTAAACAGTGCAGCAAGAATGATCACCCTGTCACGAAAGTCAGAACATGTTAGAGCGATAGCACTAAAACCGTGAAACAAGTACTAACTAAAAACTAAGTTAGTTATCATATTTTTTGATTGTTTTACTTTAAATTGTAGTTTTTAAACAATTATAAAGCGCTTTTAGGCTAGTTTTAAAAAAAGCGCTTTGTAAATAAATGTATTGTTTATTTTATTATTTTTATTTATGTAGATAATGTATATGAATCGGATCCTGGCTTCCGATGATCGTGACTATGGCCCCGTTCACATTACAGCATTAGATCGATCTGATATCGATCCAGTCTAGTACATCGCTTTAAGCTGGATCGAACTCAGATCGACCTAGAACTGTAGTGTGAACAGGACCATAGAGACTCGAACTTCAGTAAAAACAAAGCTGAAATCTCTATATACAAACCTACCACTTCTTAATAACATGTAATAAATAATAGAGCTGTCTGGTCGTCGGTCGTCGGTCGTTGGTTTTTCAGTCTCCTCTAACCTGATAAATAGCAAGTTAAGTACGCCACCTTTGATTTCGTCTCCAACCAGTCTTCGTTTGTTGGATTCACATCTAGTTTTCGCATCGGTTAAACCTATGCATGATTATCTTTTTGAAAAGATTAATGTCCTTCCTTCGACGAGGCGCAACTAAGCGACATCCAAAGCCTCCAAACCCGGAACTACCAATTCCTAGAAGATTGACTATTAGGCGCAGGACTGGAAAGAGAAAGTAAAAGCGTGACAGGGAAATTATGCAAAACTTCCCTACCGTAAGTCACACAACCCACAAAACAACACGCAACTCGGTTTTGGCGAACTGAGAAGTTTATTGGCGAAAACACAAGGACGACCTAAATGGAACAGTACAAAACAAACAATGCAAACAAACAAACAAACAAACAAACAAACAAACGAACGAACGAACGAACGAACGAACGAACGGACGGACGGACGGACGGACGGACGGACGGACGGACGGACGGACGGACGGACGGACGGACGGACGGACGGACGGACGGACGGACGGACGGACGAACGAACGAACGAACGAACGAACGAATGAATGAATGAATGAATGAATATAGTAAAAACCTCTCAGGCACCCAGTGCGAAAACTAACTGGGATGGGAGGGAGGGAAAAACATATCGAGAGAACGAACGACTACTGATCTGAGCTAATCCTAAGGTCAAATAAGAAAATTGATACGACCGGAAATGTGACGTTTCAGTTGAGCAATTAATATCTTTGAGTACCCCCCAATGAGAAGCAAAGTATGTCACCCAATTTTTGTCCATATAAAAAATATCTTTTGAGCAATCAGGGCCGTTGCAAGCCTTAAAAAACACAAATTCACTATGCATCACGTGATACATAATTAACTTTTATTATTAAATTAAATCATTGATTTTTCTTGCTCTGTATATTTTTAATATTCTCAAAAAAACT
Source organism: Telmatactis stephensoni (assembly GCA_029948255.1). Classification (NCBI taxonomy): domain Eukaryota; kingdom Metazoa; phylum Cnidaria; class Anthozoa; order Actiniaria; family Isophelliidae; genus Telmatactis; species Telmatactis stephensoni. The sequence continues at coordinate 374,174 of JALIZF010001840.1, read as the reverse complement.
GGGCCCCGGGGGACAACAACAACAACAACGTGTCCCAGCGAAACAGCCCCCCCCACCCCCCCAAATCCCCCCCCATCGCCCAACCCCCCCCCCCACACACACACACACACACACCCACACACACACCCACACACCCAGCTTTTGTGTGTGCTACGGCCCTGGCAATACGTAAGCAAAACAATAGATTTTAGTTAAAGTTCTATAAATGAGTGAACGATCGAACGAATGAAAGAATTGTCGATAAACTAATGTGGTACGCAATACGTTTGAGCGCCCTGCTATCGAGGTACTTCCCAAATTAAAGAAATCATCACTCTTTTAACTTTCTCGATAATTCCTTTATTGCCTTCATATAAAGTGATTCTCATGAGAATAGACCATTACCGATTAGGCATGACTGACCACATAACAATAGATTCGGGTCGAGGTTGGGGGTTTTGAATCCACAAATAAACTGTATTTAGTGTTGAACCATTGTTCTGTGGTCATTCAATCAAATTCGGGAAAAGTCTACTGAATAAGTTATGCGGGGCATTCAAAATTCGATCAAGCAACCTTTTCCCTCCCTCCTTATACCTCTCTCTAAATTGAAATACAACTTAACTGCCCAAGGCAGTGTATCGAGCTGAAGTTTGATCATCCACAGAGAGGACGCGCGGAAGGACACGGACGCGTCTGGCACCGAGAAGAGCCAAGTTTCAGTCGATTTTACTAATGTCTGCTTTACTGGGTGAAGGCAAGGCGCACGGTCGGAACTTCACTTCGCTGGTCACGGAGAAGAAGGGGGAGGGACCTAAATCGTCAGATATGAAGTTCATTGAGTGACTCGATGAATGGTTCTTTTGTGGCAACTTAGTTTCTTTGCGCTTTTGTCCCACTTCTAACTCAAGACTTACAGTTATCCTCCCTTCCCCTCTCCCCTTGAAAGAACAGTTGGAAGAACAGGCGTCATTTGAGTGATCGATAATGGTAAACTAAAAATGCTAGTGAGAAGTATTGATATTCTTCTGTATAATTGTTTGGTTTACCAAATATTGTAAGCTATAAGTGCACACATATCTTAGCTTTTGAAAGGAGAAAGGACCGGTCGAAAACGGTGTCTAAAAATGTTTTTTTACCACCCACCCACACTAACTAAATATTAAAGTGCACTATTCATCTTTGTGGACGGGCCGACCAGCCTCCCCGTGTAGTAGAGTAATGATCGCGTACTGAAACGGTGGTAATTGTTACTGGCGTACACCTGATAGTAGGAAAAAATACTCTACTTTTGCTACTGTATTTTGCTGATCTTGTTAAAAATCTGGCCGTTCCTCTTCCCATTCCATACAAATGAATGCTTCTTTATTAGACTAAGTAAAACATAGTGTGATATTTATAATTATCTAAAAATTATTTTATTACGCGCACTCTGATTGGTCGAAAACTGTGCGATAAAAAGTACAGATGCATGGATAACATCATTAAATATTGTGTGAGCACTTCTTGGTTGCGTGCGTCTACTCCACTAGATGCGTAGAAGAAATCAAAATGTAGTGAGGACAGCAGTCATTCCACAGGACTTCGTTCTCTTTGCTTACTTCTTTTTTTGTTCTCGCCATATTTTGACGCCTTCTGCGTATCTGATTAGAGATTGACGGAGGGAAAAATGGAACTTTAAGTTTTAAAATATTTTTCAGATAAATAGATTTAACAATTTAGGTTTGTTATTTTTTGTCAATATTTTTGTTTTTGCTCAAGCTAGTCATTAAGTTCGAACTGCGTTGCTCCTTAGTTCGTCATACATTAAAGAACTGTTCCAAGATGATGCTTTCGCTTTTCATCTATAGGAATGTTGGATCTCAAGTTCAACTATGATATCATCCGTAGAGGGACGGTCTTTGGGATTCCTCAGCAAGCACCTTGTGATGAGGCCCCTTAGAGACTGACTAGTTACGAAAGAAACTTGTCGTTCTCGTGTACTAGGATCGGGAAACTCCCGCGTACTCATCTCACAGAGCAATACTCCATAGCTATAGACATCAACCTTCAAAGTAAGATAAGAAGCCTTAGTTTTCTTTCTTGCATGCTATTTGCATACTTTATTTCATAGTAAGGAAAATAGAACTTGCGCGTCGATGACGCATTATGCAAAGAGATTATAGTGTGCAAGGAGACAACAGTTTGACGTTTTATGTTGTATTTGTAACTGTACTCGGCTTAGTAACATTTTCTATGGCACCAGCGACCTCAATCACACGAAATGATGGATTGATGTATGGAATAATCTCACCGCGAAGTCAATGTTTGCTTTTAGGGTTCAGTAATACTTGCCTGTAAACGTAAAGCTTGTTAACTGAATCAGGAAGGAACAAACAAACAAACAAACGTTTTGTAAAATTTACACAGTGGGAGATGTAGAGCACATGAAAAACAACTTAGGAACGTGGGGTATATAGCTGAGGGGTTCTGTTTGGTTCTGTTTTTCGAGTGCCTTACTTCTTCTAGAGGATTTATACCGCAGTAAAGAGACAAGCTATGGTTTCATATTGCTTTTATATAATATTTTCCGATTTTAGTGATAGCCTTAATTAGCTTAAAAATACAGTGCGTAGCAAGCTAATCAATACGCGCGTTATATTTCAAATATTTTTGTAGTTAAAATACAATGTTATAGACAGGGAAAGTTAGAAAACACTGTTGCTTTTTAATAAAAGGTTTCTTTGGTAAAAGCCACATATATAGGCATCACATATTAAGTGAAAACTAAATAACTTAGGGCCGGTTCACACTAGCGACATAAGCATGCATAAGCGCAAGCAACATACGCAGACTTAGTAGAGCATTTATCATTTATAAGGTGTGAGAAAAAACTAAAAACTTATAATGAGCAGTACGCTATTGAGTCTGCGTATGCTTATGCTTATGCGGTGTGTGAGCCGGCCCTTAAACGTATTGATTACCTCTGGTGAATATCTTGATGTTTGCGCTTCAGGTGCTGAATAAACCCTAGCACCGGGATTAGCTGTCATGGAGTACTGCATGAAGTTAGCAGCACCGAAATCAGATATTTTTGCTCTCCAACCCTCACCATGTTTCCATAGCAACACATTGGCACTGCTGATGTCACGGTGGATTATGGGGTCTGGACGACTGAGATGCAAGTAATTCAAACCTCTTGCAACATCTAATGCAATGGTTGTGATCTCATTCTGTCCCAATGGGCGCTCCTCTAAAACTGCTCTTAGACTGGTGTCTAACAGTTCTGTTACAAACAGCGGACTACCATCATCATTAGTAGCACCAATAAATTGAAGAAGACAAGGATGACGACACCTTGATGCGATGTTCATTTCACGTTCAAAAAGTCGTCGGTTGCGAGCTGACAGTTTGATTAGTTCCTTGTGAATCTCCTTTACTGCGACAACAGTTCCACGAAATCTTCCTTCCATCACACGTGCCCATCCCCCGACACCTATTATCTTTGATATTTCAATTTCTTTTCTTTCTAAGATCCAATCACATTGATGAATCTCTTCACGTTGCCTTGCCATCAGTGATGAAACCTCGCTGAGATTATTTCTAGTATCGTCATACGCTTGTTGCTCTGCTGCAGGCATTCTTTGTGGATCTTCGTCTTTGTTGGCTTTCATTCCAGCTATAAGTCTTTGTGTTTCTTGAAAAATCTGTTGTCCCCGAGCTAAGATTTCTTCAAGCTCGGTTTGTGTTTTTTCGTGATCTTGTTTCTCTTTAGCTAAAAAACTTTTCGTATCTTTGTGGGCCTGTTGCTCTCTTGCTAAAGAACTACGTGTATTTTTGTGAGCTTGTTTTTCTTCAGCTAAAATTCTTTGAGTGTCTTTGTGAACCTGTTGCTCTTCGCCTAAAGTTTTGCGGGCTTCTTCGTGAGCCTTTTCCTCCTCAATCAAAGTTCTTTTTGTCTTTTGGTGACACTCTTTTTCCTCGCTTAAACGCCTTCGTGTAATGTCAAAAAGTTCTTCTCCTTCAGATACAATTTTTTCAAGTCCACCACGCGTGTCTTTGTGAGCCTGTTTCTCTTCGGTGAATAATCTTTGCGTATTTTTGTGAGCCTGTTGCTCTCTAGCTAAAGTTTTCCTGGTATCTTCGTGAGCTTCTTTCTCTTCCCTTAAAATTTGTTGCGTATTTTTGTGAGCCTGTTGCTCTTCAGCTAGAATTCTTTGTGCTTCCAAAAGAAATTGTTGCCCTGCAGTAGCTAATGTTATTTCTGGTGGACTTCCACCGTCATCGTGAACTTGTTCTCTTTCAGTGGGTATATTCCATCTATTATTAAATTGTTTATTTCCTTGAGTGACTTTTCTTAATTTGTCTTGATCGTCACTTTGATTGCCTGCCATTTTTGTGCTGTCATTCTTTGATCCACTGCAAGAAAGGGAATGGTGGAAATTGCCTTCTATTTCTCCGATATTTTTTCCACGACTGTTTCTTTTTGTTTCAGGAGCTTCTGGTTTGATAGATGGAATCTTTGATTTTTTTACCATTTGGAAAGGGGTCTCCCTGGAAAGTAAATTTTTCCATTATTTGTTGAAAAGGTGCGGATCTTTCCACTGACTGCACATTTGCCCCTACCGTGTCTTGGCTCAACACTTTATAATCCACTTTAGCTTCAAACATTTCTTTCATAGCAGCTACAGAAGGGCGTCGTGATTTGTCTCCTTCTTCATCGTTTTGTTCCAGCTGCGTTCCATCTCTTGACGGATTCACTGCTTGTAATTGTGAATCTTTATACTTTTTATTGTTATCATCGTTAAAAATCTCATTTTTATTAATGAGCTGTTTATCGCTTGTGGATTTTATGGCAATTGGGTTCGTAATGCTTTCGTTTCCACTTGATGCTTTTGCCAAACTCGCCTCTTCTTCAACATTTGTAGTTTCATTCTTTGTTTCAGAATGATAAATGAAGTTGCCTTCTTGGCCTATGTCTTCCAAGGACTCTCCACTGGTCCTGTCCTGTTCTTCCTCTTCTTCTGAATTTCCAAAAGACTGTTGACCTGTTGATGGGTCAGGATGTACTGATGATTCAGAATCCACTTCTGACTTGCTAAATTCCGTGCTTTTCACCTCTGCAGCCGCAGCATAGCTTCCTTCGTCCTGTCTCTCATTTTGGTCACTGGTTTGTGTTTCAGTTCTAATGTCTAGGCTATTTGGATTCTGGGAGTTTTCTGCGTGACTTTCTTGCAACTCTTAAATAAAATAGAAATAAACAATATATAATTGTATAATTGTATTCTATCGTTATATTTAATTGTAATCAACGTAGTATTGTAAATAGCATATCTTCCTATTGCATTCTATTCGAGTTGTAAAAAAATTCATTGTAAGTCCACTCCTTGCATCTATAGTATTCGTTCCTCGCGCATCGCATTCATTTTGTACGGTTATCGTTTTCGTGCCATCCCTGGCTGGTGTCAGAACCCCATTTTCGTAGTTTTACCGCTCGCGAGTCATCTCGTGTTTTGTTATATTTATTTCTTAACCGACGGGCTCGCTTGAATGTGCGTTTTCCGCCAGGCTACACAATGCATATATTTAGCGAGTTTGAGACAATTATTTGCAGGGATCTGAAGGTAGGCCAATAGGACTAACCGCCAGAGTTCTGAAAATAATCTTCTACTAGCACAGGGTAAGGGTAAAAAAGGGCACTACACATACACGACACACTAGTAACTACAAGTCTCTATCAGATTTCTTCTGGAAATCATTTAGAACATACAAGAACACTTAGACTCCCATGCCATCAGTACGAACAAACAGCTGAGCTGGCTGAGTATGGAAAGCTCTACATACAGCGTCTCAATCAGGTTCAACCGTCAAACGCTATCATTTTTTACCATCAACCGTCAAATTAAAGAAAATATGAGCCATCAAGTCTCTACATTTACAACATATAACGTCAAAAATGCCGAATTTTTTAACGGTCAACAGTAAGCCGAATATTTAATCGTTAACCCGTCATAGCTATACACCACATAGTTGAAACCCTCCCTTAAGAGGGCCAAGTGGTACGGCACGTCGACGTCCTAATATGCCAATATAAATGAAATTTATTAAATTATTAGCTTAGTTAGCGTTTCTTACTTGTATTGTCTTCAAACGTATGAACCACAGCTACAGGAGAAAGATACTGACTGACTACAGGAGAATTAGAACTGCTCATGTTTGCCCCATCACTGCCATTCCCGGTTTTTGCGAACTTTTTTTGTGCTTCTTCTTTATCGAAATCTTCTGTCCATGAATGAGAGGCCATTTCCGTCAGACGAATATTTACTGTTTATTTGTCAAGGGAACTGGCGAGACCACAGCAGGAAATATATTCCTTGAATTGTTTTGGCGAAAATATGCAAATTAAAGTTGTTTTTCTTTCTGCACTGTCAAATACAAAATGACGTTACATAGCAATTGAAATAATAAAATGACACAGACTAGACAGTGAAATATGCGATCAATAATTCGATGACCTCAATACTGCAATGAAGAAATCGATTGCCTCTTTTATCAAAATTAAACGGCTTGTTAAAAACGTTAGCATGGATGTTTTTGTTAGATAACTTTGCAGCTAAGCAAGCAAATAGCGATATTTGATGTTTCCTTTGTAACAACATTTCTCAGAAGTTGATTTGTCAACCGTGCCCTGTGCTTGTTTAAACATATTTTCCTACGTGATATATCCTAATAATCACACATCATTTACACAAGTATAATCAGGGACAACACTGACTATTTTCAATGTAAGACAAATTTAATCAGGTTTTGTAAAGCAAATTAGCTTATATCATGAAATTATTGCAGCCAGTCAGAGAGCAACCGTAATAGAAGCACTACGATGAAGTGTAGATCTTTCTTCCTGTAGTCGGACGATTCTAGTGTTCCCTTACAGTCCAAATGCGCCAAAGTTATCTTTTTATAAACCATGCACAAGTAAATGTTTGATTTAATATTACTGATCTCAGTATAGCTATTGCACAAGCATCCATCTATGAAATATGATCAAATGCGCATGAAATTCTGATATTGTCACAGTTCTTTCTATTTTTTTTCTTAACATGTTCCAACTCTCGTTTCACCAATTCATCACGAGTTTTGATGGAGCGACGAAAACCGGAGCTAGGTTCCGGCCGGAAAAAAAACCCTCAAAGCAAGAGAGAGAACGAGCTAACAAACTCTACGCCAATGAGGCGGTGCCACGTTTTGGAAACGTATCGAGAACCACATATAGGACCAGTGGCGATCAACACTGACTCATTCACCAGGAAGACCAACGGATTGTGGTCCTTCCATTTTAATTCCTTCTGCACTGGACTCCTAATGAACACTCGCAAATATGGGGATATGGCCATTTATCAAGTCAAAACAGCTTGATGATATCCCATACCAGTTGATCATGAGTGAGTTTGCACTATGATCAGCCCACTACCTATAACAATGATTCGGCATTAAGTTCGTTAGACTTTTCTAGAGAATCACCTTGAATGTAGATTAATGATTGACGGTATCAACTTAGTAACTTTCGAGTTCAAGAATAATCTCCTCCATGGATGTTTCAAACACCTTCTAATGAGGTACCTTAGGGCCGGTTCACACACCGCATAAGCATACGCAGACTCAATAGCGTACTGCTCATTAGAAGTTTTTGTTTTTTCTCACACCTAAGTGATAAATGTGTTACTGAGTCTGCGTATGTTGCTTGCGCTTATGCTCATTGCGCTAGTGTGAACCGGCCCTTAGCGACGAACTTGTTGCCATAGCAATCTGTTGGTTTCGTCTGCTGGGATCTGAAAGTTCCCGTATATTCATCTCGCACAGCAGCACACCACAGCTGTAGACGTCAAGCTTCAAAGTAAAAAAAAAACCTCATCAGTTCTTTGTAATAAAGGTCTCACTCTACTGCAAGCTAGTAAAACACCTGCCTGATCTGTGATTGTGAGAGCTTTTAGACGTTCATAGCATGCAATGAAAATCTTAGTTTTCCATTAGATTTAACTATACCGCGATTTAAGATAGAAGCAAGAAAGTAAAGGAATTAGCGAGGAAATTTAACCAACTTAACTATCTATACACCAATTTAAAAATTACCTTTGGTGAATGCATAGACGTCTGTGCTTCAGGTGCAGAATAAACCACAGCACCAGGACCAATAGTGTCATGGATGGGCGCATGAGGTTGGCAGTGCCATAATCTGAAACTTTAGCTCTCCAACTCTCGCCATGTTTCCATAGCAACACGTTGGCACTGCTGATGTCACGATGAATTATGGGAGCTGGACAATTGAGGTGCAAGTAGTTTAAACCTCTTGCCACATCAAGTGGAATGGCTGTGATTTCTTTAGGTACAAATGCACCCTCCTGTAAAACTGCTCTCAGACTGGTGTCTAACAGCTCTGTTACAAAACAGGCATTGATTTAGCCATAGTTAGTCACGTGATTTGAGGACCCTAGCCAGACAACATTTCCAAAAACAAAGCAAACTGACCATTTTCATATTTGCGGTTCAATAAAGCGAGTAGACTTGTGAAGATATAATCAATGAGGTGTAATAACTATCCCAAATACTATGCATCATGATCAATCAGTCTCTCAATTCAAGTATGAAAATAATCTCCTTCATGGCGGGACGACATCTGGGATTCTGCTTCAAGCACCTTCTGATAAGGAAGCTTAGGGACGGAATTTTCACCGTAGCAATCTGTTGGTTTCGTCTTCTTGGATCTGGAAGTTCCCGAGTACTCATCTCACAGAGCAGCACTCCATAGCTGTAGACATCAAGCTTCAAAATAAAATAAAAACCGCGTCATTCTCCTTTAAAAATGCCTACTTGGTAAGTGGCTAACACTAATAGAATTCATTAGTTACCTTAGGTGATCGTCTAGACGTCTGTGCTTCAGGTGCAGAATAAGCCACAGCACCAGGACATTCACTCATCGTGTACTGCATGAAGTTAGCCGTGCCATAATCCGACACTTTTGCTCGCCAACGAATATCATGTTTCCATAGCAACACATTGGCACTGCTGATGTCTCGATGGATGATTGGAGCTGGATGGTTGAGATGTAAGTAGTTTAATCCTTTTGCAACATCCAATGCAATAGTCGAGATTTCCGCGGGTTGTAACGCACGCTCATGTAGCACGGCTCTCAAGCTAGTGTCCAGTAGTTCGGTCACAAAAAGAGGGCTTTGGTCATCATTTGTTGCTCCAATAAACTGAAGAAGACAAGGGTGACGACATCTGGATGCGATACTCATTTCACGTTCAAAAAGTCTCCTGTTGTGAGGCGACAGAATCAGCTCGTGAATCTGCTTGACTGCAACTTTGCATCCACGAAATTTTCCCTCTACGACCTTGCCCCATCCTCCTACTCCAACAACCTTATCAGAGAGTAAAATCTCATCTCGATATAAGACCCAGTCAGATTCACTTTTATGCTTAGCATTTATTGATTCTTCTAAGGCTTCATGGTGGAGCCTTGTAATCGTGGATTCCGCTTCAATGAGCCTATTTCTTGCTTCTTCGTGCGCTTCTTGCTCTTCAGCTAAAGTGTTTCGTGTATCTTTATGAGCTCGTTGTTCTACCTCAAGTCTTCTTTGTGTTTCTTCAAGACCCTGTTGAATTTTAGCTAACGTGTTTCGGGTATCTTCATGAGCTTGTTGTTCTGCCTCAAGTCTTCTTTGTTTTTCTTCAAGATCCTTTTGCTCTTTAGCTAAAGTGTTTCGTGCATCTTCATGACCTTGTTGTTCTGCCTGGAGTCGTCGCTTTTGTGTTTCTTCAAGATCCTGTTGCATTTTAGCTAAAGTCTTTCGGGTATCTTCATGAGCTTGTTGTTCTGCCTCGAATCTTCTTTGGGTTTCTTGATGACCCATTTCCTCTGCAGCTAAAAAGCTTCGTGTATTTTCATGAGCCCGTTGCTCTGCAAGTAAAAAGTTCCGAGTATATTCATGAGCCTGTCGCTCTGTTTCAACTCCTGTTTGTGCTTCTTCAAGATCCGTTTGCTTGTCAGCTAAAGCGTTTCGTGTACCTTCATGAGCTTGTTGTTCTGCCTCGAGTTTTCTTTGTATTTCTTCAAGATCCTTTTGCTTTTTAGCTAAAGTGTTTCGTGTATCTTCATGTGCTTGCTGTTCTTCCTTAAGCATTCTTTGTACTATGATTAGTGCCGTTTCTTGATGATCAAGTTGCTCTTCATGTAAAGTTTGTGTATCTTTGTGAGCCCGTTGCTTACCAAGTAAAATATTTTGTGTTTCTTCATCACGAATTTCTTGTTTAGCCATAAATCTACGTCGAGTTTCTTCACGGACGCGTTTTCCTCTGGTTAATGTTATTCGAATTTCCTTATGAGCACAGTTACCATAGTTGGTATTGGTTCCGAAATCGTCTAGGCTTTCTCTCTGAATTGTAAACTTAGATGGTTTACCAACTGCTGGCGTCTGCAGCTCCTTATTCCCTTGAAGATGTTTGTTATAGCCTTCTTGAAAGGACATTTTTGAGGACATACTTGTTAATGCTTTATCTTGCAACAACGAAAAATGAAAAATTGAAAATTTTGGTTCTGGTCTTAGCTTTACGTCTGAAATGAAAGTTTCTGTCTGAATGGAAGTTTGGATAGCCTGCTAGCGTCTGGTACACTCGTTGACAGTGTTGACCTTCGTGGCCGAGTGATATGCTCATTCGGTTGTCTATTTCTCGTTGCTTGATTCTATTCTACCTTGCGATTTTCAAATCAATTCGAGCAAATTTCCACGCAATGTTTATGAAATTTTTGTTTTTAGTTTATGCTTCGTAAGTCGGGAAATCAATGCACTCCAGATAAAAGAAATAGATTTTTAAGAGTTGTCAAGTAGACTGAGTGAATATCATCTCTGCACAAACTTCTTTTGGTACTCCAAAAAATATCGGAATTTAACCCAGGAAGAATTCGAACGATGGATCGATTTCATATGATGATTTAATTGTACGTCTTCCAACAACTATACTTCAGGGCTTTCACGGTGTTTTCCGCCCGGCTTGGCCCGTCGGTCGCAGATAAATGATAGCAATTTTTCCATGCACCTTTGTCGGATTCCATCAAACTCCTTCAAGAGTTCCAGTATTGGCTCATTCGATTTAATTACACATATCTTTTCGCGATGGTTAAACGTTCTGGTTATCCTGATTTCAACGTGGATGAAATCAATTTTGTGGTTTGCTATTTTTACCTCCGATATGCATGATCAGCAAAGCAGCATGGTTCCAAGTCGAAATTATATTCCTTGGAGCTAGACTATTAGGACTGGGAAGAGAAGGTATTGCGTGGACAAGAAAGCAAGATGGAAGGAAGGAAGGGAAGCACGTGTGGCCGTTCCTAGGAAATTACCTTTCGAACAACCAGGCCCTGTTTTCGCACGGGTAGCAAAGGAGGGCCGATTTGCTTGTTTTCGTACGCACCTATTCTTGGGTTGCACTGACGTCATCATAAAATTTTTCGGGCTTAATATAGAATATTTTTGAATAACGTCTTGCATAAAAAAAGCAGTTGAAGGTTTGTATCTATACGAAATTTTTAGTCATGAGAATATTGTGCGTGATAACGAGATACAAGCGATCAAATATCTTCATTGTTTGGTGTGAAATGTATGGGTCCGCCATCTTGGTGCACAACCTTTGTACACCAACATGGCGGACAGTAACACGAAGGACCAAAATCACGTTAAATCACTATAATTCGTGTTTTCTATGCAGATATTCACCAAAACAAACTTATTTATCACTTACAAAGTTAAAATCGTACGATTTGCATCACATTTGCCTATATTTCTGTGTCTTTACGATATACGTGACAGTGTTGCGTGACAGAAATTGACTCGCAATAAATTGAAAACCGTTCATCGAAAGAACTCAGGTTTTTTTTGTGTGAGGACTTTTCTTAATGATTTAATACTGACACTGTGGTGGTCGCTTACGAGAGAGGAAAAACATTGAAAAATTCCAAAAATTGAACCCCAAAGGTGGTCGCGGTCGCTTACAAGAGTGGTCACTTACGAGAGAGATTTGTTATATATGGAATTGAACCACAAAGGTGGTCGCGGTCGCTTACGAGAGCGGTCACTTACGAGAGAGATTTGTTATAGAATTGAACCACAAAGGTGGTCGCGGTCGCTTACGAGAGCGGTCACTTACGAGAGAGCTTGGGCTGCCTGTGATCCAATTTGACTACACTTTTCCTGACGGATTAAACCAACGCGGATTCAACGCGGATTAAACCAATTTTGTAGCTTTGTAATCGTTCTACCTACGATGATCTGCTAACTAAAGCGACGTCATATAAAATCTTCAACAAGCCTGAAGTTGTTCATTATTTCATGTAAATTAATTCCTGGAAGCTGGACTATTAGGACTGCGCGCGGAAAGAGAAAATACAGCGTGACAAATTATGCATATTTGTGTCACGCAATACCAACATAATAATACAGGTCTTTTGCTTTATTTCTAAACTGTCTATTAAGAAGCCTAAAAGTATTCTCATACTATAAATATTAAATCTATAAACAAAGACATCGGTTGATATAACATGTCTTAGCCTATCGATGCTGATTCTAGTATTGCTGGGTTTCATATGACGTAATTTTCAATCTCGTTGGAATCTTTATCAGCTGAAAGACAAATTTTCAATGCAATATTCTTTGGATGACAGCTCATGGTGGTCAAACATTGACCATCATTTGACGCAGATAATGAGCTGTTTGAAATCTAGCAATTCTAGGTAAGATAAAATCATGTCCCCTTGTCCATAGTCTTCTCCTTCTCTTAGGGGATAATATAAAACGTGTAGTAAATTGTTTTTTCATAAAGTGATAAAAAAGAACTAGTATTCAATTCAATAAAAAGTTATTATTAAAACAATCAGTTACAGTATAACCGTGGCGTTATACAAGTACTAGAATAATCTCCTCCATGGATGGACGTTTTTCTGGGTTCTGCCCAAACACCTTCTGATGAGGTTCCATAGTGGCCGACTTGTCACCATAGCAACCTGTTGGATTCTTCTACTTGGATCAGGAAGTTCTCGGATATTCATTTCGCAAAGTAGAACGCCAAAACTGTAGACATCAACCTTTAAAATAAAAATGCGAACAGCGAATAGCTTGTTAATCACAATCACACTTTAATGACTTTGAATCAAGATATCAAGTCAAAGTTTTCGGGCAAGTTTTTGTATACTGTATTCTAGTACTTTTGATCCGATAGCCGTGACTTGACCCTATATATGTTCATAGTTTTGTCATTTGGCAATATAAAGCTATTCAGGGAGTGCCGGGTGCACTATACACACAGAAATAAACATCCTTTTAACCTCATTATACCTTTGGTGAGTATCTCGATGTCCGTGCCTCAGGAGCGGAATAAACCACAGCACCAGGACATTCACTCATCGTGTACTGCATGAAGTTCGCCGCACCATAATCTGATACCTTGGCTCTCCAACCCTCACCATGTTTCCATAGCAACACATTGGCACTGCTGATGTCACGATGGATGATTGGAGCTGGCTGGTTGAGATGTAAGTAGTTTAATCCTTTTGCAACATCCAATGCAATAGTCGAGATTTCCGCGGGTTGTAACGCACGCTCATGTAAGCACGGCTCTCAAGCTAGTGTCCAGTAGTTCGGTCACAAAAAGAGGGCTTTGGTCATCATTTGTTGCTCCAATAAACTGAAGAAGGCTAGGATGACGACACCTCGATGCGATGCTCATTTCACGTTCAAAGATTTGTCGGCTATATGGTGACAGACTGATTAAATTCTCATGAATTTGCTTTACAGCAACGACAGATCCACGAAACCTTCCTTCCACCACTCGTCCCCATCCACCAACTCCGATTGGCCTAGCCCTCTCAGGTATTTCAATTTCATCTCTTCCTAAGATCCAATCGCATTCTTCCTCATGTCTGGTATGTGCTTGGTGTTCTGCTGCAATCCTGCCTCGCATTCCTTCGTCAGCGTGTTGAACTCTCGCTAAAATGGTTCTTGTATTTTCGTGAGCCCTTTGTTCCGCTATAAGTCTATTTTGTATTTGTACGTGAGCCTCTTGCTCTGAAGCTAAAGTTCTTTCAAGTCTACTTTGTGTATTTGTGTGGACTTGTCGTGCTCTAGCTAAAGTGTTTTGTGCATCTTCGTGAGCTCGTCGTTCTTGTTCCAGTCTACGGCGTGTTTCTTTGTGAGCCTGTTGTCCTGAAGCTAAATCTCTTTCAAGTCTATTTCGTGTATTTATGTGAGCCTGTCGCTCTTCAGCTAAAGTGCTTCGGGTTACCTCGTGAGCCCGTCGTTCTTCTTCAAGACTACGTCGTGTTTCTTCGTGTGCCTGTTGTCCTGAAGCTAAATCTCTTTCAAGTCTGCTTTTTGTATTTGTGTGGGCTTGTCGTGCTCTAGCTAACGTGCGTCGGGTTACCTCGTGAGCCCCTCGTTCTTCTTCAAGACTAAGTCGTGTTTCTTTGTGTGTCTGTTGTTCTGTAGCTAAAGCTCTTTCAAGCGTTATTCGTGTATCTGCGAGGGTCTGTTGCTCTCTAGATGAAGTGCTTTGTGCATCTTTGTCTATTAGACTCCGCCGTTTTTCGAAACCTTCCTTGAAAGAAGATCTTGTAGTAACATCTTGTTGCTTATTTTGTGGGTCATTTTTTGTAACCTGCCGTGGTTGTTCAAATCCTCGCTTGAAAGACGATACCTTACTCTCTCGAGACATTTTGGAACTTTTGTAAATTATTTTGTTTCTCTTCTTTTCACTGCAAATTGAAATGAACAAAGGATTGTACCTGCTTCTCAACGTTCATTCGTTGTGCCTACTTGTCAGTCAAGTACATATATAACAACTACCTCCTTAATCCTACAGGTTTGCATACTCAACATTCTATGGAAGACGAAAGAATATTTGATCTGCTTCCCAACAATCGCTTGGCTTCTTTGATAGATACCTGTTGCTGATATATTTGTCTTCAAAATGTTACGTTTATAGCCAGTTTTTGCTTCATCAAAATTGTCTTCTTTCAAAGTTAAATCCGTTTTCGACCGAGAATCAACTTAATGTTTACTTACTTTACGTACTAGGGAATTTTCCCGAAATCGCGGAAGTGCAGTTTCCAGCTGGGAAATTACGCAGTTTACTGTCACGCAACATGCAGCTGCATAAATCTTTCTTTGGAAATTGAAAACATAAAGTTACATAAAGTAAATGGATCGACAAACGAAGGAATTTAATCAAGGTAGGCCGGGAGGAAGGG
The DNA here is from genome assembly GCA_029948255.1 of Telmatactis stephensoni. Classification (NCBI taxonomy): domain Eukaryota; kingdom Metazoa; phylum Cnidaria; class Anthozoa; order Actiniaria; family Isophelliidae; genus Telmatactis; species Telmatactis stephensoni. Next base: position 358,921 of record JALIZF010001840.1, on the reverse strand, counting down.
AGGAAAGAAGGAATTTAAGCCGGGAAGGACGAAATGGCCTGGGTAAGGTTCTTTTAAAGACATGCAGTACTCGTTTACTTGTGCTCTTTATTTGAATTAAACCTTTCATGATTATATTATGTCAACCCATCCATACTGGTCTGTTTTGCCGCCCTCTTTTGAAGGAAGGGGTAGTGAAAGGTCCCCCGAAGAGGACTGCAGACTTGATATCCATACTCCCATAAAATAGATATCCATGGTACTTTACCAGTCCGAATTTAACGAATTTAAATGATAAAGGTATATCAAATCTGTCATCAAGGACAATATTTCTATATTTTTCAGTGAAAGGAATACGTGCATATCACTTTCAACTTATAATTAAGTTGATGAACTATATTTCTTTCATGATATTATCCATTCAACATCGCTTGGAGTATTTGATGGACGTCTGTCAAGTATGTTGGATCTGGGTATCCATAGCTACAAACAAACAAAGTAGAATTTTTAAAATTATTATTCGTGACACAAAAACTGACCCGTCATTACTCCACCCTTGACCCCCCACTACCGCATGCAGGTGGTTCTTGGTCCAGTGTTCTTGTGTTCTTAAATCGGTGTAATGTGCAAAAGATGACATCTTCTCCCCTTGAGCAATCCCTTCTCCCTCTCTTCTTAGCTATGAGATTGCTACCTGTCATGACCCGAGAATGGGATCATAGGGAGCGTCTCGCTTTTAAAAAAGAGCATGCACCAACCAAATGAGTGGTTTTTTTCATATTTTTATCCCTGCTCGAGCTTCACTTTTCACTTCATATAAACATGGTAAACATATAGAGAAAGGGAAAAACAAGGATATACCTATGCTTTTACTTTGTACTTACTTCAGAGGTCCACCATCTATGGCCGATTTGTGTGGAATGTCTCCCCATATTATTTGATTATCCTTCTTGGACGTCATGGATCGACCAATAGTAAACACCAATCTTCGATTAAACGCTTTTTTCAAAAGCTTGAGCACCTCTTGTCCTTGTTTGGTATTAGGTAGATAAGCAGTACGACAGGTACTCTCATACCATTGGCCTGGGTTAGGATGTTCTACATCCTGAATCCCTCCTTCAAACGAGTACTGGATGACTATTGTTTCATAATCTTCATACCCAGGTAGACTAAGTTGCTCCAAACGACAAACCATGTTCCCGTCAGGTTGGTTACCTTCATGTCTTGCTGACAGTGGATCTCTACATAAAGGACATTTTCGAGCTTTTTTCAAGGCTTTATCAAGACAGCTTTTGCAGAATGCGTGTCCACATTTTGGTAAGGTTTTTGGTTGGACCATGCGCGCCAGGCAAATGGGACATTTATCCGTTTGGTCTTCTGAACAATGAAAGAATTCGTGATAAATAACATTGTATGTAATTATAATTCGGTTATATTCACCACAAGAGACAAGCTAGGGTTTGGGTCTTCTGTACAATGAAAGAATTCGTGATAAATAACATTTTATGTAATTCGGTTATATTCATAACAAGAGACAAGGGTTTGGGTCTTCTGTACAATGAAAGAATTCGTGATAAATAACATTGCATGTATGCAAGACAGGTATTTATACTGACATGACTTACAGTCAAGTAAGGGAGGAAAGTGGACTGATTGAAATCCTATTTATTTATTCATTTATTTCTTCCTTCCTTCCCTCAGTATTTTACAATATTATTTACCTTGGAATCGTTTCTTGGACGAGGAAAAATGTTCTCCCTCATGTTGCATCATCATATAACCATTGCTTTGACCGAATGATTTTGTTTTAGGACGAGCACCACTGTTCCCATTAGAAAGCATAGAGTTGCTTCCTGAACCACTCCGTGACTGTGCTTGTCCTTGGTGACGGGGATGTTGAATATCATTTGTAGCTGATGAAAACAGTGGTTTACAGATGGTCTTCACAGGGTGGGAACGACTTGGGCGATGTGAACGTGGCGATGCTCTATCGTTTGGAGGATCGTGTAGTTTCAGTGACGGTATTACAGCGGAATCGTCGTAAGAAGATATTGGGTTTGCGTGTGACCCACGTATCCCTATTCCGTAAAGTGCGTGTCCTTTCAGTTGGTTTTCTTGGTCTTCTGTCATCCATGCCTGTAGTATCCCTGTATGTCTTGTAGCTTTGCGCTCTAAGTCATCACTCATTTTCTTTTTGCCATCAATAGTTGAACGACTGGGTTTCGTAGTTTTTGGCTGTGTTGTAATTTTTCCTTCGCCATACCTCTTCTTGAACTCTTTTTGAAATACTTTGGCAGTTCTTATGTCATTATTAACAAATCTTACATTAGTTACTTTGAAATCCCTTGACGCTGGGGAAGCACGGTTGTACTCTTCAATGGCATCAAACATAACTTTGGCGCATACATCCTTTGGCATACCATATATCCCTGAGCCAATTGCCGGAAAAGCAATGGATTTGAAGCCATATTTTTGTGCTTGCTGTAAACTGGACATAATCGCTTTCTTTAAAAAAACTTTGCAATTTTCTCTGTCGCTGGATTTCCAGATAGGACCAACTGCATGGACCACCATCTTACAGCTTAGATTTCCAGAGGGTGTGATAGTTGCTTCGCCTGTTCTAAGTTTACCTTTAGCATTCACTATCCTTGTACTCTCCTCTTGAATGACTGAGCCACCTTTAGTTACAATTGCAATGGCAACGCCTGCATCATGACTAAGACTTTGATTTGCAGCATTGACAATAGCATCACTTGTTTCATCTGTGATGTCTGCTTTGTAGACTGACAGCTTCACATGGCCTGTGAAGGTAAATACAATGATTATTATACATGTAATAATCTTTGCATCGATAAAGGACAAACGCTCTTTCAGTTCCATTTAGACTGAAGTCACAAATAGTTAATTAGTTTAGAAATCAAAAATGGTGGTCGGGCGTTATTTGGGAGGGATTGTAATGTAAAAATGTTCTGTAAATTTAGTGTCAAGATTCGATAAAGGTGACTCGCTGATTTATATGAGAAATACAAAACGTACGTATTCAATAACAACAATACCTAAATCATGTTCACGGTTTTTGATCAAGTTATCATCATCATCGCCATCTGCCATGTCATCACTGTAATTATCAATCACAGTCTCAATAACATTGTTATCCAAGTCATTGTCATCATTATCATCATCATCAGGTGCTTTAGGCTGATTGATGCTCTCTTCTAATTTGGAATCCAGCTTCTTAATCTTAACTTTGCTCTCGAGGGCTTGCAGAATTTCCTCGACCGTTTTCCCTTCACCAAAAACTTCCCAGCTTTGTCTGTCGGATGCTCTTTCTAAAACAACTGCAGGAAATCTCTTCTTGGTATCCAGAACTGTTTTTCGTAGCGTCTGTTCGTCGCTTTGATCAGCTAATGCAAACTTTACGCACTCCATTTTCTTGGTTGCTTTGTCATACATCTCAGAAAGGCTCCTGGTTGCTTTTTTCAGCATATCTTCGCTGCATTTATTCAATGGTTTGATCAACACTGTATCATTTTGTTCCACTATTTCTACTGCATACATTTCCTTGAGTTCCTTGAGGTGATCTTCTCTAACTTTAGCATAAACATACCACTCCCTTTTACTGACTTTAATTTCTTCAAATCGAGTAGCATCTTCAGTTGATGAGTTCATTGCCCCGCCGGGAAAAGTTTCCTGGAAATTCCCTCTGGTACTTTTTGGATAGCCTTCTCTACTGATTTGTGGGGAAGTCGTCGTTGGCTCTGATTTTTTAACTTCTTTTCTTTCAGAACTACTTCTTGAGTTTCTTTGACAGCTTTCGTTGGGCTTTTGTGCGGAAGGTTTCTCTGCTTCATCAGATTCATTCATACCATACTTTCTTACAATGATTCGCTCATTGGTATTGCCACCATTCCTGGAATATTTTTGATGGCTTTCTTCAGGTATTTGTTTGGACGATTTCACTGCTTTACTGAGTTCCTTTCTTTCAGTTAAGAGTCCGTTATTTCCTCCTTCTCCTATTTTTCTGCTTACTGAATCCTTGTTGATGAAAACGCTTCTTTCGTCTTTTTTCGTTGATGGCTGGTTCATGGGGGGATAATATCCAGTTGTTTCTTTGCTATTGCTGCGTTTACCATTGTGAGTTTGTGACAAAAGGTCACTGAGAAGTCCATGGCATTTGACTATTTGGTCATAAGTTCCTGATATCACAAACGTTTCATTTTTCTCTACGTATTGAATATTTTGATCTTTTTGAAGTTTTGCAACCACTGTACGTGCTTCTTCAGTGGACAAGTTGATAGACTCAGGATCAATCTTAGCTGCGACATTGGAGAAAACCTTTCAAATTAATAACAAAATCCAAATGTGAGAATAAAGAAAATTAAAAACATTCACTGGAGTCTCCCCTTATGGATAGGACTCCAAGGAATTCGGCAACGTAGGGTGTCTATCAAACAAGGAGATCAATTGTACTTACTTGTAAATAGGGATATGGTTGAACGGTTAACATCATTCCCTGTATGCAATGCTGCTTTTCTTGAACGCTTGCCACAGCTAGCAATAATACATACTAAATCAATTATTCAGGCCTTTATATCTTCGTTATTGGTATTGTACTGAATAAGCGTCAGGGGCAGACCCGGCCTCCCTTAATTCCCCTCTTTTGTCCATTGGTCGTCCACTTTGAGAGGAAACATTATATTAATTTTCCAAAACATCTTGTATCACCAATCATAAGATAAGATAAACTTTTAAATATACGGAGATTAAAAGTATTATTCGTATATTCGTATTATCCGTAATATATTGGTATGATTATATTTGGTGAGTGTTATAAGCTTGAGTCATGACAAGCCGCCATTTGTCCAGCACGTGTCTTTATTCATTAGCTACACAGGAAACCCATATTACAAAGGAATCCCATAACATCTTCCTTTCTCCAAAAAAAATGAAAACTATTAAATATAACTGACTTAAGTGTGCTTGTACTGGTACATGAAACTAACAACAACTTGAAGCTAATTTGCTTAACAGTCAATGTCCATAACAAACTGTGACAATGAATTTATCTTAAATAGTCTAAACAGAGTCATTGTATCTTGCTGGTGGTTTCACGGTGCGTCCTGACTTGGTAGTGTATGATGATGTTTGACTGGATGCTGTAGGTGTAGAAGCTGTGTCGGTGGAGGTGTTGTTTGCCGGTGCTATAGCTGCAGCTGCAGTAGTTTTCTTAGCTGGTTCAGCTGTGGTGGTATCTGATGTTGTGGTTTCTGATGATAGATCCTTTAACTTGTCTGAGGCTTGTCCTTGTGTTACTTTGGTGTCCTTCAGATGTACTCTGTTCCGTTTGTACTTCCGTCCATTTACTTCAACTATGTAGCTGCGTGGTGTGGTGGCTTCACGTTTCACTGTGCCAGCTTTCCAGTCACTTCGAGGCTGCTGTGGGTGTGTTTTCACCATGACAGGTTGACCAACCACTAGTTTTGGGAGTGGCGTAGCATGTCGGTCATGGTATAGTTTGGCTTGCTTTCTTTTCTGTATCACTTGAGCTGTCACATTGGCTTGGACTTCAGGCTTGTACATGTTGTGTCCACATGGCATGAAAGATCTAGTTCTGCGAGACAGAAGTCTTTGAGCAGGTGAGTTTGTCATCCCTGGTGTAAGTGTGTTTCGCCATTCCAATATGGCTTTCCACACATCCTGTCTTTCCTTCCTTGCCTTCTTGATTATGCTCTTCATAATTTTCACTGCAGATTCTGCCTTTCCATTTGCTTTGTGGTGATGGGGACTTGTGGTCACATGAGTGATGTCCCAGTCATCTGCAAAGGTCTTGAATTCCTGCGAGGCATAGTTGCTTCCATTGTCAGTTATTAAAACTGCTGGTGAGCCATGTGTAGCAAAGATGGGTTTCATCTGTTCAATGAGAGCTGCTGTGGTCATGTCAGATAACTCTGCAACTTCAATGTAATCAGAATAGAGGTCAACCAATACAATGTAATGTAGTCCATCTAGTTCAAAACAATCACTAGCTATGGCTTGCCATGGTAGTTGTGGAATAGGATGGGTCATCATTGGTTCTTTTTGAGCGGCAGGTTGTGTTACTTGGCAGGTTTTGCAGCTATTCACAGCATCAGTGAGGTCAGCTGTCATCCTTGGCCAATACATGATGTTTCTAGCTGTGTTGATGGTGTACTGAATTCCTAAGTGTGATGCATGAGCTCTAGTGGTTAGCTCCTTTCTCATAGTAGAGGGTATGATGATTCTCGTTCCTCGATATGCTACTCCATTCTGTGTAGTAAGTTCATCTCTGTAAGGCCAGTATTCACGAATAGAGAGTGGTACGTTTGACTTGTTGTCAGGCCACCCTTCTTTGATGATATTCATCAGAGTTTGGAGGGAGATGTCCTTGTTCGTCTCTCGTTTAATGGTGTTCAGTCTTGTATCGGTTACAAAGAGTGAATCTTCGGAATCAATGTCCTCAAACTCAGTGAATAGTTCCTTGTCTTCTTGAATCTGAAAGATCTGATATGGAGGTGTATCCTTGTTGACATCCTTGCTTGGTAGGGCAGCCCTTGATAGTGTGTCACTGATAAACATCTTAGGTCCTGGCTTGTATTCCAGTTGAAGTGAGTATTTCTGTAATCTTAGTCTCATCCACTGTAGACGTTTGGGATTGGTCAGGATTGGTTTCTTGAAAATAGTGACAAGTGGTTTATGGTCTGTGAGGACCTTTACATTGTCTTTGCCCAGTATGTAGTGCTCAAATCTCTGAGTGGCAAAGACAATAGCGAGACACTCTTTCTCAATTTGTGCATAGTTGCGCTCCGTCTGACTGAGTGCTCTAGAGGCGTACTCAATTGGTTTACCATCCTGCGTGATTACTGCTCCAAGTCCAACTTCAGAGCTATCACATTCAATGACCACGTCCTTGTTGACATCATAATATTGCAAAACCGGTGTTTCTGTCATCATTGTCTTGAGTTTCGAGAAGGCAGATTCATGTTGTGGCAGCCAATCGAAGACTGCATTTTTGTCTGTGAGACGTCGAAGTGGCTCTGACACTGTGCTTAGTTGTGGTAGAAACTTGGAGAGGTAGGTTACTACACCAAGGAGTCGCTGTACTTCTTGAACATTTGTAGGTTGTGACATGTCTACAATGGCACTGATTTTTTCTGGGTCAGCCTTTATCCCCTCTGCTGTGAGGATGTGTCCCAGGTAGGCAACTTTGTCGAGCTTGAACTTGAGTTTCTTTTTGTTTAGCTTTAGTCCACATTCTCGACACCTTTCAAGGAGGGCTCTTAGGGCAGCATCATGTTCACTGTCGTCAGTTCCATAGATGATGATGTCGTCGTATATGGCTTGGATGTTAGATAATCCTTCGAGGCATTCATCTAGTCTTCGTTGGAACTCCTCTGGTGCTGATTTGATCCCAAAAGGCATGCGTAACCATCTATATCTTCCATATGGCGTCCAGAAGGTCGTAAGGTAGCTTGAAGGCTCATCCAGTGTAACTTGTAAGAAACCATCTTTGGCATCAACCACTGTAAAAATCTTTGCATTTGTTAACTTTGGCGCTACTTGCTCAATTGTAGGTGTTGGGTAGTGGTTTCGTATAATTGCTTTGTTTAGTTCCTGAGGATCCAGACATATCCTGAGCTTCTTGGGTGTCTTAACTGCAACCATGTTGCTGATCCAAGGTGTCGGTTCTGTGACTTTTGCTAAGATTCCTGCTTGCTCTAGTTCCTCTATTTTGTTTTTCAGTTCCTCTTGTATGGGTATTGGTACTCTTCTGGGGTTGCTCTGTTTGGGCTTAACGTCGGGATCTGTCTCGATGTGGTAGACTCCAGGGAGCTTTCCTAGACCACTGAATATGTCTGCATAGTCATGTTGGATGTTTTCCTTGGTAAGAGGTGTGTTTACATGAAGAATGTCCTCGCTGAAACGCAGGAGTTGTAGGGCTTGACAGGCTTTACCAGAGAGAAGAGAGGTTGGAGCATCTTTGATGACTTGAAAGCGCACCCTCTTTGTGATTCCATTGACTGTACAGTGTAGTATTGCCTGTCCCACAGGAGTGAGTGTTGACTGGTCATACAGCTTGAGTGTGGTGAGGGATGGCTGTGGTTCTTCTTTAGTTATGCTTTTGTACTCTTTCAGGCTGATAGTGCTGCAAGTTGCACCTGTATCTAGTTGAAAGGTGATTGGTTGTGGCTCATTGTTGTCGTTGGCTTTAACCATTACCTTTGCACAGAACTTGACTTTGTTGTTATTATTTTGTATGCTGTAGATGCTTCCTTCGCTGTCTAAGTCTTCGCTGTTTTCTTCACTGCTGCTGGTGTTCTCTTCAAACTGATGAATATGCTTGTTTTTTCTTCCTGGCTTTGAGTCTCTTGTTGTACTTTGTTGGCGCTGTCCGGGCCCAGTAACCGGTTCACTAGCTTGAGAGGACAAACATACTTTGGCTAAGTGGTTTTTCCTTTGGCATTTACTGCAAGTTTCTCCATAAGCAGGGCAGTTCCCTTTTTTGTGTTCACTTCCACAGTACTTACAATTTTTGATCAACTGTGAGTCACTTTTGTGTGCAGATTTTGGTTTATTCTTGACAAAGTTTACAGCCTCCGTGTGTTCGATTTTTTGGGCATGTTGAGCAGCCATTTCACTACTACGGCATATATTTATGGCTTTATCTAGCGTGAGATCCTTCTCTCTCAGTAGTCGCTGTTGTGTCTCGTTCTGTGAGATTCCAATTACGATTTTGTCTCTCAGCATTTCGTTTTCAAGTGTTCCATACTTGCATGTAGAGATCAGTTCTCTCAGGCGAGTGAGATAGCGATCAAACGTTTCGTCAGGCTTTTGTGTACACAAGTTAAACACGTACCTTTCATAGATTGTGTTTCTTTTTCCTTCAAACTCTTCCGTTAGCTTTTCCAGTATCTCCGCAGGCTTCTTTCTTTCATCTTCGGTCAGAGGTAAGTTTTTATAGACCTTAAAACATTCTTTACCCATGATTGAGAGCAGGGTTGCTACGACGACTTCATCTGCTTTCTTGTTTAGTTCCGTGGCGGTTGCAAAGTTGATCCAACTGTCCTTGAAAAACTCCCAGTTCGATGCGAGATCTCCTTGCATATCCATCTTAGCCGGTGCTGGGATGCTTGATTTAGCCATTTTGACTTTTTTCTTGCCGAGTTTCAACGAATTAGCGTGAGTTTAGTGAAGTTCTGACACCATGTTATAAGCTTGAGTCATGACAAGCCGCCATTTGTCCAGCACGTGTCTTTATTCATTAGCTACACAGGAAACCCATATTACAAAGGAATCCCATAACAGTGAGGCACTAGAAAGCTTCATTTAATTTCTTTGTCTAAAAGAAACGATTCCTAGCGGAATTCTAGTTTCAATATGGTGGATGTGATCTTGTGTTTTCCTTATAATTTTGAGAGTAATTAACTATAAATTCATTTATTTTAGTTATAGATTCAAAATAGAATCACCATATCAAATAACTGAAATAAATGTTTCAGTTTAAAAACCCTACAAGTGAAATTCATATTCTACCATGGTTGTCGAAACTGAAGCGTTGTTTAGTACGTCAAAACATGCCAAATAATGGCCAAGAAATAATGAGTGCCTTATGAATAAGCAGTTCAAAAGTAAAGTAGTATATATCAACCACATACATTGACTGTTGTCAAACGTAACGACTGCAGATCCATTTCCAAGAAGAAGAACCTTCTCGATGTCACCACCGCCGTGTTTACGAGACTGAAAGTGCATAGCAATCTCATTTTCGTCAATTTCTGGTGGCAAGGAACTTACTGCAATGCTGCGAGATGCTGTATTCTCGTCTACATATAAATCACCCATGATAAAGCCAGTATATATACATGAATAACTCGTAATGTTGGGCAGGCTTATTAATATATGGGCAGAAAGCGGAAGAGCCAAAACACGGCTGCGCGAGAGACTAGAGAACCAATGACATGACATCAAACGCTTGTGGGGAATCCCCTAGTGATTCTGGGAATCCCTGGTCGATGATGTAATATCTTGTTTTCTTCTTTTTGCTTTCATTTTCCAGACCAGTGACCAACTTGTATATTGTACATATTTGACTTTTTAGCCTATACTAGCCTAACTATGTTAATGTCGATAGGTCCGATAGCCTGTTCTTGTAAATACGTTTTAACTACACTATATTATACTTATCAATTTAAATCCATGTAAAATTAAATCAACTACTAAATAAAAGAATGTTAATGTCTTTCCTCGATGGCATTTCTGCCATTAGATTAGACCAAAGACAACACACACATTTCTCCTAGTAGCAGTAGCATATAACGTTTTTAACACAGTGCTATAAACGTTATCTTGACTTTTCGCATATATTTCCGTTATTTGCTGAGATCGGTTATTGTCCCAACTTCAGAAATGAGTTCCACTTTCACTTTTTAGCTGCATTAGCATATCCTATTTGCCGTATATCGTTATTATATCTTTCAGAAATTTCCCCAAAAGCCTCGGCCCAAAGCCTTAAATATTCCCTAATAAAATATCCATACGATTTAATGATCGTCTGGAACTGACCTCAATAAAACAGCAGGGAGCGGGGTTTCCCCGAATTTTGTCACGCAATGTCACACAAGTTTCTCTTTCCCAGTCTTACTGGTCCCGCTTCCAAGAATTGGTTTTCTTTGAAAGGGGGAACTACACGAAGGTGCTTGGTACGTCTTTCCAAATGTCGATGACATAAAGTGATGGAGAACGACAAAGATAGTGCTGTATCTTCAAATGGAGGGCCAGGCTTAAATCTAACCGACCAGCAAGTATCACGGACTGTTGTCATATCGAATATACCAGCAAAAACAGAAGCTTCAAAACTATATATTCATTTTCAAAGGAAAGGTAATGGCGGTGGAGAAATCGAAAACCTCGAGATGTTGGACGATGGTAGAGCGATTCTTACGTATGACGAAGCCAAAGGTTTGTGTTAAAGACGTTTAAAATATATTTTATTGAGGATTTGAGTCACTCTTGCATATTTTGTAAATCTCATTTCCGGTTAGGTGACAGGCAGTTCACTTTCGATTTAGTACTCAGTGACACGCAGCGAAAGATGAGATGGCATTTATTTGCATTAGGGGAGAGGGGCGGGGAAGGGAATGGAATGGAAAAGAAAGAGTTTATAGTTTACATAGTACAATAGGTAAGATACATGTAGGAGTCATCAGAGATGTTAGTAGTGAAGGGCACTAAATTATCCAGCTGGTGGTGTGGTGGATTGGTGAATGGGTAGTGAAGCACCTTTTAAGCTGCATGCTGATGTCTTAGAACCTTGAAGTTATACTCAAATTCTTGACCCCCTACCTTTGATATACCAAATTTTGGCAAAAAGGTAGCACTACATAATATTTCTTTGATGAAAAAAGGCAGCCCTTTAATATACCTAGTTTTAGCTGATCTTTATACCTTTGCTGTTGATGGTTATTTTTCTATTAAAAAAAACTAGTTCTAAGGTCGCTAACAGTCTACCAAATGATTTAAGGCAGGTGGAATCTATCAATGAATTCCGTCAACTATTAAATATTTATTATGAACAGTAAAGCACGGCATTCATGGAAAGCAGGTTTTTATCTATTTCTATATTCATATGTATATATGCATTAATTTAGTTTAGTTTAGTGTAGAATTATCTGATTATTTTAATTTGTTAACTTTTGACCCTGATGAATTTACCGTGATTAAATATAATCGTATGTCTATGTTATATGCAAATGAGCATTTGGCTTGAATGGCTTGTCAATGTGCAACCCTTTATAAACTAGGACTCTTTGGTATACCCAAAATTTCAAAATCCCTACCCTTTTCTACACCTCTGGCCTCATGTAAAAAGGTACCCCTTTTGGGTGGAGCATCCTCATATAGCAAATATATGGGAGTGCCCCCCATATGATGGTCAGGCAGCCAAAACAGATTTAATTGATGTTCAACACCACCTAGAAAGAACTTTGAAAATGTAAAAACAACATTTGTTTTTGTTTTCTCCACCACCAGAGATTTAAAAACGTTTTTTGTGATGCAACAGGTCACGTGACCCATCCCATATGCCAAAAATGGTACAAAAAGGTTAAGTTTCATGAAATATATCACATAACCAAGAATCATTGGAAGTTTATCCTTAGAACTTATTTAACGTGACAGATCTGTAAACAGCAAGGGCTGAGGGGGCAATTACCCAACTAACCAGCAAAGGAAACATATACCCTGCCTCATATACCCAAAGTATAACCTTCACTTGTGACCACCTCCCATAAATGACCACCTTTTGAAAATGGTGACCAGTTTTCAAAACTACTAAAAGTTTGCCATACAAATTACTATAATTGTAATTAAGCCTGGTTTCCATATAAATTAATCATCTGAATCATCTCAACCACCCCAAACACAATTTTCCCAATTGTCTGGATAGAATTCAGCTCCTGATGATTTGGACAATAGTGTTTGGGGCGACTGAGACAATTTTAGGAGATTACATGGAAACCAGGCTTAAGTGCCAAATTAAGACCCCCTATGGTGTTAACTCTCATAGGTGACTTGACCTCCCTTAAATGATCACCTAAACTTGACGCATTCTGGGTGTTAATTTGTAAGAGGTTTGAAATGTAATTGACCACCCTACCCCACCCCACCCCACCACACCCCCAACCTCAAGGGATTTGGGTTATGTATGGCCCTGGCCTAGATGACCCAGATTAAGTACTGGGTGAATGGTTGGGGAATACAGTATTGAAAATATATGTCAAGAACTAGCATTAAGAGTTAGTAGGTTAATGTTTGAAATTTTGCTAGGATGTCTTCCATTTTGATTTATCAATGATAATTCGATTAGTTGCAGAATCTGTACTTCACAACAAACATGAGTTTGGTGGTACTTTACTTCAATTAGAACCCTACAAGAAAACTGCAGAGGTCAAGAAACAGGTATAGTCCCATTCCCATGGCAAACAATGAAGAAAATAAATGGTGGGAGGGGTGTTATGCCTACTGCTTGCCGTAATTAGTCAGTGGTGACATTGAGTAAATTCTGTATTTTTTTTGTACATTGTGTATGTAGTGTCCCTGCTATTGGAATCGCTGCTTTGAACCCTAAACAATGTTGTTGGTAGACGCATACAGTCTGTGCGACAGATTTCAGGGAAGTTATATGTGCCGGAGTTTTCACGGCAACATTGGGGGGAGGGAGGGAGAACCAGTCTCTCTAAAATCCCTTGCTCACGCATAGAAACATGTACAGTCGTGCCAACAGTAGTTTGGCAATGATTGTAGTTGTAACTATTTTGTTCTGTTCTGTTTTGTTTTTGTTTTGTATTTTGTTTTTTTTTTAACACTGAAGTGTATTTTCTTGGTTTTTAGATGGAAGTTTTTAGTTTGGTAAGTGCAAAGATAAATCCTGCAGTATTCAACATGGCGACAGAAGAACTCATCCAAACCCTCACCAACATTAAAGAGAAAACTGAAACCAACTTTATTGAGCTATGTGATGGTATCTGGGTATCTGGAACCTACAAACAAATCGAAACGACTTGTTCGATGTTGTCTACTATTGCTACACCTCGAGAAGCCCGCGAAAATGCTCACACAGATCTTGAATGCACTTTGGATGTCCAACCAAAGTTGATGTCCATTCTTCGCAGAAAAATTCAAGAGATCCAGGATAAATACGAAATGAAGATAGAAAACAGTTCTAATGGTGATAAAGCTGTATTAAGTCCAGTTGGAAAGGAAGAGCTGTTTGAAGAGGGAAAAGAAGAATTCATCAATCTCTATCAAAAAGCCTTTCAAGAAATGGACGAAAAGAGATTTGAGCTGGACACTTGATAACTCTGCTGCTGAGAAGACATTCAAAGAATTGATGGATGAATTCAATGTAGTTATTGACCGTAAAGACAAAGGAGATCTGTATCTACGGCAGAAGTAATGACGTTGGAAAAGCAATGCAACATCTTCAGGGAAAACCGCGAAGGTCAAGGAAGAGTTTACAAAGGCAGATTCAAATGACGAGCTCATGAAACCTGATACCTACGCACAGTTGCCACAGAATCTGAAACAAACACTTGAAAATGGTGTAACGGTGTCTGTTTATCAAGGTGACATCACACAACAACATGTTGACGTTATAGTTAATGCGGCGAATGAGAGACTTGATCACGGAGGGGGCGTGGCAGGTGCCATAGTCAAACACGGAGGTTACCAGATTCAGCAAGAATCAACACAGATCGTGCAGTATTACGGCCTAGTTCCCGTCGGAAAGGTTGCTTATACTGGCCCTGGACGTCTTCCTTGCAAGAAAATTATCCATGCGGTTGGACCACAATGGTGGGTACATGGACCAGAAGGGAGCCGCCAACTGATTTTTAACGCATGTTGGAACAGCTTCGTTCAAGCGAGTCAATTTGGTGCAGGGTAAGAAATGTGTCATACCAACACGTATCACGAAAACTCTTAAACCAATTTTAAATTTACTGAATATAATCATTGTTGAAATTATTTTTCGATTTAAGGCTTAATGCAAGCGAATCTTCAACGGGGCGTTATATTTTTAAATCTTTTTTTCACAGGTCCATCGCTATTCCTGGAATAAGTTCCGGTATATATGGAGTACCAAAAGAGGTTTGTGCAGAGATGATGTTTACTGCAGCAGAAGCCTTTAGCTGTGAATCTAATACTCAAAACCGACTAAGAGATATTCGTTTTGTCAACATCGACTCCCCCACCAATGAAGCATTCAGGAAAGAATTTCACAAACGTTACGTTGAAAAGCGATCGAGTGGATTTGAAAATGGACCACAAAGTAGAAAAGACTTGACAGATAATAAAACAAAGGATAAGAATGGTTCATTTGTCTATGGAGGGCAAACAAATAAAGGACCACAGGTGCCAGCAGGGAATCCATCCGACGACCTAGTAGGGAGAACAAAGCAAGACAAACCAGGAAGCTATGCTGCAGCTGCTGCAGTGAAAAGATGGGAAGCAAACCAACCAAAGGCTGGGGATTTAAAGCCGCCATTGCAAGACAAAGCAACAACAGACATACAGCCCAAGAAAGATTCTTTTCAACAAGGCTATGCAAATCCTCTTCAAAGAAATAGAGAGCCGCAGACTCCAGCAGTCGACAAACTTTCATCAAAGGATGAAGGAAACAATAAAGCAGACAGTACAGTTGCAGCTGGTGCAAGAGCAAAACATGAAAAATCAGAAGGGAGCTCGAGTACGCTATCAAAAGAAAAACGATCTTCTGACATATCATCCTTTCAAAATGGTTTTAAAGGCCGACAACAAAGTACAAGCAGGGGGAATACTGAACAGACGCAAGGTAATTTAAGCGAAAAAGAAAGCCTAGCAAAGAAAAATGCAGTAAAAAATTCAAGTAGCTTGGTAAAGGCACCACAGGAGAGCGCTGCGAAGTCAAACGGTAATGAAGAGGAAAAAATAGTGGAATCACCTTCAGTTACTCAAGAAAAAGATCTACAGCCTGGCTATACAGATAGCACCACAACCGTCGATAAAACTTTGGACGACAACCAAAATCTTCATGAAGTTACAAGTATTCCACTGGATAAGACTGGGGAAGCAGATGGAAGAGGAAGAGCTAGAAATGGTAGGCGTTCAAACGAAGCCCAGTTCAAATTTGCAGGAAGAGGTCGAGGTGCAATCGCAGCGCGTTTACAAGGTGCCACGCCAGGAACTGCTGTGAGAGAACAAGCAAGTAATCTTAACAACAGTTCAAATTCAACAGTTACTCCAGGGCGTGAAGTGAAGCACCCTCCCGGGTTCGTTCCAGAACAACCAGCAGGACATACAGTAGATCCTCAAAACCTGCAATTTCCAGACAATTCACAGGAACATTTACAAGCGCATCCGCCAGGACTTCAAGTAAGTAAAGAAGGTTTGAAACTTGCTGCCACTTGTGAAGTGGAAAACGGAGTGGTTGAATCTTCTATGACTACGTCATTATCTAGTGAGGAAACATCTAGAGCGAAGGCGTCTACAAGTAACAAGCGTAAAACTGACCAAGAGGAACCATTGAGGTCTCCAAAGCTGAGAAAAGAGGATGAACACGACAGTGATAGCGTTGTCGAACATGATGGCGAAAAAGAACGAGAGCAAGAAGACAAAAAAGATGGGGATAGCGGAAACAAGAGCTCTGATCAAGTTACAAAGGAAAATGACAAAGAAGTTCGTAAAGAGGACATGGAGCTGCAAGACAGTTTGAATGCTCTGTCTGAAAAAGAAAAGGAAAGCACGGCCGATAAAAGTACGACCTGAAGAAGATGAGACCGGTGCTGTAAAGAGTAGAGAAAGTGTGCCAATTCGAAACGATTGAGAAATCCGCAAGTATCACTGAAATCGGAGCAAATAAAAACAACACTGAAGAGCTCGAGATAGATAGAGTTCACGATGAATTGGAAGACAAGACAGACCAAAAAGATGAAGCCAAAAACAAGGACGGTGGTAATTATGGTGATCATGAAGATGACGAAAGGCAAAACGGAGATGAAGACTATGAAGGTAGTACCGACAAAACATCAGTCAACGAAGAAGACAAAGATATTGTTGGCGACAAAGACATTGAAGTGACTCAGTCACCAGAGAAGATCCATATCGATCCTGAAACCCAAGACAAAGCACAGCAGGACGATGAGACTGCAATGAATTCGTATGTTGTATTATCCTCGGAAGGTGAACAGCAAACATGCAGGGAACGTCAACAAGGACACAAAAGAGTATCAGAAGATAGCAGTTCCAGTGAAAGCATTGAGTTCGTGGATGCAGTAGATCAAGACCTAAGTCCTTTTCATGACGCTTCATATCTCGAGAGCCTAAGTGACCTCGATCAGAGCAGTGAAAAAACCATTACAGAGGATAACAGCAGTGAAGGTGACACTCCGTCAGTTTCAAAATGTCGAGCAGGAAAAGAACAGCCAGCTGCGTCTGACGAAAATGAGGAGGTGAAAAAACAAGGAGTGGAGGACACTAGTGGTGGCCAAACCCAGGCACCACTAGTTGATCAATCTGATCATGAAGGCCAAACGTCTAGCGAAGGAAATGATACCAAGGCATCACGGCAACATTAGAAGTGGTGTCATCGGAAACGTCGCCACAAGATCAGTCCCCACAAAGTAAAGACGAAACGCCGTCTAGTGAAGAAAACAGTGAATACAGAGAAGATGGTACCAAAAGAGTGGATGATGCACAATCTGAAGACAAACAAGATGGTATCGAGAGAGTAGATGATTTACAAAGCTCAAATACAACTTCACAAACAGACCCTGAAACTAAACACAAACAAGATGGAACGGAGAGACTAGATGATGTTCAAAGCTCCCTTGCATCACAAACAGGCGAACACGAAAGTAATGACTTGGTACAAGCTTTGAGAGCTTTGTCTTTGTCAAAGAAATCTGAAGACTCGTCAGAGAAAGAAAGCAAAGGTAACAGCATAACTAAATAACAGCATAACTAAATAAGCTAATGAGTACCGACTGGAATGGGTTGATGAGTGAATAAAGAAGAAAGGGTGGCTGTAAAAAGAATGAAAAGGAGAACGAACTAATGAATGCATAAATTAAAAAAATCACTGAGAAAAATGAAACGAAAAAAAAATGATTAAGTACTTTACAAGAATTAACAGCCCAGATCAAAACGTTTACAGCCCTTACCTCAAATACAATACTGTATGATCTCGTTGTAGTATCCTACAATTGCTTGTGATATTAAGAAAATGTTAGAATGCAGTGAAGATTTTTAGGACTCAAATCATTTGACCTCGCCCATATAAACCTAAGTAACTGATTTCATTTCAACTATTCATAGAACTGCTCCCTTTGGATCACCTGACAGAATGCGGTCTTTGCAAAACAGCGTTTTCAAGTGATAGGCCTAAAGTGATCCTCTCTGGATGTGGTCACGTGGTCTGTAAAGTACTGCAAATCAACAAAATACAAAGAATCTCAAAACGTTATTTGTCCAAGTTGTGAAAAGACAGCAGGTTGCAATGTTCTTCAGCCACCAGGAGGGACAGATGAAGCATGGAATTCTTGAACAGAGTTTAGAAGGACACAGTGATCCACAAGACGATTTACATTGACTATCAATTCCCTGCTGGAATACAGGTAACGGATTATAGTTTCAATAGAGCTTCCTTTTTTTTTTTCTTTGACTAAAAGGATCGTGGTGAAACGTTTAACTGCACATGTGTAATTAGGATGACTTTGTTCTCGGTAGGGTACAGGCCATGCTAGGACACATGATGTACCTTTTTTTACAACATTGCGTGCAACATTTGCACCATGTGTCCACCCATGCAATGTTGCAGTAAAAGTTGCTGAAGTAGATAAATAAGCAATTGAATGTCTTTATTGAAAAACATACTCAAAACAAAACGTTTGAGTTCACAAGAGGTAAAAAAATAAATGAATAAAATAACAAGCAATGCCCGCCACGTTTGCGTAGTTGCATACTTCTCTTTAGTGGAAACAGTTCATAAATTAAGACCCTGTCTTGTCGTCTATGATCTTCGCTCATAGATGTTGATACCTCTCGAGACACAACTTGACCAAATTTATACGCGCGACGGAACAGTCTGCCAATTTGACTTAGGTATTTAATTGGTGTAATACGCAGAGCCCAGACTTCGAGACCAAAAATCAGTAGAGAAACAATTAAACTATGGAGAAGCAGATTTAGCTGCTCGGGCAGAGATACCGTTCGGTAGTAGAACTTGCAACTGTTGCACAAAACACTTTGTGCAAATGTTGCAGGGGTGGACACATGGTGCAACTCTATGTTGCGCGCAATGTCACAGAAAAATCTAAATTACGAAAAAGTTGCATGACATCGTGTTTCCGCGGATTAAGTAGGTTTAGCTTCATGCGATCGGTTTGAGGTATGGCCATAGCCGTAGCATAATTTTACGTTGTTTGTAATTGTATATCTTGATCAAAAAATATTTTTTCGGCTTACTCACGCGTACTCATCACTGAGGAACTGATTATTTCTCTTTTAAAAGGAGGAGATCGAACTTGTGGATTTCCCTGGTCACTTTTGATTGTCCCATACTTGTTTGCCCGAGTGAAATTCACCGTAGACTGTACAAGTAACCGACAGCTCTGAATACGACGATCGGATGCGGTCCTTGCCTTTTTGTCGAGTGCACTGTTAAGTAAAATTACTAACAAAAATGTCCTTTGTACAACAGGGATCGTCCCATCTCAGCCCGGGATCTCGTTACGATGAACTAGTTCGACGAACGTTTCTTCCCAACACAGAAGAAGCTCGAAAGGTTTTAGAACTCTTTGACAAGGCCTTTAAAGCAGGGCTCTTATTTACAATTGGTAAAAGGCACTATCGGCGATCCACACAAAGAGAACCAAATAGTATTTTGCAACGAGGTGGAGCACAAGATTAACATTCAAAGGTGGTACCTTCATAGTAAGTAAAAAAGTGTACGATGATGGAGTTGAGGATGTTTATGGACTGTCAGCTACCCGTCAGTATAGTTTGTGTTTTATATGTTACGATCACTTTACCAAACCTTCCTCTTTACCTTACTTGCATGCGCAGAAAGAAATCGTGACTGCAAGGGCCTTTCACGCACGCCCTACCCAATTAGTCACCTTTTTACACTAATAGTAAATCTGATATTACTTTTCTTATCCAACAGTCATGGTTATCCAGACCCTGAGTATCTCGTACGAGTGACAGAGCAGCTGCGTGCTATAGGAATAGAATGAGCCTTATAAAATAAACTTCATGATGGAATTGTTACGTCATTTCACCATAGTTACAGTTGCCATAGTGACTAAAAGCAAACATTGAATAGCATATCGAGAGAGGTAAAGATTATTGGACTCTCTTTATTGTCATTTCACCAAACGACAGTTGCCCTGGTTATTTCACCATAGTTACAGTTGTCATAGCGACTAAAGCAAACAATGAACCGATATTGAGAGAGGAAATCGTTAAATCTGCCATGTTGTTAGTTCTAGATCTCCATAGTTCAAATTATTGTGAGTTCACCAAAATAACAAAAATAAGCCATAGTTACAGTTGTCTTCGTTATAAAAATAAACACTTTGAGAGTTGTTCTTTGTGAAAAAGCTCCTATTGATATTAACTACCCTCCGAGTAGAGATTCCTTAGTAAAAGAGATTCTGCGGCTTGCAAGGAAGGTATCAACATAAGAACTGTACTTCATTTGCACCAGAAACTTTAATAAAAACACCACTATAAAGCTTGTTCAGAGAGTCATCTCTTCGTCATTTATTTTATCTTTGAGATTTCAGGGATAGTACTTGACAAATAGATTCCATTTTGCCGTGCATGTGTACTCTATTCGTTGCACAGATGACGTCAAAATGTGGTGACAACAAAAAGTACGCGACGGGACGAAGTCCAGTGGCGGGACTGTTGTTCACCTGTGCATCGAATAGAGTACACACGAAGCATTCTAGCCAATCAGAATCACGTATAAAGCGCGCAAAGACAGGAAAAAGGATCTTATGTTTCCTGCATAAGATCAGTGATCGAATATGCCCGAGTATATTAAGGCCTGGGTCAATCGCTAATTGTATAAATTTTGGATAAAAAAATATTTTGAAGACAAAGAACATCTAAATGAACGTTTTTCTTCTATAAGTTACTAAACTCGACGTCCTTAATTTTTTGAGGGTACTTTTAAGATGTCACGTGACCTGATGACGTCGCAGTGATCAAATATTGTATTGTAAACTTCAAAGCAAAATGCGGTCGTGGGTATAACCCCAGTCGTCACAGTAACCATGCTTAACTATGAGCCTTAATGTGCTTCCAAACAAACAACCCGCAAAACCTGACTACAGTTTTGCTTTAGTGAGATAAAGCCCAAAACAGGTCACGTGACTTTTACTTATTTCTTTTAAAAATGGAAAAACTCAACAATGTAAAGTGGATGACAAGTTTTTCGGGCTGTATGTTGTGAAGCACATTCAGGCTCACAGTTAAGCATGGTTACTTTGAAGTCTTTAGAAATAACCGCGACCGCATGCATTTTGCTTTGAAGTTTACAACACAATATTTGATCACTGTGACGTCATCAGATCACGTGACATCATAAACGTACCCTCAAAAAATTAAGGACGTCGAGTTTAGTAACTTATCGAGGAAAAAAGTTGATTTAGATGTTCTATGTCTTCAAAATAATTTTTATTCGAATTTTAAGTAATTAACGATTGACCCAGGCCTTAATATACTCGAGATATATATCATTTCAGCCCTTTCAGATTCAAAAGAAAGCGCTGAGAACTATATATCCAGATGTAACAGGCCTTGCGTCATCGGAATTTCCGCTCCTCAAGTCTAGACGAATCTCCTAAAGATGCAAAAAGACTTTTGAAGACATTACTTTTAATGACTCCCACAAACTACAGTGTAGCCTGTTTACTTTCACTTAAATGTGATATCAGTTATAATTTGAGAAGAAGGAGTAGTCCATGAGTGTCAATTCCGAAAACTGATATAACAGGAACAACTTCGTCATGGGTGCATTAAAAATCTTTGTTAATATAGTATTAGAGAGTAAATATGTATATATTTTTCATTTTTAAACTTTTATGTTTACTAATATTACCTTTATATTTTAAAATTCACAAATGTAATTGGCAGTTTTTTACGGCAAAATGTGTTTAATTCAATAAACCTATACATATATACCTATTTATAAAATATTTGAGATATATCGCGCGCGCTGATTGGCTGGCTTCCATGTTTATATCAGAGGACAGAGACATGGCCCGCTCAAAAAACGTCGAAAATATTTTATAAAAGCAATATAAAACGATCGCTTATGTCTTTGTACTGTGATATAAACACTGGAAGATGTAGAGCACTCGAAAAGCAAGAGAAACACTCGGCTACACCTCGTGTTCCTAAGCTTGCTTTTCTCTTGCTCTACACTTCCATCGTGCTTATATCACAGTACAGAGACATGCGCGCGCGTTTCATATTCCTTAAACATATATTTACTGCCAATGATGCTTGAAATTTTCAGTTATTATCTAGGAGCGGGGAAACAGCTGGAATGAGAGGTACACAAATGAGATGCATGAATTGAAGTTTCAAAACAAAGTTTTGGCCAATTTGACGTATGCAGGCAGACTGTGCACTAGAGCAGATTTCGTATGAGTGTGAAACGGACCGCGCGTACCGTCGCCGTGTCAGTTACCGTGATGTCTAGAAAAACATTCGAATTTTCTGCCGTAACCGTGCTGTGATCGTGCGGTGCCCTTTTACATTTATACGAAAACTTTCACATCTTTCATCACGAAGGAAGACCCCGAAAACTGCTCTGTATATCGATATCACCTGTTGTTGGGATTCCTGTGTAACAATTAGTAACCGTGCCTTTTGCAGCAAATTAATTCTCCAGCCGTCACAAAATGGCCGATCAGGAGACGGAGGAAGGTGATCTACGGCCTGCCATTCCTGTCCAAGATGACTTTGAGCCAATTGCGGACATCTTACTGAAACATCAGATGCTCTTGAGTGCCCTGGAGCTACACACAGAGCTTGTAGAATACGGGATTGAGATTCCAAAGCTGAGAGATTTCTTTTCCAATCCTGGCAACTTCGAAAGACAGTTTCCTGTTCGGGCTCCCTCGCCAGGCTCAATACGTAAGTGTTTTACTGCTCATTTACAGCCCGTATATTCGTTGAAACAAGCTAACATTACTTGGCGTTCGTTCTTGACGTTTATTTACTAAGTTGTTCGAGCTATTTATCTTTAACTTCTCATTTGTTTAATTATTCGAAAACGACTTCCTTTCTGTGTATAAGTCTTAAAACTTTTTTTTCTTATTCCAAAATGTCCAAATATAAAAACATTTTAATGTAATGTTTGTATAGTCTATTATGTGGTTCAGATAACTCAGTAAGTTAGAATATTACTACTACAACCATATACTGAAATAAATGCTTTGTTGTTGTTGTTACTGTATTTGTTTAGCTCGTACTTCCAGTATCAATACTATCGATTCATTGGATGATTTTGCTCGGTTTTCTGATGACGGTGGCAGAGATAACACAGACGAGCGAGTTACAGGTAAAATTTTATCTGTAAAATTAGATTTCTTTAAAACTACATTGATGGTTGACTACAACTACAGAGAAAAAAATTGGTAGAAAGTTAAACAAAAAGTTTCGAACCCATTTCTCCATGCATCTGTTTAACAAATTGAAGATGGTTTTGAGTTGTTTGTCCTCTTATAATTTGGCACACTCTTGACGTCATAAAATGTTCAAAACTCAAGTGGAATCATGAGTGCAGCAAAATACCCAATCAAAAAGAGCTACAGAGCAATGGTGGTTTTCACTTTTCTTACTGATCATGAAATCTGACCCATTATTATCATAACTTTCTTATAGTGCTTGAATTTGAGCTAAGAAAAGCACAAGACACAATTAGAGCTCTCCGTGGATCACTAACTGAAGTAGCTGGTAAGTTTGCTTCAATCCATAGTGCAACTACAATCTTGGACATAACGTACGTGTTCTAAAGGACTTTTGTCCTTTTTCTGTCGCTTTTTTCTACTTGACCAAGGGCACTAGAACCATGAAATTGAGCTTATAATTAAGCTGAGATCATTGATAATAAACAAAGTTTTCCTTAACTCAAATGTCGCTTGTTATGTAGTAATTGTAGTAATATTTTGCTGCTTATAAGCCTTCAATTAATTGCCTTCTTTACCGCTCAACGATCCAAGGAACAGTTGTATACTGCGATTGTTTACCGCTGTACCGCCTGTACCAGCCAACGCCGTCGCGACAGTTATTGATTAACTGATAAATTGAACTAAGTCGCCTCTTTACACCAAAAGGGTTAGGGGTAGGAAACAACTAGCGGCTCCTTTGACCATTCGTCTGCCTGGATAATTGGTTAAGTTGGCAGTACCTAGGGCAATTTGTTCACTCAACGATGACGGATTAACCTACGCCGGTTGAGTAATCGTATGCCGAAGTTGGCTTGGCAAAACGTCGGGATTTGAAAAACGATCCCGTCGCGATGACAGGCCGTGCTCTGTTTCGAAACGGGTTATTAGTTGTCCTGCTGTAACGAGTCCATAAATAAAACTGACAGCTATTACTACGACTATTTGATATACCAGGGAGAGGAGAACATCTTCAAAACCACCACCAATGGTGCTCTTTCTCTTGAGAACAACCTTGGAGGAGCAAATTTGGGGAACCTCGGTATCGTAGTTGACAGTAATAGATTACTTGCTGTTTGTGGTTCTAATAGTACTGGCATATTAAACGGGATATTAAATTAAAATACCTACTAGAGTTTTGTACAGTTTCTTGTACGTTGATCAGATTTTGACGGAATAGAGCAATGAATGACAGAGATGGTTACAGCAGGACAACTAATAACCCGTTTCAAAACAGAGCACGACCTGTCATCGCGACGGGATCGTTTTTCAAATCCCGACGTTTTGCCAAGCCAACTTCGGCATACAAATTGAGTGAGTGAACAAATTGCCCTAGGTACTGCCAACTTAATCCAATTATCCAGGCAGACGAATGGTCAAGGGAGCCGCTAGTTGTTTCCTACCCCTAACCCTTTTTTTTTTGTAAAGAGGCGACTTAGTTCAATTTATCAGTTAATCAATAACAATTGTCGCGACGGCGTTGGCTGGTACAGGCGGTACAGCGGTAAACAATTGTAGTATACAACTGTTCCTTGGATCGTTGAGCGGTAAAGAAGGCAATTGAAGGCTTATAAGCAGCAAAATATTACTACAATTACTACATAACAAGCGACATTTGAGTTAAGGAAAACTTTGTTTATTATCAATGATCTCAGCTTAATTATAAGCTCAATTTCATGGTTCTAGCGCCCTTGACTTGACATATATTTTTTGTCTTTCCCTGACATTTTTATGTGTTACCCTTCCCTCCTTCTCAAGTTGAGCCTCCTGTAAGCAGACACCCTCAAGACCAGAATTGGTGTCTGCTGATGGGAGTTGTCTGCTTATTCTTGGGTTGCATGTGACGTCACAGCAGCCATCGATCTTGGATGAACTTTAACAAAATATTCTCATTAGGGTCTAGTCTATTGTTTGTCCATCCAACATGGCTACTGCTCTGTTGTCCTTTGAATTCCCAAATGAGTGGATGAAACCCAGAAATGGGAGGCTAGAAATGTAGAGTTTGTTTGTAGGAGAAGGCACCAAGGGTTGATGTCTGCTTATGAGAGGTGTCTGCTTGTTGGAGGTTAGAAATGTAGAGTTTGTTAGGAGAAGGGACCAAGGGTTGATGTCCACTTATGGGAGGTGTCTGCTTGTGGGAGGTTAAAAGTGTAGAGTTTGTTAGGGGAAGGGATGGAGGGTTGATGTCTGCTTATGAGAGGTGTCTACTTGTTGGAGGTTAGAAATGTAGAGTTTGTCAGGAGAAGGCACCAAGGGTTGATGTCTGCTTATGAGAGGTGTCTGCTTGTTGGAGATTAGAAATGTACATGTAGAGTTTGTCAGGAAAAGGCACTAAGGGTTGATGTCTGCTTATGAGAGGTGTCTGCTTATGGGAGGTTACAAATGTAGAGTTTGTTAGGAGAAGGGACTGAGGGTTGCTGTCTACTTATGGGATGTGTCTGCTTACTGTGTGTCTGTTGTGTACTGGTGTCTGTTGGTGGAGCTTCAACTGTTAAAGATGTAGAGTTTGTTAGGAGAAGGGACTGAGGGTTGCTGTCTACTTATGGGAGGGGTCTCCTTACTGGAGGTAATGCGTTGGTAGAGCTTCAACTGTATCTCCCACTCTCTGTAAAATGTACATGACCAGTCCTTTCAAAGCAGTGTGAATGACTAAAAGTTGAATATCACTGGTTAACTAGGATCAGATTGTTCATCACCTTCAAGAAAAGGTCCTGGGTCATCAGATATCAAGGAAACATCTTCATCTGATGTAAGGAAAACTCTTGTTATTTGTAGTTATACATGTATTGTTCACTTTCCACTGTCCACTGTAAAAACATATACCCAAGAGAATGTATTGCAAACACTCCAAGAACAACTTATGGCTTTACAAGTCTTAAAATTGACACTCTGTTAATTACCACCATGCCTATAAAAATTAAATTTGGGGTAGTTTATCACCCTTCCTTGCAGCACAAATGCTGAATTACAAAGGGCACAACTCAAAATTTTCAAGTCAAAGATACAAATGTATGCAAGGCCCTTTCATTACAAGACAGTTGCTCATTTATTCAATGTTACGTACAAATTTACAGACACACACACAGCAACCACCATACGACCCGTGTCTGGTCACTGAGCACAGCTCACAATATAGATCGAAGCTAGTTTGTATTTACTGAGGGAGGAAAAAACAGTGAGAGTACCCAGAGAAAAAATCCCTCAATGCAAGGGAGAGAATGAACAACAAACTCAAGCCACATGTGGTGCCCCTGTCCAGGAATTGAACCCAGAACCACAAAGGTGACAGACTGGCATTGTCACCACTTGGCCTCCCGTTGCTTTTAGTAAAGTAACCTTGGACCAGTTTTTATATGTGTATGACATTGGCCATACCATTCTGTGACTGTGCCATAGTAATATGAAAACTAAAAGCATTTGCAGAACATTGTATTAAATAATTTTATTATATTTTTTTCATTTTCTCTATTTTAAGGATCCCATCAAACCTCATGAGATTCGTGCAATTAATTTTTTGGTTAATGAATATTTGCTAATAAATGGCTACAGACTGACATCTATCACATTCTCTGATGAAAATACTGACCAGGTAAAAACAGTTTAGAAAGTCAGGGGAACCTCTCCATAAACACCAACTTATAGGGATTTCAGATTAAATGAGGCCCTTGTGGAGAGTAAATTTATAGATTGAATTAATTGTTAATGGGTGTGGAAAATGCTAAGCCATTATGGAAAGGTAGCATTGTAGTGAGGTGGGCATTGGTGTAGGTTTGACTACAGGTACATGTATATTCTGGGGTTGGTTTCGTACAGTGTACATTCATTCATTCATTCATTCGTTTGTTCATTCATTCATCCATCCATTCATTCATTTATTCATTCATTTATTCATTCATCCATCCATCCACCCATCCATTCGTTCATTCAATCATCCATTCATTCATCCATTCATTCGTTCCTTTGTTCGTTCCTTCGTTCGCTCATTCATTCATTAGAGCAGTGTTTGAATGTGAAATTGTGGTACCATGATTGTGACAGTTGCCATATTATATCTATAAAACATTCAAGTTTCCTGCCATAACGGCAGTGCAGTGACAGTGCTATCTTGACAGTCATATGAATACTGCGCTTTGACAAAGTACAGTGACAGTATGATGAATTCAAATTTTGATACTAAAAAAGGAGAATCTTGTGTTAAAAAATTGATCAAGCAAAACTATACTAAAAGGGAATGTTTTGTTAAATACTAAATCTTTTCATTCATGCCTTTCCTTTACTTCCAGATTTCCTTCAATGCTATCCCAACTAATTCATTATATCTACTTCATTAAGAATTTAATACTGTATAATTATAAGCATCAACTACAATGTTAACGTAACTTTCATATTTAAATCAAAATCATGTCATCTGTATATATTTTTTTCAGGATTTTGATGACTGGGATGATGTTGGTCTAAACATCCCCAAGCCTCCTAATGTCTTGCATCTTTACCGTGATTATGGCCACCATACAGTACCAGAGGTTATGTTAGTATTGCAAGCTGTAAGAGAAGAAAAAAATAAACTTGATGAAGAAGTAAATCGCCTGCAGGCTGAGTGTAAAAGTCTGAAAGAAGAAATTGGTGAACTAAAGTTTGAAAATCATGCCTTGACAAATAATATCAACAAAATTCAAAGGTATATTGTGAACATAAATTGTTGGTAAAGTGTCATTAAGTGGTAGGTGAGATGTTAGTAAGTGGTTGGTAATGTATCCAGATATGGTTAGTAAAGGTGTCAGTAAGTGGTTGGTAAGGTGTTAGGTAGTGTTTACTAAGGAGTCAGAAAGCTATTTTTTAAAATGTCAGTAAGTGGTCAACTGGTAAGGTATCAGGTGGTTGTTAAGGTGTCATTAAGTGGTTGTTAAGGTGTCAGTAAATGATTGGTAAGGTGTTATTAAGTGGTTGATAAGCTGTTGGCAAGCTGTCAGGAAGTGGTTGGTAAGGTGTCAGGAAATTGTTGCTAAGGTGCCAGGAAGTGGTTGCTAAGGTGTCAGGAAGTGGTTGGTTAAATATCAGACATCTACTTTTATCAGTTAATTTATTGTGCAAATTGCAAATTACACAAAAAATCTAATAAATGTCTCTGTTTTTGTTCTAGTGAATATCAACATTTCACTTCACCAGGGAATACATCTCTCAGTACAATCAAATCAGAGTTATCAGAGAACAGAACTCTTTCTCCACAACAAATCAAAAATGACATTGTTGATGAAAAAACTGAAATGGAAGCAAATGATGTTGTTGATAATGAAATCCTAGACAAGGTTATAAAAAGTGATGAAGATGAAGAAAAGACCAGTGAAGAAGATACTGTTGAGGAAAAGAAAGACTTTGTTGAGGAGGAAAATTTTACTAATAAGGTTCGATCAGTATAAACAGAATAAATAGTTGTGGCAACTACATGTTATGTGTGTGGAAAGCTTACTTTCAAGCCGGGTTTTCACAGCAATGCAAGCAGAATTCATGTATGCAGGCACAGTGTTGTAGTGTGAGAAAAGACAATAGGCAGTGTGCCATGGAGTTTGTGTGTGTTGAACCCATTTCTGCTTCTATCCCTCTTGAAATACAGGCTTCATTTTTACTGCATAACAGTATGGTACTTAATGGTACAGTTAGATAATTTAGTGGTAAAAACCTTTAGAAGGTTTAAATTTCATATGAGTGTGAAAGGAATCACACTGTGCTGTGACAGTGCCCGTGCCATGTTGGGGACTGGAGACTAGTATAGGCCGCCATTTTGTTACATTCGCCATGTTTGTTGTTGCTTTGTATTTTTGAAAGATAAACTAAAAAGAGGAACCCTACTAAATCGGGAATTCCTAAATGGTCAAAGATAAAACAAACATGCAAATGTAATGAAAAAGAGCGATAAAACAAAATATTTATACGAGTTTTAGAGTCTTTCGATGTGGACAACTAGAAACTCGGACCGTGATTTCAATCGATGTAAACAGTGTTGACACTTTCTCTTTTATGACTTATAACAGGTGTCAAGTAAGTTATACACTGATCAAAACATATAATGTTTTATATTGAGAACCAAAGAGTTTTTTTTCAAGTGATTTTATACGTGGGCGAGTTGGTTAGTTTGGCGGGTGTGAGTTGGCGGGTGCGAGTTGGTCCGTGGGCGAGTTGGATGTAATTCGTCTATAAAAACATTTGAAATTCCTGCCATCACCATGTGGTGCCGTTTTCACACTCATACAAAATCTACTCTATACAAGTACCTTATTAGGACTTACTTTTGATGTCACTTAATTTCATGAAAATAATAGGGACAGATTTTGTTTCATTTCCTCTTTTTACAAAATCTTGGGTGTGAACCAAAGAAAGTGCTTGACATTCAGTCTAAAAATTTGCAAATCTATTTTTGTTATCAGGAAAGCAAAGCATCATTGAAAAATGAACCAACTACAATTGAATCTCTAAAAATTACTACAATTTTGTCATCTGAGCCTGAAACACAAAGGTAATTAAGATATTGATCTTATGTATTTTGTAACCAGAATATACCATTTTCTGCCAGAAGGCTTGTTTGGAGGGTTCACGTGCTGGAATAGGTTGATAATGTTTTTACAGTGCAAGCCAAGGACATACTTCCTTAAGCTGATGGGCAAATAGTTGCTAATACTTGGATATCTGAGCTACTAAAAACAAAAGTTAGCTGACAACAGTAAATCTAAAGTACTATTTATGTGTAAAGATCAAGATATAGTATACTAGAATGCAAGAACAATGTTTATGGTTTAATTTGTTCTTTGTACAAAGGATGACATCAACAGCATTTAGAGAAGCACTTTTGTTGTCTTCCCACATCATGCTTGACAACAGACTTGCAAGTGAGGTAGGTTCAGTACAGAGAAAATGAAAAAATAAACATGCCAGTTAATTGAAATCTAGTCTTATTACATGCACTGAATTGAAATATGGCAACCAATTTGATGATCTATTGTTCTGGACTGACTAGCCTCTCATGTGAAAACACTTCTGTACATGTACTTGTGGGATGAAAAGCTGAGTATGTGAAAGTTTAATGTCATATTCTGTGGACGATTGTCGTCAACTGATAGGACAATTGATATCTCAATTTTGTCATTTTTGATGATCTTTAATGACTTTCTCTATAGGTTTCCAAGTTGTCAGACACTAGTGATGATTTGGTGTTAATCTTGGCAAGATGTCTTCCTCATATTGTACCTAATGTACTACTTAACAAGAGAGAGGTAAATTATTATATAGCAAAAATATGTGTATAATTGTGGAGCAGCTTCATATGATTATGTACTAGAAGTCTGTGCTATGAGTGTATCTCAACATTTTGATTGGGTAAGACATCACCACTGACCAATCAAGAAGATCAGGCAAGGTGTAACACAACATGACACAGACTCATACAAAATCTACTCTATAGAAATACAGAACACATCTGTAAAAAGACTTTCCACAAATCAACCACTCTTAAATGATGTTAAGATTTTTTTTACATTTTTTGTTTGTTTTTGTTGATTCACCAAACATTAAAATGTGGGCTTGATATCTTTTAGAATGTCACATCTGATGACCAGTGTTTGATGACTCAGACCACTGGTAGAAGTTCTGCTGGCTGCGACATTTAACTTTGCTAACTTAAATCAACTCAGCTGTTAGAGTACAAACACCAAAAGTGTGCAACATAAATAGCACTATATAGTGCTATTTATGCTAATTCATTGTTTTCTATTGTTTAATTAGTACTAAATAGTGCAAAGTATTGCATGCTTTTAGTGTTTGTACTCTATCAGCCCAAGACACATGGCAAATTTAGCACATGTACATAACATGTTCGATTGATCAGGGTCTTGGGTTATCTTAGACCAGTCTAGGCTAAACAAATATTGTTCTTTTTCTGCTTACATGTACATGTACTTGTACAATTTCTTTTTTCTTTGAAGGAATTGATTCCAGTGATTCTGTGTACAGCAATTCACCATCCTGACATCAAAGAAAGAGATGGTTTAATGCACATGCTGTTTAACCTTATTAAAAGACCTGATGAAGAACAGAGGTAAACCAATTATATTTACCAATGAATGCATCCATATAATACTAATATGTACATAATCTATAGATATCCTAACTTTCTTTTCTCAGACAAATGATCATAAATGGGTGTGCAGCATTTGCCCAGGTTGTTGAGGCATCTCGTGTTGAAGCTGAGCTCCTCCCTCAACTTTGGGAACAGGTGTGGATTTCATTATTTTGTTTTTGTTTGTTTGTTTGTTTGTTTGTTTATAATTTGTTTGTTTGAAAACTAAAAGTAATAGCAGGGGCGGATCCAGGATTGTCTTCAAGAGGAGGTGCACCGTCTTCAGGAGGGGGGTGCACCATCATATAAATTGGAAACTGCCGAGAGGATATATTTAAACAATATTGAGAATAAAGGACTCAAAATCGTCTCAGGAGGGGGTGCGCACCCTTGCACCCCTCCCCTAAATCCGCCCCTGAATAGTGTCATGTGGAACCAGAACACCTCAGAACCTGCTCACTCAAAATCTCATATCACAACCATCTTTGTACAATAATATTAGATCTCCATATCTCGAATGGCATCCCTGTAGACCCCCATCAATTCTACAATGCACTTACTGTTTACATCGTTTAACAGATAACTCATAAGTACCACGAGAGACGATTACTTGTAGCAGAAGCATGTGGAAGCTTTTCACCTTATCTACCCGTAAGTAACTTTTTTTGACATCATACAATTCATCGATACATAATTATGACACGGGTGAAAAACGCATTGCGCATGCTCGAAAATTCGGCGGGAATTCGTAGACACGTTTGTGTTTACAAGTAAAAGTACTGTCGATTCAACCGTCGTGTAATGCGAAATTCTCGTGTATTTGACCTGGGAAATAGGACAACCAAAGCGATGTTTTAGGGAAAAAATAAGAACTAACTTTTCACGGACAGCCTTAACTTTCAAGGTTTGCTAAACCTCTAATGGTTTTATTTAAAACTTCCGAGTTTGCGCAATGCGTTTTTCACCCATTTTCATGATTATAATATTCACGATATTATGCGCAAGCGGATTGGCTGGCTGCCATCTTTACATCAAAGAACACACAAACATGGTCGAAACAAGTGTCAAAAATATATTATAAAAGTAGAAAGAAAACGCCCGCTTGTAGTGATATAAACTCAAAAATTATTTTATAAGAAATACTCCAACAAATTAAACCATTTAAAAGAATTAAGCAAAAGACTATATTTTAAAAACAAATTAATTAGTATTAAACATAACATAAAAGAAATTTGGAGGACAATAAATTCAATAATTAAGCTAAAGTCCAAAGGATCTTATATCCCAGAAAAAATTATCAAGGACGGTATCCATATAGTTAATCCCCTTGATATAGCTAATAATTTTAATATTTATTTCAGAGATGTTGGCCCTAACTTAGCAAGTAAAATAAGTCCAAGCACTAACTCTTTTAGAGATTACCTCTTGCCTTTATCATCAGCAGATAGTTTCTTCGTTAACCCTACTTCTCCTAAGGAGATAGACTCCTTAATATCTTCACTTGATGCATCGAAAGCGCCTGGTCCCTTGGGAATTCCTATAAGTTTAATAAAGATAGCAGGTCCACATATAAGCTTACCCTTGAGTAAAATTTTTAACCTATCTTTTTCATCGGGTGTGTTTCCAGAAAAGCTAAAACTTTCAAGAATTATTCCACTTTATAAAGGAGATTCAGTCCATGATCTATCTAATTACCGTCCTATTTCTCTTTTGTCACCCTTTTCGAAAATCTTAGAAAAGCTGATGTACACCCGTTTATCATCTTTTCTTGATAAAAATTCTGTTCTTTTTAAATATCAATTTGGTTTTAGAAAAAACCATTCAACTTCACTAGCTATAGCGGAGATAGTTGATCATATGTTGAATGCTATAGACAAGGGCCTCTATACATGTGGAGTTTTTATTGATCTCTCTAAAGCTTTCGATACTGTTGATCGTGATATTCTTATTTCTAAGATCTCTCATTATGGTATACGGGGTCGTGCATCAAACTGGTTCAAGTCATATTTATCGAACCGCTCACAATATGTTGATCTTAACGGGGTTCATTCATCTGTTACTAACTCAGTTTGTGGAGTCCCTCAGGGATCAATCTTAGGGCCTTTGTTATTTCTTATATATGTTAATGATATGGCTAACTGTAGTGATATAGTAAGTTTTCGACTTTTTGCCGATGATACCAATATATTTTTGAAGGGCATCAATATTCCTGAAATAGAAGATTCAATGAATACTGAGCTTGATAAATTGTCTGATTGGCTTAGAGCTAATAAATTATCTTTAAACTTAAAAAAATCAAAGTATATGATTATTTCCTCATCTAGGAAACCGTTCCAAAGAATAAATATTAAGCTTGATAATACTCCATTAGAGTCAGCCGATTCGATTAAATACTTAGGAATTTTGATCGATAAAAATCTTACATGGTGTGATCATATCAATACTATTTGTAAAAAGATTGCCAAAAATACTGGTATCTTGTCAAAATTAAGACACTATGTTGACTTGGAAACATTACGTAAAGTGTATTTTTCCTTGATTTACCCGTATCTTCAGTATGGCGCACTTACATGGGGCAATACGTATAAAACCCGATTACATCAACTGAACGTTTTAAACAATAAAGCAATAAGACTGATAACTTTTTCACACTTTCAAGCTCATTCTCCACCTTTATATAAATACCTTCAAATCCTACAATTAAAAGATATTGTATTTGTTCAAACTGCTCTATTTATGTACAATTATGTAAATGAGAATCTTCCTCAGGCATTTTCAAAATATTTTTCCTCCTCTTCAGAAATTCATTCTCATAACACACGTTATTCTTGTCACAACCTCTATCTTCCGTCTATCGCAACTAATTATGGTAAATTTTCTTTAAAATTTGCTGGACCTAGTGCTTGGAGTTCCATTGATGCTTCTACTAAACAGTTACCAAAGAAATTATTTCTGAAAACAATCAAGGAAAAGTGCTTGGATTCATATATTTAATTATTTATTTAACCATACTTTAATTACTTAATTACATATATTTAGCTATATATATCTTTTCATACTAAATATTATTTACAATCTGGAATTCTCCTATATTTGATTTCATAATTTAATACAACTTATTTATTATCATATTTAATTTATCTTTTTTTTCTAGTGTGATCTCATCTACTGGGGAGTTGGCTTTGAAAACTTTTAGTTACTCCAACTCTCCGGCACATCAACTTTTTTCTTTTTATATACATTTAAATAAGTCTATACATATATTTAATATATTTAATAATAATGTATATTGTAATTATATTATTTAAAAGAGTGCAAATAAAGAATCTATCTAATCTATCTATCTATGAAAAATGTAATTTAAAAGAAGGAGAAACACTCAGCAATGTCTAGAGGGCGTGTGGGTGTTGGTGGGTGTGTTGAGCAACCTACAATGCACAATGCAACATACAATGTAAAACGGAGCACTGATGAAGAGAGGGGAGTAAAATGAGCGCACCGTCGACCTCAAGTTTATCAGTTACTCAAATTACTGTCACGAGTTATCGACGTAAAATATGGTCGCTTTACTTTACTTTACTTTATAATTTAAGTTATTATATTTTAAGAATAAAATAATTGAGAAGAAGGTGCTGCCTTGGCAATGACATCTGCAAATGTTGAGACCTATTATCCATTCTATCTGTAAATTTTATGTGCCTAATACATTATATTGATTTTTGAATAAGGACACAATTCGTTCATCACTGGTTTGGTCCATGATCAAACAAATGCTAGCAGATGATCGTAATGAGGAAGTTCGTGAAGCTGTCACCAAGAGCTTGGGTCTTGTGTTAGCTGACATGACAACTAGCGATAAGTACGAACAGGTATGAACTGACTTCAAATAGATGAAGCATTTATCGAGGAAGTTGAGAAGAATTAACTAAACCATTGATTCTTGTCTCGAAGCCTGGGTAACTCGTGGATTGCATTTTCACGATCGACGAACCTCCGCAGACTAAGTATTGCATTTCTCACCGAGATGTGATGTCGTCTATCATTTTGACGTTTTCAGTGGACATTTTAAGATGTATTAATTCCTTTGGAGCATAGTGTAATCTCATTCTTTTCAAAAGAAGGACCAAAGAAATCGAAACCAGTGTTATTCCTTGGTAGTGTTATTGTAAAAAACTGTCATTGTATTTGTTGTTTGTTATAGGCTCATGAACTACTGATGCTAACACTTAGTGATGCAACAGAACGAGTTTCACAGGCATCACAATCAGTGTTACTGCCTTCTCTTGCTGACTGGGCCATGGATTTAGACAAACTCGACTCACATTTAGCTCCATCGATACTGAACAAGATTGAATGCGCTTTAGATGTAAGTATACAACTATTGCTGGGTTTCAAACAGCTGATTGAATCTCATTATCTGCCTCAAATGATGGTCAAACATTGACCACCATGTGCTTTCAACCAGAGAATATTCTAGTGCAGAAAGCAAACATTAACAAGTCCGATATGATGAAGATTTTTCATTAACTCAGACTCGCTTATAAAGCCTGAATCCCTTTAGTAACAAGAACTTAAGCATGAGCTATATGCGGTCGTGTTTTTTGTTTGTTTGTTTGTTTGTTTGTTTGTTCCTGTAATTGTTTGTTTGTTTGTTTGTTTGTTTCTGTAATTGTTTGTTTGTTTGTTTGTTTGTTTGTTTGTTTTTCAAATCTATGAAGTGAATACAACGCCCAGTCCACATACACCCATTTCAAAAACCGTTGACAGCCGCAGATCTGAATCCGACAATAGCTGGAAATGTTGATGTATTCTGGAAAGCTGAATGATGGAGTTTGATGTAATATTGGAATTTAAGTCAGTTATAAGTTTCTTGTTATGAGTTAAGAGTTCCTTTCTTGCACCTTTTCGTATTTTAGTCAGGAAGCACAAAATCAAAACAGTTATGTTCCGTCTCAGATTAGGTGTACAATGCTTGTAGCAGTACTGATAACACTGGTGAAGAGAAGTTACCCATGTTCATACCGTGCACGGGTCGACGGGCTTCGTCCGTTCCCTTCAGTAATATTAGAAAACAAATATCATAGTTAACTCTTTATTTGTGACAGGACTTTGCACACATACTGGACACTCCAGTGACCATAGAAAATGAAGACCAAGTCAATAAAACATTGGATAACATCAGGGTTCAAATCTGTCGATTTTTAGACGTATTTACATCAATTATACCCGCAATGTTCGCTAATGTCTTACGAAAAGGTACTCTAAATGGATTGATGACTTCTGTGATGTAATTTACTCAGAGTATATCTCTTCAGTTGAACTAATCTCGTATGAGCACAAATTATAAAGCCAATGTACAAGAAAGTGTTTTATAAAAATTGGTATAATATTACACGTGCTCTGATTGGTCGAGAACCATGTGTGATTACAGTATACACGCATAGATGACGTCACTGAATCTTACGCGCACTCTGATTGGTTGAAATGTATTTTTACGAATATTATGTTAAACAAATAGATTCCATTTTTTCCGTGAGTCTGTACTCTAACAGATGCACAGAAGAAGTCAAAATGTGGTCAGTGAGAACAACATTCATGCCAACTTATTTGTTCTCAGCGCATTTTGACATCATCTGTGCATAAACAAGAGGCACAAAAATTCTATATGAATATGATATTTCTTGATTTTTCAGCAAATTTTGCGAAGAAACACGAAGACGTCCAAAAGTATGACGTAGAAGGTATGTTTTTTTCTAAACTTTTTGCTTCTCGATGTTCACTTTTTCCTTTACATTATTAAGTACATTTTTGCAGTGGAGTTCGACCGTTTTCTTCCCGCCACCTCTCCTCTGATGGACTTAGAAGTCATCATTGGCAGTAGTCAGTTATTGGCCTTCCTTGTTCGGCGATTTGATAAGCACGTGACGTCGGAGGACTTTAAATCATGGGACGCGTTACTATGGATACAGTCGAAATGGTAAGAAACACAAGAAAATGGAAACCTTTTGTTATGAGCAATCACCATGGACAACCCACCAAATGACGTCATCGTTGTTATCGTAATTATGATGATGATGATGATGATGAATTTGTCTTATCTGTTTTCAGTATCCCAAAAGCTATGTGAGATCGCTGGTAAGTTCCTTGAGCCATGTATTCTTTTGTGGACTTTACTTTATTATCATCTATTTAGCTTTTGGTACTTTCATAATTTCTGAAAATGTATTTGGTTGTTTTGTCAGGACGAATTCACAGTTCTTTGATCGACTGCCTACAGAAATTAATGGTTTTATTTCGTACGTTATGTATTACATTTGGTCAACCATATTCACACAATAGGGTAAGTTTTGAAGTGTCTTACAGCCTGCATAGCCGCCCTCGTGTGTTCCCTCTTTCAATATGAAGAAGTCATAATTAAGCTGTAATTAATGTTTGCATGAGGTGCAGATGAGTTCATTCTCATTCTGAGATATCTAGAACATTTCGCGACTGAGTATTTTGGTATAAAGTTATATCGAAAGTTAAGACTGTTTTATTGGATGTCTACAGATTAAACCAAGTTGTATCGATCGACTTGACAATGTCAAGGTTTGTAGAGGTAAGTACCAGAACAACCATGTGGTCTTTAGATGGGAGAACGCGGGCCTTCTCGGATAAGGACGTTAAACCGTAGACCCCACAAACATTTATATGGAGACGTTCCAGTAATAAAGTCAGCCTGCGGGATTAGCGATTAAACTACCGGTGAATGAGGCCTTAAAATCATGTATTACAACCAGTAGTGGAGCTACTTTAGCAGGTGCTGGGATATACTAAAATTCAAACGAGTTAGCGTTTCATCCTGCGATCATTTTGATTGCCATGGTAGATAGAAAATAGATTAGTGACTAAAATTGGAAACTTTCACGACACTTTTACCAGTGCAAGTCTCAAGTCTCAAAAGCCTCTACAAAAGTAGAGCTTAGAGGGGTGTTATTAGTGGATGACTTGTGTTAATATTAGCATTAGTATTTGTAGGAATGGTTGAGATTATTGTAGTATTATAACTTGTTCATTTGTTGTATCATTCAGAGGAAGAAGATGACACCAAGAGAGAGAACACCCTTTCAAGTGCGTCAATACCTGTTCTTGCTGTTGGCGTCTTTGGGTCTTTTGATGAGGTTAATTCACTGATCTCCTTTAGCTTGAACTTTTCATTTGGCACTCATTAACTAACGAGACCATTATGTTTGTAGGAAGATGATAAAGCCCAGTTAGCTGTCATTTTACGTGATTCTATTATCGCACTAGCACAGAATTCTCTTCCACTTCATGGTCCCATACTCATTTACCAAGAACTCAGGTATAACGTGTACCTTTTATTATATATTGGTATACTACGCGCGCTCTCATTGGTTGAGAGCCGTGTGTTATTACAGCACAATATACTCCATTTTTCCATGGGTCTGTACTCTAATAGATGCACAGATGACGTCAAAATGTGGACGTGAGAACAACAGACATGTCACTCGACTTCATCTCGTGGCTTACTTTTTTTTTTTTTTTGTTCTCACCACATTTTGACGTCATCTACGTATTTATCAGAGTACAGACGCACGGAAAAATGGAACAAAAGAATGAGAGTGTCTGATTGAGTGGATGGATAGGTATACTGTGGATACAATCACTGACTCACCGTTCAACCCTAATCATTCCTATTCATATTGTTTCAGTGCGTACTCAACATATCATCAACTATTAATTGGTGTTCTGTGGGAAATAGTCGTCTATCAAGATCCTGTAATAAGATGTTCAGCTGGTGAACTCTTTATGGTAAAGTACATTGAATGTTACTTTAAGGCGTGGTATTATTTTGTTACAGTGTCTACTATTGGCTAATAGTTCATACGTTATTAATAGGTTCTAATAAAAGGTGTTGATGTTGATACTATAAGTCGACATGTCATACCAGCACTTGTAACATTAGCGTCTGACTCACACATGTAAGTACACACTTGTAGATCGTTCATGAATAACATATCTTTGCTTTGACTCTCGCGATCATTCCTTGCTTTGCCTTGCCCTGCTGTACTCTGCAGTTTCTCTTACCCGGTTGGCCCTGTTAATTCCTTCTGTTAATTCTTTGTCCCGTCAACTGCAATGACATAATGTTCTTTACGTTGCTTTGGTCTGTTGTACGTTGTTTTTCCTTTTCTTGTCGTACCATACTGTTCCTTGCCTCGACTTACATGTTCATACTCTTGCGTCCCTTATAATTTCTTTCATTCAATTCCTTTTCATTGTGTCATTCACTGACCTAAGTTTGTGGTGCTTTAAACAGGTCTGTACGAACAGCATCAATCCCTGCATTTGGCTCAATTTTAGAAAACGTCACAGACAAAGTTGTAAGCAATCTTGTGTTATGTTAAATGCATCCTCGGCGAACCAGGGCGAAACGGGAGGGGGAGGGGGAAGAAAAGGGACAGGGGAAAAGGACGCTCCCCGTCCTCTTTCCCCATGCCCAGGGTCCCCGAGGATGTGTTAAATGTTGTTCGTTGGTTTATAATCAATATCGTACTTTAGACGTCGAGTAGGTTTCGTATGACTGTGCAGTCGGAACGATCACGATCACGGCACGGGACGTTCACGACATAGTCACGACACGGTGCGGTTCGTTTATACGCATACGAAACCTGCTCTAACTATCTCGTAAAGTGCAAAAAAAGACAGGCACTATCGATGAGAAGCATACATCACAGAGCCTGTATGTTCTAATTGTTTAATAGAGATACATACATACTTGTTGTCTTCAGATACTCGACAAAGTGTACATGCAGTTTAAATCCTTCATCGAAGATCCTCAGTACAGAAACCAGCATGTATTACAATTAACTTTAATTCGAACATTTGGTAAAGTTGGGCCTCATTCTGAACCACTGTTTAGAGATAAAGGTAACAAATGATTTCTCCATCTTTGCTTATTTCATTTTATTGTATGATTATCTTAATAAATCTACATGACCTATCGTTTGAAGACAGACATTTGTAAGCTGGTATACGCCTTTGCTGTAAGAAGCTAAATGCGTGCCCCTCTTTTTTCTGTTTCTCCCCCACCCCTCCCCCCTCCTCCCCTCCTCCGTCTTCGTTTCCCTTCTTGCCTCTCTCTTTCTTTCTTTATTCACTGTCGACACTAGCGAAAAATGTCTGCGCATGCGTGTACATTAGGATGTTTTCTTAAGAGCTGTCTGAGTTTTAGCTTGAAATGAAATGCTCGTATTCTCGGAGTATACAGAAAATTTCTTTGTATACTTTTGTGAGACAAAGATATTGTATTAATATGACGACATGATGAATATATTACACAAACTGCGTGCTACATAGGTTCTCCCGTCTTCGCTGTCTCCTTTCTGGCGATGGGGACGTAAGGTGATAGTTGCCTGTGGTTATGTTTATGTTGCTTTTCAAACTGCTTAGACATGCTCCGTAATCGATGTTAGAAACATAGACTTGTTTATGTCAATGCATATTTCTTCATGTAGTTATTCTTAGTAGACTTGTTTATGTCAATGCATAGAGTGATTTTCATCGGACTGTGAAACAATTACCAATAGTCAGTGTTTAATAGTGTCTAATAGTTGTATTGCAACAAAAGAAAACAATGGGTGCAGAGTCTATTAGTGTCTATTAGCTTAGTAACTATTTCACAGCCCGATGAAAATCACTCTATTTCTTCATGTAGTTATTCTTCCGAGACTAGCAGCAATGGCGTACATGAACAACCATTCAGAGAACGATGACATGCGTAAAGAAATCGCTCTTGAACTTCTTGAAGCTTATGTGTCATTAACATGTTGCTGTATCCTTGAAACAAAGTTTATTGACGAACTACCGAAAATAATAAATGTTGGGTCGTTTTACTTGCAGCAAGTGTAGCACAGTTGGTTAGTGCGTTCTCTTTTGACGCGAGAGGTCCCTTCACAGGTATCTTCACATGTAATTTCACATGTGAAACGACGGCACATTCTAGTTCATCGTTGATTATATATTAAACAGAATATTACATGTACGCTTGGAGATACGAATTTCATCTTCTCGTGTTGATTATCTCTGAGAAATCAACACTCGAAGACAAAATTCGTATCTCCGCGCGCCCATGTAATATCCTCTATTTACTTTTTGGTGAAAATAAAGAAATAATCTCAGATATTTCTCACCAGAAAAATTGAAAGTTAGACCTTAATCCGTGCACCTTCGTCAGTGATCTTGCGTGTAGACTCGGTTTGAAGACCTCACTGCAGCGCGCTCTGGTGATCGGGCTTGGTTAAATGAAGATTTTGTCAACTTTTAAATGAGTAAATATGAAGTGTAATCCTTAATTCATATATCAGTTATTGTGGTCGATATACTAAATGAACATGTTATCCCTGGTCTACGGTGTGTCCAAGACGATATTTTTGCCTTGGCACCAAGTTATGAGGTACAAACACACTAACAACTTAAATCCGCTTTATGGAAGCCTTTTATTGATAATATATAAACCTCTTTATTATATCTTCTTTGAAAGGACTGTTTCCTACAATTTGATTGGTTCCCTGTAGGACTCCTTTAGACTAATGGGGGACTTGCACCAACTGGTCACGTGACCCTATATCAAGCAGCACCGTCAAAATGAATGCCAGAAATAAAAAGAGCACCTCGATATTAGTAAAAGTGCAAAGTTTCAGTTTATAAGATGAATAATTTAAGAAATAACAGCAAATTCAAGATTAGATATTTTCTTAAGATTCATTCGGAAAACGGCGTTTGATGGCACGAGCTTGCCATCCAATGCATTTTTCCAAATGAATCTTAAGAAAATATCCAGTCTTAAATATACTGTCATTTCTCCTGTATTACATCTTATGAGCTGAAACTTTGCACTTTTACTAATATTAAGGTGCTCTTTGTATTTCTGGCATTCATTTTGATGGTGCTGCTTGATATAGAGGAGATAGGGTCACGTGACCTGTTAGTGCAAGTCCCCCATTGTGGCACCGATTTTCTTTAATGAGCGCAAAATTTCCTATAATTAACGAGGCTTGCAGCTCTGCTCGGTTTATTAACCACTGTTTGATCTAATTTTTAAAGGCATTGTTGTGAAGTAGTCATAAAGAGACAGTAGTTATATCCCCCATTATAAGCCGTAGAATAGGGGAGGGGTGGTCACTGCATTCCCAGATGACGTCACGTCAAAGTCCATTCATTCCTTTTTGTTGTAAAAGGACTATCATGTCGATGGATATTGATCATGTGATTGTTTTTAATCCCCTGATATCAAGATGGTTATACTCCATTGGCACTTGACTCACTGTAGTAAATTGCATTCTTTTTTGTCAGGAAACTGTATCTGTTTTACTACGAGAATGCGAAGCAAAACTCGAAGAGAAGACTGATCTAAAGTAAGTTTGTCCGCGTTTCTTTCATTTTAATTTCACTCACTGTACACTAACTACGGTTGTTTTTAGCATGCCACCAACAGGGCAGTCTCATCTTGGCCGTGACTTGAAAAACACCTTTATGAGTGGATTTAACAAGCTGATGGACGCTTCACACAAACCTAAAATGTCTGATATTTTTAAACGTAAAGAAAGAACAGACTCGATGAAATCGATGTAAATTACTAAAGTCTCAACCAATGAAATCACCAGTCACTACAAAATATATCGGCTAGCGTCACATATATCCCAATACCACCCTGGCTAGTTCTACCACTGAAATCAGAAATCGTTCTAAAATTAACATAAGTCAAACTGGACCAATGAAATTACTCAGTTTCAGTACAGTTGACGAATCAAATTATTAATTAGTAAACCAACAATGCTATACTGTAGTATTTGCTAAATGCTAGTCAAGAGTGGTTTTCATAAAAACGAATAGTTCATGAAGTGTAACAGTCAAATGTCAGCAAAAGAAGTCGATGAAATTAGGGTCTAGTAATGCGTATTAGTTTAATCTCTATTTCACGGGTTTTTGAAAGCCACTCGTATTGACAATCAAATGATTTAATCAGAGCAGTGAACTAGGATTATTGGCCATTGTAGCTTATGTTATAATTTGTATACTACACGTGCTCTGATTGGTTGAGATTCGTGTGATTACAATACACATGCACAGATGACGTCACAGATCTTGTGCTCGGCTTGTCGCGGTGTACTTCGTTTTCACCACATCTTGACGTCATCTCTGCATCTATAAGAGTACAGACGCATAGAAAATGGATTTTTTTGTTAAATAAACCATTTCATTCAGTTTTTTTTTAATCCTATGTAAACCAAACAAAAGTTATTATTCAATGTAATATAAATGATGCAGCAAAACTTAAAAGATACTGACAATCCACGTACAAGAAAGAAGCTGCTTTCTTTTTAGGATGGATTGTTGGTTCGTAATTTCCGGCCCCAATGTGGCTAGTACTCGGGTAACCTTCGAAAAGTTTCGGACAGGTTTCGAGATGGTTCGTAGAGCGAACTTAATAAACCCAAATTTCAGTAAAGCAATTCAAACAGTTGAAGCGAGTGCTGAACAATACGTTTTACAGTTTGTGAAGATAATTTTATAAAGAATAATGGATGGTTTCATTGAGAAATATATAATAAAAACGTGTAGCAAATTAGAGCTAAAAAGATTGATTAGTTATTAATTATTAAACAAAGGATGTTAAACTTACAACTAGTGATTGTTATCAATCATACATTGAAAGGTGATGCAATTAAAGACAAAGCTAAGTGTGATTGGCACTGACTCGCCTAAAACCATGTTAATGTTGAGCTGAGTTTATAGTGCAAAATTTTCAAGAAGAAATACTGTAGAACGAAGCACCAGACAAGCGTTTCACGAAGTGTGGGTAACTGAGTACTCGTTAAGTGATATGGAACAAACATATCGTTGTTCTAAACGAATGCTTAAAAAACAAGATTTTGGCTTTATCTGACTAGTATTCGTCAGTCACGGCCTACCTATATGCTTTATGAAAGGGGACTGAACCAGGAAAGTTAAATCATTACAAATGGAAATATGCAGGCGACTGTTCTAAATGATTTGCATCTCCCATCAAGGTAAACCTACGTGTATGACGAACTCAGTTGTCCATTACACGGCTTGACTTTCCCAGAATTCACTGCGATTCAGCGCGCAAGCGAGGATTAAAGCAAGCCATGGATATACTCAAGGAGGATTGGCAGATCTTCCCATAATGCTTTGCGCACAACTTATATTATCACTTTTTGCTGATCACGTGATCA
The DNA here is from genome assembly GCA_029948255.1 of Telmatactis stephensoni. Classification (NCBI taxonomy): domain Eukaryota; kingdom Metazoa; phylum Cnidaria; class Anthozoa; order Actiniaria; family Isophelliidae; genus Telmatactis; species Telmatactis stephensoni. The sequence continues at coordinate 314,342 of JALIZF010001840.1, read as the reverse complement.
GTCATTTGGCGATGGATTTCTTAGAGATAGGAGCTCGTAAGTCGAAAGCATTTATGGACAAAACCACAATAATTCTGCATTGCCTTGATTATGGACAGACGCAAAAGGTTGTTATCGAAAGTTGTCTATGTTTAGAGGTAAATACCGTCATTGGTCACAAGTTTTCCTGAGAAAACAGCCGAAACTGGAGGTTTTTTGTGTTCCCTTTTACAGACCTTTACATCAAAACTAGTCAGCGAGAGTCATACAAAACTATCTTCTATGGCTTTTATCAAGAACGATCAAATTGTGTTGTTTTTATGATCAAAACTAATAATATTCTCAAAACTTGGACAAAAGTGTTCGTACTTTTGACTAATCAGTGTGACTCAAGAAGCGGCGTTTTTGACAATAGTTTGACAACTTTCATCGAAGAACAGAATCTGGCAGAAATTATGCTGAGCAAAGAGTTTTCTGTTTTTATATTAAATGGAACTATGACTCGAAAAAAGACGAAACGGTAAAATATAAGACCATATAACTTACAGTTCTTCAAGATTTGCAAGTCTTTACGTGCTCTTCGATGAATCAGGCAGCGTTAAACATGGTGAATTGAAAGCCGTGTTTTTGGCTGAAGCTGAAGTTTGAAAGAGGCTTACAGAATGAGGATTTTGCTGGTAAACGAGAAGCTGTCGATTTGAATTATCTATTGGCTGTTTACCAATAGCTTGTGTTAAAACATCTCTTCACTGGCGTAGTTAGATTTTTACGAATAATGTACAAGTTGTCTCGTGGCGACGGTCAAGTTTGGAAATCTTCGGCTTCTGTACATTGTACATGTCTTTGTACGTAAGTAAGAAAAAAAACTTTGTTTAATTTAAATGACTGGCGTCGTTTGAAAATTAATGCTCAACCAAGTCATTTTCTTTGAATATTTACACTTTTTTGCTTGTGAAACTCAGTTTGTATTGTTTGTAAATTAAACTAAAATTGGAAAGATGGAAAGTCTTTTTTTATATCTTTAAGTTTTGGTTTCCTTACTAAAGTAAAATTTGTAGCCACACAAACTCATTCGTCAGAAAACCATGTCTTTATCGGTGAAAGCCATTTAGTTATCAACTCCATAACTCGAAGATAGCTTTAATTCCTTAGCCGAGGTTTTGCCCTTCCCATCAACCACACGTCATATTGGCTTTCTTGTTCATAGTTCTTCAACCGTAAAAGGGCAATGTTCATGTCTTTTGTTCATCACAAAAACATGGAGCCCTTTGGAGCCCTTTCTAAAAATTAACATCCAAATTTCTTCTTCTATCAGTTAATAAGGGTATTTTTCCTATATGTTCAATTTTTCAAGCTGATTTTTACTTATTTTGTTGGGTTATTTGTCACTGTCCCGGCATTTTCTACAAACGGTGAAAAAACCGATAATTCAAAGCGACGAAAAAAATCAACAAAAACAGATCACGATGTTTTAAAGTTTTCTGAAATGGAAAACACATGTTAGAGAAGGTTTTCTTGCATTTCTCTTGTCTATTTTTCGCCAAAAAACGATAAAAAAACAACTTCAAAAACCAAATCTCAACCACAGAATCAGCTGTTCCAATTTATTCACTTCCGGTCACTACGGTAATTTGTGCGCAAAGCTTCATGGGAAGCTCTGCCAATCCTCCTTGGATATACTGATAAAGTACATAAGAAGGGCGAATGGGGAAATTCTCTGGAGTTTCTTCTACTTATATATGACAACATAATCAACGTTTTCTTCGTATAAATGCAAGAAATGCACGTAAATTAACCCATAATTTGACGGGCCCGTTAAGTTATTTCGTTTCCAGAAAGACCCGATAAGGGCCATGAATTTCGGGAAAAGTTACGGGAATGTGCGAGCACCCGTAAACTTGCCTGTAAAATCATAGAAATTGAAAATAATCTACACTTCGAGAAACACCAAACTTTTTCGGATAAGTTAACAGGCCCGTAAAGTCATCGGGTCTTCCGAGAAACGGGCCCCTAATTATCTCGCTTGCGCACAGAAAATTGTAAACTATTCTAGAAAAAGTGTATTATTCATGTTTGCGGCTAGATTTGTCAGGAGTGTCGAGCTGTTTTAGGGAGAGCCTAAGTGGGTGTATTGTTTCAATTTATCAGTTTAGATAGAAAGGGAACATATTGCATATATAGGCGGAATTTTGCTTTATCTGGAAATCTTATTTATTTAATTTTTGACTATATCGCTCAATAGTTAGAAACTTTGGGATGCACTGAGGGTATTTTTCAATTACAGGATTCTGTGTTCTCTCGGTCAAAGCTTACCCAATTTTCCGCTGAAATGTGAGCCATGGCAGCGCTTGTAGACCACGCCCAAACCGACTGTATTTCAAAGAGTGCCAGATCCCAAACACTTGAGATAAAAATAATCCTTTCTCAGTGCAATTCTGTGGATAAAACAATGGTCGTGTCTTCTCCCTCCCTGAAAATTCAAAGCGTTTCTCGTGCAAAATTAAACATGTTTTGACTTCCAAATTGCACCTAAATGTGAGTTGCCTGTAAGTGGTCTGCCAGGCGCCAGGATAATTGTAGATTATTATATTTTATATCATTTTTAATTTTTCATAAATACTCTGCCAGAATACGTATCAAAGGTTCAACTTAGATTAATCGAATTAAGAAACTAATATATGGTCGGCACGTATTATTTGCGACTTTTGGAGATTCAGGATCTCAAAAACAATACTTTTAAAAAGTGAGTCAAGGTGTTTTCATTTCGTAAAGTAGGTGGCAAGACTTTTACTTATTTATAATTTTGGATGTTAGTAATCCGCAAATATTGAAGATGAACTTTTAAAAACATTAAGATAATGGAGTGTTGCATTCATAGAAGTGGGTAGTGCTACAGCATGCATATTTAATGCGAAGACCAATATCGGAAATTGCTCTTAAGCTACTTGATAGGGGATCATATTCGATTTCGTGATATGATACTTGCAGAAGACTCTGGCAAGCTCTCAACTGAATCAAGCATTTTTACAGTTTTCAGGTAATTCATCCGCTTTAACCTTTTTTATTGTAAAAAAACTCATGTTGGTAGGTTTGCTTGCCTTTTCCATTCATCATTGTCTGACTGACAGCGGCAGAACTCACAGGAGCTGTTTGATTACTGTTTGCATTTTAAACTTTTTGTATGTGTACTTTGAATCAGTTTGACAAGACAAGGAAACTAGACAGAATTAGAAAGCAGTATCAGTTTCCATATTTAGTTTTACTTTAACTGCCATTTTCCCTATAGTCTGTTTTTCGAATACCATGTTTGTCGACCTCGTCTTTCAGTTCAAAGTGAAACCGCCTTTCGCCGACGAGCAGCTGCGTGCTGAGGGCGACAACTGTATATTACTGCTGTAACAGAATACATTATTAAGTTTTCCATGAGTTTGTTTTTGAATTGAAAAAAAGTTATTAAACAAGATGAAATTTTATTTGTATTTTCAAGAAATTTTCATTTCCGACTTTTCTCAGTAATCAACGCTCAATGTAATACTTGCAGTCCCGGTTTTTGCAGTTATTGATGAACACAAAATCATTTTAAATGCAAAAATAACTGTTTAGTTAATGAGCTTCCATTTAATGCGTCACTGGATAACGTACGTATAATCGTGTATAAATCATGCAACTCAAAAAACAATTGACAAAAAGCGATCAAATCTTGATGAGGAGTTACTACGTCTTCACTACATCAGGTTGAACGTCATCTGTTCAGCTTTTGATGTGCGATTGCAGTTCTAATGTTTACTTTCACGTCAACGCAGTTCTTTCTGCTCATCAACTTTATTTACAAAGCCCCAAAACAGGTGAAACCTTCAACTTATTGATTATGTATAGAAACAGATAGAAACGACAAGAGCTGAACAAGAGAGCAGACATTAGGTTGACCTGGAGATCTTTGTCACGAATCGACGAGCGACATTCTGACAGCTTTATCGTTGTGCAGGTTCAATTGGTGTGCTGTTGTGAAAAAAGGTAAAATTGTACTTTGCGATAAGAAAATTATAAATTAATCCTCATTTTTGACCCAGTATTAATGATATTCGATCAAACCCATCACACACTCAATATATAAAAACATGTGTACATAGTTCTGTTCTTTGATATCGGAGATTAATTTACTGATCAGATGGACATTTTAGAACGATTTTCTATTCTAATATCGATTGAAGTCTAGATATTTCCAAGTGCTGCTATAAACGGCATATTATAAGATAAGAACACATCAACCACACGTGAACCGTACTGGTTTTGGTATATTTTCACGATATATATTAAAAACTCCTCATAGGATATTTAAATTTGCGCGTCTTAATGAAATATATTTGATATTTGTCGATTCAGAGAAATCAATTAGTTTTACTGACATTACACGTGTAAACGGAAGCTGAATTATGAAAGGAAATGAAATATTCATGTCATACGTTAAAAACAGTTAATCTGAAGAATTGTTTTCATAATCGGTTGTACTGTCGGCAAAAAGCACATGCAGGCAAACCACAGTTCAAGGTGGAAATGTGTTTGAACCCCCTCAAAAATTATTTATATACATTCTTGCCCGATCCGCGAGTACATATATGTCAACTGTTTCCCGGCATCCGAATTTCTACTCGGAGTGACAGAGAGTCGTGTTCGTTATACGGTGATATACAAACATTCTAAAAATATATGCTCTAATACTGAACCAACTGAAAGAATACTGAAAGAATGTGGCCCAATAGCGAAGTAATTGTAATTTTTAATAATGCTCAAGAAGCATTGTAGAATATGGAGATATAAAAAGAAAGTGCAATATTCACAAAGGCAAAACTCCCTATTTTTCTTGTTGGTCACGTGTTTTTCCTTTAAGTGTTTGAATATATTTTATGGACAACAATTTTAGAATAGCATTTACTGAAATAAATTATCTAAGCTATAAATGGCTAACTAGTGGTCAATGACAAAATTTACAACAACAACAACACGTTTATATTTTATGTTCACTTTTTCTTGCTAAGGAGCAAGTGTAGATCAGTTCATTAGTGTGCGGATTTCGGAGCGAAAGGACCACAGGCGATTCCCAGTGACTTTACATCCTTGTTTCGACTTCTTTCCTTTCCGTGTAGCTTGAAGTAGCTTTAAATACCCTTAAAACGGAGCACTGATGGAAAGAGGGGGGTAAAGAGCGCACCATCGGCTTCCTGGAAGATGAACGTGCTGAAGGAACTTCCGACACTAAATATAGTGCTTTTCCTTTTTCCGTTGTTTATTTCTAATTTTATTATTATTATTTTTCTTGTTGTTGGGGGGAAGAGGGATTAACTCTTAAAAGGGAAGGAAGAAAGCAATAACTGCTTGTTATTTTAGGCGATAAAATGAAATCCCCAAATTAATTTTGTCTTCCGGACACAAGGTCTATCCGAGAAATGTCATAAGCAGCCTGACTTTTAATGTTATTCTAAAAAGCTTTCGCGATTGTCTTGCTAGGAGCTAGCGTGCATTGGCTTGTGAAATTAGAAGAGATTAAAGATATTGTATCAATAATTTGTCTAATTGGATAAAGCTTTTACTTTAAAGACTTCAATCACAGTGGATGTATATATGTTATTAGAAATTCACTCAAAACGGTCTCCAGACAGCTCCCAGTGCAAATGAAAAATCATTCCCCATCGTAATCGGTGCACTGACGCATTCGTCTGGAGCCATTTTTTGCGCACTGAAATATAATTTCGTTATGGCCTGTAGGGAATCAACTGTTTCCTCCCATTTTTGACCACGAAGTTTGCTGTGTTTCACGGGATTGCGTGAAAAAAGGGTCGAAGTTAACTTTCTTTTGCTGTACGTAAATCCATATGACAATTCAGTGACTTGTCTAGACGCGTGGTCCACGAGGGACTTGTATAAAAATATGATTCTAAGCTAAATCGATTATCTGTTTAATATAGGAAAAAAATTTAGGTTGCATCGATAAAATTATTTTCATTTGCTAAAAAAAATTATTCCAGAATCAGTACTATATCAAATATTTGAGGTTTAACATGTACGCGCGCACTGATTGGCTAGCGACCGTATTTATATCAGAGGATAGAGATGTTGTCCGAAAAGCAAAAGAAATAATTGGCTACGCCTCGTGTTCCTATAAAGCTTGCTTTTCTTGGCTCAAGCTTTTTCTTGGCGCTATAGCTGCATCTCCCACCTTGTTTACATCAAAATACGAGTCAACAGTCAAATTATTTTTGTCTTGAGCCGCATATTATTGAGACCATTTACCCTAGACGTTTTTTGGAATAGGTGTATTTCACGAACGCTGTTGCTAGCTCTCGCCAGACAAACGTAGCCATGGCAATGATTCCCTCGCATGGGACTACAGTCCACAGCTTGTTCGTTCGTTCGTTCGGTTTTTTGTTTTGTTTTGTTTTTGTTTTGTTTTTGTTTTTGTTTTTGTTTTTGTTTTTGTTTTTGTTTTTGTTTTTTTGTTTTGTTTTTGTTTTTGTTTTTGTTTTTGTTTTTGTTGTTGTTGTTGTTTTTGTTTTTGTTTTTGTTTTTGTTTTTGTTTTGTTTTGTTTTTGTTTTTGTTTTTGTTTTTGTTTGTTTGTTTTGTTTTGTTTTGTGTTTTTTGTTTTGTTTTTGTTTTTGTTTTTGTTTTTGTTTTTGTTTTTGTTTTTGTTTTTGTTTTTGTTTTTGTTTTTGTTTTTGTTTTTGTTTTTGTTTTTGTTTTTGTTTTTGTTTTTGTTTTTGTTTTGTTTTTGTGTTTTTTCCAAAAAGATTTCACTTCTCTTGGAAAAAAAATCTCTACTATTTTGACCACAAACATGACTGCCGTGAAATTCCTCTATAAAAGGTAATATAACCACAAAAAAGCATTCAATTTAGCTCACTGATCAGATATTTACTAAGTTCTACTCAATATCTCAGCAAGGAGAATATTAATTTCCATTGAAGTTTTTGTTTTCATTTCTTGCTATTTCTCAGCCCAAATTTCTTATTTCATTTTGCATTTTTAAGTTTTCAATGTCTCGTTTTGGTTTTTTATATAATTGTCTTCTTCGATGTAAAATTAAATCGTTAATCTTAACTACAGTTAACACGTTTTGCTGCTAGTTCAATCAGCTGCATTCCATTAAAGTTAATTAAAACTAATTATTTTATGATAAGTGTGTCACTGTAAACATAATTGGAACATCGCAGTCGAATCAAGATAGTTCTCTGATAATAAGGTAAGTTTTCGATTTCCATTGCATTTCACGCTTTCTACTGAGGCACAGCTTCACACACCTAAAAGTATATTCTCAAGGGAATGAAGAAAATTTTAAATATATAAACAAAGTGATTTAAAACTAAAACAATTGTGGACAAATTAATTTTCCCACCTAACGATACATATTCAGTGTCATTGAAAATTTTCATCTTAATTGCTCAGTACCGACCATCGGCAGGACTATTTTACTGAAACTACATGAAAGGTTTGCACTCAGTACGCTGTATAAGTGTCTTCGTTACCCGTCGATGCAAATCCCTTTGATTAGAAAATTATGATTTTTGAGTAAAGCTCTTTTTAATTAACATTTCATGTTGTTGTGAAACGGCTCTCACTTTTATCTGATGCCTTTTTCTGATATTCCTAGGAATACTATATTACTACTTGTAGAATTAATCAAAAAATTGACAAAATTGTATAAGACAAATGCTGTCGTATGAAATTTGCTCGTGTAGCTAAACGGAGAAAAACCATTTGTCATTTGCTTGCATGGAAGGCCCTTTATAACAAAAGCATTCCTGATAAAAGAAGATTGTTACAAGTTATATATTATACTAAACTGAGGTGATTTTTCGTCGAATAATTACATGTTTTTTACTGGGACAAACATATTCTCTTATTCAATGCTAACATTTAATTTTAGGATTTATCGTTTGTGTTGGGTAGGTAATCATTTATTTAAATACAACAAGGGATAAATAGAAATTTGTAGCACCATATTAAAAGAGAGATAACTTGTGGTTTCGAGCATTGACCCTTCGTCGGAGTAAAACGATGAAGGAACAAGGCTAGCGTTAGTAAGTTCTCTATTTTATAGGATGTTACAGATTTCCATTCACCCCTTATACATCGACAAAACCTAAACTAGTTTACTAGCTAGTCTCCAATTATTCGAATATCTAAATTATGTTGTTGTTTTTTACAAATTGATTATGATAATACTTCAGAATAAATTTTTGCTCAGTTCCGGAAAGAGTTAAAATGTTACACAGTGACAATATCAGTTGACTTAGGACGAAGCAATAAAATGAGAATGCTAAATCTTTTTATCCCAAGCTTATCATAATAGAGCAAACATGACAAAATGATGTTTGGGGCATTGTAGGCACTTTTGCTATATAAGTTAGTAGACCTAATGAAAAACATTTTGCACCTATAGCCTTAGAATATACAATATTTATTATCAGAATTATTATATATGTATATGCTTAGCTTCAAAGAGTGTGAAATAAAACACGGAAAAATCCGAACCTTCGGCCCCCTCCCCTAGCCCTTCTCCCTCCACCCCCACAACCCACCCCCCACCCTCCCCCCCCCCCACCCCACCCCCACCCCCCTTAGGGTCCCTACGTGGGCTACCATAAGCTTCATTGGATTGTTCAAAGTAGTGCGACATGCAGCTGTCACGACTCTCTTTTCTACTCGGGGCGGAGTATAAAATGATCCACTAAAAATATTATCTTGCGTGCACCAAAGTAATTTCCCCTATTCTGATATGATATTCTACCGCCAGCAGCATAAGTATAACTGATGATAATTGAACAACCCCGGAACAGGAAAATCTCTCGTAGAGTAATAAATAATCAAGTCAGGAACCAGATTTTATAGGAACATCACGCAAAAGTCAATATTTACAATGCTTGCCACTGAGGCGGTTGGTTCTGAACATTCGAGAAATGCCTTTTAATGACAATTGCAACTGATTTCTGATGGTTTTGTAGAATAAATCACAAAGGCACAGCAGGGTAAAGCCCTGTAGACTAGACAGTATTTAAACAGTATTTAATCATGTCTTTGCATGAATATTTATTGTCATAATAGAATGGACGACATTCTGGAATTAACTTCATTTTTTACTATATACACAGATCAGACATTCTGGAACTTCATGTTGTACTCTACACAGACATTCTGGAACTTCATTTTTTACAGGCATTTAATTTGTGTACAGTAAAACATGAAGTTCCACAATATGTCGTCCATTCTATTAGACTTATAGTTCATTTGCTACTACTTCGTCCTTTTGGAAATATCTATTGTCAGTTTAGTATGAGGCTTTTATTTTATTTTTTTTCCTGACTTCCTTAGTTCCTTTGTCTTGGAAGCTTTGAGAAACCGCTTTTTTACTGAGGAGAAAATAAAATGTGCTGGCATACTGATTTTTGGCATTATAATACACTATACAAAATTACTCGATTCTGATTGGACGAGAGGAGTACAATTATATCGTTAATTGTACTCTGTAGAGTACCTATTAAGTCGCTATGGCAACGATAGTGTATTATAAATAAAAAATCGCACGATCTTCTCGTACAATTCAGAATTAATAGTTACTCGTAATGTTTTGAAAACTCTCAAATAGGACTCGCCTAAAGGCTCGTCCTATTTTGAGAACTTTCAAAACATTACTCGTACCTATTAATTCCAAATTGTACTCAAGATCGTGCGATTTCCTATACTAATTTGGATAAAAGAGCATAATTTTTGCCGATTTTATCAATTGAACAGTGCAAGCATATATTAGGATGAATAAGCCCCTCAGGGATATTTTGATGCGTATTTTTCTGCGGAGGAGTTTTTGAACAAAGTACAGTAGGTTCTAGGCCCAGCGCTCTCCTAAATCAAGATGACTGCACATACACCCTCTCCCAGGACCAGTTTGTTAGAAAGCGATGTCGATACTGGACATTCCAGTTGCAAAATTCTCATTAGAAAACTTAAGCTTCACGTACACGAGAAACGGCAGACGGCCGAGAGGATCACATGACCTTTTTTGCGTCGGGCGTTGCCATTTAATTGCGAAGTGAGTCATTTCGCGTCAGTGCCGTAAACGCGCGCAATATAATGCTCTCGTTTAACTACCAAATGCGCATCTCCAGGCGCGAAAAAGGCTGGTCACGTGATCTTCTTTGCCATCTGCCTTTCCCGTATTCGTTAACATATTAAGTTCTCTAATATCTTAGTGAACCTAGAATTGACCTTTTAGGTCAATGTAAAGAATGAAGGATAGTCGGCTAACGATATAAATTTGTAAGTCTCCAGGAAAGACTTATAAATTTCTCGAGGAAATTTTAGCCTTTTTAAATACTTTTTCGCCGAGCATAATTCCAAAAAAATGGGAGCATAATTTGAGAAGCTGGGCATTATTTTAGAATAATTTCCATGAAATTTGAGCACTGCAAAAAGCATAAGATGCCAGTTTTAGGAGCACAATTGAAAAAAGCCTATAGCTAGTTGAGACTCTTTAGAAGGAACAATTCATCTCTCTGGCAAAAGCCTTTTCTGAGGGTCTGGATGGGGTTAACTGACAACTGACAAATGGCCCAAAATTTAACTGACAACCGACAAATGCCTTAAAATTTACGATGACAACTGACATTTGTGTAGCCTGTTTTTAACTGACATTCAACCAAAATCTGAAAAAATAGTCGTTTTTCTCCATAACCCTATCTCTCCCAGGGACAGTTGCATGTGACAAAGTTCAAGTGGATGTCAAATTGCTGAATCTTGGTCGCAAAACTGGTTTAGAAAGAAAAAATGTCATGAGAAATAAATAAAAGCCTTTGTTAATCATTAATTTCCATTTAACTGACAACTGACAAAAAGGTTAAAATTTAACTGACAACTGACATTTGCACACCCCCATCGTCCAGACCCTCTTTTCTGCAGTTTGTATGATGATTTTGTCTAGCTTTGTATAACGAACAGTAAGTACAATAAAATTTTGGTGGAACCGAAACTGCATAATAAACATCTAATTTTGCCATTTCAAACACTCAGCTGACAATTCAAAACAATACACTATATCTCTGTATGACAGGCAAAATTTAAGTGCAAATTCACATGCAATTCATATGCAAGTCCCTCACTAGTGTCTTCACTTTTTTTCACTTTTTCACCCAAACCGCTTGTTTCTGCTTGTTTTCATTTTCTGATGTATCGATTGCGTTTATCTTTTATCACAAAATGTTGTCAGGAACTTTGTTTTCATCATTTCTTCCATATGCTAGCTGAACCATCTGCACGTATTCTCAAGTCTTCATAATACTCCATGGCAACTCATTATCCATTCAACACCTTTCAACCTCGACTATTCCTTCAAGCAAGACGGCCAAGTGGCTAAGTGAGAAGTGATACACCTCTTGTAAAACGTCCTTTTAGACTCGTTAAAAAGTTGATGTTAAGCGAGAAAACACTATAATAAGGATTTTTGGAAGTAATCGAAACTGTTAGCTATATAGTTGCTCTCAGCCGGAATTTTAGTCAACTGGTATTTCCATTAGAAACCTTTTGGTAAGTGAGCATTTTGCAATAATTGTATTTTTGTAACGACATAAATTTAAGGGGTTTCAGTACACATTGGTTGCCAATGTCAACCCGTGATTGCGGGTAAAACATTCAGGAAATTGACATTGCATAGTAAATAATGCAATACTAGAAGATTAATTGCTTATGGTACAATTAGATTGATGCATATGGGATTTATTGCCTTCAAAATATAGGTACACATATGTGCAATATCATATTTATAAATAGATAGATAGAAAGTTTGTCTTCCATCATTTTTGCTTATGAATCCGCCAAACCTGATAGCTTTAGGGCTAAACTTGACTCAGCTCTTCTCTCTGCATGTATTCCGACCTTATACTTAACGTTGATCTAAAGATTATGAAACTCAGTAACACTTAATGCATTCAAGGCACGGCCCTCACTTATATTATAATTCTTTTATCCTTTAAATATTTTGATTAGTTTGTGGACAGTATACGGCCTACAAAAACATCAAAGTAATTACAATACTTTTTACTCCAATACATTATCCTCTACTTTCATTTGGCGTCCACAAACCCAGTAAATAGACCATTATCTTTACTATGACACTAAGCCTCCTGAAGTGTAAACCCTTTTACAGTCTCATTTCATCGTCTTTATTTTTTTTCCAATAATTTCCATGAAAAGTGTTGATGTCTGGGGTAAAATACATGATATATACATTTTAAAATCTGCCTAGAGCTTGCTCTTTCTGTGTTTTTATCTTTTCTTTGCTGATCTGTTGTTTGGTAATCATGTTTAAACATGAGTAAAATTCAAAATGCTTGAGCCGTTCTGGATAACTGCTGTTTCTCTTCTATATCAATGCAAATTGAGATAAACAAATAGAACATGTGGTAAAGTTTTAAAAATTGTGGATTTCTATCGCGGAAGCTATAGTTTTCTATTCATCGATTAGATATAAAGCGATATACACGATAGTCTGCATTTGTTGAATTCATGAACATCATCACGATGGAATTCATAATAAGATGTCCTGTTGAGCGCTTCTAAAGGCTCCCTACATGTACCTAAAAATACATGACAGAGGCATCCATCAACCTTGAGTTCACTTTCTTTGCCATTCAGTTGCTCTGCATGGACTGTTCACACCTTTTCCAAATATTAACTTCCATTTTGCATTGTTCAAATCTCGGTTAACTAGCTTTTGATCATTCCTTGTAGGTCGTGTTTTGTTTTCAAATGCAAAACAGTCGGAATAATCTTTATTAAAGTTGACAATATTAATGTTTCAGTATAGACAAAACCAAATAAATAACCTTGAGATTATTATCTAAAGATTTTTTTCTCCGCAACAAAAGTGGCAAAAACCATTAAGCTGGCGATCTGAGTCATAATCGCAAAGTATCTCTAATCTTTTCTCTGATGCGTTGCTAGGCTATCATTCCGAGAAGATGTTCCCAAGATTAATGTTTCATATTTCCTTCCTTCACTTGAGGAGTTCCTGTTGTTCAATGCTTTTAAGCCACTTCAACGACTTTTATTGAAGAAAAAACAAGATGCACTTAAGCCAGTGGAAAGTATATAAAAACAGCCTTCACAGCTAGAAAGAGCCATTTTAAAGTTAAATGACTGAATTCGACAGCGACCACACATAAATACGATCATTTTCGGATAAAACGGCCTGATGTTTGGATTATTTGGATTAGATTAGTTTCTCAGATCGTAACTTCAGGCAAAAGTTTTCAGTTACAAGCAGGATTAACCCGGCAACAGTTAAGTCAAATAAACATGCAGTTTTACTTCAATCTAGAACCGCTGCCAGCGGCCAACAAGCCAACAAGCCAGTACTAAGAGAAACAAAGGCAGCGGCTGATATTCTGTATAAAACACACTTTTTGTCAGCGCAGGGAGATTGTTGGGTAAGCAAGTTTAGTCAAGATTTAATTAAGTCAGACTAAAAGGAATACTGATTTTGCTGTGAGTAATTTGTTCGTACATGAGATAGTTTGTAATCTTTAGTTTCTGTATGTAGCAATGGTTGCTTTACTATCAACTTTAATTACTCTTCCATCACATAACGGATTTGTTTTTTTTGGGGGGTAGGAAACAAGGCTATGGAAAAACTATACCGTTAAGGTTACCTTACGGAAAATAATACCACAGTATTGGAGTTGTTAATGTTAATATTGGAGGGGGACATGGGGGGTTGCCAAAGTCCGCAAATCCGCAAGAAAAATCGTTTGAAACCGCAAATCCGCTTGCGAAATTGATTAAAATCCGCATGCGTAATTTCGGTAAAAAACGCACTTCAAAATTACTATATATGTTACAACAAATGCTTATTTATACATTTGCATGTGATGCTTTGATTTAAAGTTTGTTCCGCAATGGAACATTGTAAAAGAAAGCGATTTCTCTGACGCAAAGTACGTTATACATGTCCGTAAGTAGCATGGCCATATATAGTTTTCATAGGATCATTTCTTCAAATCCGCGATTCTGACCATTGTGGACGAATCCGCAAATCCGTTCTTAAAAGTATCATTATCCGAGAATCCGAGAATCGGCGTACGTCAAAAAGGCTCAATCCGTCGATAGGCAAACCCCCATGCCCCCCTCCTGTTGAAGTATACCGAGAAAATTGTATACCTATTCATAGGAAACTTCCTATTCTCGTTTACTGCCATCATGTATAGTATTAATTGTTCAGAAAGTCATTGATTTTATTTGGTATCTTTGCTATCTTTTGGTATCTTTTGGTATTTATTTGGTATCTTTTATAGAGGAACCGATGTTATACTGGATACTTTTAGTAAAGTAGTATAACATGGCACGCTCGACTGCAAGAAAATGATGACAATAATATTATGAGGTTATGAAGATCATCCAAAAACCTGAACCGTATTACCGCGGGAACAATGTGGCGCTAAAAGGCTAAAAGTTGTAGCCTTGTGTATCAATCGTTTTGGGGTGTTCAATTTGTATGATGACAATGATTTAAAAGCTTTCATTGGCAATCGTCATCACACTAAATATGCATATGCTAATTTTAGTTTTTTTCTTCCTTCTACAGAGTAACCATGATGTTGATCAACCAATCAAATGACGACACGTCACCTGATAAAGGGGCAAAATTCCCACTTATACCATTAGTGACAATACTAGTAATTCAGTCTATTGGTACAATCGTTGGCAACCTTCTTGTTTGCATTGCTATTTACATCAGACCTAATTTGCACAATGTGACGTATTACTCCATCTTCAGCCTTGCTTTGGCGGACCTAATGGCCGGGATTGTTGCTATGCCATCGTACATCGCTAAGAAATTCATTGATGAAGGACCGTTTTCTAAAGCAGTTTGTGACTCGTTTCGTTTTTCGTACTTCTTCAGTGGATACGCTTCTATTTTAAGCCTTTCGGTCATCAGTGTGGATCGACTGATCGCTGTAAAGAATCCGCTGGCCTACGTTAATATTGTGACTCGCAGGCGCGTGGTGTTGGCTTTAGTCGTGATTTGGGTTGATTGTACAATTGTGTCATTCTTGCCGTTCATACCCCTCCCTGGGAAACAATCACAAGAGTGCAACTATAACCCTACCCGGTGGTGGAGTGTAATGGTGATTGTCAGTAACGTATTGGTACCATTCTTATTCATCGTCATAGTGCTATACCAACATCTACTTCATTGCAAAAACTCACCTAGAAAGAATAAAAAGTGAAAGAAAATCTCTTAGAGGATCTCTTACCAGCCAAAAATCTTACAAAGACAGACGAAAAGAAAGGAAACAACGTAAGGAACGTAAAGCTAACGTTACCATTATGATTGTCATTGGATTGTTTGTAGTTTGTTGGTTCCCATCCTGTTTATATTACTTCCTGCAGATGGTTTGCCCTCACTGCTTCCCAGCATCCTTTGCAAAGCAACGGTCTATCATAAATGCATTGGTTAAAATCCTGACATTTGTCTCGTCGCTTAGCAACCCTATTATATACTGTTGGAGAAGTGAGGATTTCCGTCGAGCGTTTATTAAAATCTTAACCAGGAAGACGATGAGTTTGTCATTTAGTAGTCAGCGATCGAGGTCTAGTTCTAACTCAAGTGCTAAATTAAGTGAAAACAAGCCAATCAAGAAAAATCAAAAACTTGTCATCGAAGATAAAGTGTAAATGATATGAAAGAAACTAAACATACAAACAAATTAATAAATAGAAATGAAAAAGAGATATGTGACTGGTCATAAAGTAAGGAGGTGTGGAATGGGATTTCTTAAAGAGAGTAGACTGGACACTAGTGAAGAACGTCTGCGCATGCGTGCATATTACGATGTTTTCTTAAGAAATGTGTGAAATGCTCGTGTTCTCGGTGTATACATAAATTTTCTCTTGTATACTTTTGTAAGACAAAGATATTGCATTAATGAAGACATTATGTGAATGCTGGTCCTAAGTTTCCAGAATTGACCTTAAGTTTTGACATTTTGTGAAAACCATTTTTAAAGGCAAGCGTAAAAGTGAAATTTACATAAGTTTACAAAAGCACGAAGACGTGACTACGAGCATGCGCAGACGTTGTTCACTAGTGTCGGTGGACTGTCTATAAAACTATGCATTAGAGAAGATGTTATTTGTAATTCCTGTATGGGGAAGGGTCATCAATTTTGCGACCTCGTTCTATACTGGACCAGCAAAAAAAAGAGGTCCTTCAAATCCAGTTTTACCTCCATCCCCCACTTCTTACTTTATGACCAGTCCCTAAATAGTTGAATAAATAGATACATAATAGATAATAGTGTTAGAGATAGTAGATTAATATTTAACAAATAGATTCCATTTTTCCGTGCGTCTATACTCTAATATATGCACAGATGACGTCAAAATGTGGTGAGAACAAAAAAGTACGCCACCGAGACGAAGTCGAAAGGTGTGACTGTTGTTCTTACCGCATTTTGACGTCTTCTGTGCATCTATTAGAGTACAGAGCCACGGAAAAATGGAATCTATCTGTTTTATATAATATTTATCGAAACATGTCAACCAATCAGAGCGCGCGTAAGATTCAATGACGCCATCTATGTGTGTGTACTGCAATCACACATGATTCTCGACCAATCAGAGCGCGCGTAATATACCAATTACTGTATAAATGATATAATAATAATAATAATAATAGATACGATCGATGATAGCTAATTAAGAGATGAATCAATTGATACATTACTGAGTAAATAAGGATGGTAAAAAGTATTGTTCCTGTGTTACTACAGGATTTGAACTAAAAAAGGAAAATTAAAAACAGTTGTACAAAAACTAGAATAGAATGTTATCAATATAAAACAAAGGACATATATCTAAAACCATCATCAGCTGCCATAATCCTTTACATTTATGCACCAAAAAGTATGATAATTATTTTCTGCTTTGAAATAAATTTAGTGCACAACTGTAGTTCTGATGTTGCAGTATTGTTTGTGATAGGTGCTCCATATACACTTTTCCGAAGTGAACGCTTGCGTTGAATTATGGGGCTGTTTTGACGACGTCATCTCATGATCACTTGAAGTTGTAGTAAAAACACGTGTACATATTTTAATCTCTGTTTCCTTTGATTTCCTAGTAGTTTCGTTTAAACTCTCAAATACGTGTATCACTTAATCTCAGTTTTCTTTAATTTTCTTTGAATTTTTGTTTATTTCTCTCATATTCTTTGGAAGGATTCTTATGAAATTCTTTATTCAGAAGTTCAAAGCTCAGGTCTCGTAACAGTACCATATTTTCAGATGAATTTAACGATTGCGTCCTCTAAAACAGGTCGGTCCATGATTCAACGCGATTCTAAAATTGCTCAATACGACATAGAATGGTACCCACATGGGATGTTTTCGGTGAAAGTCACGTATATACAATGTTACCACATTACCGCGTTTTTTCAGTTGTGATGGAGAATATCCCATATACAGATCTAGAGTTTCAGTAGACATAAATTCCGTATGTACGGCGTTACCACAGGGATACCGTCATTTGTACTGGGTAATGGCCTTTGTCCTTTGATAATAATAACTATAAATGCTTGTCTGTATTCGTGTTTACGACGAGCACAGAAAAATTAAAAAATCACCACGACATTAATCATGTCAAATCCCGTATATACGGTTTTAATTACCAGGCGGTTACCGTTATTTGGCTTGTACTGGGTAATGTCTTTTGTCCTTTGATAATTGCTATAAATGCTTGCCTGTATTCATGTCCACGACGAGCGTAGATAAAAACGTTCACAACAGCATTGGTGTGTAGGATCCACACCGACCATGTGTATACGAGAGATGGTAGGGTTATTCCAAATACCCGTATAGCCCTGGTAACTAAGTACGGAGACCACGTGATCAGGAACACTAGAATGACTGTCAGAATGATCGAAGTTGCCTTGGCTTCACGATCTGTCAATGGGAGATCAAAGATTAGATCATTGATTCCAAAACTCTGCGCTTACGCACTAAGGGACAAGCAAAAGCAAAGCATACTCACAGAAATACAGAATACCAAATAACTTAAAATGGACATCCACGCAGCCGTTTACGGAAACAGAACGTTAATTGCTCTCGGAATTGCGTAGCATTACGCGTACGTAAATAGCCAGCGTACTATAACGAGTACGCTAGTTAACTGCATACCAATACAAGTATGAGTAGCCTTCGTACCTTACGAGTTATAGTAAGTAAACTGCGTACCATTACGCGTACGTAAGAAGTCTGAAAAACCATTACGAGTACGTAACTGACCTGCGTATCATTACGCGTGCGTTAGTAGTCGTACCGCTACGGGTACGTAAGCAACCTGCGTACCATTGCGAGTACGTAACTGACCTGCGCTCCATTACGAGAATATAAGTAGTATTTAGTAGAGTACGTAGATTGCGATCAAAATTGGAAAAGAAAACTTACGCATAAATTAATAAAATAAATAAAACAATTTTATTTTTACATTTCAAACACATCATAAGTATTAAATATTTCAGTAAAAAAGCTGCAATATTAGTATTATTAATAATAGAGAAATAAAAGAAAAAGAACAAAGAAAACTGAAGAAAAAAAAAGAAAAAAAAGAACCCGGCGTCGACAGGGCTCGAACCTCTAACGCCTAAAGAGGCACCCCCCGGACACAAATAACACAATGAATCGTAAAATTGAAAAAAAAATGAAATTTTGGGACGATTCTCCCGAGACATTCACAGAAGCTGAGACATCGAATCGACTTACGTTAAGGATGAAGATTTCGGCCCCATCCACGCTATCCCGGTGCTACATAAAACAGTTGTCTTAGCCCGAAGGCCAGGGAGGGAGACGATATCCGGACCCTAATCCATACCTTTAGATATCACCTTAGACCGCTGCGCTACCTAGACACTTAATGATTTTAATGTCTAATTGGGGTAGTCTATTCGGCGAAGTTTTGTTGTAATGCTAATATGGTTGTCCCAAATCCTCAGGGAGATAACAAAACCAATCAGAGTACTGTAGTCGTCTGAAGAATGCTCATATCAATAAAAACATGGTAAATAAAAGAATAAATTTTAGGATACGCTATTGATTATTCAAAGGAGTTTGCCTGATAATCATCTGAAGGCTTTCGCAAAGCGAATTTCCTAGCTACTTCAGAAATACTGAAATTAAAGTATAACCAGACAAAGACCGCAGAAAACATCAGCAAAGTTACAAAGGTAACGCGTTTTAACATTTGGATTTATGTTCATCAGTTTGTTGATTCAATATCGAGGAACCACAGTCTAGTTAACTCGCCGACATATATTATATTCTTTACCAAAAATATCACAAATATCTTAGCTCTAGATTGCAAAGCTCGGTAAGTAACACTGTACACTAGCATTTTTTCTATTTCTTAAAATTTTACATACTCGTTCTCTCTTTGATCAGTGTTTTGTTTGTGCGTGTTGCTTAATTATTTTTATACACAGGTAACCCATACTTTGTTTAGGTCTTCTGTAATGTCCTTAGCACATTAAGGTAATTCCGTAGTTTTGCACTGCTCAAACTTACTACGCATAACATTGCAAAAAATATTTCACTTAAAATGATGTAAATATTAGTTTAAAGACTTAAAAACAATGTAAACCTTAGTTTACAGAACTCTTCCACAGTAAACACGTTCTAACAGTCGTTATATTAATTACTCGCCCTAGTCCACCCTCGGCCACCGATGCATTTAAGGCGGTGTTACACGAGACGATTTTTAACGATTATTTTCAGCGCAACGGCGTAGCGTTAAAAATCTTTCTTGTGTAACATGACGCACACTTGGAACGATTTTCCTTCGCAAAATATTGATTGCAAGTTGTTGCAACGTTGCGCGGAAAATCTTCGTTAAAAATCGTCTCGTGTAACACCGCCTTTACGCAGATTAACTCTTTTACAAGACAATAGCACAAAAACGTACACGGGGACCTATGTTTTTATCTGTTCAAATCAACGAAAATAAGGTTTTCTAACATATGTAATTACTGTCAAGATTTCATGTCCAGAGTTTTAGATATTTTCCTAAACGAGTCGTCTGAAGCTGTTTTCACACTGCTATGAGGGTACATACTATCATTCAATTTTACCTTCTTTCGCTTAACAACTGCATTTTCATATCAATTCATCGCATCATCTTGCTAGCTTGTTATGCAAGATTATTTCATTTTGGAGATAAGCAACTCAAACATTACTGTGCGAAGTTTCGTGAAAATTCCATGTTTGGTTTTATTTCTTCGGAATTACCTTAAGTAGTACTTTTGAGGTTTTTAGTTATTCTTTTTCACTGGAGTCTCTCTAGTAATATATATCAACGAAGTGTCTCTAGTTGGATAAAACTTGGTTTTCTCGAGTTTTTCCCCTCAGTGTGCTACTGAACTACAGGTAGCCCAAACACCTGTTCATGTGCGCAAAGCCCCCTCCCGTGAAACACGCAGGGCTTGGGTTTCCTGTGGTCCTTCGAGCTGATTTTCGTGGTACAGAATACGGCCTATAAGGCTGATCTTCAGTTTCTTATTACCATCAAAACTGCTCGAGAAAATGTGTGAAACGACCTCGCGCACGTTCTTTGTGACAGACGTATCTAAGTCGTATTTGTTTGCTTACAAAAGTGTGTCATCTTTGGACATTTAATCACATGTAAATAAATCTCATTAGGACTTCCACGTCTATTCATATCTCAAATATTTACTTAGCTTTGTTAACAGAAGTCTTAAACAAGCGTACACGTGAGCAATAATCGTGTTTTGAAGTCATCGAAATTTGCCTTAAAGCTAAAGATTAGCGCAGTCTGATAAACCTCCGAATTTCAATGATCAAAACATTTCTAGACTCTAATGATTTTGATAAATTTAAGAGAAAATTGTACAAAGTACAGCTGCACTAAAGTGTAGCCTTTATAGTTAAGCTTGTGCAATATTACCATGACAACCAAATTTTTAAGTCCCCCACTATGAATCGAAAATCCTTGTGTTGTTAACCAGCACTAGTATAGAGCACAAAAAGCAGCATGGTAGAGGAAGCTTTAAACAATCAATCACATAACCAAGCCAGTCCGTACACGTATAATCCTTAATTAAAAACATATCCACATCTTAAGCAAATGATTAATTGACGAACGCGCACAGAAGTGACATGCAAGACGATAGCTTTTGTTTGCTACTCAAACTGTTTAAAAATTCAAAAGATTTAAATTTCTTATAATTCTTTCGATATATAAGTTTAAATGGTAAAATAGATAATCCAGTTCTTGAGATTTTTAGATCTTTTCGGCCAGTTGGCGATAAAAAAAATACAGAATTGACGTATATATGCCCGACTGGTGAGTGACTTTGAGGCGCCACCGCCCCTAGTGCACGGACGTAACGAGCTTATTTATGATAAATTATGATGTGTTTCACTGATAAGTTCGTCGAGATAAAACCTATACGTTATTTCAGGCTAGTAATTATATGAGAATAAACCTACCCGTTTAATAATATTTACCAAAAACACATTCATCGTGCAGAATTCTATTTTTGTTTACACATAAGAATCTACTGAACAAATTGGCAATGCATAATTTTGCGATTGATTTCGAAATAGTGCGATTCGTATAAATTGTCGAATTAATATGAGTTTTTCTTTTAAATTTTACTTACTTTTAAGCTTTACCCTTGATCTTTGACTGGCCAGCAAATCTGACATTATTTTCCTGTGGTGTTTCCTAGCAATTGCTAAAACTTTCAAGCTCGAAAAAAACAAAAACACAAAGGGTCCAACAATGTTTAACACCATTGATAACACCCCAAACCATAACGGAGACCGCTCCCACGATACTCCACAATCAAGACTCACATTGTCAAACTCCATGTCTACTAAAGCCAGTGTGAAAATCACGAAGAATATAGAATGTAACCACGTATATGCTATCATAAGGCAAATGGTTTTGAAGGTGATTTTTGCTCTATAGCGTAGAGGGTCTCCCATGGCAACGTAACGATCTACAGCCAACATTACAAGAGTTAAAGTCGATGCTACCAAGACAGGATATGTAATAGTACCTCCAATTTGACAAACTAATCTATTATAACGAATGATGTCAACGTTAAGAACAGTAGCTAGATGGTACGGCATAATGACAGACGAGCACAGCAAATCTGCTATAGCTAGATTCAACAAGAGAAAGTTGGAGATATTCCGTCGAAGTCTTGAGAACCTGAGTGTCGCTACAATAACCAGAGTGTTTCCAACAATCCCAAAAATGATAACGACGACCAGATAGACTGTAAGGAGGACTTTTTCCCCAACGGAAAACGAGCGGTCTTCCATTTTGTTTTTCAATTACTCGAGCTGAGATTAAGTGCGCTTTTTAGCTTGTTTGCTTTGACACGACTGTAGAAATGTTTCTTCCGCTACAGAGTTACAGCTTTTCTTACTGAAGTGACTCCTTGATAACGGTCTGTTTTTTTATCATAGTTATCATGATTGGTCTGGTTTGACAGTTATTAATATCATTCTTTTGTTTTGGCAATTTTGACGTCACTAACGTCAGAGAAAAATGAATTGAAAGTGTCGTTTCATCAAACAAAAATGCTTTTAAGAAAGTCGTTCCAAAATCGCATTGATTGAACTGCTGGTTAAATACTTGCTTGAGGAAATTTTGTCAGGCCCTTTCTACTCAGGATACTCAGGGTTTGCTTCGGTTTCTACCAACGCAGAGCATGAATTATCAAGAGGGTCTATAAGCAATTGTTTGAATCAAGCTGAGTGGCACTTCTAATAAGTTATACAAGAATAGAATTAATCCATCTTGATTCTGTTATTGCTGTTGAGCTAGGCTCTCAGTTATTCTGAAGTACCACACTTGTGCTTTCACAGTCATATCTTCAAGTTTTCATTTTCAATCGGAAGAAAACACACAAAACAAAAACAAAAGATACAGGATTTCTTTCTTGGCTCAGCTCATTTATAAGTGTTATTACTTAAAAGCAGAATTATAGTCGAAATTTTGTAACGATATTTCTTTTGTTGCTTTTTCAATGACATAAAGCAAATAAGAGCTTTACGAATTTACCTGGCACTATCGTAAAACAGAATAGAAAAGTTCAAACAAATTAAAGTATAGCTTGTTGTGTTTTTCTTTTAAATGCTGTAGTTAAAATATGAATTTTCTTTTAGAAAAATGAAGCACTCGATATAGATAATCACGCTTGTGAAAAAATATTCAATAATCTCACGTTTTTCTTCTATAGAGATGCGTGCAGGCCGACCAGGGTGCCTCTGCCATCATTTAGCTTTGGTCTCTATAAACAAACTATTATTAAATAATAACGGATAGGATTATATGACTTAGGAAGGAAAAAATTACATTGATAGAGTTTCCATTCTAAGGGTGGCTGAAGAATGGGGCTTATTGTTAATTAACAAAAATTATCTGACATAGATGAAGCGCGATGATTGGCTAGCAAACATATGATTACATATCCGATATCGAACAGAGAACAGAGACATGGCTCGCACTAAAACGTCGAACAATTTATATTATATAAAAGCAATGCAAAACAATTGCTTATTTAGCTCTGTACTTTGATGTAAATACCGTGAAAGATGTATAGAGCACTCGAAAAGCAAGAAAAACAATTAGCTAGCCACCTCGTGTTCCTAAGCTTGCCTTTCTTGAGCTCTACATTTCTTCAACCGTGCAGAGACATGCGCGCGCGGGCGTTTCATGTTGCTTAAATAAAAGATGGAAGATTTATGCTACTCATTACCGAAACAAAACGTAAACAAAATTGCGGCATTTCTAGAATTTCAACTGCGCCCTGCAAGAGGTCGAGCTGTTGGACATATTGCCATCACTATATCAGTTGTTCAAAAGTTTGCAAGGATATGAAATTACTTTTTGTTGTTGTGAATTCTTGGCCGGTAATTGGTATGGAAAATTTCCAAGGACTTTCTTGCTTGTATTGGAAACAAGCTGAAGATGCTCATGTAATACAATATTATATATGGCTTTATCTAGAAGCAGGGACCAAATATGTTGCTTAGTTCTCTTCTTATTTGTTTATTCCTAGCGAACACAATCTGAACACCCTTTACTAGACATGAGAAGTGTTTGTTTCTTTTGACAAAAGTAGAATTATAAATAAAATACCGTGTCTATGGGGTAGGGTCAAAATATACGTACACACGTTTCTCTAGGTAGTTTCGCTGCACGTGAAAAGTTTTAATTTCTTTCAGTATCGCGTATTTTTAGTATCATGTCCTCCCCTTCTCAAAACCCAACATGAAATCTCTCAGTGCGTGTTTTAGAATTTGCTTCCTTTCGCAGTTCACCCGCGCCGCATGGATACTCGCTATCCCCAGGCAGTTTCACTGCGTCCAAAAAGCTATTTCCTCTATTATAAGATAGCTATTCAGCAAGACGTTAGAATGTGGCAATTACGGGACTTATAGATAACTTCTCTCCCAGAGACAATTAGCTTGCCTTAGGCAATTTCCCTTTATGTAAAAAAAAACCTTATATTTGCTTACTCTTTTATGATGTTATCTTTGGGGAAGTTCCTAGCTTGTGGATTTTGATATTTCTATGTCAAAACAAATATGAAAATTGCACGCTTTTATAATAAAGTTTACTCCATCCATGCACTTTTCATATACTCTGTCAAAGGATCATTTCCTTATGTCGCAACCACTTTTAAAGGGTCGTCTTTTTGAACATTAGTCAAGACATTATTTCTCCTCCAAAGGAAGCAAACGCATACAACATATTACTAATTGAAGGCTCTTTTCGTGCGTATACTTAAACTAGGATTTGCTTTACGTCCTATTAAGGTGTCTCACAGTAGTTTTTATTGACTACGCTTCTTACATTCTATTTTAGAAATTGATCAGCTTATCCTGGACAAATTCCTCTATGATTATAAGTCAATGTGAAGACGTTAGAATGCGGCAATTACAGGACTTCATATTAAATAACTTCTCCCACAGAGCATATACGTTATGACAATTAGCTTGCTTTAGGCAATTTCTCTTCATGCAAAAAAACTTATCAGTATTGTTTCCTCTTTTAAAAAGTTGTTCTTCCTAGCTCGGTGGATTTTAAATTTGGTACTTCCATGTTAAAACGAAATATGAAAACTAAACTCGTTTGTGACTGAATTTTTTTCCTAGAGTAAACACAGAGTAGCATGCACTTTTCATAAACTCTATCATTTCCTTAAATAGCAACTACTTTTTAAGTGTCGTCTTTTTAAACATTAGTCAAGACATAACTTCTCCGCAAAAGGAAACAAATGCATACAACATGTTACCAGCTGCAGGTTTTTTGGCGTGTACTAGGACTTGCGCTTCACACACACATTTTAAGTTTACTATTTAAAGTGTCTCACAGTGGCTTTTCATTGACTACGCTTCCATATTTTATTTTAGGAACTGATTAACGCTTATGATGGGCAGTTTTAACTGCTTTTGTAACATTTATCAAGCTTAGCTTAAGTGAAAGTGTTGATTGATGTTCATTTCAAGAACAAGAACAAGAAGAACAAGAAGAACAAGAAGAACAAGAAGAACAAGAATTAAGAACAAGAACAACAAGAAGAACAAGAAGACTGATCACAAGTTATATTAGCAACAATAAGCAAATATTGTCAATGGTCTCGGGTTTTTTATATTTTGTTTTGTTTAATTTTTTGTTTCTAAAATGTCTCCGCGATTTCCAAAAAAGTACACACAAATACTAACCTATATACCAAAGCAAATAAACTGAGGCAGAATATAGTCAGAGTACTGGATGATACCGATTTTGGATAAATCACATAATTTATTGTGAAAGGGGATGTGGAAGCGACAATGGAAAACTACTGTGAGACACCTTAAGTATCACAAATCAATGATAAAACTGATACAAAATATGTTGCAGTGGTTTTAATTGGTAACTTTGTATATATCGACATGAGCTGACTCTACAAAAGGTCTTTATCTGGTTCTGTTTTTGTTGTTACTCGAGTACTGAATACTGTTATTTGCTCTAGTTTTCACAGTGCCGTTTGATCTCGATCGGCACTCTTTTTGAACGTGCGAACAAGATCGATATCGTGTTGTCTAGCAATTCTATTTCTTTGTAGAACTCAGTGATTACAGAGATTGCACATGTTCCTTGCGAAAAGACAGGCACTACTAATGAGCAGCACTGCTATTGGGCAGTACATTACTGAGTCTGTGTATGTTGCTTGTGCTTATGTCACTAGTGAAAAGACAAGCACTGCTAATAAACAGTACAATACTGAGTCTGTGTATGTTGCTTGTGCTTATGCTTATGTCACTAGTGAAAAGACAAGCACTGCTATTGGGCAGTACAATACTGAGTCTGTGTATGTTGCTTATGCTTATGCTTATGTCACTAGTGAAAAGACAAGCACTGCTAATGAGCAGTACATTACTGAGTCTACCTTTTGCTTGTGCTAATATGGCATTCTTGAGGGGTCTGATAGAGTTGACTAATATCCTCAAACTGATGAAACAATTGCATCTACGACTGGCTGGAATTATAATGTCCCGATTCTCTGTGCTTTAAATCCTTGTGGAATCTAAAATTCATTAGATTAAGAATTTTTTAAAGAGCCCGGTGCGTAAGTCTGTATTATATTCTGTCTCTCATCAGTTAAAGGTTAAACCATCTTCACATGGCCTTGTAAAGTACACTATCAATAGCAAAGTTATTAATACCCGTAGTTCCAACGAGCTTTGACATCTGCTCCTCAATGTTAAATCTCTCAACAGACTTTACTCCTAAGCCACCAAAGCAAAATATTTCGTTGTCCTGGGCAACCACTCCAAAGTCATTACGCGCTTCGACAAGGTTGCTTTCAAGCAGTTTCCATGCCTTGGACTTTGGTTCTAATATTTCAATGCTCGATAAGGTTTGGGTATTATTGCGGCCTCCAAGTACATAGATAACATTGTTAACTACCACGACACCAAACTGAAAACGACCAACATTCAATGGTTTTATGGTTGACCATTTCTCTTGCTTGGTATTATAACAATCAACACTTGCCAAAGGACAACCATCTATCTCGCTAGTATCCACCAATGACGTACAGCTTCGGTTCCCACTAGAGCAATACCTGTAATAAAATGGTTTGCCAATTTGAGGAAAATATTGTTAAAAGTCTTATTCCACCCCATAAAACATATGACCTTCGAGGAGTTCTTGGACATGACCCACGATGAGCAATTATATTTATTGCACCTTTTCCATGCGTTTCTGTTTCAGCTATATTGATAAAGATCTAGAGTGCCAACATTTAACTACCGTAATTAAATCGAAAATGTAATAACAACTGTTTATTTAAGAGCCCAATGTCTTCTAGCGCTTGCGCACTACTGAATTGGGGGAGATTGTCATGTACTCTCACACACACTACCACTACATTCTAATATTCCATGCATGCACACAACCCTGCTCACTAGTTCGTTGTACCGAGGGAAGAAAACCGGAGAACCAGGAGAAAAACCCTCAAAGCAAGAGAGAATAACTACCAAACTCAAGTCACAAGATGCCTTATCTGGGAATCGAACCCGGGAACACAGAGGAGACAGACCGGCGCTCTCACAGTTAATATCTTCTGTACCCACCACATCTCAAGCACGGTCAGCCACGTGATCACACACCCACCTGATCACGTGATCAACCAATACGTACCTGGTGATCGACGACTCTCAGGCATGCTGGGTAATGTGGTCCATACTGACTTTTTGATGTCATAGCGGTAGACATTTTCTCCGTTGATTCTTCCCCCGACCACGTAAATACAGTTTTTACCTGAGCAGACAGCAGCGCCTCGAGTGTCCATTCCTGACAGATATAATAATAAACACGTCAGTTTTGATCACTTAGAAGTCATATCAAGCTTTTTGGGTGCGCAAAAACAATAGACAAATGCCCTAATATGGCAATTTCTTTTGTTCTTTCGCGCAACCAGAACAATAGGAAAAGCTTGATATGTAAGTTTTTTTACAGGAAAAAGAGTGTAAAAACAGCGTCTGTAAGAAAGCAAAAAGGTAGCGTTGTAAAACGAAAATCTCAGAAACAAAGGAAACTGATATAGAGGTTATAAAACGCCTGGAAAATCCTGACTTCCTTATGGTCCTCTTAATAAATTTGTCAGTAAAGATGCCTTAAGCAAGTTTAACATTGTAACACACTCTGGATACTTCTGAATAATTTGCCTTAGACATAACGTAGGTGTAGGAATTTGTCGGGCCGCCATTGAACTTATTGTATTGATATAATACAGCTGGTGGCGTTTCGGCCGGATAAAATGTTCTTGTCAGGGGAGGGGAAGGGGTTTTGTACAGCTGTCAAATATCAGGCCTCCACCCAGAAACAAATATCTTAGAATACTAATTTCATTACCTGGTCCCATATTCTGCCAACTAAATCCCACAGGGTCAAACTTCTCTATTCGTGATTCAAACACCGTATACAGGTTGTCTGCGACCTTTACTGCACAGCGGTATTCCCCTTCTTGTTCATCTATAGGAACCATTCTGTAGCAAGGAACACAGACGCCATAGACTGGATCAAAGCGTTCTACAATGCTATCTTTTCTACTAATGACGTAAAGGGCGAATATTGGTTTACGTGGTCGGTTGGGTTGGTTTTGAGGGTCTTTGTGGTAGGCCATTGCTTTTTGGATTTGTTCTGAACACAGGTCTTCAATGTCTACAATTTCTGGGATGATTTTCTTTTCTAGAACTTGCTCGGGAATTTGACAGAAGCGAACTTCCTCAAAAACTCGTTCTGCAACATCGCGTCTGATATTAAAAACAAAAAATAGTTAGTGGCTTTCATTGCAACTTAGAACGCGGACACACGATGAAATTTTTCTTGCGCCCTTTTCTGTGACACCGCACGCAACACAGAGCAAATCATCTTGAAGAACTACTAAATATCAACATCCTGTTAGTTTTTCAGAAAATTGACATAGCTCAACCGCTGTGTGACGTCATCTCATGTGACGTCATACTATCAAACTCAACTGTTGTGCGCATGTGTTGCGTATTACAATACTATTAACAATGGATCATTAGTGGACCGACCGTACGTTATGTGACGTCATAACATACTCGTGTGACGTCATATTAAACGTAGTGTGACGTCTTACCTACTGTTTCGTTCATGCATATACCATTTATACACAGCGTCATAGACAATCTCTTCTTGCGTCACCCTGAGCTTGTCTCTTTTAATGATGTCTTTTACTTCCTCAGCTTCCAGCGACAAAAATGCAGGCTCTTTACACACGTGTTCAAAATTCCACTCAATAAATCGATCAATCTTGTCTGTCATTTCAGCGATGTTGTACTGCTTAGCAGTTTGTTGTAGACGAAGACAGTTGGCAATGTTGACATTAGCCAGCGCGCTCTCCACGATGGCCTGTATTGCCTGCTCGTTCTACAAGTTAGATGATAGAAAATTGGCGTTATTTCTTATTTGTAACATTTATAAAATGTTAGTCTATACCTTTTAATCAATTTTTATGCAGGAACATTTAGTTTAGCATAGCTAGTTTAGATATATATAGCTGTGTATAAATATTTTGTATAAATAATTTGTAATTACTCGATAGATATTGCGGCATTGAACTACTCATGGACTACTGCTAAACTCGAACATCCATTCCCTCACCATACTACACGGGCAAATTGTTGCACTAGACCGCTTTCTCGACGGACTGCGCACGCAGCCCACATTCGGTCCGAGTCTCGTTTTGAACCGAATTTTCAAACTTCAATGGGCTATAAATCAGAATAAAAATAAAGCATATTTTTTCAAAGTAAAATTCGCTTTTAAATCGATTAAGATATAAAAACTTTCAAATTCTGAACTTTTAAAAAGCTGAAAATAATTTTTGTTGGCCCGTCAACGGCCCGTAAATAAAGCTGCGCGCGCAACCTTCAAATCGGTCCATTTCATTTGCCCGTGAAAGAACGATACTAACTATTTAGTTTGTACTAGTTGATTTAAAACAAAAGAAAACAAAGGATTTAGAGTCTACTACTAATTACTAGTTTGCCAATTTTTTCAAGGGCAAATGAAAATCACTCTAGTAACCCGCTATAGGCAATTCTTAGATTAGTCTGAGTAGGTTGTTGTTTTGCCAAGCACATTGCCATTTTATATCGAAACGAAACGAAACATCATTTGGCTGTCCAACTTTAAACATTGGCTTTGTCGAGACAAATCGTGTAACGTAAAGAGAAAGGACTTCTCATACACGACGGATTTTATTCATGCAAGCCTCGCGCGCAGATATTCCTATATTCGTTGAGACGACTATCGAGTATCGGTGTTCGAATCCCGATTTTTGTTCTTTGACTATAAAGTCAAGTGTTTGCTTTGAAGAATGAATTTTAATCAAACTCATGATAGCTGTCAAACAGTTTGCCAAACGTCTGGTTCTGTTCTATGCAAATATCAGTTTTGAAAAATGAATAAATTACTGAATTTGTCGTGAAACTTATAAGGAAGCATCTTAGAGACGTGTTTTGTTTGAATCAGTTTTCTATTCCTAACAGATGTAGTTCTAGCGGTACTATTGTGTAGATTTTACATAGACAGGTGCTCAGTATAAATTGTTTTGGGACAATTCACGTTGGGAGATTTGTTTCTCTTCCAATCAAAACTAATGATGGACTGGATTCACTTCTCGGCATGCAATCGCTTGAAACCCTGGTTAGTTGATGATAATGCTATTAATTACTGCCTTCGATTGGTTTAAAAATGTGAAAACTATCTCGCAAATTATCGGCTTTTTCTCTAGGTCATTAAATAATTTACAGTTCTATTTGATTTATCAAAGGGTCAGTTTTTCGGCTTCATGATTTATATATCTTTGATATTTAAGTGGAGTTTTAAAGGCTAGAAAGAGAAGAGAAATTGGCCGGATTAGTTAAAGTTCAATATCATTGATGTTTGCTCGCTTGTTGGTGAACAATATTTCTATTTAAGACAAAATTGTTAATTACCTTCCATTCAAGAATAACAGAAAGTCTAAAAATATTGTGATTGGAAAACTGTTTAGATATTGGAACGTTCGTGTGAAAACACTTTTCCAAAACAGAAATTTCAAAGATATCAGTCATAGTTAGAAACCTCGAGCTTTTGTCTGTTATTCGAAAGTGAGAAATTAACTCATCTTCAAACAAAAGGCTTTCAAAAGCAATAGCAACGAAAGTTGATGTGTTTTTGCATATAAAACGTTTTTATGCAAACCTCATCATTGCGTGCAATGATTGAATTCACTTAAATTCCAGATTTCACTATCCAAACGACAGATTTTACGCAACTGAATCAAAATGATTTCACTTTGTAGAACTGAATTAATAATTGTATTGGTGTTAAAATCTGAATTACTGTAAAGACTAACCTTAAGCATACTCGAAGTCATCAACAAATCCTCGATCATCTTAGTGTTAATATTCAAATTTCCCGTGTAAAAGAAGTCCAGCATAACGGCCATTGCTTCGGGTTTGATGCTGACAGGCAAAGAAAGTTCGTTCGTTGGTTTATCACTTTCGGTCAAGGAGAATTGCTGTCGAAAAAACGGTGAAGTCGCAGCGAGGACAACTCGATGTGCCGGGAGAGACAGGTTGCCTACTTTTAGGACTACATCACATAGTTCGCTGTTGGCTCTCATTTCGTATAGCAACTCAAAAGCATGTTGATGGTGGTTTTTGGGTCCGTAAACCGACTGAGTTGAAGATTTGGAGCTTGCTGACATGTTAGTTTTTCTTTTTTGCTTTGGTGACTGAGTTTTCCGCTTTTTCAAAGGTTAGTTTTCAAAGCACAATCAACAGTGGTTCACGTTCATAGTACGATGGAATTGAAGTCTCATTCTGAGCAATACTTAATCACTATTTATTACAGAACACAATGCTATTGGTTGGTACCTGAAGTGAAGCGAAATACAAGGCTTATTTGTTGAGCTACTTAAAAGATTCGTTCACCTGCATGTCAATCACGTCTTCCCTTCCAATCACAACACACAACTATTGATATCACACCGAATAAAGACGACTTTCGCGATAAAAAGCTTCGTTAATTCATTTATTTAACTTACAATAAAAAAAACCGTTATTTTATCAGATCAATTTTATTTTTGTACGAATTGTTTTTATTTCGGTTTATTAAAAGATTTTTGGGTCAGACAATGATAAGTTTGACATGTTGAATCCAGCACCAATCTGATAGCAAAGAGTATTTACACAGTGCCTTTATGAAGCCTCGGTCTTCTCTCCTAACTATCACTCAACTTTTGCACTTTACTGATAGTTTCGTTCAGTTTCCATGACAACACAAATCATTGGCGGTTGCTAAGTGATGGTTACTTATTACCAACTATTTTTCCTCATAACGAACGGGTCTTTATTTTAGAAAAACAATTACTAAATGGTATTAATTTGCGAACAAATTTATTGTTGTTGGTTTGTTTTAGGAAAAATTGTTATTTCGATTTATTCGTATTACTTTTAAATTCTTGTGAGAGCAATTGCCTTATTTGGTAACAAATTTCGACATTTAATCAAAGATTAGAATTTTCATGAAAAAATAAACAATTTGTTTAGCACTTTCCTCTTCCCCCTCTCTCTCTTTACTATCACCCTTTCCTCTTTCTTTTTTGAATTTACTGGAGTAGTTGAAAGTCGATGCAAGCTAGCTATTAAAAGAGACAAGAAAATTTGAAGTGACTTTATTAACTAGTGTTCTCATTTGGTTCAACGGTCCTCAGAACGCTTTCTTTGCCTTACGCCTTGATCAATTGCAAAAGACTACACAAGTCAA
Source organism: Telmatactis stephensoni (assembly GCA_029948255.1). NCBI lineage: Eukaryota > Metazoa > Cnidaria > Anthozoa > Actiniaria > Isophelliidae > Telmatactis > Telmatactis stephensoni. The sequence goes on along the minus strand of JALIZF010001840.1, from coordinate 281,455 downwards.
TGCAAGTGAGTGCTCTACTAATATGAAAACCACTTCCAAAGCGAACGCAAGCTTTTCCAAAATGCTTGACGGCAATCCGACAGTTGAAGAAAAAGAGAAAATTCCTCTTTTTCTTGAATTCAGAAGAGAAGTTCAAATTTGCAGAACTTCGGGCTAAAATACGAGAAACAACTTTGATAATGTAAGCACGACAACCGTTCAAACGATACATCAACTAGCAATCTATTTGAGTAGTTTGAGTAGGTCCAAAATGTCCTCAAGTAGATGCAACTTCCCACAAGTCATTGCGCGTCAGCGATCCAATGAGACACAATCATTTAGCAATTATAACATAGTTTCGATATAACGCGCGCTCTGATTGGCTAGAAACCTATGAACTATTGAACAAATAGATTCCATTTTTCCGTGCGTCTGTACTCTAATCGATGCACAGATGACGTCAAAATGTGGTGAGAACAAAAAAGTACGCCACGAGACGAAGTCGAGTGGTGTGACTGTTGTTCTCGCCACATTTTGACGTCTTCTGTGCATCGATTAGAGTACAGACGCACGGAAAAATGGAATCTATCTGTTTTATATAATATTTATCGAAACATTCCAACCAATCAGAGCGCGTGTAAAATTCGATGACGGCATCTATGTGTGTGTACTCTAATCACACATGGTTGTTCGACCAATCAGAGCGCGCGTAATATGCCAATTATTATATAATTGCCCATGGGCTGCACCGCGCGCGCACTATCGTCGTCATCGTCCTTTTCAAATCGTTCGTTTTCAAGATGGCGACACATATAACGCGCGCTCCCATTGGCTGAAAAACCTATGAACTATTTCCCCATGGGCTGCACGGCTTCGGTTTCAAGGCTCTAGGCTCTGTTATAAATCAATTAGACAACAGAAAGCCGCTTGCCCATAGCGTTATAGACGCACTTGAGAAAATATAAAGAACTCTTAACAAACTAGAGTCGCACTCGGCTACGCCTCGTGCCACTCTTACGTTTGTTAATCGTTCTTTATATTTTCTCTCGTGCGTCTATAACGCCATGGGCGCGCGGCTTTCTGTTGTCTAATTGATAAATTGAAGATGGTTTTGAGTTGTCTGTCGACATCGTATTGACACACTCTTCACGTCATAAAATGTTCAAAACTCAAGTGGAATCACTACAAAGTTTTGAACATTTTATGGCGTCAAGAGTGTGTCAATAAGAGGACAGACAACTCAAAACCATCTTCAATTCGTTTTTTACAACAATTATTTGAGATAAAAATTAAAAAATCCTTTTCAAACGGGGCAACAGAACGAGCGCGCGCGCTGAAACGCGTCAGCAGTGTGTCCGTCCTCTTATTGACAGAGATTAGTATCAAGTGTTGTAAAAAAAGAAATATACAATAACTATTATATAACGCGCGCTCTGATTGGCCGTGCTTCGTGAGAGTATCAAACTCGCTCAAATCGACTTTTTGAAAATTTTCCGTAAATTTATGAGCTTGTTATTTTATAAAAGAAGTAAAAAATTGTTTTTCAGTGTTTAATAGCCTGCTCAAAACACTTGTGATGTTGGTAGAACACTCGAGAGCTGCGAAAGCACGAGCCGTAAGCAAGAGCTGCGAAACGGCGAGTGCTTCCACTACGCTCTCTCGTGTTCTCCCAACATCACGTGTATTTTGATCAGGCTATCAAACACGGAAAACAGTTTTTTATTGCTTAACTGGAATTCACTCATCCCCAAAACTGCGCGCGTAGTTTGATCCCCACTCCTAACATTGCGCGCGCAATTTGACAACTCATACCAAATACTGCGCGCGCTATATTATTCGAACTACAACGGCTGTTGATATCACGTTACTGCGCGCGCAGTTTGCAGTCGTAATTCGAGCTCAGAAGAAACCTGGAAAACCATGGATCTAAAAACTACTTGAAACTGGAAACATTTGAACTTTTTAAGGACTTGTTTTTATGCAATGTTTGTCAAACATTGCTGGTTGATAGTGTTGATTTTACAACTTTGTACTTATCGCAGTTTTTGTGCCCCGAGCGAGGTCAAGATTGGGGGCGTGTTTTGTGATAGAGACGAGCAAGAGCAACGTTCATTTCTACTTGGAATAGACTATGTTAACAACAACACTTCAATGCTACCAAACACGCGTCTTGTTGCTGTAGTAAACGAAACATCGAGGCTGATCGCTTTTGACAATATAAAGTCTGTTTACTGGCAGATTTACAATGGTGTGTCGATCATCGTAGGCCCACTGTCATCGTCTATGGTGAAACCAACATATCCACTTTGTGAGGGCTTTGGTGTACCACAGATATCTCCTTACGCTACTGACCCGTCGTTTGAGTTTTCACCTCACCGGTATCCGTATTTACTACGCATGAGTAGCAGTGAATCCATCGAGAATCAAGTCATCGCTGATTTCATTAGCAATTTCAACTGGACAAGAATCGCACTTATATCATCGAGGAGTGATTATGGTCTTAATAGTCTTGTAACGTTTAAAGACATCGCCGCGCATAAAGGTTGGCAGATTGTTGCTTTTGAAAACTTTCAGGAGCACACTAACGTATCTAAAATCAATGCAACTACTCAGCTGATCCATATTCGAGGTCGTGGAGCTCGAATCATAGTTCTTGGTTGCATTGCGGAGTATGTGCATTCCTATCCTAAAACAAGCACGGGATTTAGGACTGCTTCGTGATCGAGTATGGATTTTAACTAACGGTGCGTTCGCTCATGGAGGACTGTACACACCAGGAGTTGACGTACCAGATTACCTTAGGGGCGTGGTCGGAGTGAGGCACACCTTCGGTGGAGGTCATATGTCAGACAATTTAAAGAAAGCTTGGAATAATGCTGGATATCCTGCGATTAACTTTGAAAACGAAGCTGCCGTTGGACATACGTTTGATGCTGTACTCGTTGTCGCTGGTACTTTACAGCAATTCTTTGAACAAGGATACAACTTAAGTGACACATCACCTACGTTTAATGGGATTTATCAAAATACTAAAATGACGCAAAGACCTGAAGGATCACTTCTTCTAGAACAATTGATCAAAGTCAACACATCTGGCGTCATGACTAACCGTTTAGGGTTTAACAGCAATAGATCTCCAATAGAGGATCAATTTGACATCGTCAATTTACGAACTTATGGATTTGAAAAAGTTGGACACTGGAATCCATCTGACAGGCTTGTAATGCAAACCAATAAAGAAATTGTTTGGCCCTCTGGAAAAGTAGAGATTCCATCTGATACAGCGTTCCTGATACAGAACCGTACTCTTCGCATTGTAACAATCGCAGAACCACCGTTTGTCTATGTGTTCCGCAGTGAAGAAGATGGCACCACTAAGTACGTATATGGTGGATACTGTATGGAGCTATTGAAGACTATAGCAGAAAAACTCAAGTTTAGGTGAGTGGTTTTGTGCTGGAATCTCATACGCGCGTAAAGTCTGGTTCACGCTAGCGACGCAAGAATAAGCGCAAGCAACATACAGTCACATACTCAGTAATGTATTGCTCATTAGCAGTCTTAGCAGTGCTTGTCTTTTCACTAGTGACATAAGCACAAGCAACATACACAGACTCATTAATATACTGCTCATTAGCAGTGCTTGTCGTTTCATACATGATACATCTATGCGATAAATGCGATACTGAGTCTGTGTATGTTGCTTGAGTTTATGCTTGCGTTGCAACAATATTTTTATTTCATTGATGCGTACTTGCTTTAAGATATTCAAATTCAGAGCATGAAATAAGTTTAGAAAAGTTAACTAATATAAATAATCCTAACTTGCTTACAAGTGGAGAAAAAAATCACTTTCATTTCGTAATTAAAACAAAAATTGATTTTCCTCTTCCCATCGCCATATTTGTTTTAGTTGCATGAGTTAGGGAGTTAGCGCATGCGCACTGAACATTTTCCAGCCATGTTAATCACACATGATTCTCGACCAATCAGAGCGTGAGTAATATACCAATTATTACATAGCCGTTCATTCATTCTTTCATTAATTTATTAATTGTTCATCAATTTATCCAATTCATTCATCATTGATTCATTCCTCCATCCATCTTACTCTCCACTCATTCATTCATCCAATCATTCATTCATTCAATTCATTCCTTCATGCATTCATTCATCCCTCCATTTTTCCATTTATTCATTTTCTTTTCATTTTTTCACAGCTACCAGATCTACGTAGTACCAGATTCTAACTTTGGTTCCCAAGACCCAATGACAAAAGAATGGAATGGAATGGTAAGAGAACTTCTCCAGGGCAGAGCTGACATGGCAGTAGCATCATTTACTATCAGCCCTGCAAGACAGCGAATAATCGACTTTACACAACCCTTCATCGACCTAGGACTTACTGCACTAATCAAGTCAGTAATGGACGATTCTGAATACTTCTCATTCTTTCGTCCTTTTGGTTATGACCTGTGGCTTGCTATTGGTGTAACTATGATTATAGTGGGATTCTTTCTCTGGTTTTTCAGTACGTTTAGTCCCTATGGTTACTATGGAAGGTGCGTGCAGACGTGTCTAAGCAGAGTTCCACCACGGTATCTGAAGTATCGAGACACTTTAAGTCTTGTAAGAGCTCTGTGGTCGTCTGTAGTATACTATGTTGGACAAAGCTCGGACCATCTCCATCCTGTGAGTTCATCTGGCAGAATAACACTTAGTATGTGGTGGTTTGCAGTCCTTATTATCGTATCTACGTACACTGCCAACTTAGCTGCCTTTCGCACCGTTCAACGCTCTGCATCTCCTATCAACACAGTTAGTGAGCTTGCACAGCAGAATGCCATCTCTTATGGAACAGTTGAAAACAGTCAACCAATGACATTCTTTGCATCTTCATCGATACCAAGCTTTATTACAATGTGGCAGTACATGGAGTTTCACCAAACCCTGGTCAACAACAGCCAAGAAGGAATAAAGAAATCTACCGAAGGGAATTACGCGTTCATCTGGGATTCAGCAGTATTGGAACACGTGGTACACGCCCAAAAAGAATGTGGTAGACTGATGACAGTAGGAAGTCTACTGGGAAAGATTGGATATGGTTTTGGACTACCAAAGGACTCGCCATTTACTAAACAGCTCAGTTCAGCTATTCTGGAACTCAAACACAGTGGAGTACTAGACTTACTAGAACGTAAATGGATACATTCCAACGACCGTTGTAGTACATCACAGAACGGCAAAACTCTCAAAGACACAAGTCAGTTAAGTTTTGAAAACCTGGCAGGTGTATTTATAGTTGTTTTTGCAGGAATTTGCTGTAGTTTTATTGTCTTAATCATTGAATGGCTTTGGGCAGCGCGCAGTGATGTCGAATATGAACTCAAAGAAAGCAACACCAAACAGAGTTTGTTAACGGCTCTCAACGCTCGTCGAAAGCTCGCATTCCATGACTGGAGACACAGAGAAGACATACCCCATGTTCGCAGACGAGCCACCTTAATATGGAATACAGTCAGACCTATGTTTCCAACGAAACGAAAGATTGACGTCTGCAGCCCAACCGTCGAAACTGAGGAACCTGGTGAGGACCTGGATCGAGTAATGTCGATTACACAAACCGCTGAACTAGAGATCGAAGACGCTGATAGTTATACGTCATTTAATTGATTTATTTGACATATCATTACAGCAGTTTGTTAAAATTCTGAATCTTCAAATATATAGCGATCGGAGTCAGTGCATTATGGGTAATTACTCTAATACTTAAACGAGGTGCAATACTCAGCTGCAAAATTGTTACAGCTTTCTTTAAAAAATTGTGAATTGGATATTGTCTTTCTTGTTTACTAGTTTACTTGTTTATTAGAAAATCTCATTCACCTATTACCCATAATGTACCCGTATTGAGGGTGTTTAGAGTTATTTTTTTGCAAAACGCTGTATATTCATTTATCATCAGCTCAAGTAAATGTTTTCATATTTTAATTTTCATATTTTAAAAATTTTAATTTTCTTTTTATATTTCAAGACTCTAATCAAAACACAATATCCTTGGAATCTAGCTAACTCTAAGTATTTAATTAAAGTCTTGAGTGAATTATATGTAGTTTCATGGTAATTTTAATTTGAAGCTGAAAAACGTACAAGGAGCTATAGTCGTTTATGATTAATCTTTCCTCGTGCACTCCTCCTCTCCCCTCCCCTCACTCCTCTCCTCTCCTCTCCTCTCCTCTCCTCTCCTCTCCTCTCCTCTCCTCTCCTCTCCTCTCCTCTCCTCTCCTCTCCTCTCCTCTCCTCTCCTCTCCTCTCCTCTCCTCTCCTCTCCTCTCCTCTCCTCTCCTCTCCTCTCCTCTCCTCTCCTCTCCTTTATGCCGATGATTTAGTTCTAATGTCAAAATCTGAGGTTGGTTTACAAAATTCAATAAAGCTTGTTAACGATTTTTGTTCACAATGGCAAATGTCTCTTAATGAGAAGAAAACGAAAGTTATGATTTTTTGTAAAAAAGAAACTGACAAGATAAAACAATCTTCTTTTACTTTAAATGGCAAAAACCTTGAAATAGTGAAGGAGTTTTCTTATTTAGGTGTTAGAATAAGCTCTACTGGTAATTTTTCTAATCACCAAATTCAATCAAAAGAAAAAGCCTTACATGCATTTTATAAAATTACAAACATGACTGAATTCAAACATTTGAAACCAAAACTAGCCTGTAGGTTATTCGATTCCTTAATAAAACCAATCCTAACTTATGCAAGTGAGATTTGGAGTGTTTATCAAATACACGATTTTGATAAATGGGATAAAAATCCTGTTGAAAAAGTACATCTTCGATTCTGTAAGTATTACCTTGGAACAAGTAATAAGGCGTCCAATATTGCTTCTCGTGCCGAACTTGGTCGTTTCCCAATGAAATTATTTACAGATACGTTTTCTCTCAAATTCTTCAACCATCTTCTTTGTTTACCGGACAACTCGATTACTAAACAGGCTTTTTTTATTTCTCAAACTTTATATGAACAAAATAAATCTTGTTATTTCTCAAATTTACAAGCAATGTTAAATTTTTATGATATACATAATAATCTCACACAATGTTTTTCTAATGAAAACCTAAAAAATTATTCTGAAAAAATGAAAAATAATTATTTTAAACACTGGAAATCTATCTTACAGAATTCCAAAAAATTAACCTTTTATAGATCTTTTAAAAATTATTACGAAGTTGAAGATTATTTAAACATAATTCAAAATTTCGAACAAAGAAGGCAATTCACCAAATTTCGAATTAGCAACCACAAACTAGCTATTGAAGCTGGTAGATATGATAATCAGTATATCCAATCTGATCAACGTATCTGTGTTTACTGTATTAGTAATGAAATAGAATGCGAAATGCACATGTTATTTAAATGTCCAATTTATAATGAACTTCGTGAAAATTTTTTCAGATTAGTAGAAAACGAAATGATAATTAACAAAATGAATGAAAATGATTTATTACAAAAATTAATGTCATCAAATAATTCTAAAATTATAATTTTGTTATCCAAGTTTATATATAAATGTTTAATCCTTAGACAAGATTCACCACAGAATCGTATGTAATTGTAACTTGACTTATATTACATATATATATAGCTATTGTTCCTGTTACGTGCTTTAGCAATACTTGTAAAACACTACTTGTCATGCTAATAAAGCGATTTCAAACCTCCTGAAACCTCTCCTCTCCTCTCCTCTCCTCTCCTCTCCTCTCCTCTCCTCTCCTCAAATATTTTTATATTGTAAACTCTTTCTCTTTAGGCCCTGACAAAACGAGATCACAAGGCGCGGTGCAAGTCAACGCAAGTTTTGATTTGCAACTTGCTCCTTTCGTTTAAACACCGCTCAATGCAAGTCAGCGCAAGTTTTTCAAAAATTCTCAACGAAAATCAACCGTAGGAGAAAATCCGGTTTGTTGTTGCTTGAATTAGTGAAGGAGAGGAAATGTGCAGAAATTCGAACTATAAAAAAAGAAGAAAAACAATTTGCGAAGCTTAACGCGTTGACCGTTCAGCGGGTTCAAACGAATCAAAACCTTGCATTATACCGTAACTTGCGATCAATGCAAATCAGAGCACGCTCAATCTGCTCGCAAGTCCTCGCAAGTTGCAAGTTCGCGATCAAACGAGCCGCAAGTTCAAAACTTGCGAGGTGGCTCGGCGCTTGCTTGCGTTCTCGTTTCATTGGGGCTCAGTAATACATATTGCTGACTACCAGCCAGCCGTAACTTGATACCGGGTACTAGCTTCGATTTTATACTGTGTACCGATGTGTACCGTCTTTTGTCGCTCATGACTACATATTTTTCAGCACTGTTGGGTTTCCTGCGGCCGATCACCAGTCTCTCATCGTTTCAACCTGTCAGGGTGCGGACTGGTAAAGTTATGGTTTTGAGTCAGGTTAGAAAGGAATATGTAGTTATCTGTGTACATATTGCAGTATTTATACTTACATTCCGTCATGGGTAATGGAATGGATAAGGTAACATTATAATTGTAGTGTGTAAGGTATATTTTTCGTTAAGAGATGCACAGGAATTCGATGTTAGTTCACCTTGCAAATTCTTGCATCATCATGATGATCGTTGCTTCTTAATACTTCCTGTGCAATATTCCATAAACTGCTTTACAATGTTATCATTTTAGACGGCGATACTATCTTTTATAGCACTATTCTTTCCAATTCCTGCATTTTATGATCAATATGATCAATACTTTGTAAATTGGTGCATGGGAATTGCTATAGCTTCGTAGCTACCTGGTGCAAGGGGAAGGGAGGGTGGTCAGGGTAGTGCCTGATAATATACCTCGATTTTCTCATTTAATACATCCCTTGACTAAAATCATCACTTTGTTTATATTGATGTGTACAATATGCAGCTACCGGAAACTTACCATTTATTATCTCTGGCAGGCTCAAAAGCATTAAAATTATACAAAATTTTACTGGTGAAGTCTTGATATGGAATTAAATATATTATGTTCAGTTTTTCTAACATAACTCTGTTGGATGATTTCTGTTTGAAATTATTTTTAATTGCATTTAATATAAAGTAACACCAAATCAACTCCAAATATTGAAAATGCATGGCAAAAGTAGCTTAATTGCCTTGCATTAAGTTTGAGCTTGACACATCAAGTGGGTGGCATGGGTGGCCAAGCAGTTAGTGCATTAGTCTTTCACCTCTCACGAGTCTCAGCTTAAGTGCTCAGATCATATGTGAACTGAGTTTGTTTAATGTGTTGTTCTCTACCATACCACGAAGGTTTTTCTCCGAGTTCTCTGGTTTTTCCTCCCTCAGCAAAAATCAATGTGAGATGAGCGATGTATGAATCATATTTAATGTAGAGGTAGTGTGTGTGTGAGAGAGTATAGTGTCCCCCAATTAGTGCATAAGCACTAGAAGACATTGGCACTTCAATAAACAGTTTATAAGTGTTTTTGCATGATGCAGCTTTGAAAGCTCTGAACTTTACAGTGAATGCATGTATGGGCCATTAGCATTTTTTGCCCACCAAAAAATTTGAAAGCTAGCTGATATGTATCTTGTTTAATATGGCAATTTCCAAAGACATAAACATTCTGTACATTGCTTGCATAAATAGGTTCTTTTAAGTTTTGGACTCAGTTTATAACTTTCTTGACTTTTTAAAACTGTGTGCTAATTAACAAAATATTGTAAACAAAGATCTGCCTGTTTGTATAGGTGTCCATATATAGAGAGATTACACTATATAATAATAATATTTAAGGAATATAAAATGCGTGTGCATGTCTCTGTACTGTGATATAAACATGATGGAAGATGTAGAGCAAGAGAAAAGCAAGCTTAGGAACACGAGGCGTAGCCGAGTGTTTCTCTTGCTTTTCGAGTGCTCTACATCTTCCATCGTGTTTATATCACAGTACAGAGACATAAGCGATTGTTTTATATTGCTTTTATAAAATATTTTCGACGTTTTTTGAGCGAGCCATGTCTCTGTCCTCTGATATAAACATGGTAGCCAGCCAATCAGCGCGTGCGTTATATCTCAAATATTTTATAATGTAAATATATAATTTATAATTCGTTGGGTGCTAGAGAATAATTGAGTACTTCTTTTTCAATTAAATATTTCAGATTATTCCAGGTCTTTACCTTGGAAATTTTAGAGGTATGACTATTTACTTTGGGTCTGGTTTTTTGAAAGCAGGTTAGCAATATATAACCCACTTTCAATCAATGATCTGGGCTCTAGTGTTTATAAATATTGGTCATTTTTTGTGAATATCAAAAGTAAGCTTCTTAGTGTATGCAAGTTTTGATGTATTTCATGCTTCATTATATTTCACTTTACTGTGGTTTATTCATTTTAGATGCCAAAGATACAGCAAAATTAGCTGAAAACAACATTACACATGTGGTGTCCATCCATGACAATGCCATGCCAATTTTAGATGTGAGTACAAGTAACATTATTGTTTTCTGCGCTTGGTTTGATTCTGTAGCACTGTGAAAAGTAGAGCAGATTTCATATGACTGCAAAACGGACTGCAATGTGCCATGGCAATGTCGGTGTCATGATGTTTATAAAAACATTCAAAAGTCCTGCTGTAACGTACCATTCCGTAACTGTGCATTCCATTTTCACACTCATACGAAATCTACTACTTTAAGGCTACTATTTAAATTTCTAGCAATATAAATTTAGCAAATCTTAGCAAGTTCCTTGAAATCTACTTCCTAAAATTAGTATTCTTGGATATTCTTGATTGATAATTATAAGTATCATCATTTCCTCTTCAAAAATCACTATAAACTAGGAAGCAGCTGTTAAATGTTGTGATGTTAGGCATGATAACGTGCTGTATCCAACAAAAGTCTTGGCTGGAAAATAGGGCAATAGGCTACTGGGAATTCATCCAACACCGTGTTCTGACAGTCACTCAAATAGACCAAGTATTGGTGAACCATTCACACTTCTGAAAACTTGTTGGCTCATTTGGTTGAGTGTCTGTTTCTCGTGTGGAAGATTGAGGATTGATTCCCAGCCAAACCAATGCTCTGGGTCTTTAAATAATTGAGGAGAAGGTGCTGCCTTTGTGATTATATCATTCTGCAAATGGTTAGACCTTCACTTCTTCTTGGACAAGGATGTTAAACCGTAGGCCCCATCTCTCCAAAATCTACACAATCATACCCTTGCATTGGAGGCATGTGAATGAACCCAAACCACTATTCGGGGAGAGTAGGCCATGAAGTTGCCAGTGTGTGTGGTCTGTCATATAACACTACAGGACCCACAGTAATTGGCTTAGTATCAAAGCTGTTGTGTTGTCCCTGCTTTCACTGGAAGGAATAAGGCTGTAAATAAAAACTCCAGTGACATAATTATTTAATATTTTCTGCATTAACTTTCATAGCATTTGAAATACAAGTGTATACAAGCTGCTGATTCACCCGATCAAGAATTGTAAGTCAAGGACAGGATTACCATCATTTACATCATTCTGCAACCTGCCAGACTGAGGTCTCAAATGGGAATTGGTTGATAAGCTACCAAAAATCCAACTCAGTTTTCAGTCAGAGATGGAGTTTTCACCATTGATGTCAGTGAACATTTAATGTTGGCTTCACGGTAGCCTATTGCCCAATTATTCCAAGACTTTTGTCTGGCAGGGTACACATAATTATAGAAATTTTTGACAAGGGTGCTTTAATTAGTAGTGCAGCCCCTTGTACAGTGTACACATGATGTTCACCGTTCAAATTCCACTGCCATAATTTTCACATTCAATATTAATATTATAAATGATGTAAATCTGTGATTGTTAGTCTATGGTAAATATTTAAAAAAAAGATGAATTTATTGTAGAATTTCCACAATTTTGATACATCTTATGTTTTGTCTCTAGATTACCATTTTTTGAACAATGTATTGAATTCATACACGACTGCAGGTATGGTCCCCACTAATGTATAACGTGGCTATATATCATAGCCATTAACAGGATTATTTCAACAGACCATGCAGCAACCAATGTATTTGATGGCTGCACCCTTTATCCACATTCAGCTGTTATATTTGATATACTTTTAATTATTTGTATTCTTTATTTCATTTCAGAGTAAATAATGGTTGTTGTCTTGTGCATTGGTAAATAAAATAAACCTTACCTTTTTTATCGAGTTTCACATATTTATGATGACTTTTAGTAAGAAAATCCTTGTATCAAATAATATATAGCTATTTCAATTAACGTTGTAGCTGAAAAAAGGCCTAAAGGCTAAAGTGGTTAGTAAAGTGTCAAGAAGTGGTTGGTAAGGTGTCAGGAAGTGGTTGGTAAGGTGTCAGGAAGTGGTTGGTAGGATGTCAGGAAGTGGTTTGTAAGGTGTCAGTAAGTGGTTGGTAAGGTGTCAGTAAGTGGTTGGTAAGTTGTCAGAAAGTGGTTGGTAAGGTGTCAGGAAGTGGTTGGTAAGGTTCAGGAAAAAGGTTGGTAAGGTGTCAGGAAGTGGTTGGTAAGGTGTTATTAAGTGGTTGATAAGCTGTCAGAAAGTTGTTGGTAAGGTGTCAGGAAATTGCTGCTATTAAAGGTGCCAGGAAGTGGTTGGTAAGATGTCAGGAAGTGGTTGGTAAGGTGTCATTAAGTGGTTGGTAAGGTGTCAGTAAGTGGTTGGTAAGGTGTCAGGAAGTGGTTGGTAAAGTGTCTATAAGTGGTTGGTAAGGTGTCAGGAAGTGGTTGGTAAGGTGTCAGTAAGTGGTTGGTAAGATGTCAGGAAGTGGTTGGTAAGGTGTCGGGAAGTGGTTGGTAAGGTGTCAGGAAGTGGTTGGTAAGGTGTCATTAAGTGGTTGGTAAGGTGTCAGTAAGTGGTTGGTAAGGTGTCAGTAAGTGGTTGTTAAGGTGTCAGAAAGTTGTTGGTAAGGTGTCAGGAAGTGGTTGGTAAGGTGTCAGGAAGTGGTTGGTAAGGTGTCAGGAAGTGGTTAGTAGGATGTCAGGAAGTGGTTGGTAAGGTGTCAGTAAGTGGTTAGTAAGGTGTCGGTAAGTGGTTGGTAAGGTGTCAGTATGTGGTTGGTAAGGTGTCAGGAAGTGGTTGGTAAGGTGTCTATAAGTGGTTGTAAGGTGTCAGGAAGTGGTTGGTAAGGTGTCAGGAAGTGGTTGGTAAGGTTCAGGAAGTGGTTGGTAAGGTGTCAGGAAGTGGTTGGTAAGGTGTCAGGAAGTAGTTTGTAAGGTGTCAGGAAGTGGTTTGTAAGGTGACAGGAAGTGGTTGGTAAGGTGTTATTAAGTGGTTGATAAGCTGTCAGAAAGTTGTTGGTAAGGTGTCAGGAAATTGCTGCTATTAAAGGTGCCAGGAAGTGGTTGGTAGGATGTCAGGAAGTGGTTGGTAAGGTGTCATTAAGTGGTTGGTAAGGTGTCAGTAAGTGGTTGGTAAGGTGTCAGTATGTGGTTGGTAAGGTGTCAGTAAGTGGTTGGTAAGGTGTCATTAAGTGGTTGGTAAGGTGTCAGGAAGTGGTTGGTAAGGTGTCAGGAAGTGGTTGGTAAAGTGTCAGGAAGTGGCTGGTAAAGTGTCAGTAAGTGGTTGGTAAGGTGTTAGGAAGTTGTTGCAAAGGTGTCAGTAAGTGGTTGGTAAGGTGTCAGTAAGTGGTTGGTAAGGTGTCAGTAAGTGGTTGGTAAGGTGTCAGTAAGTGGTTAGTAAGGTGTCTATAAGTGGTTGGTAAGGTGTCAGTAAGTGGTTGGTAAGGTGTCAGTAAGTGGTTGGTAAGGTGTCAGGAAGTGGTTGGTAAGGTGTCATTAAGTGGTTGGTAAGGTGTCAGTAAGTGGTTGGTAAGGTGTCAGTAAGTGGTTGGTAAGGTGTCAGCAAGTGGTTGGTAAGGTGTCAGGAAGTGGTTGGTAAGGTGTCAGTAAGTGGTTGGTAAGGTGTCAGGAAGTGGTTGGTAAGGTGTCAGTAAGTGGTTGGTAAGGTGTCAGTAAGTGGTTTGTAAGGTGTCAGCAAGTGGTTGGTAAGATGTCAGTAAGTGATTGGTAAGGTGTCAGCAAGTGGTTGGTAAAGTGTCTATAAGTGGTTAGTAAGGTGTCAGGAAGTGGTTAGTAAGGTGTCAGCAAGTGGTTGGTAAGGTGTCTATAAGTGGTTGGTAAGGTGTCAGTAAGTGGTTGGTAAGGTGTCAGTAAGTGGTTGGTAAGGTGTCAGGAAGTGGTTGGTAAGGTGTCTATAAGTGGTTGGTAAGGTGTCAGTAAGTGGTTGGTAAGGTGTCAGCAAGTGGTTGGTAAGGTGTCAGCAAGTGGTTGGTAAGGTGTCAGCAAGTGGTTGGTAAGGTGTCAGCAAGTGGTTGGTAAGGTGTCAGGAAGTGGTTGGTAAGGTGTCAGGAAGTGGTTGGTAAGGTGTCAGTAAGTGGTTTGTAAGGTGTCAGCAAGTGGTTGGTAAGATGTCAGTAAGTGGTTGGTAAGGTGTCAGTAAGTGGTTGGTAAAGTGTCTATAAGTGGTTAGTAAGGTGTCAGGAAGTGGTTAGTAAGGTGTCAGGAAGTGGTTGGTAAGGTGTCAGTAAGTGGTTTGTAAGATGTCAGTAAGTGGTTGGTAAGGTGTCAGGAAGTGGTTGGTAAGGTGTCTATAAGTGGTTGGTAAGGTGTCAGTAAGTGGTTGGTAAGGTGTCAGTAAGTGGTTGGTAAGGTGTCTATAAGTGGTTGGTAAGGTGTCAGCAAGTGGTTGGTAAGGTGTCAGCAAGTGGTTGGTAAGGTGTCAGCAAGTGGTTGGTAAGGTGTCTATAAGTGGTTAGTAAGGTATCAGTAAGTGGTTGGTAAGGTGTCAGGAAGTAGTTGGTAAGGTGTCAGTAAGTGGTTGGTAAGGTGTCAGGAAGTGGCTGGTAAGGTGTCAGGAAGTGGTTGGTAAAGTGTCAGGAAGTGGCTGGTAAAGTGTCAGGAAGTGTCGTTGAATAGTGACATCGTGCGTTTATATTGTACAGCATTGCTGGAGTTTCCAGGTCAACAACAATTGTTGCTGCATACCTTATGACTATAACCACTTTGGAATGGCGTGACACACTGCGTGCAATAAGAGTCAATAGGATGGTGGCTAACCCTAATTATGGCTTTAAAAGACAACTACAAGACTTCTATAATATGCATTTATCAGAGGTAAGACCTCGTAGTGAGTGTGGTTGGACTTAGTTAGCCATCGTTTTTCTTCTCGTAGATCCTCATAGGCGCCATTGGACTTTGCGTGAAAGGTAACATAATGAACGTCAAAGATTTTTATTGGAGAAGAAAGTTAAACTAGTTGTTTAGTATATGCGCAGTAGTAAGTGGGAGGTTGATCTTTTTCGACTTTTTCCTAAGTCCATAGAGGCGGTTTCAAAGTTCAGATTTTACGACAACCTTTTTATGAAATGACATCATTCCCTAAATCTTGGCACACGAACCGGTTATTTTGTGTACGGCCCCCCTTATCAGGCCAACAAATTTTCTTTTCACACGACTGATAATTACGGATGCCGTGCCAAAAATGATGGGTCCGCGTGCCAAGATTTAGGGGTGCCGTACTATAAAACGGTTGTCGTGTAAATTGGGCTCAATTGTGCCTAGAAACTGGGAGTAACTGATTATTTACCTGGAAGCAGATTTTATTCCGAGTATTGGTTTTTTAACAACCATAAAAATATCGGTCTTGACCTTTTCCAGGTAAAGTCAAATTTAAAGAAGCGTTATCCTGATTTAGACTTCAACGGCCAAGAAGACGCTTACTTGAAGTCTTTGTTGTTAAAAGCCGACCAGTCGACTGAAAATGACGATGAAGACGATGTTGTCAATGTTGTCCGCATGTACAAAGAAAGAAATAAGATTCTGCGTGAAAAAACAAACTATCAACCATCTACAGATAATGATAAAAAAGACGAGCCAAGTGGAAGTTAGCCAAAGGCTGTCTTTTGCTGCAGTATGGAGGCTCGGTTCACACTAGCGATTTAAGCACAAATTAGAGTGTTGGAAGCTGTGCCGCTCAGCAGGCAGTACTTGCCTGAGTTTTTTATACCGTGCACGTAAATACACCATTAAAGCCGAATTTAAACGAGCACGTTTTCCTTGACAAACTTGCTTGTGTAGACGAAAGAGAGAAAGGCTGAAAGGCTGACGTATCAGTTTATTCCTCGTCAAGGAAAACTTCTCATGTCTAGGCAAGGATTTCAGTACTCGTTTAAACGGAGAAGACCGAAACTTGACAAGTCAGTTTACCTTCCAAATGAAAGTATATTTCGAGCACAAACTGAAACTTGTCAAGGGAAGCTTGTCATGTCAAGGCAAGGATTTCAGTACTCGTTTAAACGGAGAATAACGAAAACTTGAAAAATATTTGCCTTCCAAAGTATATTTCGAGCACAAACTGAAATTTGTCAAGGAAAAGTTGTTTGTCAAGCAAGTTTTTTCTTAATAAGGACAACATGCTAAGTACAACTTGTTGATCCATCTACACAAGCAAGAAAACTCGTCAAAGAAACTTGTTAAGGAAGAACATTTACATTTATTTTCCGCATGCATAATCCACAAACTTGTTCAGTCGTGTAGATGCGGCTTAGGCCTGTGTACGTTATTTGTGCTTTTCCTTATGTGGCTACTAGAAACGAAACAAGCCTTTAAAATGCATACAGATATAATTTGAAAATCAAACTCCTAGGAAATCGAAAACAAAACCTCGTGGAAGTTGGCGGGCCCCGTGCATGGTTGGGCGCAATGAGACAGCTGCTTGATTTCCGTGGATATGTCCATTGCGTTAGATAATTGTGGCAATTTTTTTGTCTTGAAAAACCTTTATAACCAAAACTTTCATAGTATTTTGTGTTTCAAAGGAATTTAAAAACTTGAGCTTTGTTGTGTTATTTCCTTACAGCACACGACAACTTCCACTGCTGACCAAAACATCTTTATGAAGAAATTAGTCTCAACACTGCGGTCAATGTTTTCGGATGGCGACTTTATTTACTCGCTAGAATCCAATGTGTGGTTTGAGTGTGAGTAAGCCATCAAATATTGTCTAGATTATGTCATAAATCCAGCTAGAGGGGAACTGCTATTTGGTTGTTCTGGCTCTGTGCAGTATTTTGCTTGTGCTCAGTTTAATATATGACTTTATTGTAAAGCAACCCAGACGGCCCACACACACACGCACACACACTTCAACAACACAGACTCGGTTGGTATGAGAAATGCCTCCAACTGTAGCCCTAAAGAAATGTAACTAATTATTGTCTAAGAGTACTACATCACTGAGTTCACTAGCTCAAGCTGCTTCTTCAGTTTATGCTGCAAATAAACTAACGAAATTGCTGCTGTATCGATTACACTGTTGAATTGTTTATGACAATGTATGCTTTTCCACATTTTTTTAACTTGTTTGCTAAGTCGTGCACAATATAACCAAAAGGTCGTAAAAGAAGTAGATTAAGAATGAATCTGAGTGAAATCACAACACTCTTGAGGTCTTTCATGTTTTAATCCGTCGTTGACATGTTTCGGCAGATCTTCTGCCATCTTCAGAACGTTACCAAAACTACGGTGATGGTATTTAGATAGGTAATGTAATTAGCATGTATCAAGGTTGAATCAATAACTTTTTTGAAAATGTAAATGGAACCAATATTATAAAAGTTGATATATTTTTCTCAATTTTGACTGTGTAGTGTTCTATGTTATTCAACCCAAAAGCTGAAGGGGAGGCTGAGAAAGTACCGTATGTCATCCTGCATACAAGAAAAGATGTTTTTCACTGAAAATGCTTAAATTTCTCTTTGTTATTCCCTCAAATTTTTAAAACAGATTTAGAAGTTAAGCCAGCTGTAAAGCTAGTAGAGAATTTTTAGAAGTAATAGTGCTCACAGTATATAGGCAGGTTGTTTGTGGATCACTAAGCCAGTCACTGAAATGAAAAGATGTTTTCCAAGAGAATGACTGAATTTCTGAGCTTTGATGCTATTGCCCTTCAAAAGCAGATCTCGAAGGGCTCGGAAGGGTCTTGACCTTACGTTCTAGAGTTTTTATTTTTACAACAATTGTAGAAACTTTGTTGGTTTTTGTTGGCGATTATCATGATTACATTTCACTTTACTTTCCATCGCTAAAACAAGTGCTTATCACATTGAAAAAGTTAAACCATGTGCCAGTGTGTTAATGATAGTAAATTGTGCCCTAAGCCTTTAAAAGATGGTATTCCTAATGACAATGAACCTAGAGTTCCATAGGAATGCACTAACACGTCACCTATCACATATAAATACTTAAAGTTAAGTTTCTCGACGGCTACGAGGAAAGATTAAAGAATCCACCCTACTCCTAACTAATTCCATTTTGTCTCGGATCAAAAACTGATCCTTTAATTCCTAAGATAATATTTGTGAACAACAGGGTTTGTTTGATATATTATTGCTTAAAACAGCAAATTCCTTCGCATAAAAACTGAGTTGGTTAATGGTTAGTATATCATGATGCATGCTAAATTATGAGTCAGCAACAGGATCTACAGACCAATAGAAATCAAGACCAGCGCCCTTTATAACACAGTGGATCGTCCAATGATATTCCCACTTGCAGTGAACTCACTTTTCAATCAGTTAGATCAACTGCATAACAAACAGCAAATTTTCCCGTCTTGAGAAAAATTCCCATCGTTTTAGACCAGCGAACTGCTGTCTTTTTATCTCAACTGAAAGGTAAGTTTAGCATAGACTGTATGTATGTATCGCAAGTCATTTGCAACGGAAACCAACGTTAGTTTTGACTCTTCAATGAGGATGGATTCGTAACCACAAACAAGATACAGCGTTTTGCTTTCGAATGCTAGTTTTGTAGATTAGCAAAAAAATATGTTTTTTAAAGTCATTTTTTAATATTCTGGTGACTCAACGAGGACAGGTGAGATAAAGGTTCTAAAAAATGCTCATTAATTGCCAAAAAATGCTTGTGGTTGGAGTGACAGCATGTTTGAAGCTTATCAGCTTTCCTCTCTTTCGACAAAAGAGCAGCTCAGAGATGACAAGAGAATAGTTCTTCACATATGAATCTGGCTTTGTTAACAAGAGATTGAAGCACTCCAACATTGTATCAAATATTTTGAGATGCTGACACGCTATTAAATGAAAAGTGTAGCTTTGTGTTAAGAAAGATTAGTTTAATTCAACTAATAGTAAAGATGATTGTTTGTGATTGGCACTCTAACACAGCTTAACGAGACGTCGAGACTTTACTTCATCCGCTGTTGCTCTTTGGTTGGAATATGACTGATTACACTGCCAGTGATAGAAATCTTGAGGTTCAAACTAACAAACGCTTTCTGTCTATTGTTACCCTAGGACTCAATCAAGCTAAGATGCTCGATTGATGATTTTCAAAGTGTACGTCACTCGCCCCGTTAGAAACTGATGCAACTTGACAAGTGTCCCTGCCGTTATATCCCTTTGTCATGTATTCATCAGTATTATCTCGCTATCCTTCAGCTTACGATCCTAGTTTTTGCTTATCCTTGATATTTCCTTAAAAATAGCATAAAAGAGTAGTTCTCTTTTAGTTCTACCTCTTTTTTTGTTAGATTTTTTAATAAAAAATTTCAATATTCCGAGATAAAACATGCTCCAAGTCTGCAAGAAGTGCGCAACCAAAACGTGGTATTTTTTTCAGTTGCGTTTTGTTCACGCGATTATTAAGCCTTGATTGACAGCTTTCTCTTTCCATACCTCATTTCGTTTCTTCATGATCTACGTGATGTTTCTAATTCTCTAAACCTTCAATATGGTTTTCGAATTAAAATTGCCATGAAAAACTTGAAAGCGAAACTAACATTTTCATTTTCTAACAAGACAAATGCAGTTTCGACAAACAAAGTTTCTTTTAAGGCTTACCTCAGCCTCACATTTCTTAACGCTAATCAAATAGTGGGCTGGGAAATCATAAATAAATGGAGCATTTCTTTCTTTGTTGGAAACTTGGCGCGCGAAGGAAAGGAAGGGCGCGAATAACAAATCATTTAATAAAACTGTAAGCTTGTCTCGAGGCAGATGAAATTTCAGACTCTTTATTTCTTGTAGACAAATTAAAGGCTTTCTTTTTATCTTTTTCCTTTTTTTCAAGTAATTTTATTTGCATTATCTTTGGCTGATTTATGGATGTTTAGCGCACACATGTTGACTTGGAACACTGCCAAACTGTTCTTTTTTAGCAGGTTATTTGTAATGCATTTTAGAATAATCCAAGCAATCCTTTACTTTACTTTGCTTTTAGGAATTACTGCTGATTTAAGACTGAGAAAACTTTAATTTTCTCCTGTTTAGGGATGTTATTAATTGCGTACGCGCATCCCAACCCGCGACCGAATCAGCACAAATGTCAGATAATATTGTAATAAGACTCAGGCTTTTAACACGTTTCTTTCTCTTGAACAGAAATAAAACAAAAATGTTTTTTTTTTTCAAATTAAGTAGAGAATAATTGCTCTTCAGAAATTAGCGAAATCATACCCCAGTAAATTCATTTTCGCCAGTACATCAAAACTATTAACTTGCTGATCATTCTTTGTTTTGACAAAAGAACTTGTTCATGGTTGATATTTCTACACCTGTGTCAACATGAATTACACCCCCATCCAGACCCTGGAATTAGAATGGTTCATTTGTTTATTAATTACTAACAAATTGGATTACTACTGCACAACATACTTAGTGGCTTGTTATGCTGTTATCTAACGCTATATAAATTCTATTTTATTATTCTATCGTTATTAATATTATTAAAAGTTCCGCCCGCCCCAAAGCATGCCTTAATTGATTTACACACTTCGTTTGACTTCTGTTTTTACCTGTGGAATAAACAAGTTCAACTACGTTTTCTTTTTAATTTTCTGCCAAGCTTCCGGACAAAATTGTCCATCTTTGTAATAAGGTCAATGCAATTTAAGCCGACTGAAGCATGTACACATGATGTGTTGATTGTTGAAATGTAGTCGTGTTGGGGAAGAGGGTAATAACACCATGGGAGGGGTGGGTAGAGAGTAGGAAAACCACTGGAAAAATAACCAAAAAAGCGAAACCCTTGGAGGTGATGAATGAAAATGTTAATCGGTAAGTAATGGGTAATCGATGTGGTAGGGAGAGAAGCAGGCAACTTAGGGAGGATGAGAGATAAGTGGATCGGTAACGGCGGCGAGGCATTTTTCACTTTCCTATTTTTTGTAGCTTTAGTTTTAAATACTTGTAAAACAGATCACCTAGTGAGAATAGGAGTAAAGTGTGCATCGCTAGCTGTGCGTAGAAGTGGACAACTCCTTAAATATCACAAATTCAACAAACGTACTCGCTAGCATTGCCTTCAAGTTGAGTGAAGCCTTGTTCACACTAGCGTAGAAATCGCAAGTCTAGTGTAAATCAAATTCATAATTGTATAACGGTGTTTTCGATTGTAATTTCTGATGCGTACTAGATTTAGGTTCTCCCGAGTACTTCGCTAGTGTAAATATGGCTTGATGTACATTCCCAGATTTCGGTCAAAGGTAC
Organism: Telmatactis stephensoni; assembly: GCA_029948255.1. NCBI lineage: Eukaryota > Metazoa > Cnidaria > Anthozoa > Actiniaria > Isophelliidae > Telmatactis > Telmatactis stephensoni. The sequence goes on along the minus strand of JALIZF010001840.1, from coordinate 259,927 downwards.
TCTAGACTGATCTCATAAGCCTTCTGTTGGTCGCTCGGCTAGCGATGGCCATGGTGTGTGAGCGATGTCGGATTTGACAAAGAGCAACAAGCTGACTTATGGAATCAGTCCAAAGTTGCGCCACCCTCGACGTCAAGTCCTACGTTATATTCATCATATTTAGTCATATAAAATCACCTTAAGATGCAGTCGTTTCTTCAAGTATGTGTTTAATTAATATCTTTTTTTTTGTCGCCAATGACATAGCGGTATGCGGAAAAACCTTTCTGACGCACTTTTAGTTGTTAATAGTCTTGATCTTAATTGCCTATAGATAGACAACTTTAAGGCTCGTGTTTTTATCAGTCTCAATCTTATCAATCTTAGAAGTGTGTATCGATCCATGGTGAGCGTGGTATTGATTTCAACTTCCGCTCAGCACGCCCTTCACGTGATAATTACATCTCTTTAAAACGCTCCACAACTCACTCTACCACGTTTTGTATATCATGAGTACATGGTTTTTAATTGAGGTATCATTCAAGCCATGCACAGCTGTTTTTGACAATTAAACTGTCAGTAAGCTTTATATATAGTTTCGACCACCTGTGCCAAGGTGCATGGCAGCCATTTTCACATGTAAGTAAAGATGTCTTTCGAACAATGCTTGCACTATATTTTATAGTTCTTGGATCCAGATAGAAGGTCATATTCTGAGATAGTGTTTTAAGTATGCTACATATTTGAAATGGTCTGGTTAGAACCTTCTTATTTGCAAAATGTAAAAATGTTAAAGACATTAAGTCAAAATAAAAATTGATATCCATTTATATACTCCTTTTTTCTTCACTGTCGTTATTCTTCCTTTATACACGTCCATCTTCCTCCAGGTTGCTTTTGTTCTTTCTATTCTTCCTTTTCTATCATAGAAGATCTTTCCTTCGATTCCTTCCTTCCTTCCTTCCTTCCTTCCTTCCTTCCTTCCTTCCTTCCTTCCTTCCTTCCTTCCTTCCTTCCTTCCTTCCTTCCTTCCTTCCTTCCTTCCTTCCTTCCTTGTCCTTAGTTTCTTTTAATTTATCCTTTCTTTCCCAATCTCCCTTCCAGTCCCCCCTCGACGCGCACATTCTCTTTTGTATCTTTTTGAACTCTTCCTTTCTTCCTTCTTCAGTTTTCTTTCTTTCTTTCATTCCTTCGTTTTTCTTTCTTTCGTTTATTTTTCAGCTTTCCTTTCTATATTTCCTCTTCGAGTCCTTCAGTGGATCCTTCATCAGTTTGATTTTCTAAAATGTTGAATAATTGCTTCCTCTCCCTTACTAATAATTTTCTTTCGTTTTCTTTCTTTCTCCTTGCTTGCGTGAAACGAACAGTAAATCAGACATGGCCATATTCTGAGATAGTGTTTTAAGTATGCTATGACAAATTTGAAATGGTCTGGTTAGGATCGACCTTCTTATTTCCAAGATGTAGAAATGTTAAAGAGACATTAAGTCAAAATATAATTTGTTATCCATTTATATATATATATTTTTTCTTCACTGTCGTTATTCGTCTTCTATACACGTCCATCTTCCTCCAGGTTGCTTTTGTTCTTTCTATTCTTCCTTTTCTATCATAGAAGATCTTTCCTTCCTTCCTTCCTTCCTTCCTTCCTTCCTTCCTTCCTTCCTTCCTTCCTTCCTTCCTTCCTTCCTTCCTTCCTTCCTTCCTTCCTTCCTTCCTTCCTTCCTTCCTTCCTTCCTTCCTTCCTTCGAATTCCTTCCTCACTTCATCACTTCCTTCCTCACTTCTTTCCTTCCTTCCTTCCTGCCTGCCTGCCTGCCTGCCTGCCTGCCTGCCTGCCTGCCTGCCTGCCTGCCTCACTTCTTTCTTGCCTTCCTTCCTTCCCTCCTTGTCCTTAATTTCTTTTATCCTTTCTTTCCCAATCTCCCTTCCAGTTCCCCCCTAGACGCGCGCATTCTCTTTTGTATCTTTTTTAACTCTTTCTTCCTTCCTCAGTTTTCTTTCTTTCTTTCACTCTTTCGTTTTTTCTTTCTTTTATTTTTTAGTCTTCCTTTCTATATTTTCCTCTTCGGGTCCTTCAGTGGATCCTTCATCAGTTTGATTTTCTAAAATGTTGAATAATTTCTTCCTCTCCCTTAATGATATAATCAATTTTCTTTCGTTTTCTTTCTTTCGCCGTACTTGCGTGAAACGTAGATAAATCAGACATAGTTGATTTACACTCAGGGAAAACCCCATTAGATTGCGGAAAAGGTTCCACATCATTACAAACACAGCACCGTTACAAATGCTGCTCCCTTAATTGCACCATTAAATCAATAGTTTTCCGCAATATAGTTACTGGGAATTGAAAAAGAAGTAAAATTGCACAATTACTTCGTTTCTTCATATCCCAATGGTTTTAACAGGTGAAAAGCATTGCCTGATGTCATCAGAACGACAACGTCTTCGTCCCTGGCTTGAAGCACAAATTGAGAGTGGTGAAGTCCCAGGTCTTCGATGGATGGACAAGGAGAAAACAACTTTCAAGGTAACATGGAAGCATGCTGGTAAGCCAGACTTTAACCTGGACAAAGATGCAGTACTTTTTCGTAAGTGGGCAGAACACACTGGTAAATATAAGCCTGGAGAGCAACCAGATCCATCGACGTGGAAAACCAGGTTTAGATGTGCACTTCATAAGATGCCAGACATCGAAGAAATACGTGTTCCACACAGTCTTGATGAAAATGAGCCTTACAGAGTCTTTCGACTTAAACCGAAAGGTAAATAAATAACGGTTTTTATCAGCTGTTAATGCTACAATTTAATGCAATTTTTTCTATTTTTTTACATAGTTTTAGCTTAGTTGCTGTAATTTTTTATTGTTCTCGAATTATCTTCAATGAATGATATGATTATGTGTGCTAAATCTAGATAATGAACCAGTCCTTGCTAGCTCTGTCAGGATGTGAATACAAAGTGAAGCACATGCAACAGCACTGTAACAGCAATGAATTCGTTGTATTTAATTAATCATCTTTAGCAGCCTTATAATAATAAATCGCCTACATTATTCTTCTCCTTTTATGCATAAAGCGTGTGTAGCGTTGTCGGGCTCCGTCGACAAATAACAGTACAGTGAAATTCCATCAATACGAACGCTGAAAGAACATGAAAAAAGCTATGATCTTAGAAATTAACGAAGTATGAAGTAATTCATCAGACAGTAGTTGTAGCCATGTTTAAGTTTTCAAAGGCAAAAAAAGTGATCAATAACAATATATGTCTGCATCAAGCAGATTTTTTGTAAAACTGGATTTTATTGCACAAAAACTCTTTAATACTCGCAACATTTTCCATTCAAAACACTGTCCTTTTTTTTTCAAACTCTTTTCGAACATTTCCTGTTTTTCAGACTTACTGGTACAGTGGTATTTTACTGGATGCTTCTAAATTGTAACTATTTTCGATATAATTACAAAATTAATTCTATTTCCTCATTCACGTATATAATAGCAATATTTTTACAATCGGATGAATTTTCAAGTGCAATTACGTCAAAGTATACTATATAAATCATACATAGAGCTAAATATAGATTATTACTGTATTGTTTTCCGAGTCACCTGATTCGCCTGGGGCTCAAACGGATTACTGGAACAGCGTGAAGCCGAAGAAAAGAAATCGCTTCATAAAATGTTTTTTTAGTCCTTTACTTTGTGTTAGGATTTTTCTCTGATCTAATGTTTTATTAAAGTCTTGGTGTTTAGCCAGGTTTTTATTCGACAAGTTCACAGCCTTGAACCACTTTGTAGGGATTGCCGTTAGGGGAATCCCCAAATACGTCGTTATTGAAACGCAACCATATTAGGAAACGCAATACATGAACAGAGAAAAAGGAAGTTATATTAATGAGAAAACCGTTCTGGTTAATTAACAGCTGAATGAATCAATAAATGAATGAACGAACAAACGCACGAATGAATAGATGGATGAATGAATGAATGAATGAATGAAATTATTGGATAGATGAATGGCATGGATGAATAGAAGGAAGGAAGCAAGGGAAGTGAAATGAAATCAAATGAAATGAAATAAATGATTGAAATGATCATTGAATGAATGGATGAGTGACTGGATGAGCTGTTTACTGAGAACAGAATCGAAACGAGTCATCTTAAAGAAATGCTTGGGCGCCAACTATACTTTCTTATTAACGAAAACTCATTATTACTCTTATTGTCCTTCGATCTGACGGGTCAAAATCCATCTATTCTATAAATTGACTTAGTAAAGTACGTAAAAGAACTTTTAAACAAGCTAGTCGTTTTGCAAAGTCCACTTAAGGTATTCACAAATACTTCATTTTGCGCTAAATGAGAGAGTGTTTATAAAATAATGTTGTGATAGAAATATAGTCATTATAAGACTTACACAGCAAGGGGTCGTTCAAATAGTACAAACCTTTTGTACGTTGCACAACCAGTCACCACGTGTTATAGTCTTCAACACCACACGCGCTTGTGCTTTCCACCATCCACGTTGCAATTGTGATTCAAAAGCGCGTTTTGCAAAAGGTTGCGTTTTTGGTGAAAGATTTATCGTCATGTTGAAAATGTGGCAGAAAAACGCAGAAAACGTTGGTGTTTTCGAGGCGTATCCTTACGTTGCTCACTCATGAGAATTGATATGAATTATGAAATTTAGGAATGAAGTTTGAATCCGAGTGATAATGTTGATAATTATCAGCAGACATGCATTGTCTGTATTTTTGTGATATTCAGGTTACCTCACATGCAAAACTCAAGATTAAATTCCAGAAACCTAAATAGACCTATATATATAGCATGTAATTAAAGATGCCCAAACCAATTTGATATTTAGTTTTCATGTTTTACTTAACTCAATAATGTATTTGGAAAGTATTTCACCATTTAGTCTTTGTACAATCATGCCATTTTGGGGATAATTAAATGATTTATTATGAATTGTTTTTAGTTGCCAACTCGCCTAAACAACGGAAAACGTCAACGATCCATTCATACTCCGCAGTATGTCCCTCGCCGCCACCAAACGACTTCAATGCCTTCTCTTACGTAAGTACAATCAATCTACATGAACAAGATGAAGTGCTTAGGGTAACCATGGCAACACTTTGACCTTATGGAAAAACGTGGAGTACTGACCAAAGCAAGTTGATTTCGTAAGACTGTGCAAACAGCACGTTCACTGCATGGTACGGTTACGGCAGGAATTTTGAATGTTTTATAGACAATACGGCACTGACACAATCACGGTACGGCGCGGTACGTTTCACACTTGTACAAAATCTGTTCTTTCCGCGCCGAGTTACTTGCATTGCGAGCGTCGTGAAGCAGCTATAGAGCGGATTTCGTATGAGTGTGAAAGGACCGCGCCGTACTGTGACCGTGTCAGTGCCGTGTTGCCTATAAAAACATTTGAAATTCCTGCCGTAAGCGTGCAGTGAGCATGTGGTGCTGTTTTCACAGTCATACGAAATCTACTCTATTTGCAGGCTAAAGAGCAGAGGGTGGCTGAGTAACGACTGTCCAGTCTATGTCTGCAGTGGCCTTACATACTTTTGGAAGACTAAATCGATGATGCAGTGAACTGATACACGCATGAGATACTGAGAGATTGAGTAGTTGTTTGAAATAAATTTAAATTAACTTTTTTTCGTTTTTTAGCCCCCTGGTTCTTACCAAGGCTACAAAAATTTCATCTGCCCACAGAAGAACCCTGTTGCCATGCCAACCAATCCCGACATGATTGCCTTCCCTTCACCCATAAGCAGCCACACCTCAAGTCCTGCCAACTCTTCAGACTTCAACATTTTTGAAGACATTGACAGAATTACGCCTACTATTCCACCCATCCCTCCTTTCCCATTTGCATTTGATCCGTCAATGGACCATATTGGACTTAAAGCACAGCAACCCATACCTTACACAGCGCTTAACGATGACTTCATCTTTAAAAACAACTTTACAAACACGCTAAGCAGTGGACATGGCTTCTACAGCCCCAACACAGACAACCACTATGAGCCTACCTTGACAGAGCTGCAAAGTGTTTCCAGGAGTGAACAAATGAGTTACACTGGGAGTGGTACTAGTTTACCCAGTGACGGGGGACTGATCTATAATAATGTGACGTCATACAACTCTTGCCAAAACTTCTTGTATCCGCCGCAAAATGGTGATTATATAAATTAGAAATAGTTATGTTTCTCATAGAAATAGTTACATAAAAGACCACTACGCTAGATATTAAACTGTTTCTGAAGCGAATTTTTTTCTGGTTTTATAAATTTACTGTCCTGAAATAGCTCGATGCAAGACTCCAAAATCTGATGAGGCGTCTAATAAGGTTAACATTGACGATTTTATACGCTCTCAACGTTTTGCTATCTGTCACCAAAATGGCGGAATTTTGGTTGCAGAATATCGATAAAGTACGGTGGATAACACTGAGAAAGGCGATAATTGAATTATATGCGGATAAACAGTCTTTCGGTATCAAGAAGACTTTTCATTACGGTATTTTGTACTAAACTTGAGGAATTCCTATTGACTAATTTTTGAAGTCAAATGGCACAACTTTGAGGGCTTGTCAATCCTAACCCAAGACATCTCAAACTTCGGAACCTTATATTTCAATCACTGTGATCATTTTGTGCTAATCATTTAGATATTTTTGTAACTATTGTATGGGCTCCAGGAGTTATCCATATCTCGGACCACCATAGTTTTATTTATAGCAACTGCTCGCGGGAGATGTTGAATTATTTTACTATATTCCCACGTCTCTATCTTTCCAGCCACTAATCCTAATCATCAAATGGGACTTCTGAAGATGTTGCACGTTGGTTCACCACCAGAGATTGTATGTATTTTTATAATATATATCTGTAGTGTATATAAGCTAAAGTGAAAACGAATATATATGACAATTGGTATATTACGCGCGCTCTGATTGGTCGATTGAGTGATAATTGGATAAACGCACGAATGATATCACAGTATAGCGATACTTCATGTTTACTGACAAACACATTGTTATGCTAATGTGCCAACCATTTTCACATTGACTTTTCACAAGTTCCTTTGTTTAAACAGCCAATCGCTCTCTGGTACGTTGGCACATAAAAGATAAAGGCTTTCGTTACATGAAGATCGCTATTACGCATGCTCTGATTGATTTTTAAATGTGATCTCGTGGCGTAATCTTTTGGACTCACTATAGAGCTTTAGGTCATTTGTGCGTCTATGTTAGAGTAGTACAGACACACAGGCAAACGGATTGTGAGAAGGCAGGAGTGTTAGTGAAATACTGCTAATGTAGCTTGTGTTTATGGCTATATTGTAAGCGTAAACCAGGCTTAGTAGATAATTTCATTATTGTTCAGGTACATGAAATAAACATTGCACCAGCGACAAGTGGCTTCAATATTGGTAAGTAACAAGACACACTTTGCCCTAATGATAGGCAAGTGTAGCTTAATTGTTAATGCGCGGTATCCTGAGCGAGAGGTACGAGTTCAATTCTCATTAACTTCTCATCGACTCTTATTTCTACTTCTTTCCATTCCATTTATAGCTTTAATTTGCTATAAATACCCTTAAAACGGTTTTATTAGTTAAATGACTATTTTGAGTTACTGCCGAAAAATGTGGTCCTTAAATTTTCAGTAACGGAGGCAAATCAGTTGGAGAGTGCGCGGCCTTTGGATCGAGATGCTCTCGATCTGGTTTCTTCTTCGCGGCCTCGCAAACCATGTATTTTTCATCCTGTTTCAACATCAGTTCAACTCAAGGTTTTTCTTCATGATTCTTACACATGCTTCTTGCCACAGGAAACAATCCCATGGACATTCCTGCCAAAGGTACTTACTCCAGTACTACAAAAACTGAGGTGATTGTTTTTCATTTATATTTTTTCATTTTCATTTTTCATTTTTCATTTCATTTTCATTTTTCATTTATTTATTTATTTGTTGGTTGATTAATTGATTGATTGATTGATTGATTGATTGATTGATTGATTGATTGATTGATTTGTTTATTTATTTTGCTATCGTATGATCGACGTATCTTATAACAAGTGATTGGTCAGAACCATGTGTAATTACAGTAATTAAGCACTAATCGGATGACGTCATTGAATCTTACGCGCGCTCTGATTACTTGAAATGGTTGGATGAATATTATATAAATGTGGTCCTCACCACATTTTGACTTCGTTTGTGAATTTATTAGAGTACAGACTCATGGAAAAATGGAATCTATTTGTTAAATGATCATGAGCCATGAGCCATTAGCCATGTTATACTCTTCCAGGTACAACCAATCTCAAGTCATGCTATAATGACGTATCGTGGAGTTCCTGAGACAAAACGTGCAGACAAAATAACAGGTAAACCTGTATGTTTAACCTCTTTTAAATCGGGAATGAAATTAAAAGATTGAACTTGAGGGCAGGATCACACTTGAAGTACCAATAACATATATGGAACTTATTAGCAACAATTCATGGTTCCGACTCCCTAAAACTCTGATCGCTGAAAATGATGATATATTGTTTTAATTTTTTACTGTCCTGTGAAAATGAAAGAAAATTGCCTCGTATAGTAATCCTTGTAGTACTCTATAAAACAGATACTGAGTATTTGTTTGTGGGACAAAATTTTAATTCCAGTGGGAAAACTGCTACAATGATGATTGGCTTGCTATTGTCCCAGTCGAAACCATAAATTGTCTTTTCTTGCGTTAACATGAAGATTAAATGTGGTATTCGGTAGTTAGCTGATAATCAGACGGAAAGAGATAAATCACTGCTATATTCTTAAGTAACTAAACTGTTTTGCTAATTATAATTAATTTCGGCAACAAACCTTTTTTGTCCGGGGGAGGGGAGGGGGTACTCCCTTACAAAAGTGGTAGGGGTGCTCGACGGAGGGTTTTGAAAATGACCATAAACGGTACGCATAAATTATCGGGGATGCCGATTTTATACCCTAAAAGGTACAACCACATTGTTACATGAATAAAGAATAGATCGTTTCAATCTTTATGTGATTTTCGTTATCCTGACCCTAAAAGGTACGCTATGAACCGGAAACTCCACAAGGTACGAGGAGTCATATTTTTTACCCTAAAAGGTCTGTCGAGCACCCCTACCACTTTTGTAAGGGAGTACCCCCTCCCCCGGGCTTTTTTGGTTATAAACAGGGGAGTCCCCTCTACTTTCGCGTCAGAAATCACATACAGGAGACTCTGCTCGCAGGGAATAAATAAACAAGGGTAACAAAACTACTTTAAACTTGGGTAACAAAAATGTTTTCACTGGTAATTAACTTGGAAACTGTTTTGCTCTTTTCTCCAGAGTTCACATTATCGTTTCGAGTGTTCTACAGTGACAATGTAGTCAGCACATTTAAAATTAGCAACAAAGAACATTTGTGGAGAATCTGCTATGAAAAACCCGTCAAACCAGCTGACGAAACAGGTTTAAACCAGATGTATGACACTTTCAAAGCCAAACAGATTCTTCTTCCAGACAGCCAGGGTTCTGAAGATGTACATCTTGTCCTTGAGGGATTCAATAAAGGTCTTGTCTTGGAGATGACTGACGAAGGAATTGTGTGGATTTCGAAGATCTCTCAATCAAAGGTATCTTGTCACGTGATTAAGTTTTTGTTTCATATGAAAAGTTTCAACCTCTTTTCGTAAACTGTTGACCTTACTCGCGCGGACACGTTTTCATTAATATAATTTGCGCGGTAAATTACTTAACTGTTGTTAATCTGTTGTTCATTGATAGTAATCTTTAGCATACCTTTTCGATCCCTAAGGTTTTCTTGTCACGTGGCTCGCAAGATGTTGCAAGGTTGACACGTGACACTAGGACCAAAGTCATTGATTTCCAAGAAGTCCAGTACAAAAAGGATCCACAAAACATCATCGATTCTTCTCGTGAATTCATGCTGTCCATCGGCGAAGAACCGACAAAAGCTTTAGTAAAGGTTATTGCTACACCTTTGAAGGCTAAAACTGTGATGACAGAAAACCAGACTAACTCCTTCACTGACTAGGAGGTCTGGTATAGAGTGCATGCAGTATATAGCTAATTCGTTTAATATTGGCGCTGAAAAAAGTTAAGCTTGAGAGCGGAATCATGAGATTTTTTCACCTGGACATTATTACAATAAAAAACTCACTGTATGCTTGCAAATTCTACAACTTGGACACATACTCCTTAATTTCTCAGATAGCCTACAGAGAAGTTTGTTAGTACACAAAAGATATTTGAAAGGCTTTAGCCTTTGGGCTCTTTTTCAGCGACAACGTTAATTGAAATAGCTATATATCCGTGAAACATAAACAAAAATGTATTAGAGTGTTACTTAACCTGTGAGAACGCTTATATCTATGTGTAAAGAACGGCTAAATGAGTGACTTTACTGAATTAACCCGTGAAACAGATATTAAGAGCTAGACACAAAAGAACACTGAAAAGAATTACATTCTACTAATGGGTGTGTTAGCCGAAAATTTGTTTCACGGGTTAAGTAAAACCACAGCTGTTAAATTTCATTCATTCCTTCTGTAATCAAAATACAAAGCCATGTTAGATGAACAAACAATTGTACATCCTTATTTTTAAATAAAAGTTGATATATAATAAATAAATAGGTAGATTTTTAGGGTCATGTGGGGTAGCAGCCAAAGTAGCAAAAGCTTTCGAGTTGGCTGCTAATAAATGCTAATGAGAAATCTTTTGTTGAAGTTCATCCAAGATGGCTGCTCAACGTCACATGCAACATACATACTTACGCGTATTAGTCTATTATCCGTTTCACGGGTTAAGTAAAATTACTTTAATTATTTCTATAGCTATTATTGCAGTAAATTCTGCAAACTACTTACCCAATCTATCGCCTTCATCTCATTCTATTCATACGCACTACTCTTAATTTCTGATAACTAGTTAATATTGGCTGTAGTCACATTAGAGCATATATAAAACTGTAGTTAACACACAATGGCTCCGGTCTCACCAGAATATTGAACAAAGGTTGTCATGGTAACCAGTCTGGCATAAAACACTGAAAATGGTAATGATGTTCTGATGGGACCACGACACTCAATGTGATAACGATGTTAGGAATGATTTAAGATAAAGATGCTCTAATTCGACCGTAGCCATTACTTCGTATCGCTACGAAATAGACTTTGTTTCACTGATAATGCGTGCACGAAGGAGGCCAAAACCCGTGTTAATTTTTTTAAAAATAAAGTTAACAAATTATTTATTTTATTTTATTTTATTAGCTTCGTCATTGCCGTTAGGAAATACAAATAAAGTTAAACTATTAATTGACAATGACAGCTAGGGTTGACCGCAACAGCGTTAGCCAATTACTGCGGACCCAGATACAAAATGTTGACGTATACTAATTAATTTCGTACTGATCAATACCGGCAGTGACATTGACAAAACTCTCAGTTATATAATTACTTTAATTATATTAATTTGATCTAATTTGATGTAGTTTTATATACTATATACCACGTGTATGATTCACATGCAAACTACATACAGTTGAACCGCTCCACAGAATGAGTCTGAATTAGAGAGAGAGCATAACGAGCCGCAGCCGACTTGATTTTTAAAACAGCAGGGGTACTGGTTGCTACGGAGCAACGTCATAATCTGATTAATTGCGGTTACGTTCTGACATTGCCGAGGGATTATTCTTTCAACAGCATACATACGCAGTTACGTTTTCCGTGTTATTTTTGGGAGCTACGTCAGGATTTTGGCGCAAAATTGAAATATAAGTCCATTCATCTTCGGTCATGTTTGAGCAGTGTTCGTGCTTTAGATCGGTCCCTAACTATGAATAGAGTGGTTGAGCAAAAGAACCCTCAAACGTTTTGGTACATGTTGAATAGTACTTTATGTGGTAAAAAGTTTCTATGTTCTGCAATTAATTATTTCGAAATATCCACATCAATTCTCGCGAGACGACAATGGCGTACAAATTGAGATGTGCTCGATCGACGCGCGACAAGGAGGTAACAGTTGTATTGCCGTTTGGTCATGAAGTCCTGAGTATTTGAATTGGTAGTTGCATTGCCTGAGTGCTTCGGGTGCAAAGAAATTCTCTTTGTGCCTAGCTGGTTCATCCAGCATGAAGTCCTGGCTATTTGAAGTAAGTGCATTGCCTGAGTGCTTCGGGTGTAAAGAAATATTTTCTTTATGCCTAGCTGGTCCATCCAGCATGAAGTCCTGGCTATTTGAATTGGTAGGTGCATTGCCTGAGTGCTTCGGGTGCAAAGAAATTCTCTTTGTGCCTAGCTGGTTCATCCAGCATGAAGTCCTGGCTATTTGAATTGGTAGGTGCATTGCCTGAGTGCTTCGGGTGCAAAGAAATTCTCTTTGTGCCTAGCTGGTCCATCCAGCATGAAGTCCTGGCTATTTGAAAGTGCACTGCCTGAGTGCTTCGGGTGCAAAGAAATTCTCTTTGTGCCTAGCTGGTTCATCCAGCATGAAGTCCTGGCTATTTGAATTGGTAGGTACAGTGCCTGAGTGCTTCGGGTGTAAAGAAATATTTTCGTTATGCCTAGCTGGTCCATCCAGCATGAAGTCCTGGCTATTTGAAGTAAGTGCATTGCCTGAGTGCTTCGGGTGCAAAGAAATTCTCTTTGTGCCTAGCTGGTTCATCCAGCATGAAGTCCTGGCTATTTGAATTGGTAGGTACAGTGCCTGAGTGCTTCGGGTGTAAAGAAATATTTTCTTTATGCCTAGCTGGTCCATCCAGCATGAAGTCCTGGCTATTTGAATTGGTAGGTGCATTGCCTGAGTGCTTCGGGTGCAAAGAAATTCTCTTTGTGCCTAGCTGGTCCATCCAGCATGAAGTCCTGGCTATTTGAAAGTGCACTGCCTGAGTGCTTCGGGTGCAAAGAAATATTTTCTTTATGCCTAGCTGGTCCATCCAGCTATTCGAATTGCTGGGTGAAAAAGACTATAATATGTTAGAAAGCAGTACTTGAAGCTCGTTTCAGTAATCAAAATAGCTTTATTAGCATAAAAGTCCTCAGTCTTTGTACAGAACTGGAATTATAATATAAAATCTAAATTTGCGCTGACTTCGGATTGATGTACTTCTATAGTACTGCTGAGATCTTCGCTTACGGTGGCCGGTTGTTGTAATTCAGCAGTCTTCTACTTAAGTCTATCTGAACGACTTGGACGAGAGTTAAAGAAAGTTTTATTTTTTTAATTTAAGTTTTTTTTTTTAATTTATATTTTTTGAGTTTGCGATTTAGCTTTGTTGTTGTAATCTTTTCTGAATGAAAGCCTGGTTTTTGGCAAAAGATGGTGTCAATTGACAAGTATGACATGTTTGTTAAACAAGAGGTCCTGCTGTTCTGCTGAAAAAGCTTTAGTTGCTCAAAACACACGAATAATATTCTTATTTCGGGTCAGCAAGTTTCTCACTAGTCCAAAATACTATTTCATGCAAAATTGTAACAAAAACATGTTAAATTAGCTATAAATGAGTTGTTGCTTCTGATCAGCTAGACCCCCAACAGATGGGTAAAGAATCTTTACCGATCTGTCGGAGATTTTGCGGTTGCTAAGGGCATGAGGCTCGTTATGGATCGAGAGAGAGAGAAAGACAGAGAGACAGAGACAGAGACAGAGAGAGGGGCGGGGGGTGTGAACTACACTTACAAATTAAGAAATTGCCTGTTTGCAATAGACGTCATATTCGCACTCGTGAACATTTTTTCTCAGCTGATTGACAAATTTTCAGTAGAATACTGTATGGCTGACAGCACATGAAGGGCAATGTTTGACCGTCATTTGAAGCTCAGATAATGAGATTCAAGGACTCCCGCAAGGACTTTTATCAGCTGATTGAAAACAAGCAATAGGAGAAGTGTAGATCAAGGACTAGTGGGGTGGCCACTGGGTGGACATTATATTGTCAACTGTAATTGTAAAGAGATGTTCACTTAGAAAGTTGGCCATTGTATTGAAGTAGCTGTTTTCATATCAAAGAGATATGAGATGGTTGTTGCAGAAGGGGTAGTGTTGAGTAGTGTTGCACAGAGATTATGTTCGACTGTTGGTATACTCCTAATTGTACACGGCAGTTTATATTCTTAATAAAAAAAGCGCTTTCTGTTAGCTCGAATTATCAAAACGTACATATATTCATATTGAATATTAAGTTAAGTTTTTCCTCATGATTCTTCATGATTGCATTCATATCTTATGTATTAAAAATTTTTTAAACCCTTTACATAATTTTAGTTTGGTGTTCAATAGTTGTATTACGATGTTCAGTAAAATTGAAAGACATTCTTCATACTAGTTGTAAGTCTACTTTTGGCCGTGTAAGGCAACTTGTAACTAGGCAACTGTTGCTTTTTCATGAAAAAGCAATTAGTTTGGTTTGCGAAGCCAACTGACATCATGTTAAATAAGACTTCCATGACCGCGGATCAATCCATATACATATACAAATAAGACTTTAACTTTAAAATCATAAATCATTGAAAATCTTTCCATTTCCATACTAGTTTTAGGTTACAATGCAGTTTAGCGCCTGGTTTTCAGACGCGTACGTCTCTCGAAAAATGGCTGCAAAAAGGATACAGTTCCTAAAACATCTACTGTAGCTTAGTGTTAAGCGTTAATTCTGCGAATATCAGTGACTACACATGTATCACTGACTTAATGAAAAGTGTTTCATTAGCTAAACTCATACATTGTAGCTATTAACAAAGGCAATCACACATCTCAGCAATGACAAACGGTCTTTCAAAATAAATGTTGAACTTAGACGTCTTTTGCCGAGACAAAATAGATGAATGTGAACAATACAGAAGCACTGCATGCATGCAACAAAGACCGATTATCAGCCAAATGTTGGAAAGTAGTTTTTGTTTTGCCTTAGCTATCGTAATAATTACTTTCGATTCTGTTTCCATCCTGACAATGGGGCGTGCCACAAAGATTCGAAAGTTAATGAGCATACTAACTTTCAAAAAACCCTCAAAAATACCCTTACATTTTTGAGGGTTTTTGAAAGCATGCTACTACTCGTATCTTGTAGGACGATTTTTTATAATAAAGTAGGACGCCTGAATCAGCGCGGGAGTCATAAATGTATATGTATCACTGGGAAATTAAAAGTGAATCACTTATATAATATCAATAAAAGTCTTGCTAAAATTAAAATCCGATATAAAATAACATCCAGTTCATTGCTATTTACTAACTGATGGTGTTTTATGTGTTTTTACATGGTTTGATTTGTCAATGTATATGCTTTCCAGACAAAAAAAGTACATACTTGATCATTTGTTAAAATATAACTCTGGTGATTTAGAAATTAGTGAAAAATATTATTTGTCAATTTACATGCTTTCCAGGAAAAAAAAACATGGTTTATCATTTTTTTAAATAAGCTAGGGTCTTAATTATTATATGAACCGAACTGACCCGGTTAAGCGGGCTGACTTCTTTTGTTTTCTTTTTCCTGGGGGCCATAAAGCAAAAGATCTCAGGCCGGCCTGTTCATATAACCAGGCCCTAACTCTGGTGATTTCTAATCAATGGATTTCATGACATGATCATTTATGTGCATCGGATACATATATATGCACTTGTTTACATTTGTATTTGTTAAAGTGCGAACAGTAATTTCATGGATCTTGTCGGCTGATGGTTTTTCCATGATTCTAGTTTAATTCAATTGTGTCATGCATTCAATCTTTCCTGCGGATGATCACTGAGCTCAGGGTCACACTAACTTGTAGTACGGTCGTTGAAATGCTGACTATGACTATAATTATAGGAAATATCCAGAAAATTGCATTTTCTTATGATAGGAACTGGACAAAATGTAGAAAAAACATTACCTAGATATTTCCTGTTATAGGAAAACTGCATTTTCCTAGATATTTCCTATCATAGGAAAATGAAAAAGTAGGAAATATCTAGGAAAATGCAACTTCCTATGGTAGGAAAATGTATTTTCTACATTTTGTCCAGTTCCTATCATAGGACAATGCAAGTTTCCTAAATATTTCCTATCATAGGAAAATGAAAAGGTACTGAAATATCTAGGAAAATGCAATTTCCTGTGATAGAAAAATTATTTTCCTACATTTTGCCCAGTTTCTATCATAGGAAAATGCAACTTCCTAGATATTTTCTAGATATTTCATGAAATCATAGAAAATGGGCAAAACGTTCCTGTGACTGAGTGGAATTTGAGTTAGAATCAAGTTGTGCTTCTTGTATTAAAGTCAGGAAACCGACGAAAGCAAAAAATAAGTTTTCCCTCTTAGATGCAGATTGGGCTTGCTCTAATTGGTTTCGCTGTAGCGGTGTTCCTGACATTAGGCAAAGTAAATAAAAAAACTTGACCAACTTATTTTAAAATATAGGTGTCAGATATATGTAGAGTAATGTAACTCAACTGATAACAACAATTGTCGATCTTCGATGATTTTCGTGGTATATTAGCGTATTCTAAACCTAAAAGGATCCTTTGTAGCTAGCGTCAAGCTGTCGCAGCACAATGTGCTCTTCTCAAAGCCGGAAAAAACCCCCGGGTGATTAAGAATTTTGAACTGAAATAAAGAAATTGTTAATTATGCTTCATTTCTTCTTTTACTGGTTTTTTTTCTTCAAATAATTGATTAAGGAGATAAATACCTATATTTTCAAACAAGAATATCAAATTTAATACAAACTTGGTTTAAATCGGCAAAATACCCTGTCTTTGCAAACTACTTTTTCTTCGTCTCATAAAATTTCTGTGATTTTGTGTTTTGTCCGTACAGGTTGAAAATGGGGTGCGAATTTCCACAAAGCTTTGGAACATAACACCAACTATTCGCCCCACTCCATGTGGAAAACCTTTTGACTGAAACGGATCTGCAAGAGTTTTCTTATGTTAATATAGTTGCAAATGATTCAACAGAGGGTAATATAAAAATATACTTTGACAGGATCGAGAAAACAAAGGGGGAAAAAACAAAAGAAAAAAACAAAAACAAAAACAAAAGAGAACTGAATTTCAGTTTCTGAGAAATTTCAACGAAGAAAAATTGATGAAAAAACGAAGAAGCTGGATTTTTATGTTCCACACACAAAACTTGCCGACATGTTCTTGCATTCGGTATCGTTCTTTGCAACGTTTTGTTTTAAAAATGATAATATCGTTTTCAATGTTCTTGTTTACCAAAAGCATTTCTGGAGTAATTAAAAATAACAATTGCAATTAAGAAGGTCTTCAGATTAAATAACTTTTAGAATCATTTGTTAGGCCTTAGTTGCTACGAAGAAAGTGTGTACCGTTCCGTGATGGGTATTGTGTTCTATTGAACTTCCGCTAAGCTACGCCTTAGCTTTCGTGCACGTGATTTTCACATGCATTTCATCAATAAAAAGATTTCTAGGAACACTTAAGTAATTAAAAGCCACAATAACAAGTTTCACGTCTCAGAAAGGCTCGAAAAAAGGCTATACAAAAATGGTGGACTTGAAAATCTGTGATTCCAAAAAGAAAGGGGCTTGGTTATGCATGAGCAGTGCTTGTTAACATAGACAACAGAATATCAAGGTCCTTAGCAAGTTTCTTAAAAGAGAAATTTTAACCAAAAATCCAAGATAATATCAGTAACTTTTACACTGAGCGATTGTGAAGCTAACTTTTAGATTTGGACATGCATTACAAAAAGGTTGACAAAGAGTTGATACAGCATTTGACTTGAACTTGAACTTTAGTGTTATTTACACATTAGATTAAATTGTAATTATTCACAAACAAAGCAATAGAAAAACACAGAATAAAAGAGCACTTCGTAATTGTCAAGTGCTAAAATCAGAAGTAAAGAAAGAATCTGAATAGATTCTGTCCAGCAAAAATTGATAGGGGTGATGTGAAAGAAACTTTAATTTAAGTTTCTTTCACAAGGTGTTAAAGCAACACCTTGTTGCACTAAGGCATAAACTGTGACTGCTGCTTTGAGGGGAATACAAAATAAAAGGGTTTCAATCATCAAACATGCTTCTGATGAGGCTGAGGTCCGGTGAAAAATGGAATTGCAATAGGTGGTATATCTTTACTGCTTCCGGTTTGTCAAGGAACCACTAGAATTAAGTATTTCTGTTCCTTAACATGCATGCTTAAGCAGTTACTCCAATGACATCATTACTTTGATATGTACCGTATATATATATTTTTTAAATTCTACTACTTGACTACTTGACTCAACTAGTATAGAGTCTTGGATTGTTCATATCCATCTTGGCTTTTGCCTAAGGAACTCTAAAACTTCATATTAATAATTTAGTTAGGTTTTTTTCCCCAAAGCCTCACTAAAATCATGCAGAGCGAAGTCAGTATTCTCCAGATAGGTCTTGACTATAAACGACTATTTTCGAAACCTGGTTAAACGTGTTAATATTGTTTATTTTAAACTAATGCAGTCGCTCAATAACTGTATCAAAGTAGCAGTTAAGTCGAGCGTTAATTTGTTTATGTTCAGTCAATTTTGTTGTTCTACGCACTGTTACAATGCTAATTCGTGTCGTCTCAGTAACTATCATGTGAACAATAAGCCAAATCCAAAATGTGTTTGGAAACTTCTAGGGGATCGGAGTTTTGAGAGAAAAACAAAATTAAGCTGCAATATGTATGCACTCTGCAAAACTGAAAATGGCTGATCAGTGTTGCTACGATACGTTGATTCAGGGTTTTTTATTTATTTATTTTTATTTTACAAAATCTGATCTTGAAATAGAACTGAGTGCATTTTATCTTGTTGAAACCAATGGGACTGATAGATAAAATCAGAAGAGCAACATATCGATGATATAAATGAGTCCAAATGAAAAATATGTATAGTACGTTACCCTCCTGGAAGCAACGACTATAGAACCTCTTTCAAACCCAACTATTACCATCACACAAAAAAATACTACATGTGCATCAAAGCTTAAGGGAATCTCTCTCTGGAAAAAAAGAGAATATTTAAAGGCTGAAAACTATAAACAAAATCAAAAGAAACAAAAGAACATGGTTAGATAAGCACGTATGTATCGAACACAAAGGTAAATAATATCATATCCAAAATGTGTTCAAAATGTGTCTGGAACCCAGTAGACATGCTCAAAAGACAAAGGAAAAAAGACAATCTGCAAGGCAAAAAAGGAGTTTAAAAGCTTGCCTGCGAGCAAAAAGACCTCTTCAATGTTTTACAATTAATCTTACACAAAGCCTGAAACATATCAACTCCAAGTGCGACATATTTAGAAACTACTAAAAGACACAAAACAAAAGAAATCAAGTCCACAGCAACGTATCAAGTGCAAGTTAAGAAAACCTCTTCATTGCATTACTCTATTGTAATAAATCACAAAGGCAAATGCTTTAAACAGGTTGAGCAACCGGAAGTTGAATCAGTGACCCCAAAGACTGCGTAATGACCAACCAATCAGAGTTCGTGTTACATTTATCTCTTTACCTCATCCAGGGGAATGCCCACTGGATATATAAGCGGAAATCAGACAGCATGTTGTTAAAAATCGCCGTTCAGTTAGTGCGACAGGTTAGAAGCTTTCTGCTAAGCGCAAACGACTGCATGTTGGATTGCAGTGTGGTACACCCAAAGGCTCCAACTCATAACTACAATTAGCCACTCCATAATTGATAACATAATGAGGTCTGATAGAGAGAAACTTCTTCCCTGGCTCATTCAGAGAATCAACAGTGGTGAAGTCCCAGGTCTACAATGGATGGACAAGGAGAAAACGACTTTCCGTGTAACATGGAAGCACGCTGGTAAGCCAGACTTTAACCTGGACAAAGATGCAGTACTTTTTCGTAAGTGGGCAGAACACACTGGTAAATATAAGCCTGGAGAGCAACCCGATCCATCGACGTGGAAAACCAGGTTTAGATGTGCTCTGCGGAAACAACCTGACATCGTGGAAATACCGATCGCTAACAGCCTAGATGAGAGTGAGCCTTACAGAGTATTTCGACTAAAAAACTCAGGTAATTATCTAAAGAACTCATATGCGCGCTTGAAGTGTTTGATTCATTTCACGTTGCGTCTGCTTCTGTTGTTGTTGTTACTTCTCGAAAATACTAAATTGTAAAACCCTAAATCTGACCAGTTCGTCTGTAGTAATTCTATACATTTTCACATCTCGTTGTTTGCTTGGTGCTATTGTACGTGATTTTACCAGGAAAACATCAAAGTCAGAACTGAGATTCACAATAATCAAATGCTCTATGACCTTTGTCTGCACTGAACAATTGTACAGGATTGTACATTTTTATTGACTCATGTCGGTATCGCTACACATGCAATTGACCGGCGCCGAAAAGTTCTCTGAGAAATATAAGAGCAACTAAATATATTCCTTTTCCTAGTTATCCAACCCAACTAAAAGGACAATAATTTTCCTTTTAGAACACTCCGAAATGAATTGAAAACAGATTATAACTCAGATATATCACCATTTACAATTTTACACAAAATATGTTGATTTCATGATCATATAGCCGGAAGCTATTCCAGGAGCTGTTTTGTTTGATTTCATTCGAAGAAGTTGTTAATTTATTTAAATCTCCGCGTTTCAGCGATAATTAATTGTAGAAACTTTAGACGTAGCACAAAGCAGGCCTATCGTTACAATTATTAGTATTCATATTTTGACTAAGCGGAAGTAATGCTAATGTCACGTCCATAAAACTACACAAAACGTTTGATCTGTGCATCTCTAGAGCATCAACCAAGAGTTCGAACAGTAGAAAATAGTTTTTCAAAGTGAAAAGTTTTCAGATTTCAATATATTTTCAATCAGTGAAGACTGCTCGCTTATTCACGTTAAACAGGGCGTGACATGATCTAATGCTACAGGAATGCATGATTTGAATCCCGGGAATCCCCTTGGTATAATATCTAACATTGTCTAAAATCAATTACTTCATGTTGATGGTATTTCCAGGTGTTTCCCGCAACACACCTAGCTACACTTTAGCAAGCAACCATTGAATTTTCTCAAAGAAAATATGAGGGAATCAATATCTCGCTAATCACGATGAAGTCAATACCAACTACCGTACAAGTACAGATCTTGGCATCTAGCAGATCTAGGCTGAGATGCGTGACGCAGTGACTTGTTTTCGAAACCATTTCTAGTTACGAAAGCTTTTGGTTATAATTATATAAGAAGTTTAGATTAGTCTAGGTTAGTTTTTCATATTTTGATAGCTTCTTTGCTCTGCATGATAATCAAGGATTAGTCTTTGAATCAACAAGTCAGTATGATAGTATTATTTTAACTCGTTTCACTATCAGACAACAGGGAAACTTATTATTTAGACTATTGACTATATATAATAATTGCACAAGTATTGTACACTAGGAATAATTGGATTTTCATATGTTTTATCTTATTAATACGCTAAATACGCTGCATAATACGTCTGAAATAATAAAATATATCTCAGTCGCTGTTTGAAACAACCACATGTACGACAATAGATTTCCTGGTCATTTTGGGAGGGGCAGTGTTTCTGCAATTAGCTATATATAGAGACTAAAGCTAAAGGCAAGAGCTATAGCAAAATTAGGGATCAATCCAATACGAAATGAACTGCATCATTTTGTAATTTTGTCTTTTCTTCTCAAAGTCATCAGCTCATCAAGGACCTCAAGCGCATCGCCTGTAAACACACCTTCTCCTTCACATGACGTCATGGAAATGTATTCTTACGTAAGTATAAGACTGCATGGATATTAGCTGAAGAGCACTCTATATATATTGGACTCTCTCTAAAAAGAACACCTTCAATCTGAAATTTAAAAGTATACTAGCCTTTCGGAGGGATGCGAGTTACTTTAGATTCGTGCACTATGAATTGAAGAGCCGTCATTTAGAGATGTCGGCGTCTAGTTATAAAGGCGTCCCTTGGGAGGGCTTGGCAGTGCATGGCATATGATGTGATGTGACACACCGTAACATATATATTTTCATAGTTTCCGCATTCCGATTCTCTGTGAATCAATAGTTATTTTTTGACTGAGTATAGAAGCCATTGTGCCTATAGCTGAAAAACATTGCGAACAAGACTCACGTGACTACATATCTTTCAGGCTTCATACCCGTATGCTAATGATGTTGGAGGAACAATGACAGGCTACAGTGCAGGCTACGAGTTGCCATTTCCCTCACCTGACAGTAGCTCCACCTCAAGTTCTCTCAGCAACACAGAATTCAACGATCAGCCTATGTGCTTAGACGATGATGACCTCGACAACATTACCCCTACCCTACCTCCCATGTACAATGATGACGCAAATATGACATCCTCGCAGACATTCTCGCCAAGTGACTATGCTGAGTTTATCAACTACGCTGGATGTCGAGGTCACGTGACACATGGCATGTTTGATGGGGTGATTCCTGAAACGCAGCAGATAGCTGAGGGTGGTGCTTACAACTTTGGAATGCAAGGAGAGAATGGTAAATCGCTTAAAATGTTTGCTTGTTTAGCTTTGTTTTCTGTAATTAGAATCAACAGTAATTACTTTAATTTAATCTGTGAAAGAATGCCACGCTACTGCGGTCTTATTACTCTTATTCGTGTAGGAACGAACCTCTATTAGTGACTGATACTTTAATGTAAAGTATAGGGACCTCTCTAATCCTAAAAGTTTTTTTTTTTTCTCGAACAGAGTTGACTGCACAACTAGGGTTTCTTGTGGCGATGTTTGGCCCTTCACTGATACAAGAAATAATGGTAAAAGTAGTTTGCATTTTGGTCGACGTTGTTTGCTTCATGCTGATGAAATGAGTTTCATTTTGGCTTTGTTTGTTTGTGTATTTGTCTGTCTATCTGTTTGGTTGACTGTTTGTTTATTTGCACGTCTACTTTGTTTATTTCTTTAGCTCTAACATAATGAAGAATAACTATATCATTTCGTAACATCTGATAAAATTGTTACAATTTCAGGCACAGCAACCCCCAGCCAACTTTACTTCCACTACTGCACAGTGTTACAGGGACATAGGAGTTCTAAACTCCATGGCAAATCTAAGTATTTGAGTACAAGAACCACCAATGCAAAACGACAATCTGGACTGTGAAACAAATGGCAGAAAGTCAAAGTATAAGAAGAAGCTAAGAGAAGAGAAGAGAAGACCAAAAAGACAAAGTGCATGGAAGATATTAGGACCGTTCATTTTGTCTGCAAAAGATGTCATTAATTAACTGCATGGTATGCATTCTGACAATCGCAAAAACAGTCGGTTAAAAGGAAAAGTTTGTAAAAA
This sequence comes from Telmatactis stephensoni, assembly GCA_029948255.1. Classification (NCBI taxonomy): domain Eukaryota; kingdom Metazoa; phylum Cnidaria; class Anthozoa; order Actiniaria; family Isophelliidae; genus Telmatactis; species Telmatactis stephensoni. The sequence goes on along the minus strand of JALIZF010001840.1, from coordinate 236,563 downwards.
CTACGAGTGCTTAAATCACGTTTTAATACGTGTTAGTAGCTGTTATTCAGGTATACAATAAGTTATCGATCTTTTTGAGATTGGAAAAGTTACTGATTGAATTGAAATGGAACTTGTTTCCATGCAATTGAATTAGTAAGCCAAAGGTGTTTTCAACACTGATTTTATGCTGGACCATAGTTGGTAAACAGGAAATGGTTACAAAACAAATGTATACAAAGGAACGGAAAGAAATTGGTATGGTAGACCCTGCTGGGAGTCGAACAGACTTCGAACGCAGTCATATATCATTTGCTCACACGTTGTCGCTGAGAAGAGAGGCTAACTGACATTCTTTTTTGGTATCAAAAGGGCAGAGAATATAGCTGAGTTTCAAAACCATCTTCTTTTACTTACTATGAGATTATATTTTATAATATTTCTTCATTTATCTCTTAATGAACGCAAGTGAATATTTTCGTTTTAGAGAAATTGACTAATAATAGGAAAGCGATTATTGTTAAATAGAGACTGATTACTGATTCTTTGAACAGACGTCCAATAATAATCCGTATATTTCAAAAAGGTCGGTTTAACGAATGAATTAAAAACTTTTTTCCTTGTGTATCTCATGTATGACACAAAATCTCTCAATCTGAGTCTGTCTGAACTTGGTCTGGTAAGGAATTCCGGCACGTTTTGGCAGCCTAAACACTAGTACTATATATAATCGAAATGACTGTGATATTAGTCCATTCAAAAAATGTGATCTACAATCACATTCTGACTATTTAAATTAAAAAATGGTAACTGCTATGAAGACCACCCAATGATGACGTCACTTATCAGCAAAGTACCCATTTAACACTAATCGCAAATGACTACATATAGATTAGAAAAACCCATTTCATATATCCGCCATTCCTTGTTTTGGAGTGATATTACGATTTCCTTTAGTTTTATGAAGGCTTTGATGTATGTACGAATTCATGTAAAATTTGACTCATACTAATTGATTTTGCCCTATATATATACTTGTTTTCCAAAATGTTGTCCTTGATGTTGTTGCACATTGCATTTTCTATAAGTTTTCCGTTTAAAAGAAAACAAATTTAAATTAAATCCACAATTGCAAGCGGGTCAGTCTTGGAATGCAATATGCAACAAATGCAAAATGCAGCATAAACTATAAGGCCAACCTTTTTTGAAATATATATATATATATATTACTTGAGAGTTTCATAACTGAACAATTACAGTGTTTTAACTGTAGTTATAAGGTTAATACATTGTTAAGTGTTAGCTCCATTTTTTGCTTGCAAAAGTTTTCATACTTTGTATTAATAAATACGATTATATGAGGTTTTCCTAGAGTGGATTGTCATCATTTTTGCTGTTGCTTGTTGTGGAACAGCATGATATTTTGAGTTGCTCAGTTCATAACCAACCCATGAACTATATTTGCGGTCCTCCGCCCGCTGCCTTAACTCTTTAGCACATCCACGAGACCGTACCAACCTCAAAATTTTTCGCTGCCGGGTAATCATACCCTCAATGGACATGACTTCTAGCTGTAGGGGAGGGTGGGTTGGTTGGTTTTTGCCATTATGTAATGTATATCGTAAATAGTATTTAATCAATTCCTTTTTCCTCAATCGATTAAAACAAACAATCAAAGAAACAAAATCAATCAACCAATCAAACAAACAAACAAAAAGAAAAAAAACCGGCAAAGACAAGTCAGCTTCTTTACTCTTAAACTTTTTATTCAGTTCTCGTTTTTATATTTTTATCTTATTTTCTTTGTTATTTTCTATTTCAATTTTCGTAAAAAAAATCTTGTAGAATTGTAAGGCCAATAAGCTAAGCTATATCTATTGATATGCGTGTACAGTAGCAAATAAACACATCGAGATAATTCAAATATCCATACAAAATAATAGGCATTCATATACTATCTGGATAGAACTGGCTATTAGATTTATTATTTTTTATATAATTAATTTGATAAAATTCTGGAATCTATCATGGTTCGGAAATCTCTGTTTAAACAGTTTCAGAATATTCTCACTGCACCTAGTAAGACGTAGGAAATAGAAATGGCGAAACATTCGAGTCTGTTATTGCTTGGGTTCAGTCCAACTTACAAAATACTATCCCTAAATGAATTTTTTCATTCATTTTTTGTCAGTCACATATCATTCTATCATGATATACTATTGAAAAATAACCGAAATATTTACTAAATTCATCTCTCAATTGTTGATCCTGATTGGTCTGAGGAGTTGAGAACAGAGAAGCTATCAATCAATCTTGATATCATCCATTATTCCATCTTGAAGTACTTGAATACCTAAATAAAGTACTAACTCTTATTAAAAAGTAGCTTACAAGGACATTCAGTCCAGCTCGTCGCTGGAGTGGAGGGTCTTGTAACAAGTGTCAGTTCCCTATGAGAGAGGTGTCCCTTCAGTAATGGAGTTCTTCGCATATATAGATGATTTGGACGAAATTAAAGCCTTCTCTTCTAAAGAGCTATCATCACACGATGCAGCATTTCCTAAACACTTTCTGTAATAGTGCGCGCAAAACCGTGTGTCATATACCCTGCAATGCAGTATGCAATGTCGCATGAAAATGTAGCAGATAGAACTCGATCCTGCACCTGCAACTATTGCGTACAATATCACGTGCGACAGTTAATGTCCGCAACAATTGCAAGGGTGGAAACACTGTTGCAGAAAATGTTGCACCTTGTGTTTGGGCCTGTGCATAGACATTACAAAGTAGAGAAATGTGCAAGGAGGTTCCACAAACCTTAATTTCAGTATCCTGTGAGCCAGAAAGTAATAGATCTTTGTGGATTACTACACAGTTTACACTAGCTTCGTGACGGGATAGTGTCTGCATCGGCAGCATACTCTCTAAGTTCCAAACCTGTTCAAAAATGGAGAGATGAAATTAAATATAATTTTTGATAGGACATTAAATATAATTTTTGATAGGACAACGTACTTGCGGTTAAGTCTGATTCCAATTAGTGATGCAATATTATATAATAATTGGTATATGATTGGTCGAAAACTGTGTGATAACAGTACACACGCATAGATGACGTCATTGAATCTTACGCGCGCTCTGATTGGTTTAAAAGTTTCGATTAATTTTATATAAAACAAATAGATTCCATTTTTCCATGGGTCTTTCCTCTAATAGATGCACAAGAAGACTTCAAAATGTGGTAAAAACCACACCGTACCCTACGAGTACCCCACCCGTACTTTTTGTTCTCGCCACATTTTGACGTCATCTGTGCATCTATTATAGTACAGACGCATGTAAAAATGGAATGAAATTGTTAAGCTACTAATTGAGAACAGGACTTTAGTATTCTTTTTTATTGTACCTGAACCGTTGTATCATAAGAAGCCGAGAACAGAAGTCGACCTGATAGGGACACCACCATTCCTGTCACGGTACCAAAGTGTCCAGTAAGAGCTTTGATGTGCTGATGTGTATTCATATCGTACACATGTATATTTTGATTATACGTACCTGAAAAAAAGAAAAATAGATTATGCTCCAATGACATATTCAAATCCAAAGTCTATTCATTTCCATGACAACCTACCAACTATCAGATACTGCTTTGTTACAGCCAATGAGTAGACAGAGCCAAACGTATGATCTATTTTACTTCGTAAGTCAAACTTCCCGGATGCATCCCAGAAATGAACGACGTTGTGTGACCCACTTATGAGTTTTTCCTGAAAAATGGCGGAAAATAAACAGTTTAAACGCTACATAATAAGATATACCTGAACTAGAGAGACTAATGTGTCTTTGTGCGGGCTCCCTGTGTTTTTACTGTTGGACTTCCTGTTTCTGTTTATCACCTGGAGGCGCGCAATACGATATGCAAGTTTTGAATCAAATTTTCGACAGTAACGGCTCTAAATTGCAGAAAAATCGAAGAAAAATCAACAAAAATGATTCAACGTTGACTTTAATTAAGGTAAGTTGCCCAAATATGGATATAGAGTTGATAGCAGTTCACCGCGGCAGTCATTCTCTTTTTTCTGCCTTTCGTTAATTTCTTTCCTTCGTTCCTCGAGCATTTGGAAGGAATGCCGGCCGGAATGAGGAGGAGCAAAGTTAATTAATTTTGGAAACTTACCCTTTTGTCGTCCAGTGTTAGAGCCCTGACCCAATGATTTAATCCGTCTATTGTGTGTAAAAGTTCTAGATTTGATGGCTCCCACACCTAAAGACGTAACAAAGCAAACGGTTTTAAATGTTGGCATAAATATATGTCATAATTTTACTCACTGTTAGAGTTACCTTGATGCAGGAATGTGAGGAAGTAAAAACATATCTACCACTGTATACCTACTGCACATATTATATCATCAGTGAGCTTTCTGAAAAGAAGAATAACATTTTGATACTATTATTGTTTGGCTCCACTGAACTGAAATCGAGCCGGTTAACTATAACGGAAATCTAGCCTCCTCCGCAGTCAACTCCTTTTATCTCTTGGGCTTCCTGTTGCAACTTTGTTCGTTCCCAGTCTCTTATCTGCCTCCAGAGGAACCCCAAAAGTAGAATAAAAGGAGTATAGCCTGCGGAGGAGGCTACTATAAATTGGTTAAAAAGTACTTTATCTTTTTACCTCAACTTTGACATGTAGACTTAAAGTATCAAGATCCCAGGCAATTAATGTTTGGTCAGATCCTGCACTGTAAAGCTTCCCACCACCAGCACATATTGTATGAATCTGATAAGCAAACGGGAAATTGTTATCAATTTTACAGAACAAGAACACCAAAAAATCCCAGAAATTACAGGGCAATCCAAGCTCAAAACTTGAGCCGTTTGACTGGAAAAACATTTCAAAATTACTTCAAGCAAGAAAAAAAAATTATATATTAAAGAAACGTATACGTACCTCAACAACAGAAGTGATTTAGTCGATTTTTTCTTATTATCTTATCTGTCTTCTGACTTTTTTTCTGGGTTGCGCGCGCGCGTCTCATTTCCCGCCAAAAAGTCAAAGACGCGTCTGCGCAAGTGTCCACAGGTCGGTCACGACAAATGAACTCACACCACAGGCGGCCCAGCCACTTCTCCTGACAATGGATGTTTATTCTAATAATTTATTAAAAAGACAAAAAATGCGCGCGTTTGTTCCAGGTTTAATTTGCTTGGCGCGCGCTTGTTATGCATGGGTTTCCTGTGGTAATATCGCGCGCTTGTTGTGAATGGGTTTCCTGTGGCGATCCCGCGGGACAAAGCGTAGTTTGTGAGAAGGTATGAAACACGAGTCACGTGATGGACGGATGTGTGCCCCAGGTTGGTTGGACACATTTCCGTGAAGCGCTCGGGGTTTTTCACTCGTTGAAGTATCGTAAAGTAAGTCGAACAGTCTCCGAAGCTCAAAAGCTGAAACATCTGTCAAGTTTTCTTAGTTGCGTTGTATAAACAAATTTATTTGTTTATAAATTCTACTTATAAGAAAAAGTCATGTCAACAAGTTGTAGTGGAGATACCGAAGAAGTTAGTCGTTGTATATGGTAAGTTTGGTTTGGACCTTGTAATAATCTAACTTAATCATAAGCTTATGGACATCACGACACATGAAAATAGGCTAAGTATTAGCTAAGTAAAGTATTAACTTACTTAAGTTTAATTGGATATTTCGGTTTGTAGGCTATGGAAAACTTATAGAAGATGCGAAGGAAAATCCGTTTCGGTAGAGGATATAAAGAAAGATTCAACAACTGTTTTAACTACAGCTGGTATAAGCTTAATTGATGATGAACGCAAGCTAGGGCATACCGTGAAGCCACTGAATCTGGAATGAGAAGATATTGGGTTTACAAGAATATTAAAAGAGTAAAGGAACCATCCTCATTGATATGGGTTGAAATAGTAGATGTGTATACACCGCCGAAGCCCGAGATAAATCGATCAACATACAAAGCCCAACAAATTCAATCCCAAGAAAACAAAACAGACATAACAGTTTCAAAACTTACTTTATTTCTGTTTATAACTGGACTGCTTACAATCTTCTTGTATATATTTTTTGCAAATTCTCAGCTGGAGTAAGTTTTTGTTCTCTATGAGTCAGAATGAACCACCGACCGAGTGTCAAAATGCACAACAAAAAATCAAAATTTTATGCCTAACATTAGCTTAATAATTTTGAAAATCAGCTCATTTCATATAAATAATTGTTTCGAAATCTTATGTGAACATAAAAACTTATGAAGCGTCCTAAAACACTCCAAAAAAGTAATTTTTGCATTCCAAAACTGTTAGCATTGTACATGAAGCTGTGAGTGACACAACAAAACTTCAAAAAATCACTCATAAAACTATCTCAAATACCTTGAAGGTCCGCTCATTTACAGTGAAGAGTTGTTTCGAAGTCTTGTATGAAAATAAAAGCTTTTGAAATTTTCAAAAACTTCTCCCAAGAAGTAATTTTGTAGTCCAAATCCAGCACCATTTCAAGTAAACTTGTGAGCGTTTTTCATGAATGAAATTCCGAAAACTTTTTTAGATTTCGGAAAACTCTCGTGTACTCACGATAGCTATCCGACGTCCCTCGACAACTCAACGAGTGAAAAATCCCGAGCGCTTCACGGAAATGTGTCCAACCAACCTGGGGCACACATACGTCCATCGCGAGTCAAAGCTTTCCAGGTGAAATTCTCGTCAAATAACAAACTTTGAACGCTCAAAAATATTAAGTTGTTTGGACATAAATACTTTGTTTACATATTCGAAGAAAAATCGATATTTTCTTTCTTAGCTGGTGAAATACAAGCGAAAATGTATTTTGTCACGTGACCGTGTTTCATACCTTCTCACAAAGTAGCTTTGTCCCGCGGGATCACCACAGGAAACCCATTCACAACAAGCGCGCGCTCGTCCCGTGGGATATCGGGAGGATATTACCACAGGAAACCCATGCATAACAAGAGCGCGCGCGCCAAGCAAATTAAAACAAGCGCGCGCATTTTTTTGTCTTTTTAGCGTATCAATAAAATAGTAAATAAATTATTAAAATAAACTTCGTCAGGAGAAGTGGCTGGGCTGCCTGTGCTCACACTGCAGACTTTGAAGCAGTTTGGTGAGTATTTTGAATTATTTCTCTTATGCATCCTTTAAAAATCAGGCTGAAATCCAACCTAGACTCGCTTCTTTTCATTCGAGTTCCCTTTGAGGTAATTTTAGCCTGTATTTTTTGCCGTAAAGTTGAGAGTTTAATACGAGAGTTGTCAAGACGTGTACGTGAAGTTTTACCACGGCTCACAAAATGTTTATTCAATCAACTGAATTTCACAATGACCGACTTCAGATTTGAGTATTTCATCAATCTCAAAAAATTCGAGATTTGTATGATCTAAATGTAATCAGGATTTGAAGAAGTTTTGGTTTAAATCAACAAACGATATTTAAAGCACTTAAGCTTACATCATTAGTATGGCCTTCCATGCTTGCAGTACAGCGAGCTAGTCTAACATTTTCCATATTCCAAACCTATAAAATTTAATAGAATCATTATCAAACACAATATGAATGAAAAAAAGGTCTTTATTCTTATCAGCGATTTTACCTTTATAACTCTATCACCTCCAGCACTGAATAGACGATGACCTTTTGAAACCATGCTCCAGATCACACTCCTATGACCCCTAATGAAACAAAACACAAAACACCTTTATATTCACTTTTATTTCATCATTTTTGTCAGTTATCTCACCATGTCTATAATGGTGTCAGTGAAAAATTAGGAAATGGTCAGCTGGGTGTTTCTTGATAAATCAGTCAAGGTACGTACAATAAATATTGTAAAATACTCAAACAGGGCAGATTTTGTATGCAGCAGCTTCAGAAATGCTGGCTACTGAGTTCCTTTCTGACAGAGTCTCCCACAGGTAAAAATATTAACCTGGATACAGCCCCTAATAGGCCTCTTGCTAACATATTTGTACCTAAGTGTCCCTATGCATTTGAATATGCAAGGCATTAACCATGTTTCTTGCTGAATTGGTACAACAGTTGGTCTAATTCTTGCAGTATTAACTCTACGAGGTGAATGTGGAAGACTTTCACTATCTGGACTTGTACTATTGACAGTATCTGGTATGGATGTAACAGACAGCTCACGATAAAATGATGATCTTTTTAACATTGAGCCAAGAATCTCAACTTGATAGGATAATTCTTCAACAGTATCTGTAAGTCTTGATATAGCACTAAAATGATAGAAACCATAGTTAAACATTTACATTTTTCTTTTATTTGGTTAGTTTTGCCTGCAAATTAAGGTTGGTACCCACAATGGGAACAATTACTGTGGGCCGGCCCCTGTTATTTATAATTCAGCTATTCCACACTATATGTGAAAAATGCTCCTTTAAAACTCAACTGAAAGATAAATAGCTTAAGATCTATAATTATCATATTGATACTTCTGATATCCACAACATAACATCAGTTTAGCTATGCTAAATATCTACACTATACAGTATGTGCCTGTTCCACATTGCATTTCTCTCACTCGATAAATGTAAAGCACCCGAATGTTACTGAAATTCTCACTTTCACTCAAATACAAAAGCCACACTATGGAAGATGAGTTACCTGTTACAGTGTTCAACTTGTGTGACAAGAGCATCTTGATTTTTCTCAAGCCATGAAACTCTTTCTGATAAAATCTGTACTGTAGATTTAAGTTCACCCTAAATCAAAGATATTGTTAAACAAATACATAATAACAGCAAATTACTTTTTGTGGGTTTTGCATAAATTTACCTCATTCTGTATATTAGATTTCACTGTTGCATCAGAATTTCTGTGCTTACAAGTTTTGCTGTGTTCATCAATTTCTTGTTTTGTCCCAATAGTTTCACATCCTGTCCATATGAAATATCATATTTATGAATATAAACAAACTAAACACTGAAGTGTTCAACAGAACTAAAATTGGAATAGAAATAAAGGCTAATTGCAATAAATGCAATCAATTATTTCATTAAACAACCAGGCTTCAAATGATGGAAAGGCTGGTTTGTCTGCATGTGTTATTACCATCATCGCCATTAGAATGATGATGATGATGATGATAATGATAATTTATCATCATGATCATTTCCCCTTCATTATTTAACTTAGGAATGTAATGAGATATCCAGAAGAAATGAGCTTATGCAACAAAAATAATCAAATCTTGTACCAATATTAACCACACCCTTGTACTACAACCCATATTTATTATTTTATTTTCATGCCAATATCCAAGTATGAATAAAATCATATTATAGTGCCTGCAGGAGCAGTCAATCAATAAAAACCAATATTTTTCCAATCAATTAACAAACTGAGAACAATCCAAACTGTTGATTTGATTGATATTGGTTTTATCAATCAATCAAAAATTTGAAAAACACACAACATTTTTTGTCCATTTTTTTATCGATTGATATTAAATGTTTTTATTGATGACTAATTGGAACCAACTCGAGGTACATAACGTAGCTTGGTTACAAATTAATTCATACATCACCTGCATGTATTTACATATTCTTGTAAAATTGTTTGTCAAGACTGTCAGATTTGACATGGTTATATCATAATCTATGAACATGTATGCTTTTTTTATGTCAAATTATTTATTGATAAAAATCAATAAAGTCAACAAAACTCGATATATTATCGATTTTCTCTCGCTGAATTTATCGATTTTTAAGGATTTCCGATAAAAAATCGATAAAAATTACTTCATCTATTTGTTTCAATATACTCGATTTACATCGATTGACTACTCTTGGTATAGTTGTATAATTAGTTACCCAGACAACTTAATACTATATTATTTTGACAACAAAATCTACTTAATTATTGATGTTTCAAACCACTGCAAATGAAGTCATACATAACTTTACCTTTCGCATTGAAATAACATCGATATCGCGTGCAGACTTTTAAATGATCATCAAGATCTCTTCTTCTAAATTTTCCGCATTGATTTGAGCTGTTTGGGCATGGCACAATTCCATACACACATGATTCTTCGTGTTCATACCGACGTCCCTTTGTTACTTTTTCCGGACAACCATCTTCGTCGATTTCGAAATCTTCCTCTGAATCTGTCCTTGTTAAACCATGACGGCAAAATATTAATAAATCTTCTATCTGAGCTTTAACAGCCAAATTTGAAACTAAAGTCGAGCTTTTTAAATTTAGTCCATCGAAGGGACATTTTGTTACGATCGATAAAGTGGAATTGGAACCTCCAGAATGGATGCATCTTCTACAGAAAGTGTGCCCACATTGTGTTGATATTACTGGGTCAGTAAAAAGATCTTTGCACAAAGAACACTTCAGTGACTCAGAAGGCTGGATCACATATTTTGTTGGCAGCATTTGGAGTATTTGAAGGGCTAGTTGAGATTTCCTCCTTAGCTGCTAAAGATTCTTGGGCATCAGCTGGACATCAAACAGCAAGGCGTTACCCGCAGTGTCTTGTTGCTTGGGGAATGGGACCTATATTTTTGTAAAGACGAGAGGGACTGTGACCGTATTTGATCTATTTCAGGAAGATGTTAGCATGTAAAATGATGGAAAAATATGGGGCGACTTTTAAATAGCTTGGTTTCCATTTTATGCTTTGTAAACTGCACATTTTATAGCACAGAGAATCTTGTTTTACATGATGACGCATTTACTCCATACAAAGGTCATTCCAGAAGTAAAAGATCTCTGAGATATGTTCGGGAATGCCAGCCAGTGTACTTTGGAAATCGTACACACGAAGAATTCCATGCTTCTAAAACTATAAACTCTGGAGATCGCTTTGTTGAAGTTCATAACTTATTTTATGAATATGACAGAAGATCAAAAAAGCAACAAGTCCACGGACACTATAGCGTGGTCGAGGATCCTCTTCGAACGTTTTCAATACTTGAACCAAGTAAAATTGATGGTTGTCGTCATGCTCTGAGAGCAACAGTAGCCGACACAGCTGAGCAAAGAAACTGTGTTGTAGCAACAAATGCGGGCTATTTTCGTACAAATAATGGTCACTGTTTAGGGAATATTTTTAGTGATGGAAGAAAAGTCTTGGACGCAAATGGGATTCAGAACGCTAATTTTGGAATCCGCAAAGATGGAACTATTGTAACAGGATATTTATCAGAGGAAATGGTAATTAGTAGAGACAATCCATTTATCCAGTTAGTATCTGGGGTAGTATGGCTAGTACGTAATGGCGAAAGCTTTGTAAATATCAGTAAGGATATAGAGTGTAAGGATCTTGAAGAAACTGGTTCAGTTGATGCATTTGTTAATGTACTGTCTGGAAGGGCTGCCATAGGGCATGATTCTAAAGGGAGAGTTGTTGTTGTACAAGTTGATGGTCGGACTCACCAAAGTGGGTAAGTGTCAATGAATTTATAGGATATTATTCATTGTGCTACTGTATTGTAGGTACAGTACAGTGGAACCTCAATTTGGAGTAGTTTTCTCATGAGTGTGAAATGGACCATGCTACACATTGACCATGTCAGTGCCTGATGTTGTCTATCAAAACATTTGAAATTGCCTCCCTAATTGAAGGGCTCCCTGTGAAAATGGCCTAAGTGACTTTTGATGATTTTTATTCAATGGTATAAAATGATACCAATTAACTTTCCTATGCCAAAAAATCAATGTCTCGACATCCATAAAAAGTCACTTAGGTCGTTTTCACAGTAAACCCTTCAATTGTGCTGTGCATGCAGTGCTGTTTTCATCAGTCATACAAAATCTTCTCTAAGAAATTTTTGTATTACAAAGTCCTTGATATAACGGAATAACTTTTTAATTTTTTTGACCCAACCAAAGTAAAAGTTTCGAAAAGATCACCTCGATATGACAAACCCTCAACATAACGAACCAATTTCCCCTAGTCCCTTAGCACTTCCTTAAAGTTAAAGTTTCAATATAGGTATCATTATTATGTATTTTTATTTAATGACTGAGAGAGACTGGGCAAGAGAGGAAAACATTTGGCTTGAGGTTGCACAGCACTCAGTCAGAATGAATGAGTATACCAGATAATTTCTGACCTGGCTTGACCTAACTTTAGCCAACAAAGAGGTCCTTTTTTCCATTTTCTTTTACAGCCCCATCACAGCTGGTTGGTACACAGGCTTTAACCTAACTCTAACAATAAGCATATTTTATCATATGACTCTTTTAGATCTTTTCCTTTTTTTACAAATTGACAAAGGAAATAGATTCTTTACCCTGCCACCTACCATGGCTGATAGCTATCAGATTAAGCCTCAATGAAAGCACCATTGTTTTCTGTCCTTATAACCCAATTTCAAAATTACGCGACCTAGTGGCGATGGCTTGTCTGGATTTTAAGCTTCTGTCAATCAAATTCCAACGACTAGAATTTGTAAAATTAAATTCAGTTTATTGACAGAACATTTAGTATTTTCTGAACTTTGATGTAAATTTAAGCTTGCTAACTGAATAGTTGGAAATTTGATTCACGGTAGTCAAAACACTGAAAAAGCCATTCAAGTGTCGTCTGTAAAGGTCGCATAATTTTGAAAATAGGTGTAATTTTTTATGGTAGGTGATTCCTTGCTAATGAGATTAATTTTTGTTTCAGCATGAATCTTTATGATTTTGCAAATTATCTGAATAAAGCTTGGTCTAGTGAATGCCATCAACCTTGATGGTGGGGGATCTGTAACATTTGTGGTCAATGGAACAACTGCAAACTATCCAAGCGACCAGTGGTAAATCATCTATTCATAAATAATAAATGAATCAATAAGTGAACCACTGTCACTGTTGGTTAACCACTCAATAAAACTGACTCTGGCATGTTACTGGAAATGTCTGCATATCATTATAGCAGAGAGTATATATCACCAAATCTATCTTTGAGTCTGCCGGCATCTGTGTGACTTGAAATCTTGAGAATTTTTAACTTTTTTCCAATGATTTTTGCAAAGGCTTGGCCCTGAAAACATGGCATTTCCATTTTTTAAAACCCGGATCTCAAGTCTTGATCTCACAATTATTTTACCTTTTACAACCCCTACTATTTTGTTAAAAGTTTCATTATGCTTTATAAATGTAAATGTATAATTAATACCTAAAAATAATTTATTGAATGACTATCATTTTCTCTCTGTATGTGCCAGTGGACAGTTCATTTGTCCAAGAAAGGTCTCTACCATAGCATGCTTTCATGAGCCAGACTGCATCCCCAAAGATTGTGATAAACATGGAACATGCCAGATGGGTGTGTGCAAATGCAATAAACATTGGACTGGAGATAAATGTGACGTACTGGCATGTAGCAAATCTAAGTGTTCATTACATGGAACTTGTACAGAAGGTAAAACCATTAGCGATACAAAAAAATACTCATTATAGTATTGTATGATGACATTATTATTAGTGACTCTAGGTCATACAGTTACCACAATATATATTTTTTATGTGGCTCAGTTCTCATAAACTAAATGCAATTTGAGATGGTATGATCAGTTTTTAATCACAGCTGTCTTGGAGATAATTTATTTTGAATCAACTCCAAGAATTGAGTTGCCTTCACTTTAATTTACATCCTCTTAAATGTCAACTACATTGTACAATCTATGTGAAGGCCTTTTAAGTAATGGACCACATTTTCTCATACTTGTTTGCTTCAACATCCAAACTTTGGCTTCTATAAATTCCTAGCCCTGAAGATGGACCAATCATCCGAAATTTAAGCTTGGCAATATTGAATTATTCTAAAACGTAGTTGATACTGTTATAATTGGTGAGACATCTAGTCTATTGTTGAAATGTTGGGCCACGTCTTGCAAGATAGTGCTTTACATGTGCTGTTTGTGGTTCTATATTATCCAAACAAAATTGCACATCTCATTTGTAGAGGGATGTCACTGTTCACCTGGATGGATGGGAAATGATTGTGAAAAACGTTGCCCATCTGAACTATATGGTGTAAACTGCAGCTCAAAATGTAGATGTTCCAATGGTGGTAGGTGTAATGCTGAAACTGGTACCTGCTATTGCCCTCCAGGATATTTTGGTACTCTATGTGAGCTAGGTAAGTCTTATTCTTGGACAACCCAAACAAATGTAATGTAATGAGTTCCTTCATGCATGTATCACCCATGTTTGTACAGAAATAATGATGACATATTAGATTAAATTTTGACATAGTCTTTTTTTTTGTTCTGTGTCTAGAATGTCCTCCTGGTAGATTTGGACATGGTTGTACAAAAATTTGCAACTGCAGCAAATTATGCGAATGTGATACAATTACAGGACAATGTTCTAATCAACCTTTTAAGCATGTATCTGCTTCATATCCTTGGTATAATCACACCAAAGAATGTAAGACATAAAGCATAGAGAATTTAAGTCCTTAATGGTTGGCAGGTAGACATATTGTAGAGATATTAAGCAAGACTTGTTGCAGGGACACATCTTTCTTTTTGTACTGTCTATTCCCATTAAAAATGTGTTGTCCCCTAGACAAGCACCATACAAGGGAACTTGTCCATGCAACATGTCCTCAGTGTACACCAAAGAATCTAGCGTCAACTTGTCTTTTTGCACCCAAAACATTAATAATAAATGCCATCAATTAAAAAAAAATAATAAAAAATTGATGATTCTGTGCTCGTCAGCCCCCCCCCCCCCCTTTATAAAATACTGCTCCACAGTCCCTGTTCTTGGTGATCAGTGGTAACTGTATTTGTTAGCCATGCATCTATTGGCCAACCTTTTTTTGATCTGTTGACAAATAAGTGCTGATCAACAGTTAGCCTTAAGTCGGCTTTGATAACTTTATCTTAAAACCACCAATTTTATTGTATATTGGAGTGAAATATTTAAAAGACCTAATGAAAATTCTGGTAACAAGATCAATGCAGTTTCTTAAAGGTTATTCAACAATGCATAATCCATCCATGCATCTGTAACAATGTTACATTTACTTATATAGAATGTTTTAATTTCATCAGGGATGAAGTGTTTAAAATCAGATAAAGGAGTAATGGAAACCTATTTGAATGGTTTAAATTCTGGGAAGGCATCCATGAAGAATGAATACAGGTGAGGTTGCATTATTGTGTGATTGTACAGACTGTGAGATGTTACACTGAAAACCATATTATGTGTGGCTTTTTCTGATGAATATTACAGTTTTATGATGCAAACAATAATAGGGAAGCAAGGGTGGCCAAGTGGTTAAAAGTGCTGGTCCGTCGCCTCTATGGTCTTGGGTTTTGATTGCTAGAATGGGAATCACATAGTCTGCTTAAGTTTGTTAGTCTATTGTCTCCCTTGTTTCAAGGGTTTTTCTTGGAGTCCATTTTCCTCCCTCAGTACAAACAAACTAATGAGGTAAAAGTTGTATAGACCATTAGAATGTAGTGGTAGTGTGTTTGAGAGTAATGTCCCCTAATTAGTGTGCAAGCACCAGAAGACCTTAGACACTTGAATAACATGTATTAAATTATTTTATTTGATCATTGGTACTCTGCAAAGAATACTGATATAAGAAGGGCACAGTCATGATGCCCCCTTTCCATGCCCCAACCATGACATTGCATCATATCCAGTTACCAAATGTAAGGATATCATAAACCATAGTCTCCTTTGCAGCCGATTTTTGTGTCATCGCGCAAGGCTAAACGTCACACAAGGCTTAGCCTTGCTTGAGGACACAAAAAATGGGTGCAAAGGAGACTACATAAACCACTGATCTTCCAACTGCAAACCATCATTAACTTCACTCTGGTTATTATGCTGTACATGCTTTACCATCTTCTGTGACTATATTATAGTGCAAGTTACAGATTTAGAAATGCATTACATTTCTCTTTACCATTTCAGAAAACTGTTGTATTGGTTTGTTGGTGTGGTAAGCCTGTGTGCTGTTAGCATACTTGTCAATTGTGTTTTAGTCTACCTACAATGTAATGCTAATAGAAGGAAGAGATCTAGACGGCTTGAAGAACACGAGTTTTTATTTGCTTCTGATGAAGAATTATAGCTGTATTCCAAAGGTTTATACAGTGATGTAAATCTATAAAAATCTATGCATGTAATTTATTGATGTTTTATTAGAGAGTTTTATCATAACATGATAATTTATTATACAAAAAGCTGTGGATTAAGGAACTGCTAGCTGAAATTTTACAAAATAAATGTAAGAACCACCTCAGCCTAACTCAGCTGGTAATCAATATTTGTATATTGCACCCGATGATTTTTGTATGTATCAAGTGAAAATAAAGTCTGCATCTACATTTGGTTTCTTACTTTGCAAAACTTTCATGGCAAAAATGCAAAGGGCATGGCCAGCAACCTTATATCTTATATGACCGTTTACAATAAAATTATATTTATACCTATATTATAAATAAATAAATACCGGTAATAATGGAAATGATTTTTTCGTTTAATATAGTGAACTTGTAAATATATATACTACAAATATATCCAAAAAGGAGTATTTATTATATAACATATTATTGAACAGATGTAGAATGAGCCATATATCTATAAGAAAGTTTGAGTGTAAAATTGGTTTTGGTAGGGATTACTGTGTGCATGACACACGCTGCAGTGGCCACCCAATATAACTTATTAAACAGTTAACCAATCAGAGAGTGGTTTGCTTTGATTCACATTTAATGTGCAGACTAGTTTCTGTGACCTTGTTATAACAATAAGTAAAGTTTATACAAACCTCCCAGGTAGGCCAAACTTGGAGAGATGTAGCAGGTAATTGAATGTTAAACCAGAAATAAAATAATGATGTTTGTCGCAACGTTAGATTATTATTCATAAAATAATGAATCTTAAGTGGTAAATTGGTGAATTCAGCGGTCACGTGACCAGATAGGTCATTTATTGTCACAAAATGTTTAAAAAAATTTCCGCACTCGAGTTTTAATGAAAAGAAAAAGGAAATGCTTGAAATGTAGTTCTTTTATGTGAGTCTATTCCATTTTAAGTAGAGAACGTGACTATCGATTTTCATTAAAGTGATTTTTTTGCAAAACAGGTCACGTGACCAAAACTTTAAATAATATTTTGCTTAATATCTCCCATCTAATAATTGTTTAAAGTCCAGATGTCTACACATAACTATTTAGGGTTGAGCTTTCTTTATACATTAGAGGTGTTCTTTAAGTGAAATTGGATTAAGGTAGTGAGTTTCACTGTCGTCCGCCATCTTGTTTTCTTGCGAATGGTTTTCATGTTCATGTAAATTAGGGACATTGGAATGCGAGAAAGGCATATTGGTCACGTGACTACCCTACATCAAGAACACTGAGTTAAGGTCACTCAACTAGTTATTATTTAACATTGTGCCAAGTGAAATGGGATCGGGTAATGTTCGAGTTACGCGCTTCGAGTTATGCGCTTCGAGTTACGCGCTTTTCGAGTTACGCGCTGTGCCACACCCATTTTTGCCTGTGCCACACCCAGCGCGTAACTCGATGTCTTTAGGAAAGGTTAGTGACTTCGAGTTACGCGATGAGCGCACAACTCGAACTAAACCAGTCGTCTTAAAGTGTCGAGTTACGTAAATAAGACGTTTATGTTGAATTAATTATTAGACTAGAATCAACATTTTAAAACTGAGCACATTCTGATTTAATCGTTTTCTTATTCTTCATAGAACAGTAGTAATAATAATGTTATTTTTAACGTTAGAACCAATGAACATACAAATATTTCCAAAAAATGACTGAAAAAAAAGTAAATAGAACAGTTTTTGAAACGCCACTGACCTCCCTTAGTACTAGCAGAAGCCGGGCATTGCCCTTGAATCGAGAAGAACAAAATCTTCCGCTGTTAAGCTATTTCTGGCAGGAGATTTGATTACAGGGGGTGGACACATCAGATTGCTGCCGATGGGCTTATTTCTTAAACAATCCAAATTGGCACAAATATAAAATGTGTGGTCTACTGCGAAGGTCCGATTTCTGGGAATGTACAACCATTAACGTAGACGTAAATTTTGCCGACTGACATTAAACTTTTTACAAAATAATCTCTTATCTTGATGTTGAAGCTACGTTTCAGTAGTTTTTCGTTACACCGATGATTGTGAATTTATACCATGTTGATATTCAAATTTCAAAATTACTTTAAGTCGAATTAGTTTCCTATAAACCTAATAATTCAACATAAACGTCTTATTTACATAACTCATCACTTTAACACGATATGTTTTAGTTCGAGTTGTGCGCTCATCGCGTAACTCGAAGTCACTAACCTTTCCTAAAGACATCGAGTTACGCGCTGGGCGTGGCACAGGCAAAAATGGGTGTGGCACAGCGCGTAACTCGAAAAGCGCGTAACTCGAAGCGCGTAACTCGAAGCGCGTAACTCGAAGTTTACCCGCCCTCAGTGAAATAGGTTTTTCATTGTTATATCTTACATAGCATAACAAAAACGTTCCAAGGTCAAGCAAGGTCAAACCCAGGCCTTAACTACCTTGAGTATGAGGAGATTTTTTTCAATATCGAGTAATAATGGTCGAAAGCGCCAAAAACTAGCACCTTTTAAAAAGTGCAAGTTTTAATTCAAATTTTTGTTTTGGATTAATAATAATAAATGGTTCTTCAAAGCGCATCATACAAAAGTCTCGATGCTCTTTACATTAGGCCAGATAGAATTACAGATTCTTGAAGTTTAACGAAATACCATTTGATTATACGTTCCTGATAAACAGGAATGTTTTCAGTTGAGATTTAAAGGAAGCCAGAGAGATAGCATGTTTCACAGTGTCCGGTAGATTGTTCCAAAGGGAAGGTGCAGCCAGTGAAAAGGATCTTTTGCCAAAGGTAGAAGTTCTTGAACCTGGTTCTTCGAGAAGAAGCTTTGAAGAGGAACGCAGTAAACGGCTGGGCTTATACGGCTTGAGAAGGTCAGAAAGGTACTTTGGGGCGAGTCCATGAAGGCACTTGTACGTTAAAAGGAGGATTTTGAATTCGATTCTTTCAGAAACAGGGAGCCAGTGTAATTTCTTAAGAATTGGTGTAACACTCAAGTTCTGTTTTTATCAATAAGGAATTGATCTATTAAAGATTCAATGCCTGTTTAAAACAGCCTTTTGAGTTGTACAAAGTTGTTATCCTGTATTTTTATTAAAATTTAGCAACTTTCAAGATGAATGTAAAGAATTATATGGCAATTGAGTTAAAGAAGGCCAAAAACATATTTTTGATTCAAATTTTCACTTTTGATTAACACTTTTATCCAAGTTTTATAAATCAAAACCACTTACAAACAACCTAAACTTTCTGAAAGTAATAACTTTAGCTTTGTACAACAGTTATTCTTGAGCTGAATAGTTTTTGTTGCCCAGTGCTTGAACGTGAAAAAATCTCTTATTATATATCCTGGATATATCATTTATTCACAAAACTTCTCGTCATCCTATTTATCATTATATCCTGGATAGTTTATAACCATAAAGTCTAAGAAATAATAAACTAAATGAATTGAATGTCCTTATTAAGCAACCACTTTTCATGAAGACTCATTTTCTATAGTGATATCTCATGTTTACCAAAACATGATGCTGATCCGATACATATTGCTCTGATTAAACAGCCAATTAATACTGACCCCTGACGACAAGCCGTACATTTACATTGCATGGCAGTACTATTTTGAAAATAGTAAGCAAGCAGGCAATTTTGCAATAATAATGCAATTTTCACCTCTGTGTCTGGTCATTGTTTCTTTTTGTTGTTGTTGTTGAAAATGTTTCACTGAGGTATAGTTTGATGGCCTGCTTAATACAGACACCTGGATACTTTTACACGTCCCTTTGCTGTCAGTATTAAGCAGGTTTCACTGTATTACAATATAATTCACTTCATCCTGGGATGAATACAGATGTGGTTCTATTCTTAATTTGGACTTTGATCTTTGTATACACTTAATTTGGACTTTGATCTTTGTATTAAACAGAAATTCAATTAACTGTATTCTCTCTCTCTTCAGAAACTACAAGGTTATACATCATTTACAATTTTATCATAATTTATTTGTGATTCGTAAAAAATTGGTATTATTTGATCCTAAATTTATGTCATTGTGATGTCAATCTTTTTCTAGACAATTTGAAAATGAAAGTGTTCTGTCATGAATGAGTCCACTGGAATGCCTATTTAGGGACTGCCAGGATAACTGTCCTTTGAAGCCAATATAATTGTCATTTGCATTTACTTATGACAGATTTGCTGGACTTGGATCTGTTCGCGCAGGAAATCCATTGTTCTGTTGATGAGTTGTGTTCTCAGTACCAATCCTGCATCTCCACTCAATAAAGCCATGAGACTGACGTAGTCTTCGACTGTCAGGTTATCAATAATGTCCTTCATATAATCATAAAGAAGCTGCCTTTTGTATGCATTCAGATCATTAATTATCTCTGAAACAGCCTTGAAATTTTCTGCTGTACTGTAAGCTATTGCTCCACCGACTGCACCACCGACCAATAACCCAACTGGACCAGCTACGATGCCACCAACAGTGGTTGAAAGACCAGCTATTAAACCGCCTTTAACACTTCCCTTTACTGTTGCTTCTAGTTGTTCTTCGTCGGCTAAAACTGAGATGACACGTTGAAAATCAGTGACGGATATTGGCATTTTTATGTCGAACAAACGTGGCATGGAAGACCAATATGGCGGAAGTGGTTTGGGGAATCCCCGGACAGCCTCGATGTCATGGTAAAGCCGCTGACCAAATCAGTTGAGATAAAATGACGACTAATAATAAAAGAATACTGTTATTTCTCAACCAATTCATAAACTCTAAAATATTCTATTACGATTTCTTTTTGATTTTTGAAGAAAATTAATTAGCTTATGTGTCTGAGTGACTAAATTTCATCATTGTTCTAAATATTGCAACAATTTTATAAAACGAAAAAACAAAACAAAACAAAAACAAAATGTTATTTAGCAATCTGTAACATTAACAATCATCTGGATCATAAGAACCTGAATAGTTTTGATGCTTTCCTTTAGTGTACATGACTTTGCTTTAAAAGAAGCAATGGTTATGCAACAATTGTTTCCCAGGTTACGAAGAGCTACTTCAATGGAATGAGGCTTTTGATTTCTCTTAATTCCCATGATAATTTAATTCCAATCTTGAAAAATACGACATCTTCACAAAGAAATCTATAAACTGTAATCTTCATGTTATATGCTTATTGCATAAAACTTTTAAAACTAGCCTATACAAAGTGAAAACAGTTGAGAAATACTAAATACTTTTTCTTCATTTTTTCTGATTTTTCTTTTATATGCTGTGACAAAAGAAAAAGAAAACAATTCCGTTGTAGTTCTTTAAACAAAATTCAACAGTTTTGCATATCAAAATAATATCATTTTTACTAAAATTTAAAACTCAAATCGATGACTACTAAGAAACTGACATAACTTTGATCCGTTGTCTCTGCATGATCTCATAAAAGTAATCGTTGTGTTCAGTTAATTTCTTTCAATTTCGTTTGCGATCTTTACACCCACCAATGTTCTTCAGTGCGCCTCACGTTAAAACGGTCAGCTTAAGTTCTGTTTTCAAATAGCAATATAACACATCCAAGAAACGCCTTCGCAGATCCCAATCACTAGCCACTTTTGCATTCAATGCCACGAAATTCTTGACATGACTATCATCGATGAGATATCTCATATACTGGAACAATCGTTCACGTTCTTCCTTATTCATGTCTATCAAAAACTGTTCTACTGTTATTTCTACTCTCTTTGTTGTCCAAGCTGCGACTGTACCTCCGAGTACACCACCAACCACGACTCCAATTGGTCCTCCACATACACCACCCACAGTTGCTCCTAAACCAGTAATAAGACCACCCTTAACCCGTCGATTACTGATCAAGATCTTATGGTTATTCTCGCTTGTTAAAAGAGCAAGTAGTGCTATGAGATCTTCAGGAGAAACAGGCATGATTTCTTTACTTGAATGAGTGAAGCTTCTATTGCTTAATGACGCGGCTAAACTTACAATATAGTGGGACGCAATGGACTGTGGGTAAATTTGAACACGTCATCTGAAGGAAACAATGGCTGCACGAATGACATGAGAACATTCGACTCACTCGTAGCAACAATTTGAACAAGGATTATAATCCACCAAGGAAGTAAATCTATACATGTAATTTTTATTCTTGCATTATGAATTGTATTTGTCAGTCAGTATATATACTGTAATTTTATCAAAAAAACAAACAAACAAAAACCTTACGGAGGGAATGATAATTATATACCGCGCAAGCCCGCATAAAAAAATATATGTCGGGTTCTTATATATCGCATGCTCATGATCAGTTTTCGGAATTAACAATCCTCAGTTTCTTTCATGCCAGTTTTTACTGTATTCACTATACATTTATTTCTGAATAAACGTTATCGGACGGAAATCTGCGAATCTGACATATCTGAGACCGACTAACTAGTTGGAAATTTCTCTGATTATACAAAGCCAAATGATGTAGTATGTTGTAATATTAGAATACGTTATAAGTTTTGAGTTAGAATTGCGAGTTTTCATAATTTAGGTTCAGATTGACCGTCAACATTTTTAGAAACCATGGGGTATATACTTCTTTTTTCTATACATTTTTCTTGGGTTTAACCTAAAATATTGGCTGTTCTTTCGCCTCGGACAAGAAAAAATGTATAGAAATAATGAAAACCACCTTGAAAAGAAGAGTTTCAGAACTAGTTATATACCGTTTATATACATATTTTTACAATTCATTACATACATATTATATATTAATTTATACAGTGAAACCCGTTAATACGGATACCATGAGGACGAGACACAGTGTCAGAGGAGTGCCGTATTACACGGGTAATTTTATAAGCAATTTTTTTGTCCGGGACCGAGGTACATGTCCGTAATAACTGGGTGTCACTATTAACCGGTTGTCCGTAAGGTCGAGTTCGACTATATATATACATTATATATCAAATATATTTTATTTCAATTAATATTGATTTTACAATAGATTGTACTCTTATATTGTCTTTTGATCACTTCCTAGCAGCAATAATTATATATATTCTTATAATGAACATTTCAAATCATGGGATATTAATCCTATACAGATTGTCCTTTGATCATTTCCTAGCAGCAATAATGATAGATATTCTCATAATGAACATTTCCAATCATGTAATATTAATCCTATATAGACTGTCCTTTGATCATTTCCTAGCAGCAATAATGATAGATATTCTTATAATGAACATTTCAAATCATGGAATATTAATCCTATATAGACTGTCCTTTGATCATTTCCTATCAATAATAATGATAGATTTTTATGGCTAAAAATGTAGACAAAAATGTATTGATTATGGTGATGATGATGATGATGACGATGCTAGCTGTGATTAAAATGGGGTCTCAATGGGGTTATAACATATATATTTAATTTATTTGTTTATTTAATGCGGAAAGAAAATCTTGCAACGAGATTCTTCGCCATTATTATCACATTTTATTAAGGCGCCCTAGTGGCCTGCTGTCTAATGCTCGAGACTCTCATTCCATAGGACACTCGTGTTAATTTTCTAACCACATCAGTTACAATAAATCGATGGACGTTTTCAAAACATCAGCATGAGGTTTGGAGCTCTTCTTCAATGGTAATCTACATTTGCTTTTAATGTAGTCTTGAGCCGAATGCAACATCTCACGCAAACCACATAGAAGTAAGATATCAATTTCGTCTTTCATTTCCAGCTCTTTATTATAGTTTTTGACTGGAAATATCCGATCATCTGGAAAATCCTTCAACTCCTGTTTAACGGTTGACACAAGATCACGAATTTTTATGCTTTGATGAACTTTTGTCACATCTTTACGGATCGCAGTGCATGCCTCGTCAATGTGCGTCAGTAAGATGAACATTGGAACGTCTGCGAAATTTAGAAACGAAAGAAAGAACAGTAATTAGAGAGAATACAGTAAAAACCCGCATATAAGAACCACTTTTTTTCAAGGTTAGGCTAAAGTGGTTTTATATAAAATGTATGTCTGGTTCTTGTTTAATGGGTGCTTAAAAAGCAAATTTTAGCCTAGTGGTTCTTAATCCACTGGTTCTTATATGCGGGTTTTCATTGCATAAGAATCAGTGGAACGGGGCAATGAAAAGACAAGTTGAGGATCGTGGGGAGAATACTGGGGGGAGGGGGGGGGGGGGAGGAGGGGGAGAACAGGAGAGTTGAATGGTGGTGGGAAGAAACAGGGATGCGTTCCCGATTCTGTATATGGGAGGTAGCTGAAACAGCTGTCTAGTTCGGTTTTCTTCATGGATTGAACCATAAAATACCTAAATATTAATGAGAGTTGATATTCATGATGGGATTGGATGTATATCATGCACAGATGCAAGAAAATAAATTCAAAGCTGAAAAACAATGCCCAACCCTTTCAAAGATTGGGTTCTTGGGGTTGAAATTAGCTGGAGCACATAGAGGCAAAACGTATAAAGAAGTGTATAAACAATTTGTAGATCGAATGACGAATGACTGCTATTAAAGCCGACGTTGTATAAAATCATCTTTACCGTGATCACGAAAAGAAGAAAATAAGGAAAGAGGATCAGAGGAAGAGGAAAAGAAGAGAGAAGAAATTTATATATGGAGTAAAAAATTAAGGACCACACTCACAAAGAATAAACATTAAAAGAAAACAGCTCAATTAAACGCACCTCTGGCGATAAGGCTTTGTCTCAAACTACAAAGCTGTCTCCAAACGTAGTAGTCCATTTCACTTGCGTGACTTGCATTGATACCTACAGCGACGCAATGAGCCTGCTGTGCTAATGTCGGATTTGCCACATAACCAGTACACCCCCGATGAAAATCTACGCCACTTATAAACTGTAATTAAATGTACATTTTTACTGAAGTGTTTTAAAATGTGATGAATGGAGTCAGAATACATTTATGTCTTGGTCGTATGAGATTGCAGCACTTTCCTAGTATGTCTAGATAGTTTAGTGAAAGTAGAGATGTAGTGCATGCAGTCAGACCTCGGCACATCGGCCAACTAGTGAACCTTGGGAAAAGATTTGATGGCCGTTAAGGAGAGGTGGTCGTTGTACAGAGGTTTCAATAGAAAGAAATGTATGGATCAGATTATAATATAATATTTTTTATCTAATTTAGTTTTACATATATATACATGGGTATATATGTATATATGTATATTTATATACATATCTAGTTATTATAGTATTCTTGAAATTGTTAAAATTGTATTTTTAGGCATGTATATTAGCATAATTTTTATAGTTTTATCTTTTGTAATCATGTGTTTTATATGGAGGTCCCTCATGAAAAACACTTAAGGGTGATGAGGTCTCCTCCGTAAATAAAGTTTCCATTCCATTCCATTCCATCCAGATTGACGTTGGGAACGAAAGATGCTGGAGGGGTTGCGGATAAGTAGTCTTGAGTTGAAGTTCGTTTGTGTTTCATGGATCAAAACCTAAACGAGTGCTGGTTTGAGAAGGTCAATTTTTCGTGTCAGGCTTACTTCTACAGTGTGACATACAAACTCTTGAAAATGTTTACTGTTCCCAAAGTTCACTCAGTTCAAGAGGCTTTAGTTATTTCTAGACAACCATTACCAATCTTTTGTTAAATTCTCTTTGTAAATTCTTTGTTTTTGTAACATAAGCTAAAAGCAAAAACAGCCATTTATACGAGTGAAAATAAGACGCGCCTTTTATAACGCGCGCACCTCTCCGTATAAACGGCACTTTTAGTCTAAGACGCGCCTTATTTGAGCCTCAACGAGGATCAGCTCAGAAAGATCTTCCTCGATAATGCGCGCCTTAGACTAAAGGTGCTGTTTACACGGAGAGGTTCGTGCCTCATTTAATTAAGGTGCACCTTAGATAAAACGTGTCTTATTTTCACTTATATAAATGGCCCTATTGACTTGACTCGAAGACATTACCAGCACCAACTCACAGCATTCATTTCGGCCGTTGCATGCTTTTAAACGCAACGGTTAATTCCAATATGTATATATATGATCATAATGATAATCTCGTTACAAACTGACCTCGTATCTATCTGGTACATGACCATCCACTGCTTTCAGTATGTTTCTTGTGTCTATTTCACCTGTTTCATAGCTTATTGCCAAAGTATCCATGATCCTCCAGCGTAGAGGAGCATCCTTTCCATGAAGTTTTATTTCGTGTATACGAAACTGTAAAACAATGTCTTTAATTTATTGGTAAAGAAAACCCAAACTTTTTCTCTATTGCCAGACGGGTTAGGAATGAGAAGAGCATGAACCTACTTGTCTCCGTTATCAAAGCCCCTCCCTCCCCTCCAACCTTTTAGAATAAGATCTTACAGCTTTGGAGATATGACAGTTGCAGACAAAACAAGGAAAACGGATTTGATTGGTCTATATTGGTGTATAAATTATTCAGTAGATAAGAGAAACGTGCGACCCAATATTATAAATTTATTCACTAGATGTGAATAATGATTGATTCTGCCACATGGACGGGTCGTCGGCGTCTAAACCGGCTCCCCCACCAGGTTCTTTCTGGTGAGGAGGGTGGCATGACACCCGGCAGGAATAAAAACAAGACCTGTCAAAGGGCGGATGAGCTTGACTGAGCCAACGGCCATCATGCATCAGTGAACTTTTATTTTATTGTGTGTTAATTGTAATTTCAAACAGTAATTTGTAGTGCAGTAATTTGTAGTGTATTTTAAAATTAATTTTAATGGTACGGACTGTGTAGCGGCAGCTCAAGGCGCCATCCTATGCTCACAGTTTACCATGCATGTTATATGTTTTTGTAAAGCGCCTAGAGCAGATTTTGGATAGGCGCTATATAAATGTTCATTATTATTATTATTATTATTATTAGATTGGGATTTATCCAATGAAAAGTGCTATCCACCCTTCGTGCAAGCGGGTCCTGTACGATATATTCTTTACAAGACTACTTACTTCTTTGTTCAACATTTGTGCAGCTTCTCCTGCAACAGCTTTATTGGCAATAATTCGGTTTGAAAATACACTGTTGATGCTGTTGATTAAACTTGATCTTCCTCCTCCTATTTGTCCCGTAAGAAGAATGTTGAAAAATGGAACTTTGTTTGTATCATTTGTCTCTGGTGCAAGACTTGCAACGTGCTGTCTGAGTTCTTCTCTTACACTTTATAGTAGTATGTTAAGATATAAAAAAATTATATAAAAATTCGATATTGGAAAGCTAAGTGTCAGCACAAACTAAAGTGGTTAGCATAGCCTGGCTCTCAGTTAAGAAGGGGAGAGAAAGGGAGGGGAGAAAAAGGAAGTAAGAACGGAGATGCTCTCCCGTCCCCCACCCCTCCCATTCCCTTGAAAGCCGATGGTACGCAGACTATAGTTAGCAGGGCTCTAATGATTCGGGATTACCCTCATAAATTGACTTTTTTTCCATCTTACCCTTTTCTTTCAACCTAGAAAAATTCTATAAATATATTATGTTCAAAAAGGCTCATACCTTTTATCCCAACCTTCTTCTGGTCTCCACGGAGTTTGAGTCACTGCCAATAATACAAATTTACTATCAATTTAATAGACAGTGTATAATTAATCAATATAAAGTTGAGCTGGTATCGCTGAATAGCAAAAATGTGGCGATCCATCGGTGCATAAATGCGTTATGCATGCAAGCAGTAACAAATAGCAGTCTAACGAAGAATATTTCTAGATATTTTTACAAAAAGAAATATTGTATGAGCGACTACAGTAGAGTGCATGTAAATCCCATTCCAGTATGAGCGATCATACAATGCTACAGTGAATATTCCCATACAGTGCCGTGATCGTGTCAGTGCCGTGTTGTCTATAAAAACATTTAAAATTCCTGTCGTGATCGTGCTGTGCCGTTTCCACAGTCATACAAAATCTACTCTATCGTGCTCGGTGAGTACAAATGAACTTACAATTCCTAGGAAGTGGTGTTGGTGAAGGCTTGGATTTCTTCCCGATCCTACTAAAAAATAATTGATTTATATGAATTGTTGATTGAGTCGTTAGACGCTAGACTGCGAGCATTCCTCCTTTTCCCTCCAGAATCCCTCGCTCGTCTGTGTTTCCGATCGGACTCGTATTTTGGGATTCTGTAGGGAAAAGGAGGACTGCTCGCAGTCTATTAGACGCTGCTATTCAACTATTCAAGAAATTTCTAATGCCTCAATAAGAAAAGGCTTCCCTACCTGCGCTTAAATAGACTCATGGTTGAGGTTAGCAGCTAAAAGTTTTATTCCTGCTTATAGGAAAGAAAAAGTCAGAATTTACACGTAACAGTACCAAACAACAAAGAATCTCGTGCAAAATATATTCCAGTCGAGATACTCTGCAAGCTTCTGCACATCTGCAGACACTTTTCACTTAGGCAATGTTTTCCCAAGATCGGCGGTTTCATAAGACCACGGCTAAGGTTGATCGACCCTTAGAGTTTAACATACATGGGGCAAAAGTTTGATACTTACCAAGAGAAAATCTAGGTCGGAATTCCTGGAAAAAAAGATGATGTTTATATACAATGATCTCTGTTTTGATCGACAAAAAATTGAACCAAGGAGCAGCTTACTTGCTCGGACTTTCTTCTTGTATCGAACTACGTGCCACTTCCAGCCGGAAAGACTATTGCTTTCTCGTATGTGCTACCGTGCAGATCGACCTTTTCGTCGTCCAAAACGCGGTTCTGCCAAACTGTTCCTGGAAGCGCATTTCGAAGAACATGGAGAAGAAAAAGAGCAAGCAGCCAATGAGGTTTGATTTTGCTCTCAAAGGTCAGCTACTGAGAAAAAGGATCAAAAAATGTTTTGATTGGACACAAGTTAAGTCACACATTCGCCTCATTTCATGCAAATGTTTCAAAGTCACAAAATCATTCACAGGACAACAATCGTGCAGAGATGACATTAAAATTTGAAAAGTTTTGCTTTTCTACATTTAGTTCAATTAGATATTACTTTTTTACAAGACATCAAAGGATCGCTGTTTAACATTTGATCCAGCTTCTTCTATAGTTTTATAGATATTCCTAAAATGGTTCCATAATCCTATGTAGCTTTTGTAGGTTCTCTATTGTTGCAGATAACTCCATTCCCATCTAGAAAAAAGCTTGGACAACCATTCAACAAAATGATAAAGCTGCAACCACGCACGCGGAGGCTGGGCTGTGAGGACCTGCAGCCAACCCCCTTCTCGACCCTTCCCCTTCCCCAAAATTTGGAAAATATTTGGAAAACCCCTATACGTTTGTAGCGTTAGCAGTTGACTGATAGGCCTCCAAAAGCTACCTTTGCGTTCTGGTACTATAGGGTTGGCATAACTCACAACTCAACCCTCAGTTTCTCGAACCTCCTGATAACTCGAACCAATTGTTGTCCCCTTGGATTTGTTTCATTGTAGTTTTACCACCGATTTCTCAAACCTCCTGATAACTCCAACCAATTGTTGTTCAGTTCATTAGATTTGTTTCACTGGATTTCAATCAATTTCTGGAACCAATTTTTTATTTCTTTTGAAGGTTCGAGAAATCGGACTGTATCATTATTCTGAAAGGTAATAAATATATCTATCGGATGTTCCTTTATTATCAAACATAATTGAGGCAATCTCATTTCATAGTCCCACATTCTTTATGTCTTTTTATGATTATCTACATCATGGATTTAGCTCAATGTACTCTTGAGCTGAGTGCAGCATCTCACGCATTGAGTACAGAAGCAAGATATCAATTTCATCTTTCATATCCAGCTCTTTGGTATAATTCTGGACCGGGAATATCCGTTCTTCTGGAACATTCATTAACTTTCCAACTTTTGAAACCAGATCACGAATGTTGATGCTGTTGTGGACATTTTTCACGTCTTCGCGTACTTCTTTACATGCAGTGTCAATGTGTGTCAGGATGATGAACGTTGGAATGTCTGTAACAAATAGCAAAACAATAATATTTGTGGGTTTAAATAATTTAGAAAGACAAATACTTCCTTATTGCAGGGTAGTAATGGGGGTAGTCTGATGTCAGTTGTCAGTCAGAATTTAGCTCGTTTGTCAGTTGTCAGCTAAAAATTAAGTCATTTGTCAATTGTCAGTACAATTCTTAGTTTGTCAGTAAAATATTAGTTAAACATTAATTTTCAACAGTTTTTTTTTTCACATTGCGCATGTTTTTAGCAATAAAACACTATTTTTACTTCATACCTAGTTTAAAAGATGCTTTTAAAACTTTTTTTCATGTTTTGTTTGCTTTTGTGATGCTCAAGAGGATCTACAAGGACCATCGTGCATGTACATGTTAAGGCACAAAATATATTACGTGCAGATATTATTTGAATATTTCATTTTCTGATACCCCCATAAACAAAATACTCTGCTTTTTCACTATTTATATGGGCGTGTCTAGAGTATGTAGCTATTGTGAAACTGGCTAGTAATCCGAGCCGGTTAATACTTGCTACACGTGGCCAGTTTAATATTTACCAGAACTAGAGTCCAGACAATCAAAACCTTCACTCTGTTCAAAGTCGACACAGAGAACCCAAAAGCAAATAAGTGCCATTTTGTGGTCCTTTCAGCGGCTTTTATACGAGTTTTTAAGATTTTATCTGTACATTTTAGATAAGCAACAAAAAATGTCAGTTGTCAGTTATCATTTTTGTTGTCAGTTATCAGTACAAAAAAGCCTTGTTTGTCAGTTGTCAGTGGCATTTTTGGCCATTTATCAGTTGTCAGTTAACCCCATTACTACCCTGTTATTGATCAGTCTCAACAATCTGCTCGGTACCAAGGCTAAGATAAAAAAGATACTGGCCATGATTGACTAGTTTCTTTTGTATATTTATGTTAGCCTCTGAATCAAGTATTTTCAATGCTTTTTAAGACTGGTCAATAATAAAAGAAAAGGCTATGTATTTCTTCAAATTCCACATTAAAACTTGTGTTCAAAGAAATGATATAAATAGTGATGAAATGAAAGAAAGGATGGAGAATGATAATGAAAAGAAAAACGGAAAAATTACGGAAAGGGACCTGGAAAAGAAATTTTACAACACTCGCTGCGCTCGTGATTCCACTTAAGTCTTGATCTTTTTTTTTAATTCAACAGTGTGTCAATAACAAAACAAGGCCTACTCCAGGTCCTAACTGAAATCGCCGTTATTTTGGGCGATATTGGGCGATCTTAGGAGATATTGGGAATTTTAGCCATTTCGAGTTGGCGCTCTTAGGCGCTCTTGGGCGATATTGAGCGATCTTGGGCGATCTTAGGCGATATTGGGAATTTTAGCCATTTCGAGTTGGCGCTCTTAGGCGATATTGAGCGATCTTGGGCGATCTTAGGCGATTTTAGGGCCCGGAGTAGGCCTAAAACAGACACTCAACTCAAAACGATCTTCAATTCCGTAACTTTTTGAGCGCCTCTGCTTAGAGGCCTGGCTTTTTTAATGACTGCCTCATCTTGAATTTCTTTGTGTTGTTGTTGTTTTTGTGCAATCAATTAATGTACTAATTATATAAAATATAACGACCGATGCACAACACATCTTCAGTGTAATAAGAATTGTTTTTAATGTAGAGAATAAGAGAGGGCAAAGACAAATGAAATGGGAAGAAGAACAAGAGAGAAAAGAGTAATATTCAGATGAACGATGGAACGAGACTCACAAAAAATGAGAAAAAAATATGCAACAAAATAAAACATACTTCTGGAGGAGAGGCCTTTTCTCAAACTACGAAGTTGTTTCCAAATGTATTCATCCATTGTATCGCAACGCTCTGCATTGACAACTAGTGCAACGCAGTGAATCCTTTCTGCTAGTGTTGGATCAGTCACGAAATCAGGGCACCCGCAGTGGAAATCTACGCCTCCCTTAAACTGAAAAAGCAATAGGCCTTTTGCATCAACTGGTCACCTGGTACAAAATCTGCCATATTGGATGGCAAAGAAATGTAACCACCTCCAAAACAAAAGGATTCAACCAGTCAAGCTTAACTTGTCTTTGTTTCTGATGCCCCGTGTGTCATTTTGCCATCCAGTATGGCAGACGTTTTACCATTTGACTGATTGATGTAAAAGGCCTATTCAGCTGGCTAGGAATTGTTTTCGAAATGTAATAAAAAATAGTAGAATAGGCCATATGCACTAACAGGTCACGTAACAACATCTCCCCCAAATCAAGCGGCACCATCAAAATGAACGCCAGAAATAGAAAGAGCATCTCAATATTAGTAAGTGTAAGTAAGAAGCTTATAAGATGTAATGCCATGATCACCTCGGGATCCATTGTTTCAAGAGGGACGTTTATAATTTAATATCTAACATCCCTCCTACCTGAATAGAAATAAGGGAGATGTAGAACTAAAACCCCATTTACACTATAAAATAAACGGCACGGTAAGGGTGAATTTCGGCAAGGGTGCCTTTCATTTTTCGGCACGGCAAGGATAGTTTACACGCTAAATATTTACCCTTGCCTTGCCCCATTTCATCCTTGCCGTGCCGTTTTCAACACAAAAAGGGCCTTGCAAACACGTAGTCCGTTTTTTGAAATAAAGACCGGCAAGGCAACATTGGACGCTACCGTTTACACTGTAAAATATACCCTTGCCGTGCCGAAAAATCAAATCACCCTTGCAAAAATTCATCCTTGCCGTGCCGTTTATGTTGTAGTGTAAATGGGGTTTAAATTTCCCTCATACATCATTAATGAGGGAAATTTAGAACTAAATTTCCCTCATTAATGATGTATGAGGGAAATTTAGTTCTAAATTTCCCTCATTACTATTCATGAGGTACAGTCCCTCATATGACAATCATCGGGACAATCGGAACAAAAGTGCAGGCTGTTCCGAAACTCTATAACATCATGCAGGGACCTAATCAAGCGTGAAATGGCGGACGGGTTCAAGGCGCTCCGTAGTTTTTGCTTGTTAGGAGCAATAATTTTTGCTCATTTCACTCAAAACTTATATAAATTGAAATATAAAACCACTGTCTTCGAGAAAAAGGCGACGTTGGTCTCCAACTACGACTATCATGACGATAATTCATGTCTTGGCTTCGTCTCCACAAAGGCAGTTGCACAATATTATCATTCAATTTCTCACCGTACTCAACGCCGACGATTTTACAAGCGAAGAATTAAATACTATCCTAATCATGAAGCTAGCTATCAAATGGAGCTGCACATACTATCTTGCGGTGACATTCATCCAAATCCCGGACACACTCGAAATGGAAATGGCTCACAAGACATAAAAAACGACAACTCATCACAAAGTCGGGACCGAGGAGTGAAGAAATTATCTGTATTCTACGCTAATGTCCGAAGTATCGTCAACAAAATAGCAAAACTACAAATGGAGATAGCAGCTAACTCGTTTGATATTATAGTTCTGACAGAAACGCATCTTGACGGTTCTGTTACAGATGCAGAAATCTTTGGAAGTGAATATTGCGTCAACAGAAGAGATCGACAGAAAGGTGGACGCTTCGGTGGAGGTGTATTAATTGCGACCAAAGAATGTATTAAAGCCTCTCTGAGAGAAGATTCAACCAGTCAATCTGAATTATTGTTCGTTGATATATTAACCGCGAATAACAGGAAAATAACTATGGGAGTGTTATATAGACCGCCGAATAGCAACATAGGGGTTTTAGAAGACCTCCAAACCTCTCTCATCAACCTTACAACAACAGATAAAACTCTACTTGGCGACTTCAACTTAAGCGAATTTGATTGGAACAATAATCGTCCCTTAAAAAACTCTGAGCATCACACATTACTTTTGGAAATTATCCACGACAATTTTATGCTCCAGCTTGTGAAAGAACCAACGCGGGACCAAAATATCTTGGACTTAGTGTTAACAACTGAATTGTTAACAACTGATTGTGACGTCACGCCTTAGTACGACTAGATGTCGACATTTTATGCTCCTCGTTTTTATCGATTTATTGGATTTCTTCTTTTACTAAACGTCCTTCGAAACAGCTACAATGGTAGTATCAATAACCAGAATTTGTATTCCGAGAAATGGAGTGGTTCTATACAACCATGGCAAAGGGAGAGCAGAAACATCTCGGAGGTGGTGTTTGTATCTAGCGCCATTAAGTTGGCGGGTACTTTAAAACATCGAACGACACCGACAATTCGATTTCCACAATTGCGTTGGTTGAAACATGGCTATCAGTGTCTGTATCTTCCGGATATTGCACTCTACCACGACATAGAAATAAATCCTGGGCCTATAAAGCCGAAATGTGGCTCTTGTGAGAAGACCATTAGAAAGAATCAAGAGGCCATATTATGCAATAAATGTAACGCATGGTTTCACTTCAAATGTTCGAGTCTATCCAAAGATACTTTTTATGCTTTGGGTAATTCTACACAAGAATGGTTGTGCAGTACCTGCTTTTTACCTTGTTTCAGTGACTCATTTTTTGAGTCTGTGGATGTTTCTGGTTCAGAATGCAATGATGTGAAAGAAGAATCGAACATTGTAACTGAGCTTAATCAATATGCTAAGCATGTTGTTATTGGAAATCTGAATGTAAATAGCCTCCCTGGAAAATTCGCTGAAATGCAAGAATGGTTTGCAGCATTTGACATACTCAGCGTCAAATACCAAGATTGATAGAACTTTTCCGACTTCACAATTCGCTGTGAAAGGCTTTAATATGTATCGCAGGGACCGCAAAAAAGGAGGAGGAGGATTATTGGTTTACATTCGGGATTCCATTCCGTCTTACGAAATAAAGCTAAAATGTAAAGAAGTTGAAGCGGTACTTGTGAATATCCAACTTGGACATCAACATTTGTCTCTATTAAGCGTTTATAAACCTCCGTCTGTTAAAAATGAAGCATTTACGAAGGAGCTAAGTGCATTTCTAGACATGGCGATATCTAAGTGCCCTAATGTTATTTGCATTGGAGATTTGAATTGCGACTTGATGCACCCATATGACAATGGCAAGCAAGGAAGAGAACTAATGGATATTTGTGACATTTATGACTTGCACAGCTTGATAAATAAACCAACTAGAATTTCATCCACTAAACAGTCATGTCTGGATGTTATGTTAACGAACATTCCTGCGTTTGTATGCAAATCAGATACTTTTGATGTGGGGCTAAGCGATCATATGCTAATTTATTCTGTGCTGGACAGTAAATCAATAAAGCCGAGAACAATATTTACGAAAGGAAGATCCTTTAAGAACTTTCAAAAAGAAGCATTTGAACAAGATCTACATGCAGTGCCATTTCACATTGCTCACATTTTTGACGATGTTAATGACATCTGCTGGGCATGGGAAAAGCTGTTTACAAACGTCCTAGATGATCATGCTCCTCTCAAAACAATGAAAGTCAAGTCTTCATCAGGGCAATCGAAATTTATTACTCCTGAAATAAGGAAAGCTATCCGTAGGAGAAACGCTCTTAAAAGGAAATTCAATAAAACAAGAACTATGGAAGACTGGGAAGCGTATAGAGTTGCAAGAAATCATATTGTTACTATGAGACGAAAATCAGTTGTACGTCACTTTGATCACCTGTGTGAAACTCGATCAGGCAAACCTAGAGACTTCTGGAACTCTTTACGCCCCTTTATGCATACAAAGAAAAATGTGCCCACCGACCATGTTATATTAAAGGACAACAATAAAATTATTCAAGATCAAGCTCAGGTGGCAGAGATACTAAATGATTATTTCACCAATGTAACAAAAGATCTAGATGTGCACGAGCCAATAACTTTTATGGAGCAGTCGCATATACCAAACTTTCCAGAAGTGGATCATATACGTCATTTTAGCTTTTGTCAAACCAACCCTTACGTGGTGAAATCCGTGTTGGAGAATATAAAACCAAATAAAGCTAAAGGTCATGATTTCATTCCACCAAAGTTCGTTAAAATGTCATCTGCATTCATTGCTAAACCGTTAAGCGATCTTATCAATGTTATCATTGCTAGATCAGAGGTCCCAGATACCTGGAAAAGAGGAGAAATTCTACCATACTACAAGAAAGACTCTTCTTTAGATAAAGTGAATTATAGACCAGTGACAATCCTTCCAGCATTTTCCAAGGTCTTTGAGAAAATTCTACACATACAAATGTCGGAGTACTTTGAAACAATTTTCCACAATCACATGTTTGCATACCGTAAGCATCACGACTGCCCATCAGCACTGCTATCATTAACTGAACAATGGAAAGAACAAATAGACAACCATAAAGTCATCGGGGCAGCTGCAATGGACTTAAGCAAAGCTTTTGATTGCTTATCACACGATCTCATTCTGGACAAACTAAAGTACTATGGCATGCAAGACGAATCGCTGTCACTTATACGTAGCTACATCTCATCCAGATTCCAAAGGGTAAAACTTCAAGGATCACAATCCGCCTGGAAAGAAGTGTTTAAAGGAGTACCTCAAGGATCCATCATGGGTCCTATGTTGTTTAACATTTTTATCAATGACTTGGGGTATGCACTAAAGGATTGTAAAATGCTTAATTACGCAGACGACACCAACATCTATCATTCGCATGATAGTCCTTCTACTGTTGAGAAACACTCAACCAAGATCTAGAAAATACTTCTACCTGGTTTAAAGAAAACGGGATGAAAGCCAACCCAGACAAATATCAAGCCATGGTTCTTGGTAACTGCAAACAAGAACTCAGCCTACAGTGTGGCCAAGAAAAGATTACAACAAATGACAAGATCAAATTATTAGGAGTGACATTAGACAATAAATTGAAATTTGATTATCATATTTCTGACATTTGCCGCAAAGTTAGCGGACAAATCAATGCTCTGAACAGGTTAAAAAATATTCTACCACTTAAAACTAAAAAAACATTGTATCGCGCTTTTATACTGCCTTATTTTTATTATAGTAGTCAAGTATGGCATCATTGCGGTAAAAGAAATACTGCTAAACTAGAAAAAGTAAATGAAAGAGCTCTTCGTTATGTATACAAAGATAAACAATCTTCATATGAAAATCTTTTAGCTAAGATGGGTATCACTAGTCTAGAAAATAGAAGAATTCAAGATATGATGTTAACCATAGACAAGTGTCTTCACAACAGGGCACCACAAGCTATTATAGATTTAATTTCAACTCGACAATCTAAGTATAATTTAAGAGGAGATTTTATGTTAAATTTACCTAAGGTAAACTCGACTAAGAATGGCCTTAAGTCATGGCGTTATTTTGCCCCTAAAACCTGGAATGCAATGCCAAATCAAATCAGAACTATGAATGGCAGTAAGGATTTTATTAAAGCAATTAGAAAGCAGAATTTTATTAATTTGATGTAATATAAGCATTTTTCCTAGGTTTTAAATCATTTTAACATTTTTAGAATTTTATATTTTAACTTTTAAATTTATATATTTTATTTTTATTTTATTTCATTCATTTATTTATTTCTGTATTATAGTATTTCATTTTTTGTTGTGGAGTACCTGAAAACTAGCTTTGTAGCTAAGTGTATTTTCCACATTAAATAAAGTATGTATGTAGTATGTAACTAACGTCGATTTGATAAACAACGTCGAGGTTGGTGAACTCTTTTCAGACCATAAATCCATCACCTTCACGTTAAACACACGTTACCAAACTCGCAATTCTAGAAAGTACAAGTACGCCTTTAAGGTAGTTCGGGATTCATGTATTTTTACGATAAACTTGTCTTCAAAATTCCTACAAAGAAAGACGGGCATAGGAGGAAATAAAATGTAAAATAAAAATGGGGGGTCACCGAGGTGACTCTTGAGATATGAGGGGGGAGATGTGGGGTGTTTGGGGATCTTTTTACGAAAAATGGCCTCGCAATATTCGGTCAAATTATAAGAATTTTGGAACAACCAAATGTATTTAAAAGCAAACAAAATGGTAGCCTGGGATGCAGAAAAACACTTGGAACTACGTTGTTGCCGAACAATTTGCAAAGGAAGCGAAAGATCAACAATAATATGCGAAAAATGGCCTTCTAGAATACACGTTTTTGGAGGATCAGACAGAAAAATGATAAATTTACTCAAATCGAAACGATAGAAGTATTCTTTGTTTTCTTTATACTAAAAGTTTATAAAATTATGAGCATAAATCATTCATAAAATCAGGGGGTCACCGAATTGTTTAAAGAGTTAGAGAAGAACAAAGGGTAAAAATCTTCGAAAACGAACACAAAAAATCAGCCATTTTAGCGTTGTTCTCTGCTCCTTTTCGACTCATAATATTCGCTAAAATTTTATAGATCGAGCTTTTTCTCCTACTTTACACGGTGCACAACATGTTTTGATAAATTTGTTTGCAGAATGCGGTCGATAAAATACTATTTTTCTTTACCAAAAAACGAATTTCTTCGGTTTTCAATCGCCCAGACTTCCCACGGACAAGCGAATGTTCTTTAATAAAAGTGCGCGCGCTCGAATGCGCGCGCAAGATGCGCAGTAGCAAGGGTCCCGAACTACCTTAAGCAAGCAGATTGGAGTCATCTTAGACTACTTTTTAAAAATTCCCCGTGGGATTTGGCCATGTCAGAAGAAGATATAAATGACAACTGGACAAAGTGGAAAGATATTTTCTTCGCCGCAGTCGACGATTGCATCCCAAAGTATAAGGAAAAGAAAAAAATCACTATGCCTTGGATAACCAAAGATCTTATCAAACTCAGTAGAAAGAAAAAGAACTTGTATAGGAAAGCAAAAAGATCTGGAAAAAATGAAACATGGATTGCCTACCGAGCTTTGAATAACTCGCTAAAAAAGAAATGGCAATATCTTAAGGAACTTGCTGACAAATTGAAACAAGATAATCCGAAACCATTCTGGAACTATATAAAATCGAAACGCAAGGGAACGAATGACTTGGTGTTATTGAAGGAAGGAAGAAATGAGATTACAGATGATCAAGGTATAGCACAACAAATGAACTCCTATTTTTCATCTGTATTCACGCAAGAACAAAGCAGTTTACCAGAATTTGACAATGTAATTAACGACAGATTGTGTAACATTTCTTGCACGGCCAGTGAAGTGGAGGAACATTTGAAAGCACTTAACGTTCACAAGTCCCCAGGGCCTGACTTAATCTCACCTCGTATACTGAAGGAATGTTCTCAAGAATTGTCCATTCCATTGTGTGACTTATACAACAAGTCATTTGCATCTGGTCTATTACCAGTAGATTGGAAAATAGCGAACATAACACCTATTCACAAAAAGGGACCTAAATATAAAAAAGAGAATTACCGTCAAATTTCTCTAACTTCCATTGTCTGTAAAGTGGCGGAAAAAATTGTTCGATCCAAAGTAACACCCTTTTGGTCAGAGTATGATGTTTTAAATCACAACCAGTTCGGTTACCTGAAGGGAAAATCAACACTCGCGCAGCTCTTAAGTTGTTTCCACGATTGGTGCTCATCTAGGAACAACTCGAAAACAACAGATGCCATCTTCTTGGACTTGTCGAAGGCATTCGACAGTGTACCTCATGAGCGCCTTTTACTTAAGTTAACTCGATATGGTATTGATGGGCCCTTATTGTTGTGGTTTAGAAATTTCTTAACCAGCAGAAGGCAAAGAGTTGTAATACGTGGAACGTACTCTGACTGGTCCTCAGTGACATCGGGTGTGCCCCAAGGCACAATTCTTGGACCAACTTTATTTCTAATTTACGTGAACGATATACCAAATGCCGTTACATCTGTCATCAAACTATTTGCAGACGACACAAAGATCTATCGCGAAGTTAACCAACCCAACGATGTCTTAGTACTACAATCAGACCTGGATTCCCTGGAAAACTGGACAAGGGACTGGCAAGTTAAATTTAATCCTGAGAAATGCGAGGTAATGAGATTAACACACAAACGAGACAATAGTAAACACCCTTATTATTTATCAAATACAGAACTAAAACCAGTCAGCCATTATAAAGATCTAGGGGTTAATATATCCAGTGACTTGTCCTGGTCGAACCATGTGGACTTAACAGTAAGTAAAGCAAATAAAGTGTTGGGTCTCTTAAGCCGTACAGTTGGTAGTAAGAATAAATAAATTTTTTCCATGTTATATAAGTCATTGGTAAGACCTATCTTGGAGTATGCTTGCCCGGTATGGTCACCTTACTTGGTAAAAGATATCTTAGCTATTGAAAAAGTACAAAGAAGAGCTTCGAGGATTGCCCTTGGTCAAAAACCTCGTGAGATGCTTTATGTAGAACGATGTAAACTGCTAAACTGGAACACTCTTGAGCATCGGAGAGAATATCTGTCATTAGCTGAATGTTATAAGACAGTGTTTGGTCTTAATGGTCTAGAATTCAACAATTACTTTGAATTTTGTAAAAGCAAAACTACAAGAGCAAACCACCAGTACAAGCTACAGACGAAGTCCGCTAGAATAGATGCTCTAAAATATTCCTTCTTTGTTAGAATCATCAAACACTGGATGGAACGAATTGCCAAGTTGTTTATTTAAAGAAGGACATAATTTTAAAAGTTTTAAAAGAAGTTTAAAGAAGCACATGAATATTCATTGATTTTAATGCAAAGTTTTTCATATAAGATTTTTTCATCACATTCTTAAATATTTTATAGTTTAGCAAGGAGACCTTTATAGGGTTAACCTCATGGTCTGCCTTTTCAAATTACTTGTTATTTCGCTTGTTAATTTGAATTAAGTATTATTATTATAACGCACCGATACCTCTTACAACTGCACAATCTTACGCGTGTGGGATTTATTCATTCTACTTTGAGCATGTGCATAACGAAGCAAAGAAAGCATTATGAAAAACAATTTCAGCTTTCGAATTGATTAACAACCTATAAATACTTGTTCATTGTAGGTATATAACAAAAAAATCGATTTTCAAAAGTCCCCAGAGAACAGGGTTACGCACAATTGGTAAAAGGATTTTATAATATGTTCAAGTTTTGGATGAACAAACAGCGGAGTATAATTTTCGTTTATTTCCTCGGTGATCTTCTTCGGGATATTAGTGATTAAATGTCCCCTCAGCCTCGGGAGGTTTAGTAAAAGTCCCTCGGGACTTCCACTAAACCTCCCTCGGCTTCGGGGACATTTAATCACTAATATCCCTCAGGGTCATGGTATTACTTATAATAATACAGGAAAAATGACAGTAAATTGAAAATTGAAAATGAACTCCAATAAATGAAAGAGCACCTCGATAGTAGTAAAAGTGCTAAGTTTCAGTTTATAAGATGAATAAGAAAAAAAATGGCAGTAAATCCAAGATAAGACATTTTCTTAAAATCCAGCGCATTTTTCCAAACGAATCTTACTGCAGTTTTCGATATTCTGCGAACTCTGACTTTCAAACAGTCTGTTGGAATTTGGTTATTTGCTTCTTGATGCTGCTTGATTTAGGGGAGATGGGGTCACGTGACCTGTTAGTGCATGTGGCCTATTCTGCCTCGAATGTAGATAATGCTATACCTGTCAATATACAATATGGTATTCCCTTTTTCATCTTCATATTCATCGATATTTATTTGTAATTTCATGAACATGTTCTAGCTATCTAACCAGCTGGGTTAGACAGTAGTAGTTATTGTAGACAATCTGCATGTTAAACTGACTTGTTCAACTATATTTTAATACAAATGTAAACTGAAATCTGTATTGGGACCTCCCAGGGTTTCCAATAAATGGCATCACTTCTAAATATTGTTTTAACTTGACATCGCTTGTGCTCGCTAATAACTGAAAATCATGGTAAATTCTGGGACACTCTGGAAAGGTCAATTGAAAATCTGTCCAAAACCCAATGATTATGATCACTCAAACTATAATAACCCCAAGTACCCGATACAAACCTCACGTGCACTGATCAGCTACATTATAAAAAGTGTTACATAATACCCACAAAAATACAGCCATGAGAAAACATAAAAAATCCTTTGCGAGCAAATATTTCATTTTTCTCCGATATATATTTTTAAAAAATATATTTTTATATATATTTTTTATACTTTTAAAAGGCGTAATAATGTTTTCATATTGCTGCTAATAGTCGTTTTTCTGGTCATTTTTTGCAGTTTTATAAATGTTCACGAGGAAGACCCACCATGTACTAAGTTCTCCGTGCTAGG
This sequence comes from Telmatactis stephensoni, assembly GCA_029948255.1. NCBI lineage: Eukaryota > Metazoa > Cnidaria > Anthozoa > Actiniaria > Isophelliidae > Telmatactis > Telmatactis stephensoni. The sequence goes on along the minus strand of JALIZF010001840.1, from coordinate 194,282 downwards.
CCACTATTTTCAAGGTAGGATTATGAGAACGAGAGTTGTTAGCTCAAAAGGGGCCCTACCACAGGATCATTTTGCAACATTCTATTCTCCGGGACCTTTTGTGTCAACATCGCTCAAATATATATTATTATTAGCTTATTAATATTTATTTACTTATATAGCGCAAATATCAATTGGGATATTTTCATCCGCGATTGGGATATTTTCATCCGATGATATATATTGACTAACCTTATATCTATCTGGTATATGACCATCCACTGCCTCAAGTGTGTTCCTAACGTCAGTTTCACCTGTTTCAAGGATTATTCCCCTAGTATCGATAATTCTCCATGGCAGGGGAGTACTATAAGGGTAGGGCTTTATTTCGTAAATACGAAACTAAAAAGGGAATATATTTATACGCGTTAGTTCTTTTGATAACTGTGAATGTACCTTCTATACAGATGGCTGCAATGATTTTGTCAACAAAGCATCTAGCTAGCTAGCTAGCTGTCTGCCTGCCTGCCTGCCTGCCTGCCTGCCTGCCTGCCTGCCTATCTGCCTGTCTGTCTGTCTGTCAATCTGCCTGTCTGTCTGTCTGTCTGTCTGTCTGTCTGTCTATCTATCTATGTATCTATGTATCTATCTGTCTATCTATCTATCGATCGATCGATAAAAGACTACTTACTTCATTAGTAATAATTGCAGAACTATCTCCTGCTTCAGCTTTAGAACTAATTTGGTTCAAAAACAAACTGTTGATGCTGTTGAAGTAGCTTGATCGTCCTGCTGCTATTGGTCCAGTAAGAAGAATGTTGAAAAATGAAACTTTGTTTTTATCATTCGTTACCGGTGCGAGGCTTGCGACGTTTGCTCTGAGTTCTTCTCTTACACTTTATAGTAGTATGTGAAGATATAAAAAATAGATTGACAACACTGTTAGCTCATCTAAAGATGGTGTCAAAGGGGTACCCGATTGTCAGTTAACTACTAATCGCTGTTGAACAAGTTGTTGTCGATTTAATAAATGCTGACAGTCATTTTCATTTCAAAAGGTAAAACCTCACTTATCTATCAATTTTTCATTTTACAGTTAACTACTAATTTTGAATTATTTGTCGGTAAACTACTGAGTCTTAGGCCAAATGTCAGTAAGCTATTAATTCACAAACTGTAATCATTACCAGAATTGTTGGAACGATTGTTTTTTAATTGCACGCGCAGTGGATGTTGCTGAGACAATTTTTTTTTACAATTTAATGAATTCGCCCAAGGGCAGGTAATTTTACAATAGGACTCAAGGTCCCCTACAAGGTAAATTACCCGTTGACTTGTTCCCCTACACCCCCTTCCTTCACAGTGTTCAAAACTCCGTGATCTACTACAATGAAAGCAGACGGGGAGAGACTTTCTTGCTACCAGCAACATTGCTTAGGCCTGGAGTGGGGATCCAATCGGATGTGGACACTGTATCAAAACACGCTGAATTTCACGCCGTGCCAACTAATGGCACTAATTGTAGTTCAACTGCTAGGTTCCATTTTGGTGAAACCCACTGATACCATCTAAATTTGTCATCAGAATTTTGAGTGGAAAACCCTCGGTTATTTGAATTACCTGCAAGAAGGGTTACTCTTTGTAGCCATTATTACTCGATATTGAAAAACACATCACCTCTTAAATTGTTTTGGTTGCGCTACAGTTCGAAGTTTCAAGGCAATGAGTAACCGAACTAGTCATATGAGGTTGCCCGGCACCCACCACCACTTGAGTTAAACTTTTGTCATCATATATCGCCAATAATATCTGCGCGATGAGTGAATGTAATGTATATTTCGAGACACGCTAAAAACGTACTATATCCTAACATTAGCAATAGTTACCGGAAACAATCCATATTGAGATTTTTAAGGTGTCCATTAGGGAAGACGGATATATTTGACGGTACCCACTATGAAATCTAAAAAAGGGTTCCTAATATGTGGACCAATGTCCTGGCCCTTCCCTTGTCGACTTGCCTTATCACCCAAATGCTTATATCTTCTCTTGCTACCGACTAAAAAACGGTCTTTGTTAGCTTGGATTTACAATATATAGTTATGTTGTGTATAGCTATTCTTCAAGGACCTTACCTTCTATCCCAACCTTTTATTGTTCTCCATGGTGTGTCGGTCACTGTAAATATTTACACCAATTAAATGAAGCTTTAGTTCATGTATAGTTGCTAACTAATCATGATTATATATCGTGTATGACTGCTATTAGTTGTAAAATGTCAAGTACAAAGCATATTTCTAGTAAAGAAACGCTTTTATTAGGAATATTGTAACAAGACACAACATTTGCAGCCACCGCGGCAAAATGAACACGCATGCGCGACCTATGATCCTGATGTTTTGATAAAAAAAATATTCGGCCGTGTACTTTGCCGGCGAAAATTAAGCCACAAACCACAAAGTTAGTCCCGAAAAACAGTTCAAGGACCTTATAGGCTGTCGCCTACCCTGTGCACCAAGTACGTTCCTGTTTGCACCAATGCTCAATATTAAACTAAAAGATATGATATGTAAAAATCTCTTGATATAAATTAGACAAATATTTGCCTGATATTTCTGTGGTGAAGACGTAGATGCGCGTGAGCCCGCGAAAACTCGCGCATGTGCAGTCATTTTACCGCGGTGTTATTTGCTGGTGCATTGTAATTCCTAAAAAAATAGGGATATGGTATCTAAGCAAACAAACTTACACAGCGGCTCAGGTTCTGGTGTTACAGGCTTTGAATTATTCCCGCCCATTCTAGAGAAAAAATGAATAATACCAATAAACATCAAAGGATTTCTTTAGAGATTTGGGATTCCTGTGGAAAAATTACGGACGGTGCGAGAAACTGAGAGATTGTCTTGGTCAATATTATCTAGTTATGGGATCCCATAGATTTCAGGATCGTACTCATTGGCAACAGGGCTTCCTCCTAATGGCCGAAATTGTATTCAAGTTCTGTTGCACTAGCTTTGCGTTTTGCAGCTTTATTCCTATTTTCCTTTTTCTTTCTTGAAACTGATGACTGCGTTTTAGATCCAATAATGTAGTGCACGATACTTGTCTATTGCTTTATCCAGGCTATCCAACAAATCACAAATGTTTTTTTAATACCAGTTGTAATAAAGTGAGAGTGTATCTGAGCTCTAATTTATGATGACAACTGAGTCCAGTTTCAGTGTGCTTTAATTCCTCCCTGTAGCTCGAATATGTGTGTGTGTGTGTGTGTTGTAGAGGGAGGAGGGGGGTTGGTAGTTATTTCATCTTAAAAGGGAGGGGATAAGAAGTCATTCTACATTTAGTACAGGAGGGATTAACTTCATGTTAAGGCCTACTTTGCTGATTTTAGAACCACCCTCCAGATGAATATTACACAGTCCCTAAAATACCACGCCATTAAAAGTTGGTGGGGCTACAGATAGCATAGTGTTGTCTAAATATCTTGTATTCTCTGCTTTGAAATATAATCTCAGTTGAACCTATAAGAAATGATATCAAGGAGATTTGCGGGATGGGATCGACATTGGAAACACGGGGTTTTGGTACGTCGACGTCATATCTATGAGCTTCACGACTACTGAAACCTTATGGTTCATCAACATGGGTGGTGACAATTCACGTGTGTTTTGAATAAGAAAATGGGCTGCTAATGCAGTGTGCATCTCAGTAGACCTTTTTACCGATACGGCCGCCATCTTGAATATGTCAATTTAATTATGGGATGCCCAGGGAGCAAAACCATCTGATTTGACATAAATTTGGAGGGAAATAATTTGCAAAGAAAAAAATAATCGTAATATTTAATATGAAATATTTTCATCTGCAAAATAGATATATAATAACTTTATTGTAATTGTAATAAATAACATTACTACTACAACAGGGCCATAGAAGGGAGGAACTGAATCCTCATTGTAAACTATACCCCAATAAATATACTATATAAATATACATTTACATACATTTAACAATACAATACAGTACAATATAATATAAAAATCTGTCATAAAATTTCACTCTCTATAAAATATATATATATATATATGGAATATTTGAATGGAATTGAATATAAACTTAATCATTGAATCTTATATATGGTGATATAATGTACATCAATTAATTTGATTAATTTAATATAATACTAAATACGTAAACATACTTAGTGCCTAATCAATTAATGTTGACTTTATATATGGAATATTTGAATGGAATTGAATATAAACTTGATCATTGAATCTTATATATGGTGATATAATGTACATCAATTAATTTAATTAATTTAATATAATACTAAATACGTAAACATACTTAGTGCCTAATCAATTAATGTTGACTTTAAAGCTTTTTTAAAGCTATTTACTGACTCATGTTCTACTACTGATGCCGGTAGACTGTTCCATGTGTCTATATATCTATGCCAGAACGAGTACTTAAAAATATCTGTACGGCAAAATGGCTTATAAAGTTTATAGCGATGACTGTTTCTTGATTGCCTATTACTGAATGACATGTAATCATTAGTGTTTCCAGCAGAATGTCCTTTGATGAACTTGAAAAGTTGAACCAGACCCAGGATTTCTCTACGATGAGCAAGCGTCGGAAGCTTAAGGGATTTCAGTCGATCTTCATATGGAGTGTCTTTACCAATGATCCATCTTGTAACATTTCTTTGGACGCGTTCAAGTTTTTCGGTCAAATATGCTTGGTGGGGGTTCCACACCTGACAGGCGTACTCAAGTATTGGGCGAACCATCACTTTATAACCAGTAAATAAAGCCTTAAAGTGAGTCCCAAACGTCCGCTTGAGTAAGCCCAATAATCTGTTTGATCTTGCAACCACAGAAAGTACGTGAGATTTCCATGATAAATCATCAGAGAGAACCACTCCAAGATGTTTATGCGTAGATACTTGAACAAGTGGCTTGCTATCAATAATATAGTTGCATGGAGCAGGTGTTCTTGCCCTGGTAAACTTCATGGACTCGCATTTGTCAGCGTTAGTTCTTAAAAGCCACGAGCCACACCAATCACTGACTTGATCGAGACTCTCTTGGGCAGTGTCGGACGTTAGAGATGAAGGACAGCGATTATGTATTAACGTATCATCAGCAAACATGACTGTAGGACTTGATAAATAGTCGGGAATGTTATTTACATACAAAACAAATAACAGGGGGCCATCAAAAATCAAAAGTATCAAAAATACGGTAAGTGCAGGCTTTCTAGTTTGTATGGATGTATGAAGTTCGTGTGAAAACAACACATTTCTTGATGTGACTCCCACAAATACAATCGGTTTGCATCCTAGGCATCCCATAATTTTTGCTTAAAATTGATATATTCAAGATGGCGGCAGCGTGTCGGTGAAAAGGTCTTATTTACATCCCAAACTGACAAATCCTGTTTGAGTGATCTACTTGCTTCCAAATGTTTTACAGGAGAAGCTGAGGAGCTTGTTTCTAACTTGTGTTAATGTATAATGTATCAAGTGTTTAAAAAGACTTCTAAAACATATCAAAAACCGAACATGTCACTGTAAAAAAGCCATGTTATTGAAATGATACATTATACATTTTACAAAAGTTATAAACAAATTAATTACAAAGGACTTTGAGTTTGAAAAAATTATGGATCATTTGAACATGGTTTTCAGAACAGTAACAAAATATCAATGTATAACTTGTAACCCCCCCCCCCCCCCCCATGCTTAAGGAATTAACACCAGCCCCCCTCCCCCCATCCTGCACTATGATTTGACTTTACCCCCCCCCCCACACACACACACACACACACACACACACACATTAGATTTAGAGCCCCCCTCCAGATAAATATTGCACAGTCCCTTAGTGATAAATCGAAACCTTTAAACAATAGAGCACTAAGCAGGATGTACAAAATGATTATTCTCTAATGTATAACAAGCCATGCCAAGAATGATGGCTTCGCGTGTCCATATTTAGTGGTGCCATAAAATGATTGTGTTGTGTTATCGAGGCATATATTATCCTGGGGAGTAAATACATCCAGCTAGTATTCCTGCTTAAAAGAGATGTTCCAAAAGAACTTCTCGATAAAACATGAGTCATTACTTACTTGTGGCTCTGACTGTCTTTATCAAAACACTCAAATCAGGAAATAAGAAGTCTTCGCTGTTATTTACTGTGCTAGTATAATCGAATGAACGCCGTTTAGCTAAAGAAAGCTTATGATTTTAGACTTTTTAACGCAATTCTGTTTTTGAAAGGGCATTTCGTGGAAGAGATTGAAATCCAAGAAGTACAAAGTCTTTCATCGCTGATTGGACAGTTCGGTCAGGTGTTCATGTAACCCCAAATGTCATTACTGTCTAATAGCATGCGTATCGGCTTGGAGTGCAAAAATAGTTGTGTTGGAGCACGGGCGATAGGATAATAATCATCTGAAAATTTACTTAAATAAACAGACAGTATTTATAAATTACATTGAATTACTGTTATTTTGCCTTTTTGTATTCCTCCCAACGTTTTAGAAAGCCAAATAGTCTTTTACAAGGCCCGTAACTCCAACCGATGCGTTAGAAATCCGTACGGTTTAACTGTAGCCAACGGTCTGTTGACGCGAACATGATATCCCCTCGCCAGTAAACGCGGTTTAATCATTGACAAAGGAAGCCTGGAGATGTTAAGAGACCAGGGTAGGCAACAAGCCCCGGTTCCATTGTTCTCTCGTCTGACGATTTTCGTAGTTCGAAAGTGACATTTGTGGGGGACAGTGATGACAGATTTTGCCCCTTATACAAACAACCCCAGCGCTCACTAAACTTTACATGCCTGGCCAAGGTCTTGTCAGCACCACGGTTAAGCAAACAAAGACTCATTCCTTGTCAAATAGTTTCTCCGATCATCGCGAAATAACGCTCATTTCATGTCAAATAGTTAGTTTCTCCGATCATCGCGAAATAACGGTCAAGAAAAATGATGGTTTAAACACGGTTTAAAGAAGAGTTTCAGTGGCTTTTTGTACCATTTAACTTAATCTGTGTTTGCTTAACCGTGGTGCTGACAAGACCTTGGCCAGGCATGTAAAGTTCAGTGAGCGCTGGGGTTGTTTGTATAAGGGGCAAAATCTGTCATCGTTGTCCCCAACAAATGTCACTTTCGAACTACGAAAATCGTCAGACGAGAGAACAATGGAACCGGGGCTTGTTGCCTACCCTGGTCTCTTAACATCTCCAGGCTTCCTTTGTCAATGATTAAACCGCGTTTACTGGCGAGGGGATATCATGTTCGCGTCAACAGACCGTTGGCTACAGTTAAACCGTACGGATTTCTAACGCATCGGTTGGAGTTACGGGCCTTGTAAAAGACTATTTGGCTTTCTAAAACGTTGGGAGGAATACAAAAAGGCAAAATAACAGTAATTCAATGTAATTTATAAATACTGTCTGTTTATTTAAGTAAATTTTCAGATGATTATTATCCTATCGCCCGTGGTTGGAGAGCAAAAATAGTTGTGTTGGAATGCAAAAATAGTTGTGCAAAAACGTAGTTTTTTGTATATATATATTTTTAAATTTAATTATTTTATTTCATATAGTAAACGTAGTTTTTTGTATATATATGTATTTTTAAATTTAATTATTTTATTTCATATAGTTAGCGTGATAACTTCCAGGCTTATTGCTGAAGAAATAAATGTAGCTGTAGCAGTAGATGAACGATAACAATTAGAACAATAATGAAAAATGTATCCAGTGTTTAACCAGTCCCCTTCTGGTCAAGCCTTCAATCTCGGATGCGAGATACAAGATATTTATTTATTTCATGCCAAAGTTAATCAAAATAAGGTGAGCTGACCCTCAATAGCGAAGCTAATCGAGACGAGCAGCACTTATGATTTATATTTATATTGATAATAATAAATAATAAATTACAATTAAGAAATATAAACTATCATATAAACAATCTTAAATAAATAATGAGAATAGAACTATTACATTAAGATAATGAAAGGGAAAAGGAATACGAAGATTGATCGAGCAGTTATGCTGGTAATTAAAATCAAATTCCAAGTTTAAGTTAGCTTTGAATGGGAGATGAGAACGGAAGAAGTTCCGTTATTTTATAGTGTTTGTACCAATGCCAACACTCATGAAGCTACGTCGATGTCCATAGTGCCTATACATTATACATTACAATATAAAATAAATAATAAATAAAATATAATAAAACTAAGGCTAAAATCTATGATATCCGCTTAAAAACTAAATTGAAAACCCTACACATATATTGGTACTGTGTTTTCGTGGCAAGAGGTCTTGAAGCTTATAGTTGGGTGTGAACACTATGAAAAAATTATTGCAGAGATTTTTATGACGATCAGCGAGTGATATGATATTAAGAATTGATTGGTAATCTAAGTGAGGATAAATTATTGACAGCTCTCTTCTGTATACTTTCTATCTTAGTAACAAGGTGCTGGGGTAGCGAACTATGAATAACAGGGATTGCATAATCAACAACAGATCTTATACAAGTGATGTAAAATAACACTAAATCGTTGTTGGACACATTTGCTCTCTTGAGTTAGACAAGAAAGTACAGCCTTTTGGAAATGCGCGTTCCAAATCAAATTCAACTCGGTAGGATGATCCTAGTGTCATGTATTAACACCCCCTAAATCAGTCCACAGTTCTAATTAAGTCCACACATCTCTATTCCTCTTTTACGGGGAATCTACATTTTGTTTTCAATGTGTGCTTGAGCCGAATACAACATTTGACGCAAAGCATACAGCAGCAAGATATCAATATCATCTTGAACGTCCACTTCGGTGCTGTAGTTCTTGACTGGAAATATCTGGTTTTCTGGAAGACCCATCAACTGTTTTCCAACTTTTGACACGAGATCACGAATGATGATACTGCGGTGGACATTTTTTACGTCTTTTTCTACTTCAGCACTTGCCATGTCAATGTGCGTCAAGATAATGTATGTTGGAATGTCTAGGAAAATATTGAAATCACGATTAGAGTATCTAATGTAAGAAGACTTTTGGAATTTGTGACAGAGAGGTACTACTTTTCATTTAGTGGAATCAGTCAGCCAAAACGTCTAGTTCGTAAATGGCACAAGTCAGTTTTTAGCATTAGTTGGAAGTAGTCCTAAGAATACCTGATTTATGAACCATTCATTCTGGCTGGCTGTTCCACAAGATGGATAATACCAGAGAAAGTAACAAGGCGAAAAACAGATGAAATACTGATACTTACAGCCAAAATCGTTGCATCGCGACCAGCAAATTACAAATTTTGTTTTGATTTTGGGTTTTTCTGAGCCGTCAATCAGTTTTTTTTTTTGGGGGGGGGGGGGGGGAGAGCATCTTTCAAATCAACCAATCACTGAACGAGTTCGTGAAAGCTCCGCCCCCAAGAATGATGGACGGATCAGAAAAGACCAAAATCTTAGCGACGTTGGAGGTCGCGATGCAACGATTTTCGCTGTAATAAAGGATACTGATTCAATTGTCTCACGATAGTGGTCATTTGGAATGAACGCTTGGACTGCTGCTACTGCTAGTCTTCATCAGATGATGGTGTAGACTGGATGTTCGCTTGTCTTTATACTCATCTGTGGCTCAGGTTGGCGGAACTCTTCTCTGTGATTGGTCGATGCTGTTGTGTTTCCTAATGGTCGCAAACCACGCCTCTGATGAAGACTAGCAGTTGCGGTCGAAACGTTCATTCCAAATGACCACTAGGTTATTAAATAAGTATCCTTTATTATTTCATCCACGATGAATAATGTATTTCATTCTAATACTGATACTTGGGACTAAAGAAGGACTGAAACACAACTTAAACATACTTCTGGAAATAAGGCCTTGTCTCAAGCTGCGAAGTTGTTGCCACATTGTTTCTTCCATGTTAGTTGCTATGCTTGCATCAACAACTACTGCGGCGCAATGCACCTGTTGTACCAGTGTTGGATCAGCCACAAAACCAGGGCAGTCGTGGTGGAATTCAACGCCACTTGTAAACTTTAATTTAGAAAAAATCATAATCAGCTTGTTGGTAGATTGTTTTCAGGTATTGATAATTGGTTAACTAAGATTATCTACTGTATAACTTCATTAACGTACGCGCGTCGTGTAATATTTGGCATGTGATTTACAACTCTCAGCTGGCCATATTTCTAAATAGATTTTCGTGTAAATTTAGATATTCGCGATAGCTTGGGGTGGAGTATGTAAAATTGTTTGGGGAGTGAAGAGTTAAAGTAGTGATCAGATATGTATATTTTCCGCTTCAAGCTACTTTTCCTTTCATTGGTGATATGAATAAACAAACAGAAACTAGGGAGTGAACAAGTTTTATCTGCGTCGATGTGTAGAATTAACCTACACTAACCAGTGTAGATCGAATTATCAAGCCTTACATGTATATATATCATGAAAGACTTACCACATATTTATCTGGTACGTGACCATCCACTGCCTTCAGTATGTTTCTTACGTCAGTTTCACCAGTTCTAACGTCTAATCCCATAGTATCAAGAATTCTCCATGGAAGAGGAGCAGCTCCTGGACGTAACCTTACATCGTAAATACGAAACTAGAAAAACGATATTTTCACAAGTTAGTTTTTGCAACTAATTTTTCTTTCTTTGTCTCTACAAGATCATAATACTTACTTCTTTAGTCAAGCTTTGTGCAGCCTCTCCTGTATCTGCTTTACTGGCAATAATTCGGTTTGCAAACACGCTGTTGATACTGTTAAAGAAGCTTGATTTTCCTGCTTTAACTTGTCCCGTGAGTAGGATATTGAAAAATGGAACCTCCACGTCATCATTTGTTACTGGTGCAAGACTTGCAACGAGGTCTCTGAGTTCCTCTCTTACACTAGTAGTTGGAAGTATAAATTAATATTAGATGTCGTGTGTCGTGTCATGGTGTGTGTGTGGGGGGGGGGGGGAGGGGAGATTGTCGTTATTCTTTTGTTGTTTTTGTCTTTTGTATTGTTTGCTGTTGTTGTTGTTGTTGCTGCTGTATGAAGATATCTTAAGTACGGAAATTATGGGGTTGCTTCAAAAGTATTTTTCTTATTCCCTAGCAAATGAGCTTGATGAAAAAACTTATATCCAATAGTATCATATACTAATGATTGGAAGCTATCCCATAATTTTTTCAGTGCCTGACATATTTGATCTAAATCGTCAGTGTGCATTTACCTATAATTACATATACAATATCTAGATAATAATATACAAACAGTATAGACTTAATAGTAGTATTCTCAATGCCACAATTCAAACCAATCATTCCAATATTTGGAAGCTATCCCATAATTTTTCAGTGCCTGACATATTATCTAAATGGTCAGTGTGTATTTACCTATAATTACATACACAATATCTAGATAATAATATACAAACAGTATAGAGTTAATAGTATATTCTCAATGCCACAATTCAAACCAATCATTCCAATATTTGGAAGCCATCCCATATTTTTTTCAGTGCCTGACATATATGATCTAAATCGTTAGTGTGTATTTACCTACCTATATACAGTATCTAGCTGGATAACAATATACAAAAACTATAGAGATATAATAGTATATTCTGAATGCCACGATTCAAACTCAGTAGGGAATAACTAAGGTTTTTATTAGTCCTATTCTGTCTCTTGGCACTCTAAGCATTATTTGCCATTCTAAAGGACCTTACCTTCTGTCCCAACCTGTTATTGATCTCCATGGTCTGTCGGTCACTGTAAATGCACACATTTTATTGAATATATGATGAATTTAGTATGGTATATAAGTCAAATTTCATATACAGTTATTTTCAAAAAGGTTGTCCAGATGAAAAGACGTTTAGTCGTTAATAAATTCATTTGCATATAATTATCAGATTTTCAATATTTTCGCAGGAATTTCAATTCAAAACACCAAAGTACATTGCATATTATATATTGTGTATAATGGATTGTAGTTTTGTAGCTAAAGTTAAAATTCTTGCCAGAAAATTGAAAATGTGATATACGTAAATATGTTTATTAATGACTGAAGTCTTTCCATCTGGACAACCTTTTTGAGAATGACTGTATACTTCCTCTCATTAAAGATTAACATCGGAAAATGAAAGTTACGAAATTCGCTTTCAGCGTACAAACTTACTTGTAGGCTGTGGACGTTCTGCACCCATTCCTAGCAATTCTTTCAACGCTTCCATTCTAAATAATTGAACAGTGTCTTATTTATTCGGCTTTTATTACAAAAAGACTAAAGTTGTGCGGGGAATCTATCTTGAACCAGTTATCACACATCCCTCGGAGCATGCGGGCTTGTTTTCTGTAAACGAAACTTAAACCAGTGCTCGGCATGCAATGCCAAGATAAGACCGATATTTGTTATGTGACAAGTTCCTACATAATTTGAGATCAACAGAAGCAAAGATTTCGAGGTGAAGTCGGGCAGAATTTAGCGCGACTGTCTAGGCTATCTCAGTCTAAAATACCATTTACTACCCTTTCAGATCAGTTAAGGTTTCTCGGAATCCATACGTAAAGGCGTTGTTTATGATTTGCACATTATTGTCTGCCAGTGAGTCAACTTACTTGTGGCTGTAGATTTCAGTCTTCTTTTTACAGATAGATCTCAGTAAAAGGGTCTTCTCGTGGTTCCCCTGGCTTGTCAAAATTCCCTACAACTAGAAATATGATATCCCTTTTCTCGTTTTAATTGTATTTCTGTTCTTGGAAGCGAATTTCGTGGAAGAGATTAGAATAATATATGTTTTGATTTGAGAACCAATGAGATTTGTGTTTTCATGTGCTCCAAGGCCAGCTTCCAAGAAAAGTTAAGTCTTTGATCGTTGATTGGACAACTAGTTGTCTCACGCATTCGTTCCATGTAGACAAGGAAGTGGAAATCTGTAACACTATCTGAAGAAGACACCATATCACTTGTAGCTACTTGTTATAAACCCGTTAGGGGCAGCCGTTTTCCTTCTGCTATTTTACTTCGAAGGAGCGTGCGTGCACGTGGTTTGATTCCTTTTGACCTCGCACACTCATTTCTTTCTATTCCTTGTAGCTTTAAATAAATTTAAATACTCTTAAAATGGAGCGGTAATGGAGACAGGGGAGTATAAAGTACGCACTGCCTCAAGTTCATCAATGTAAAACCCATCTTTGTATTAATTTTGAAAACTAAAAATCACTTGATTTCTTAGCCTGCGTTGCTGGCGGTCTGCGGTTTTTGGGCGGAGGAAAAATGAAAGCTGGCGGTCTGCGGTTTTTGGGCGGAGGAAAAATGAAAGCTGGCGGTCTGCGGTTTTTGGGCGGAGGAAAAGTGAAAGACCGCCTGCCCGAATACGTTGGGTTTTCGAGTAACCGCCTACTGACCTTTTGACAGGAAAGCGTAATTTGACACACACATTACACCAGCGTAGCACTCAAAACAAACATTTCTTTGTAAATATATATAGTAAGTTCAATATGTGTTAGTAAAACCTCGAAAGAAACGAATTCTATAGGTAGTAACTGAACTTTTAGGAGCGGACCTTAAGGTGGCTCGACCCAATTTTCAAGTAGAGCTACCAGTCGTCTTTGAGTAAAAACTATTTGTTCATGAGCAGTCTGATAGTAAATTAAGTATTGCACCCTTACCAGACAAAGATCAAAGTTTATGATGACGTATGTTATATGGAGATCGGCGCTATTATGGCGACGCCTTAAAAGAATTCCCCTTTTTACACATTCTCGAGTTTAATGAGTTCTAGGCTTATTCTTGAAAAATGCTCTTGTGATCTTGTAGTTAACATCATTGCCTTTAGCTCTAGCGAATTAAATCAAATTCTGAGAGAGCGTTTTCGAAATATCATCGATGAGAGATTTTAACTGCAAAAATCGAGCGTAAACAAAACAACTTTTTAAATCTCCTACAATTAAAAAGAAAGTAGCACATCGAAGTTAATTTTTCATCTCAAATGGTTGTAAAGATATCAAATTTGGCTACTGAAAGAGACAAGAGAAATCACATTAATTGATATCTAATTGATATCTATACTAATTTTTAAACAATATTTATCGAAGGGATCTTTAAGTATTGCAGTTTATGTAACAATAGAGCGAAATTTGGGCAACAGAAGCAAATTCGGCATGTCCATATACATGAGTTCGGCTCACTTTTCTCGATATCAATTAATGTGATTTCTCTCGTCTCTTTCAGTAGCCAAATTTGATATCTTTACAACCATTTGAGATGAAAAATTAACTTCGATGTGCTACTTTCTTTTTAATTGTAGGAGATTTAAAAAGTTGTTTTGTTTACGCTCGATTTTTGCAGTTAAAATCTCTCATCGATGATATTTCGAAAACGCTCTCTCAGAATTTGATTTAATTCGCTAGAGCTAAAGGCAATGATGTTAACTACAAGATCACAAGAGCATTTTTCAAGAATAAGCCTAGAACTCATTAAACTCGAGAATGTGTAAAAAGGGGAATTCTTTTAAGGCGTCGCCATAATAGCGCCGATCTCCATATAACATACGTCATCATAAACTTTGATCTTTGTCTGGTAAGGGTGCAATACTTAATTTACTATCAGACTGCTCATGAACAAATAGTTTTCACTCAAAGACGACTGGTAGCTCTACTTGAAAATTGGGTCGAGCCACCTTAAAACTCGTAACAGCCGAGAGCTGGTCAGAATTAAGACTTAATGATCAATATATACCAGTGCTGACTTTCAAAATAGGACAGAGTACATATTTGTGACCCTTAAAAGAAGTAATAAATCTTCAAGTAAATAATTTTATGTTTTGACTGTGATTATCAGTTATAGATTTTGATAAATTGATGACAGATTTGATGGCGTTTCATTCTAATTTTGATCTTGATGACAGATTTGATGGCGTCTCATTCTGATTGACGGCGATTTAGCCAATCAGTAATTCCCGTTCACCAGTGGACGGACAACTCGAAAACCCAACGTATTCGGGCAGGCGGTCTTTCATTTTTCCTCCGCCCAAAAACCGCAGACCGCCAGCAACGCAGGCTATTGATTTCTGAGAGAGAGAAAAATGTCACGCACTGAATGGTCATCTCGTGATTCTTTATTGTAATCTTTTGAATGAAATCAAAGATACTTTATAACTTTACTGACAAGTGGAATATCTGATTGTCTTCAAGACATCTTTGAGTCTTCTGGATAACTCGTTTGGCGACATCCAAA
Organism: Telmatactis stephensoni; assembly: GCA_029948255.1. Taxonomy (NCBI): domain Eukaryota; kingdom Metazoa; phylum Cnidaria; class Anthozoa; order Actiniaria; family Isophelliidae; genus Telmatactis; species Telmatactis stephensoni. The sequence goes on along the minus strand of JALIZF010001840.1, from coordinate 179,041 downwards.
TTTCTCTCGCATTTGGATGGCAGCAGCACTGTGTAAGTTCTTAGTCAGTCATAACACCGTTTAGGGATCTTGCTTGTAAAGCTTGTAAAAGCCTCCGTGTCAAGAGAAACAATCAATACATCCACCTCAATACATCCACCTGCAGCAGATTAGCCGAGTGATCAAACCTGGAGGTTAGTCTACAGTTGTATAAAGGTTGTATATAGGTTTAAATGTAATTTCAGTGTTTTTTGTCGTTGTTAATTTTGTTTAATTTTGTTTTGTTTTGTCTGTCTGCCTTCTTGTTTGTTTGTTTGTTTGTTTATTTGTGTCTCCGCGATGTCATTCAAATCTTGTGGCTCTTCCTCTGTACGTTGATGAAAACATTTTTACACATTAGTCACCTTTACGAACTCGCTACTGAGCGAACTTTGATTTTCCTAATATTTCTTTGTGCTTTTTTAGAAATTCAGACATCTGCTCTTCTTCCTCCCCCTCTTCACCCAACTCAATTGGTATTTTTCCTTTCACTTTCTCCTTTCCTCCTTCCTCCTGCTGACCAAACGGAGTAAATGTGGTTTCCGGCTTTTCAGGCGTGGCTGGTGCCTTTACGAAGTGTTTCTCAAGTGTTGCAACATAATTATGACAGGTGCCAAGCATCTGACGTAATGCATACAAAAGCAAAATATCGATATTTGTGACTGTTTCAACGTGTTCACAATAGTTGATGATGGGAAAGATCTGATTTTTGGGTAGACCATTCACCATAGAACTTATTGTGTTGACAAGTCCTTCTACATTTCCATCGTGGAATATTGTTTTGACGTCCTGGCAAATCATATCCATTCGAGTTAGAAGAACAAAGAAGGGTATTTCTAAATAGCAAAAAATATTAGTTGATTAGCTAGGCAATGAATTGTCAGTAAGCGAAAATTTTATGTTCTGTATAGGACCAGGGACAAGCTAGAGGGAGAGGGAGACGCAAATGAATACATTACAGTTACTGTTACGCTTGATGTACCGTGCGCTTTGACGATAACTCAGTTGGCCACACTTGAATCACTAAATCATGCGATCAAAGTTTTTGCTGTTCTGAAAATGTTATTAGCTTTTTAGAAATACGTTTTGTGCGTTCTAGAACAACAATCTAACTTCTCATTCTAAAATCGAGGCAATTCGACATTCATACGGGACATCTATAAAAGCAACAACAACAACAAATCCTTCAATGCAATCGCACATAACATCAGCTTGGATGGTACTGGTTTCCAACCAATCAGAAAGCGATATTTGGGATAATTTATTCAGTTGCGTTTCCCTCTCCCCCTCTCCCCCTCTCCCCCTCTCTGACAGGACAAAATATGAACTGCATGTTCCTTACGTTCTTTAAACAGTCGTTCCGCCAAGCTCTTTAGTTTATACTGCATTTTTTTAGTCATCTGATAAATCGTTCCGCCGTTCACTGCAATGGCAACACAGTGGGCAATGTCTGCAGGTTGTGGGTTTGTGATGTAACCTTGGCTATAGGGATGAAATACTTCACCAGGAGTGAACTGAAAGAATTACAAGATCGTAGAAACTTAGGGGGTGTTTACATGGCACTAATAAAATCATCCTAGCACTAGGATCATCCTAGCAGGCGAACCAACTTTTACGTTTGGTTTACATGCCCGAAGCAACCCGAAGAGTAGTTCAAAGAAATGAGCGATTTGTTCGTCCTAGGTCACCCGAACAACATTACAAATAAAAGCTACAAAATATATTTTAGGCCAAATTTTCATTTTCCAAACATGGTCAATACGCGCCTTTGCCTCATTTGCATAATTTGAATCCCGGAGCATGGGACCCGTGCTACACGTTTCAATCCCAATATGGGTTTCTGGTCATTCTCAAACAGGTTGTCCAGATGAAAAGACTTTAGTCATTAATAAACATATTTGAATCTCTACTTTTTCCGTTTACATGACCGAAACATACTCCTAGAGCTAGGATATTCCTACCAGCGAAACACTCACAGGATGATCCTAGTGGTAGCTATAGGATGATCCTAGAACCCGAAGTGGAGACACCAATTTCCATGTAAACAGAATGCAGTAAATGTATAGCAAGTAGGATGATTCGCTTGCTAGGATGATCCTAGTGCTAGGATGATCCTAGTGCCATGTAAACACCCCGTTATAAGAAACTCAGCTCTGGTAATGAAACTTTGATAAAGTGGCCACCTACCTCATATCCATCAGGAACATGTCCTTCCACTGCTCTCATTATATTTATTATATCATCCTCATCATCTACGCTGCTGTCTATACCCATGGTATCACAAATCCTGAATGGCAAATCTGGACTTATCTGATAAATGTTAAACTGAGAAGAATATCTTGAATTAACTTGTAGCATCAACATATAAGTTTACAGGGGTGGATCTAGGATTATCCTTTAAGAGGAGCTGCAACGTTATAGAAATAGGAAACCCTCCAGAGGACCAAGAGGATATTTTGAAAAAGCATCGAGAAGAAGAGGTCCCAAGAGCATCCCAGGAGAGGTGCGCAACCCTCTCGTAAATCCATCCCTTGTTTATTTCTTAGTGCAGTTGACCAGTTTGACAAGCTGAAAGGATACAGAATACACCTATTGTGAAAGAGCACATACCTTTGTAGTGAGGCTTTTAGCCGTTTTTCCTGCCACTGCCGCTGCAGCTAAATATGCACTACCTTTCATAAGGCCATTAATGCTATTTATGAAACTAGATTTTCCTGAACCAATCGTGCCCACAAGAACGATATTGAATGATGGAAGTTCTAGGCTGCTTTTTGGACGAAGCGCAAGCACTTCCTGTAGTAGTTCATCCCTGACACTACAAATTTCCGAAAAAAGTTATATAACTATGAGTTTGTGGACAATGTAATACCTTTCTAATCAGTTTTCAGACGACTTTTCCGCTGATCTTAATACCGTTTTTATCGACTAAAAAAACAACGCAGAACTAGTCTTTACTAATAATAAACAGATATATACGGTACTCAGAGCAAAAACGATTATCGCAATTTACCTCATTAACTTCTCGGTTGCTTCTGAGTACTTTATATATCTGTTTATCATTATTATGCCAGAGCAAGGGAGCAACCTATTTTCGAGTAGTCTTTACTAGGATATTTCGTACCGTTCTCCCCAACCTTTCGTTACTCTCCATGCTTTTTCACTTGAAACTGTGGAAAAAAACAAGCAAACAAATAAATTTTAAAAAGACAAACAAAAATCTGAGACGCAGTTGTTAATCATGGCGATGTTGGGTTTTGTTTCTGAAGTCTTTGTAGTTTATATTTGCATAGCATCTGGCGAAAATGAATTCAACTAGCCTTGTCTCGAAGCCCTTGGTCCCATCGTTAGACCTAGGAAAATAGAAACGTCAAGATTGAGTTGTTTCACAGGCTTTATAACACTTCATCGGACAATATATAAGTCTACATAATATCTATTCACACATTTGATGATAACTTTTTTAGTGTTGTAGAAAAATTATCGCAATTTACCTCCTTAAATCTTGGATCTTTGAGCTTTCTCGTTTACAACTCCTCGGTGGCTTCGCACAAACAATGTATAAGCGAGTTGTTTTGAAGTAACTCTTTAAAAGCGTTTGCAGACAAACTGTTATTTCATAAGAGTAAGATTATCCCTGAGTCTGTTTGGGATAGAATTTCGTGGAAAAGGTCAACGAAACTAATGTAAATACATTTGACAGATAGCCAATGAGCGTGGTGTTTCGCGTGTTCAAAGAACTACTTCCGACTTTCAGTCTTCGATCGCCTATTGGAGGACCCGGTCATGTGACACAAGTCACAAAAAGTATCCGTTCTGGTGACAAAACTGACAAATGGACAGCAGCATCAGAAAAAGACCTTAATTAAACATCACAAAGTAAACTCTCTAAGAAGATCAACCAATTTTTATATCGGAGCTGATATTTATTTGATATTTATTTGTCACGTAATCTGGTCCTGCAAAAGGCCCGTAGTCCTTTTCAACTCGTGGATTGCAAATCAACGAGTTATAGTGCGAGGGATCGAATTTGCAAATGTGTCACTCACTCACTCACTCGAATATTGTTAAACTATGTTACACGCTCGACGTGGCTGAAGGCAGGCCGAAAGTAACGTGGGTTCTGGATACCAGATCGTGCTCTATAGATCTACTCCTGTGTAATACTGTGTCGATTCAAATCACGATGCATCGATGGGGCGTGGCCAGGCATTTGTTCTTCAGAATAGGCCATATGCACTAACAGGTCACGTGACCCTTTCTCTCCTAAATAAAGTAGCACCATCAAAATAAACACCAGAAATAGAAAGAGCACATCTATATTAGTTTCAGCTAATAAGATGTAATACAGGCGAAATGACAGTAAATTTGAGATTGGATATTTTCTTAAGATTCGTTTGCAAAAACGCGTTGGATCCAGATGGCAAGCTCGTGCCATCCAATGCGCTTCTCAAATTTGCTGCCATTTTTTCTCTTATTCATCCTATAAACTGAAACTTTGCACTTTCACTAATATCGAGATGCTCTTTCATTTTTTGGAGTTCATTTTGATGGTGCTGCTTAATTTAGGGGAGATGCGGTCACGTGACCCGTTAGTGCATATGGCCTATTGTAGGGGAAACTTGTTTTAGAGCCCGGGGGGGGGACTCCTATATATAAGAGGACGGGGATGCTCGTCGGAAATTTTAAAAATGACCCCTAAAAGGTACCTGAGTGGGAGTGGCAACAATTCATTTCTACCCCTAAAAGGTACCAATTCAAAAACAATAAAGAATGAATGTAATAAAACACTTTGTTATCGATGTGCTTTGAAGATTCAGTTCAGATCATCGAGATCGTCCCTTCATGCTTATTCTAGGTAGTTTATTTACCCCAAAACAGTCCCTAAAAGGTACCATCTATGTCTCTGGTAGTCCAATTAAGTCTGAGACACCCTAAAAGGTACCAGATTGCAGATTTTGACCCCTAAAAGGTACGACGAGCATCCCCGTCCATTTACGATCGGAGTCCCCCCCCCCCCCCGGGTTTTAGAGTTTAACGATCTAAAAGGTGTCTTCTTTGAACAATGTCTTTATTTAATTATTACCATGGAGTACGTATACGCTGAAATTCTAGTCGTGACTTCTCCATGAGTTGAAGTCGTGAAGCAGATGATGGACATGGAAGTGGACGACAAATTAAATACACCACACTTTTACATTCCGAAGAACAACAACAAAAGAGTTGGCGGGGGAAATTTTGATGTGTGCTTTTACATGGAAGAGTTTGACCAGATCAAGTCTTTAGTTTGTGTGTATACTCTATCCGGCAGCAAAACAGAGAAAATGTTGAAATAAACTGGAAACGAAAAAGGCAGTTTGACTTGACTGTTCTTTGACGAGTCCGCTGTAGGCAAAACTTGTGTAACTTGGCCAAAATAACTCAGTGGATCTACTTGACATTTTGTAAAATTTAAATCTATAGTCCACTGTACACTTAGAGACGCATACTGTAACAAATTTTTCAGATATTGATAAAATAGGTAACAGATGGGTGAGTTATGTACATTGTATATAATGTGAATAACTCACTTATTTTATACCAAAGACACTTCATGGAAGTAAAAAAAATCTAAATGGGGAATTACATTCTGCTCTCACTGCTTCATGGGCTTCCTCTGCACATATCGCTCTATCCACGAGTTATGTCCGCTATTGGCGGGTTGATTTATGACAGGGCATTCCCGCCGTTTTCAAATGAAACGTGCGCGCGCACAGCCAGCGATCACGTGAAAACTTGTATTTTCAGTCCGAGGAGTTGCTTTACAACAGAGAAAGTTCATTGAAAGCTTGAAATCAATTCTGAAATTTTATCTACAAGAAAAATTTTAAGTTAAAGAAGAATTAATTTACCAGTCAGAAGATTTGCCACTCGAGACAGCAGTAATTTAAAACTGAATGAGGGAGGATGTTTTTAAAATAAATAATGAATTCAGCTCCGTGCATTACAGAAAATTCCCGCCTCATAGGCAGCCAATCAGAGCGCGCGTTTTTACCGGAAGTAGCTTCTGCGATATAATAATTTTGGCATAAAGGATAACATGACCTCTGACAGTCACGGTATTCTTCAGCTGTTGCTGATGCTATAATGATCGTTAGTAAAAACGTCTTGCTGGTGGCTGAAAATGGTTTTCATTTTGATGAATTTATCATGGTGGTGACAACAAACGTAGTTGTCTGAAGAGAATATAGCCTTCTGTGTACAAAGAAGGTTAGCGCGGGAATAAGCCAAGTTTTTTGAAGCCATCCTCATTCTGACGACACGAGTAGAATCCCTCAAAGTCAGAGAAAGCAAAATGAGCGATGCCTGTTACTCTATCACGCAGTTCTTGATCCAGAAGATAGTCGTTGTGAGACAGATCACCTCGAAGCGATGAGCTGTTTTTGCAGTGTAACACAACTACCACTGGGTGATTATCTGAAACATTAAGAACACAAACAAAACAATAGACAACAGCCCATAGCCTGAGTATCAGCCTTTCTTTCACTCACTCCGGATTTGCAATTGCAGAGCCAGCGAAAGAACAAAAACGCCTTATTGGGAACAGAAGTCGTTACGGCAACGGTGGTAAAATTTGTAAGGGACTCAGTACTGATCTTTGAGGTAAGTAAGAGTGAAGTTAACTGCTGCCTGATGGCTGTTTAACAATGTACAAGCAATATACACGTCAATATACACGTAGTGCTGCCTTAACCATTAAAAACAGTAACTTAGCTGTTTGGGAAAAATTTTATATTCACTTTCTTATTGACTTGTGCACAGGTGTGCAGCGGGGAATTTGACAGCTACCCAAATGATGTCAAAAGGAATTATTACATCTAACACAAAATAGAGTACCAAAGCAATTATTTTACCTCGAACTCCTCTCAGTGCACTTTCGATGTCTGTTCCAATTCGTGAAGCATTAACACAGAACACAAGCACCGGTGTTTGACCATCATCTAATTCTTGGTTCCAGGTCTTCTCCTGAAGTTGCATTCGCCTGATAATCGTACTCTCGACATTTCTTAATGCCATGTTGTTTTGCTCACATCTTTTAATGAGAACTGAAATTAAAGTAAGATACTGAAACTGCTATGTTCTAAACAGCAAGGTCGTTACTATCTCAGTTTTTTCACCATCAACATGAAATTAAAAAATATTCCAGTCAGTGAAATCGTTGCCTTCTGTGATATGGCATTTAGAAGGACAGACAGAATGCAATGTGCCATCTAAATACAGTGAAACCTCTACAATGCAATGTAGAAAACCTCTACCGTACCGTACCATACCATACCATATCGTGCCTACCGTACCATACCGTACCATATCGTACCATATATACCGTACCGTACCGGTACAGTATACCGTACCATTAAGTCTTGCCAATTTATTTGACCTGCGTCTTTTAACCTACAATACTATACGATACAATACAATTCGTTTATTAGGTATTTCTCTACCAGAGGTTTTACATGTTTAACCATCCGCGGCGAACTATCGATTAGCTATGTCGGGAATGATACTAACATTGATTCACTAGTTTGGATTATAACTGATTACCTTCGTCTTTTAGCCACAGTCGGCTAAACAGGCTTTGGTGTTGCTGATCATTCTCTCTGAATAGTCCCAGTTTACTTTGTTTGCAGTGCCATATCAGACAAACAAATAGTACTACCACAACAACACAGGCAACAATAATAGCAGCAATAGCAACGTCCTTCATAGCGGTCACAAAAAGGCTCACTCCGGTTTAAGAAGTACAAATCAGTTATTCGGAATTGCCTTCATTCTCAGTTCTATCTCAAGTTGTCAGCAGTTATAGGCTTCACATCAATTCCAACCAGTATTGTTTTGGGTCCGTCAACTTCCGAGAATTCCGGAAAGCTACAGAGCGTGACAAAAGAATACCGCTGTACATTGATTAAACCAGGAAAGCAGCCTAATGTCCACTGGTCGCATAATAATATATTATTTTTTTTGATTTGTGTAATATTCAAAATTGGTTACTGTCAAAGTTTAAACAGACATGGATCCTCAATGGCAAATGTGTACCAAACAAATGAGATCATTGACATCTTTCTCGAAAAATAAATCGTTACCAACAGCTGATGTGACAAATGTGTGCCATCTATATCTGCAGATCGGTTGTGGTTGTTTTGTCTGAATTTTTTTGTTTTTATCTGTATTCTTAATTATAGAGTAAAGAGTATATGAATTTTGCTCAGTTAAGCTTTATTCGGCTTTATTCACTTTTTCCGTCTCATTTCAGGGAAGCCGCTATTGTCAAAGGTTAAACAAACTCGACTATTGATTGGCTAATGCGTCAAAAACAAATCAAATCAGTTGACATCTCCGGGAATATTCATTCCTGTAGCCAAAATACCTTGTTCATGTGCGTGACCCATGTGTATAAGGGACGGACCATTAGAAAAGTGATGGGGGGATGGGGCAAAAGCAAAAAAAAATATTTCCAATAAAAATTTTGACATTTTCTTTAAAAAAATATTCCTGCCGAATTGAAAAAAAATTCATTTCCACTTTTGGTGGCCAAAAAAAATTATGCCAATTCCAAACTCCCGGCCCATTGAGAAAATTGAGAAAAAAATCGAGTGAGAGGCGACACTGGCCACATGTGCGGGCTGAGAGCCATTTGATCACGTGCACAGGGCTCGGCCATTTAACTAATTCCTAATTTATTCTCTTCGTCCCCTTTCTGCTTCGCACAACATAGACAACAAATTAAAGGTATTAAAATCGTATTTTAATAAGAAAATTGGCTTCGAGATCATCCCAACAGCGTTTAAAATTAAGCAGAACAAACAATATTTTAGGCTATTTCAATACATTTTAAACTTTAATTCTAGTGATCATTAACGTTGTAGATCGGAACAAGCTAACTTATCGTTTACTAGCATGCTGAAGTCAAAGACGTGTTATAATTTGATTATGTAGGCATGTACGACTGCCGCTATACGTTGCAATTTCAGTAACAGAATCACTGAGGGATTCCCTCTGAGGTATATCATTCTTCCAGTCTGCTGTATGTATTTGTACAAGAGATGAATTCAAATTGAAATCTGTAACACTGTATAAAAAGGTAGTAAACTTACTGAAGTTTCGATCCTTTGCTCTTCATCTAAGGGCTAAGGCTCGAAATTAAACGTCAGCAAGTTATCTCCTTTTTACGGTGTACATATTTCCATTCATTTCTTGTGTTTTTATACACCGAAGCAGCCCAAACTCGTTCATTCGTCAGTCTCCTTTCGTATTTCACATATTGAAGAAGACAGTTTTTTTAACGATGATGACATTATATAAAAGTTCCAATATTTTTCTTCCTAAACACTTTTATCTCCTCACACTCCTCCTCCTACTCGTCTTCTTCTTGACTCCACTTGGTCCACTCGGTTGGAATTTTTCCCTTTACTGCCGCCTTTGCTCCTTCCTCTTGCTGACCAAACTTTATGGGTACAGCTTCTGATTTTTGTTTTGCTTCTGGCTTGCATTTCTGAATGTAACTTATGGAAGCACCAAGCATCTTACGTAATACATACAAAAGCGGAATATCCGTGTCTGCGTCTATTTCAACTCGTTTTGTGTAATTGACGACGGGAAAGATGTGGTTTTCTGGCAGGCCGTGTACCATGCTACTTATCTTGAGTACAAGATTTTCCACAGCTGTGCTGCGATACATGGTTTTGATATCCTTCTCCACTTCCTGGCAAAACTGATCTATTCCAGTCAGAAGAACAACAAAGGGTATTTCTAAATAGAAAATTACTTGTTAGTGGATTGCAATACCATCTCACTTAAGTAGACTTAAAGTTCTCTGTTATTACGCACCTTCTTTGAAAAAACAATCTGCCAAGTTCTTTAGTTTTTGTACCATTTTATCTGTCATCTGTGAAGCAGGTCGAGCGTCTACAACTATGGCAACACAATGAGCTGCATCTGCAAGTTGTGGGTTTGCAATGTAAGATCGACTTTGAGGAAGAAATTCTCTGCCAGGAATGAACTAAAAGAAATCAATGAATTCTTAAGCAGAAGAAGTTTTATTTGGGATCACTGAACTGCGACACAGCTTACAGACTAAGAATTGTATGTCGTCTCGTTAAGGTAGAAATGAATTTTAAATATGTCTTGTCTTTATGTACCTTATATCCACGAGGAACATGTCCATTCACTGCTTTCATTATGTTTCTTATGTCCACATCATGCGCAGATCTGCCGTCAATCCCCATGGTGTCACAGATACGAAAATCTGGCGTTATCTGATAAATTGAAAACTGGGAAGAATGTCTAAAATCAGTAACAATCAATCGGGTGGCATGGTTGGCCGAGTGGTGAGAGCCCAGCTCGGCCATCAGCTCGGGCATCGGATCATATGCGAATTGAGTTTGCTTGATGTGTTGTTCTCTACCATGCCACGAGGGTTTTTTCTCCGGGTTATCCGGTCTTTCCTCCCTCAGCAAATTAAAAATCAACATGTGAGTTTAGCAATGCACGCAAAATATTTAATGCAGAGATAGTGAGTGTGAGTGCCAGCAGACTGAAGAATAGCCACTACGTGGATCTGCTGTGGAAGATTTTTTTTTTTTTTTTTACTATTTTAAGCTTATCTATTTATTTATGTATTATTTGTATTTATAATTATTTATATTAGGATATATTTTTAGATGAAAATTTATGATGCAGCAGGTCCACATCAGCAATAGCTGCCCTTTTTCTAACCTGCTAAACCAAATAAAGGATGTATGTATGTATGTATGTAAGCCAGTGAATAATCTACATTTGAACTTTGATGAAACTGACGAAGTTATGAATTTTTGAAGCTAAATATTCCTGTGGAATTTTTATTAAGAAATGTATGTGTTTAGCATGATAACGAGGCCTGCCGGGCATCTGATGCCGTCCACCTACATTTCTTTGTGAAAATGCTCTGAGTTTTAAAAATTCATATCTTTGTCCTTTTAAGAGCAATCTCCCAGAAACTTTGCAGTTTCACTAGCACTTATATCACTGTGTGATAATTTTGATAGTAAATTCCTTTTTCCAATAAATCAAAGAATTCATACTGGCACACTTGCTTGATATGGGTCTATACCTTTTCAGTAAGACTCGTACCCATCCTTCCTACCCCGGCCCCTGCATCCAAATGAAGACCACCTCTTATCACGCAACTGATGCTGTTGATGAAACTGGATTTTCCTGAACCTATTGGACCTGCGAGAAGGATGTTCAGTGATGGAATTTCTGGGATACTTGGTGATCGGAGGGCAGCCACTTCTGCTTTTAGTTCATCTCTGACACTGCAAGTTATAAACGAAAAGGAGTTTTTGACTTCTTTCGTTTTTTAGACGATTATAAAAATGAATGAGACATTATAACACCTCTTCCATCAGTGTTCAAGTTTAATTTTACTGTAATTCAAAATGTGATTTCACCATCTCATCTTTTACTAGGATAGTGCGTACCTTTCTCCCCAACCTTTAGTTTCTCTCCATGGTTTGTCCCATAAAACTGTAGAAACAATTAAATGAGCAACTCAGCTGATGGTTACAAAGCATATGCATATCTACGAATATTAATCTCTTTACTGTTACTAAGACCATTTGGTAACATATTGCACGATATGCATATTTTTGCTTCATGTTCGTGATGATAGTAGTCATTGCTCATGACAGGTAGGTGCAATCATCAGTCAGTCATTGATAGTCACTGATAGTCAGTCATTATCAGTGAATGATGAAGTTGTTTTGGTTTTTCTTTTTAGTAGTCAGTGTAGGATTAGAAATGTAAGCGAGGTGTAGGTGTAAGATAAACACATTTGTCAGTATGTGTGTGTGTTCACGTACAATTGCTGAGTCATGCCGATCGTCTCTATACATTACAATTAATTTTGTAACTTTTAACTTGTAACTTTTCAAACGCTCATTTAACTTACCAACCACGAAAACTAAAAATGTGTGATATAATTATAGTCTGAAAATAATTTCGATTCCTGCTTATACATCAATATATATATATATTATGATTACTTGGTTGAGGTTTATTTAAACTGAGTAGGGGTATCTTCTGAATCATGGCTGCCTCTTCACTTTCTTGTTTTTCAAGGTCGTCACAGCAAGCACCAAGTATCTGGCGTAAAGCATACAGGATCAGAACATCCACGTTATCATTCAGCTCCACTTGTGTTGTGTAGTTAATGACGGGAAAGATGCGGTTTTCTGGAAACCCATGCAGCATCTTACTAATCTTGATCACAAGGTTTCCTACAGCAGTACTGTGGAACATTGTTGTAATGTCATCGTCCACGTTATGGTAGAACTCGTCCATATGAGTCAACAGAACAAAGCAGGGTGTTTCTAAATGTATGAATATTATTTAGTCAGTTTAACAATCAACAATGATATACCTAAAAAAAACTCAACCAAAACATTGAAAACATTATTGAATGCTGGTCATAACAGTAGTTATAGCGAGTTACTTAACTTAGCCTCTATGCGTTCACTAGAACAAAAGCGATGTATATTTTCGTTATCTCTAGTTTACAAGTCTTTTAATGGTATAGCCCCATCAAATATCTCTGGTTTTTTAAAACCGAAAATTACTAAGTATAATTTAAGGGGCGGTGGTTATAATCTTGAGTAAGTATCGTACAATACTTTATTTTTGCATGACTCATTTCATATAGGGTTTCACATTATTGGAATAATTTGCCAAACTCTGCTAAATATGCCAAGTCTACAACAGAGTTTCGGAAATGCATAAGTAATTTAGCATTAAAAGGTTGCGCATGTCACTCCTGTTCTTCATAGATTAGGTATTTTTTTCAGTTGAACATTTATATTTTTAGTGTTTTTAAATATACAGATATTTAATGCATATAACTATGCTTATATATGTATATATATTTGGTTATTAATTTATTTGTTTATATAGTATATGTTTTGAAATTTAATTTAATTTAATTTGTCAAGCGTTTGTAACATGAGCCACCGGTTCGGAAGATTGGGCAACTACTTCCTACGTTATGGACTTTAAATATATTATAATTATTATATTATTAGTTGATCAGTTGAACAATTGCTTTGGGTCACTACTTATAATTGAACTGAGATTTCATGCCATTTCAGCTCATGCCCAAGGCCAGTACATTGTTCAGTCGATCCTTTTTCTTACTTCTCTCATAGAGACCGTCTGCCAAGCTCTTTAGTTTTTCAATCATTGTCTCTGACATTACAAAAAACTTTGCGGCGTCCACAAGTATGGCAACACAGTGAGCTTTATCAGCTAGTGTTGGGTTTTCAATGTATCCTGGGATGAGACGATGGAATTTTTTGCCACGAGTGAACTATGAATAAACAAAACTCGCCTTTTTCAAATACAATTCCACAATGATACAATTATATCGACGCTACTGATATTATTAAAATATTACCACATATCCATCTGGGACATGTCCTTCCACTGCTTCCAGTATGTTGTCTATGTACACATCATTTGAAGTGTCTGGATCTATACCCATGGTGTCATAAACGGTAAGTGGCAAAGCTCCATTCATCCAATAACGGTGAAACTAAGAAGAATAAGAAATCCTTATATTACCTCATATTTTGGGCTTAAGATTTAACTTTCAGTTTATTACAACAAACAGAGGCAGCAGCAAAATTGCAACTGCGCAGTAACGACATATTAACAATTGCGTAAGCCTTTGTAACGTTTGTTCGCTCATTCATTCGGTTTGATATTTGTTTACCTCCTTAGTGAGAGAAAAAGCCTTTTCTCCTACTGGAGCTTTAGTAAAAAGAATAGCATCTTTTATTAACCAATTGATGCTGTTGATGAAACTGGATTTTCCTGAACCTATTGGGCCAGTGAGAAGAATGTTGAATAGTGGAATACTTGGTGGACGGAAGGCAGCCACTTGTGCTTTTAGTTCATCTCTGACACTATAAAATCATGAAAATACTGCTTTTGTTATTTCCAAGAGAAAATGAGGTACAAGAACGAATCCCCGTGACCCGTCGTATGCCACGTTTGATGCTCTTTTTAGAACTTCGACACCATGACCGCGCGGATGTTCGACTTAACGAAGACCATTTTCGAATTTTTTTGTACTCCATTTACCTTTTTTCATATTTTTCATCGACACTCTTTTCCGCTATTGTGATTCTGAGGCAACATGTCAAAGTACGTGTTAAAGTGCAACTGAACCCTTGCTTCAAATTAATAGTATCCATTCCACACTATGTGTATATATGGCCTGAACAACACTTCTTGGTTTGAGCATGACGCTGGTGAGTTAAGGCAGTTTAAACTTGCCATATGCTAATTTGATGACGTCTACTAAGGAATCATTTAATTTACAAAAATGTTTTTGGTGTATGAAACATCTTTTCAACACATCACTCTTTTACTTTGTTTGTATATAAAGGATTTCTTGAGCGTTTTCTTGAATATCAGCATAAAGCGCACTTCTAAAGCATCAACAAATATTGAAAATTCCTGGGTAGACGTCATCTAATTAGCATAAATCTTTGCTAACTCACGAGTATAGAGTTCAAAACCAAGAAATGTTGCTCCAGACATATATACAATAGTGTTGAACGCATACTGTTAATTTGAAGCAAGGGTTCAGTTGCACTTTGAGAAAATATGCATTCGATTGCATAGGGCTCACCAAATAACAAAAATGTCCGTAAACGTTTTTAGAATCGTCGATATCCCAAGAAAAAAATTAAAATGTTCAAATCCCTACCCGGATCATGTATCTTTAATGTTTAAGCTTTCATTTGGCATATATATTTTCCTATGAGTGAAAAAACCTCCGTCACTTTGACGATATATTTGAACCACAATCATTTGGTACATTTACTGTATTTACTTAACGGCTCATTGATTAGTCATGGTACACTATTCCTACTCTAAACGAGTTAATAAGCAAAAAATATCTTTACATGGCTTTATTTTCATGATATGGCTATGCTACGGGTTCTTTGATTTATTGGAACATATTTCTTGTTGTTATATTGTATAAATACTAACAAATCTACTGTCGGCGTAAGATGTATCAAATCTTCGTTTTGCAGAGCAATTTTTTCGTATGCGAAAGCTTGCGCGCTCTCGACCAATCAGATTCACCCTAAAAATAGCATCAAATGGGGCATATGATTGTCTAAAGACCTAATACGCGGGATTCCTTCTCTTACCTCATCTTCGCTTGTTATTTCTGAATTATGTCGACATTAGATTCCAAGTTAAAGCTGTCATTAACAATCAACTTTCATACCTTTTTCCCCAACCATCAGTTGTTCTCCATGCCTCTTTCTTGAGGGCTGGAGCGAAGAGATTCGGTTAGCAACATTACATACAATATCATCCTTACATATTGTTTATCCAGCATTTTTGTAACTATAAGGAACAAGTGTAGCTCAGTTGGTTAGTGCATGCGCGACTTTCTGATGTGAAAGGTCCCGAGGTCACATGAATTCTCTGTCGGATCACCGCACACTTGTTCTGGCTTCTTTCCATTCCGTGTAGCTAGCTTAAATGAGCTTAAATACCCTTAAAAAGGAGCACTGATGTATGGAAAGAGGTGGCGGGGGGCGGTAAAGAGCGCACAATCGGATTCCTGGGAGAGCAGCGTTCAGCTAAAGGAACTAACGATGCAAAATATACTGCTTTACCTTTACCTTGCCAGTGCTTTTGTCAGTGTTTCTGTCTTTTTGTGGATTGGTGTGATGCATGAGATGAGCTTTTATTGAAGATAAAGTTTGCATGCTAGCTAGTTTTGATAATGCACCGAAGAAAGCGATAAGTGTGAGTGTTGATGTAATGAATTGTTACAAATAAGTGTATGCACCTAAGCACATAAAAATTGTTTTTGGTATCATCATACGCCCGGGAGGGGAGGGGCTGACTCCATTGTAAAAGGATCGGGTAGGCTCTCAGGGGTAAAAATCAGTGATTTGGTATCTTTTAGGTTGTTAAAATTGAAGTTTAGAGTTTTAGTATTTCCTGGTCACGCTTAGGGTATCAAAAGAGCCCATCGTTTATTATCTTGTTCTCCAATGGAAGAAAATTGCCCTACAAAAGTGTGTCGACCATCCAATTTTATGTTTATAATCATCCGCTTAATGTCCATTAGCTTGTTATCACTGGTATCTCTTAGGGGTTAAAAGTCGTCCAGCCACGCCGTTTTTTTTTTTTGAAAATTTCCGACGAGCATACCCGATCCTTTTACAATGGAGTTCCTCCCCACCCCACCGCACCCCCATCCCACCCCGTATCAGACCGTATCAGACGGTAAAAACGTGTCCATGTATACTGGGTTTTTTTTTTTGTTTTTTGTTTGTTTTGTTTTTGTTTTGATTTTAAGAATAAACTAGCCTTGTTTTGAAGACTTCTTTTCCATCACTCATAACCTCTAAAGAAGCAAAAACAAAAACAAAAATCAACATATGAGTTGAGCGTTTATGCAAAATACTCAATGTAGAGGTAGTGAGTGTGAGATGAAAGACGGCCCAATGGAAGATTAGCGAAAGCTAAATTGGCTTACGTCTTCAAAAAGGTAGAGACTGTTTTTTTTTTTTTGTTGTTGTTGTTTTTAATTAGAACGAAGACGCACATAAAACGTGAGATAAATTCACTGATAATACAACCACTAAAAATTAAAAGGGCACTGTAAATCTCGAGGAACTGTCGGGAAGAATTTCGAGAAATAATAAAAGGTTGCTGAATGTGACTTCAACTTTATAGTTCACTAAACTTCGTTGATTGGTCAGAATTACAGTGATAACAAAACGTCAATATGTAGAATAGAACTTACTTATTTGATTAAAACGATTCATATGAATCCTTCTTCGAGTGTGGATTTTAGCTGGAAAAAAATCAGAGCCTTTAGAGTGGTTTGAAACCACGACCTTAGGATTTCCCGTCCGACGCACGACCAGTGAGCTATCTGAAGGGTCTAGTAGCGTGCTGATCAATTCCTGAATTGTTTCAACTTAATTTCGTAATGTAGTTCTGTGC
The DNA here is from genome assembly GCA_029948255.1 of Telmatactis stephensoni. Classification (NCBI taxonomy): domain Eukaryota; kingdom Metazoa; phylum Cnidaria; class Anthozoa; order Actiniaria; family Isophelliidae; genus Telmatactis; species Telmatactis stephensoni. Next base: position 161,971 of record JALIZF010001840.1, on the reverse strand, counting down.
GTAAAGCTCAACATGTACAGTATCGATGGCATTTCTAAACCGCTTGTCGTTAGTTTCAACAGTGCCTCTGTGACCATAGTTATTGTATCAGGAATAAATGATCATTTACTCTCTATTGAAAACCTACTGAGAATGTTGAGCAAGTTGCTTGCAATCTCCAAGATCTAATAATGACTTCCACTTAAATGTATTGCATACCGCAACGCTAACTAAAATCGCCGTAATTTTGGGCGATCGTAGGCGATTTTAGGCCATTTAAGCAAAATTATCCCCAAAGATGCTCAAAACTTAAGGCGATTTGAGGCGATTTTAGGGCCCGGAATATAAAATTTTGGAATTTGCTTTGTAGAGTTTACTTACCACAGCTTCCCGGTCAGCAAAGAAGTTCACCAACAAGCAACTGATCTTCCGATCAGCCAGAACTGAGCAATTTGTGTCTTTACCTGTACAGAGTGTGTAATTGGCTTGAAATTGGAATCAGTGGCTTGAATAGAGGTTTTATTGAAGCTTTTCTTAGGCATCGAGGTCTCTCGTGTCTTAGGCCTTCTACTACTGTTTCGATTTCTTGGAACACCACGAGCAAACATACTGTTTATTCCATTTCTCGGAAAATGGGCGACGAGATCTTTTAGATTTCTAGGAATTATACAATCAAGAAGGTACGGACTATAAAATTTAGGTGCTGTTTGTTCAAAAACAGACTTTCTCATGAAAACGCAGAGAACAATAGTTTGCTAACCCTATGAATGTAAACTGGATAATAGCGAGTCGACTCTTAACATATAGCGTGACCACGTGACATTTTAATGTGCTGTCGTTTTGGAAGTCAAAATCCAATTTCAATTTTAGTCTAAACCAAAATGTCAATTGAAGAAAAAATCCTTTAGCAACAACAAGGGAGATAGCTGACTGTAGTTAGAGATATATAAAAATTTAGGGAAAGCTGAAACAAACAGGTAAAATTGGCCATAGACCCATATCACGCAAGCGTGACATTATAAATTATTTGATTTATCGGAAAAAGGAATTCAGTATCAGATTCGACACATCGATATTAGTTAAATTGAATTTTTTTGGGAGATTGCTCTTAGATTGACAAAGATATGAATTTTTAAAACTTAGATAAATAATGAAGGGACCGTGTACGATAGCCGCGAATGTAGGATCTGTAAAAGATCTAATCAGCCATAATACTAAAAGTGAACGTTGAATGCAAAGCTGATACTACGGAGGATACTTAGCAATATTGTCACATCACGGAGCTTAAACTGAGACAATCGAAAAGCAACTGTGGATAGCTATTTCGGTCTAGTTGGACCTCATCAGCACAGTGCAGCTTTCGTCAAGCACATGGTAACGACTGACTACAGAGCAAGCTCACCTTCGATTGCCACATCGACACAACGCGTGACGATGATGAGATGACAATGGCATTCGAAGCGCGCATGATGTGACAACGGAGCTAAGTAGATAAAAATATGAAGAAAGCCATACTTTCTTTAAGTGGAATACATGGCCAAACCATGTTTGAAAGCGACATATCGGATCTGAAAAGACCTACGGCCCACGAATATTGAAAAATAATGATAAATAATGAAGGGACCGTGTACGATAGCCGCGAATGTAGGATCTGTAAAAGATCTAATCAGCCATAATACTAAAAGTGAACGTTGAATGCAAAGCTGATACTACGGAGGATACTTAGCAATATTGTCACATCACGGAGCTTAAACTGAGACAATCGAAAAGCAACTGTGGATAGCTATTTCGGTCTAGTTGGACCTCATCAGCACAGTGCAGCTTTCGTCAAGCACATGGTAACGACTGACTACAGAGCAAGCTCACCTTCGATTGCCACATCGACACAACGCGTGACGATGATGAGATGACAATGGCATTCGAAGCGCGCATGATGTGACAACGGAGCTAAGTAGATAAAAATATGAAGAAAGCCATACTTTCTTTAAGTGGAATACATGGCCAAACCATGTTTGAAAGCGACATATCGGATCTGAAAAGACCTACGGCCCACGAATATTGAAAAATAATGATAAATAATGAAGGGACCGTGTACGATAGCCGCGAATGTAGGATGTGTAAAAGATCTAATCAGCCATAATACTAAAAGTGAACGTTGAATGCAAAGCTGATACTACGGAGGATACTTAGCAATATTGTCACATCACGGAGCTTAAACTGAGACAATCGAAAAGCAACTGTGGATAGCTATTTCGGTCTAGTTGGACCTCATCAGCACAGTGCAGCTTTCGTCAAGCACATGGTAACGACTGACTACAGAGCAAGCTCACCTTCGATTGCCACATCGACACAACGCGTGACGATGATGAGATGACAATGGCATTCGAAGCGCGCATGATGTGACAACGGAGCTAAGTAGATAAAAATATGAAGAAAGCCATACTTTCTTTAAGTGGAATACATGGCCAAACCATGTTTGAAAGCGACATATCGGATCTGAAAAGACCTACGGCCCACGAATATTGAAAAATAATGATAAATAATGAAGGGACCGTGTACGATAGCCGCGAATGTAGGATCTGTAAAAGATCTAATCAGCCATAATACTAAAAGTGAACGTTGAATGCAAAGCTGATACTACGGAGGATACTTAGCAATATTGTCACATCACGGAGCTTAAACTGAGACAATCGAAAAGCAACTGTGGATAGCTATTTCGGTCTAGTTGGACCTCATCAGCACAGTGCAGCTTTCGTCAAGCACATGGTAACGACTGACTACAGAGCAAGCTCACCTTCGATTGCCACATCGACACAACGCGTGACGATGATGAGATGACAATGGCATTCGAAGCGCGCATGATGTGACAACGGAGCTAAGTAGATAAAAATATGAAGAAAGCCATACTTTCTTTAAGTGGAATACATGGCCAAACCATGTTTGAAAGCGACATATCGGATCTGAAAAGACCTACGGCCCACGAATATTGAAAAATAATGATAAATAATGAAGGGACCGTGTACGATAGCCGCGAATGTAGGATCTGTAAAAGATCTAATCAGCCATAATACTAAAAGTGAACGTTGAATGCAAAGCTGATACTACGGAGGATACTTAGCAATATTGTCACATCACGGAGCTTAAACTGAGACAATCGAAAAGCAACTGTGGATAGCTATTTCGGTCTAGTTGGACCTCATCAGCACAGTGCAGCTTTCGTCAAGCACATGGTAACGACTGACTACAGAGCAAGCTCACCTTCGATTGCCACATCGACACAACGCGTGACGATGATGAGATGACAATGGCATTCGAAGCGCGCATGATGTGACAACGGAGCTAAGTAGATAAAAATATGAAGAAAGCCATACTTTCTTTAAGTGGAATACATGGCCAAACCATGTTTGAAAGCGACATATCGGATCTGAAAAGACCTACGGCCCACGAATATTGAAAAATAATGATAAATAATGAAGGGACCGTGTACGATAGCCGCGAATGTAGGATCTGTAAAAGATCTAATCAGCCATAATACTAAAAGTGAACGTTGAATGCAAAGCTGATACTACGGAGGATACTTAGCAATATTGTCACATCACGGAGCTTAAACTGAGACAATCGAAAAGCAACTGTGGATAGCTATTTCGGTCTAGTTGGACCTCATCAGCACAGTGCAGCTTTCGTCAAGCACATGGTAACGACTGACTACAGAGCAAGCTCACCTTCGATTGCCACATCGACACAACGCGTGACGATGATGAGATGACAATGGCATTCGAAGCGCGCATGATGTGACAACGGAGCTAAGTAGATAAAAATATGAAGAAAGCCATACTTTCTTTAAGTGGAATACATGGCCAAACCATGTTTGAAAGCGACATATCGGATCTGAAAAGACCTACGGCCCACGAATATTGAAAAATAATGATAAATAATGAAGGGACCGTGTACGATAGCCGCGAATGTAGGATGTGTAAAAGATCTAATCAGCCATAATACTAAAAGTGAACGTTGAATGCAAAGCTGATACTACGGAGGATACTTAGCAATATTGTCACATCACGGAGCTTAAACTGAGACAATCGAAAAGCAACTGTGGATAGCTATTTCGGTCTAGTTGGACCTCATCAGCACAGTGCAGCTTTCGTCAAGCACATGGTAACAAAGAAATGTACGGTGGACGGCATCACATGCCCGGTGAGCCTCGTTATCATGCTAAACACATACATTTCTTTATAAAAATTCCACAAAAATATCTAGCTTCGAAAATTCATAACTTCGTCAGTTTAAGGGCAATCTATACGAAATTCTGCAATTTTATTAATACCGATATGATGAATTTGAAAGTGAATTCGTTCTATTTATTTATTTTCTCTCTTTTTTCCAATAAATAAAATCTTTTATGATTTTACGTTAGCGTGATAAAGGTCTATTGATAGTTTTGATACCATAAAAAGACTAGAGGGTCACGGAAAGTGGAGAGACCAAGGAAATGGAGTATTTGAATAAGCAATGTTCTTTCTTATGATAAAAGAACCTGCAATTTAATGCAAGTTGTAATGGGTAAGGCCTGGTTCACACGACGACATAAGCATAAGCGTTTTTTTACCGGTTCACACACACAACATAACGTCATAAGCATAAGAATCGAAAATGGAAAAGTTTTGTTTCTTATGCTCATGACTATGACTATGCTTATGTCGTCCGTGTGAACCGGGCTTAATAGTCAAATATAACAATTCTGTAGAGTAGACAGGTAGCTTTTGGGCGTGATAAAGTTTTAGGTGTAAAACCACTAAGTTAAAGACAAAACTCTTACTTTTGTTAAACCTGAATGCACGTTTTTGGAGAAAGAGACTCGCAGGTGCGGATTTAGGGGAGGGGTGCAGGGGATGCACACCCCCTCCTGAGACGACTTTATGTCCTCTTTTCTCAATATTTTTCCAAAATATCCTCTTGGCAGTTTCCAATTTATATGATGACGCACCCCCTCCTGAAGATGATCCTGGATCCGCCCCTGCTCTCGGACTTCTGAACAAACAAATCGAAAACTGCTTGCTAATGATCAGCTGTTACAAGATCCCAAGGGTGGCAAGGGTGGCGTAGCTGTTCACCGCTCGCCTTTCACCGCTGTGGTCCGGGTTCGATTCCCGGCTCGGGTCATACGTGAGCACGGCACGTCTGAAAACCAGTCCCACTGATGGCGTTTACCGTGGGTAAATAAAGTTAATTGATTGATTGATTGATTGATTTGAATTGAGTTTGTTTGATGTGTTGTCTCTCCCTTGCCACGAGGGTTTTTTCTCCGGGTTCTCCGGTTTTTCCTCCCTCAGCAAAAATCAACATGTGAGCTGAGAGTTGTATGCTTAAAACAGTCAATGTAGTGGTAGTGTTGTGAAGTGATTGACACTGAAAAGCTCCTTCAGGGGAGTGTCAATTAAAATATATATTTATTATTATATTATTATTCACAAAAATGACAAAGTAAACAAGGTGAAAAAGATGGGTGTTAATCATTTAATTTCAGGTCTCTTCAGGAGCTCACTAAGCTTCCTAAAGCCATCACCATTCTGACGACACGAGTAGAATCCCTCCAAGTCAGAGAAAGCAAAATGAGCGATGCCTGTTACTCTATCACGCAGTTCTTGATCCAGAAGAAAGTCGTCGTCAGACAGATCACCTCGAAGCGATGAGCTGTTTTTGCAGTGTAATACGACCACCACTGGGCGATTGTCTGAAAAAAGTAAAGATACTATAAAAATCATGTAACTAGAGCACGCCCTCACCACATCCTGGGATCTGGAAGGTCACAGCTTCAATTCCTATCAGGTGGATTCAGATTGTTTTCTAAGCCGGGTTTCCTGTCCAGCTATTCCCTCTGAATAAATTTTCACCCGAGGAGGGACTCCTATATCATAAGATGCCGGAATTTTGAAAATGACCGGCTAAAAGGTAACCGAGTCTTATCTTGGTGGGCGTGGCAATTCAACAAAAACAAAATGAAGAATCCAAAAAGTAAAAACTCCTTTATCGATGTGCATAAGAGACATGAGTAGATCATTAAAATCATCCCAGCAATGCTTATATTTTAGGTATTTTGTTTAACGAAAAACACCCTAAAAGGTACCAGCTAAGTCTCTGGTAGTCCACTCAAGTCTGACACACCCTAAAAGGTACCAGATTGCAGATTTTGACCCCTAAAAGGTACGACGAGCATAACCGTCAATTTCCGATCAGAGTGCCTTTCACCTCCACCCCAGGACTTTTCATAACTTATTTTTTCCCAGATGAATACCTATTTATCTAATTCCTTCATTTAGGAAGATAGTAGATCACATCAACCAACTCAGGCCTGAATCCCATCGGGAATCTCTTCTTGTATGAAAGACCCAATGGAAGGTTTGTTGGCAAATGATTCTGGCATTGGCCAGATGTGATTTAATGTCTTCCGTCTATTTACAGCCACATTATGTTGAGCAAAATACCTTTCCCAAATTCGTATGACTCAGATCACCAAATATAATAATAAATTCAAGTCAAGGCTTGGGTGGATTAATCTGTACTTTCACTGTATTTTATCCAGCCTTGACTTAAATCTATTGTTTAGTCATGCGAATTCATAAAATTCAGGAAAGGTCAATACATACTTTGTCTTATAATATTGTTTAGTGTTGGGCTATAAGGGGTTTTCAACAGGGTCTGGATGGGGTTAACCGACTAGCGACAAACGGACAAAAAAAATTACTGACTACCGACAAACTTGGGACAAATTTACTGCTTGATTACCGACAAAAATTATTGACTCGCTACTGCCATTTTAGTAATGATTCGGTTAGTCATATCAAATACAATAATTATTTATGGAACGTGGCTAGTGCTTTGACCTTCTCAGTCCGGCCTGGGCATGGATCCGGCAAGTCAACTAAGATGCCAATTTCATTTGTTTTCTGACAATTCCTGGCTTCATGATACTTATACATCTGTACTGTTTCATCTCATTCTACAAAGGGAATTATGAATAATTATATAACGATAAAAGGCACTTTTATAAATATTAGACTTACATTTATGATATTTCGATGGTTTAACTTAATTTTTTTAAAGATTAACCTATATTTACCGACAACCGACAAAGACCGGAAATCCCCCCCCCCCCCCCCCCAATCCAGACCCTGTTTCAACCAACAGACTGATGCATAAAGACGGAAATGTTCGCATCATGAAAGATCATGAAAGCAAAGTATCGAAGATTTTATACCGACTTTACCTCGAACTCCTCTCAGTGCACTTTCAATGTCTGTTCCAATTCTTGAAGCATTAACACAGAACACAAGCACTGGTGTTCGACCATCATCTAAGTCTTGTGTCCAGGTCTTCTCTTGAAGACGCATTCGCTTAATGACAGCATTTTCAACAGATCTCAATCCTATGTTGTCTTGCTCGCATCTCTTGATGAGAACTAAAATTGATACATCACTAACTTAATGCAAATCACATAATTAGAATTGAGTAGGCCACTTGAAAAAACAGCAATCATTTATTCATGCCGGTGATCAGGAACAATCAAATTTTTGTGTTCAGTAAAGCCAGCATGCAGACCTCTACTTCTATAAGCTAAGTAAATTTATGTGTAATAGAGCTTTCCACTAATGGAGGAGAGGCTCTAGTATGTAGCCTTTGCGTTTGTTTACAGTTATTTAATCCTTTGCACAGACACAGACTGTGTGAGAGGAAGTAGCAAAACGATCGCTGTCTCGGCTGCCATGACGTCTGAAACGGTACTTTACTTCGTGACGACAAACTAAGGCGATTACCTATAAGAATTATTGAAGATTTTTGTATGATTAAATCAAATTCAAGCCCAATAAAATTCTTGATGAAGCAGAGAACCATCGAATCCCCGGGATCCACGAAGGTCGACGTTCCTTCGACATTTCACTCTGTTTTTCAGTAACTGTTTCAAGAGCAAAAGTAATAGAAATAACGCCGTTGAATCACCATCTAGATATTAATCATTACCTTGGTGTTTTCGTTGAATAGAGGGTAGTCGAGTCAACAGTTGGCGCTCCTCATCGTCCTCTCTGAATAGTCCCAGTGCATTTTGTTTACAGTAACAAAGTAGCCAGATGAATAGCAATATGACAATACCACATACAATAGCAATAGCTGCAATTGCAACGTCTTTCATGGCGATTGTTTCATGACGAGCCGCAGCCGACTTGATTTTTAAAACAGCAGGGGTACTGGTTGCTACGGAGCAACGTCATAATCTGATTAATTGCGGTTACGTTCTGACTTTGCCAAGGGATTATTCTTTCAACAGCATACATACGCAGTTACGTTTTCCGTGTTATTTTTGGGAGCTACGTCGGGATTTTGGCGCAAAATTGAAATATAAGTCCATTCATCTTCGGTCATGTTTGAGCAGTGTTCGTGCTTTAGATCGGTCCCTAACTATGAATAGAGTGGTTGAGCAAAAGAACCCTCAAACGTTTTGGTACATGTTGAATAGTACTTTATGTGGTAAAAAGTTTCTATGTTCTGCAATTAATTATTTCGAAATATCCACATCAATTCTCGCGAGACGACAATGGCGTACAAATTGAGATGTGCTCGGGATCGACGCGCGACAAGGAGGTAACAGTTGTATTGCCGTTTGGTCATGAAGTCCTGAGTATTTGAATTGGTAGTTGCATTGCCTGAGTGCTTCGGGTGCAAAGAAATTCTCTTTGTGCCTAGCTGGTTCATCCAGCATGAAGTCCTGGCTATTTGAATTGGTAGGTACAGTGCCTGAGTGCTTCGGGTGTAAAGAAATATTTTCTTTATGCCTAGCTGGTCCATCCAGCATGAAGTCCTGGCTATTTGAAGTAAGTGCATTGCCTGAGTGCTTCGGGTGTAAAGAAATATTTTCTTTATGCCTAGCTGGTCCATCCAGCATGAAGTCCTGGCTATTTGAATTGGTAGGTGCATTGCCTGAGTGCTTCGGGTGCAAAGAAATTCTCTTTGTGCCTAGCTGGTTCATCCAGCATGAAGTCCTGGCTATTTGAATTGGTAGGTACAGTGCCTGAGTGCTTCGGGTGTAAAGAAATATTTTCTTTATGCCTAGCTGGTCCATCCAGCATGAAGTCCTGGCTATTTGAATTGGTAGGTGCATTGCCTGAGTGCTTCGGGTGCAAAGAAATTCTCTTTGTGCCTAGCTGGTCCATCCAGCATGAAGTCCTGGCTATTTGAAAGTGCACTGCCTGAGTGCTTCGGGTGCAAGGAAATATTTTCTTTATGCCTAGCTGGTCCATCCAGCTATTCGAATTGCTGGGTGAAAAAGACTATAATATGTTAGAAAGCAGTACTTGAAGCTCGTTTCAGTAATCAAAATAGCTTTATTAGCATAAAAGTCCTCAGTCTTTGTACAGAACTGGAATTATAATATAAAATCTAAATTTGCGCTGACTTCGGATTGATGTACTTCTATAGTACTGCTGAAATCTTCGCTTACGGTGGCCGGTTGTTGTAATTCAGCAGTCTTCTACTTAAGTCTATCTGAACGACTTGGACGAGAGTTAAAGAAAGTTTTATTTTTTTTGAGTTTGCGATTTAGCTTTGTTGTTGTAATCTTTTCTGAATGAAAGCCTGGTTTTTGGCAAAAGATGGTGTCAATTGACAAGTATGACATGTTTGTTAAACAAGAGGTCCTGCTGTTCTGCTGAAAAAGCTTTAGTTGCTCAAAACACACGAATAATATTCTTATTTCGGTTCAGCAAGTTTCTCACTAGTCCAAAATACTATTTCATGCAAAATTGTAACAAAAACATGTTAAATTAGCTATAAATGAGTTGTTGCTTCTGATCAGCTAGACCCCCAACAGATGGGTAAAGAATCTTTACCGATCTGTCGGAGATTTTGCGGTTGCTAAGGGCATGAGGCTCGTTATGGTGATAAAAAGCTCACTATTTGAAGCTTTAATCAACTAAAATTTACATAATTTCTAGGTGCTTTGAATGAACGATTATTTAAGGTCAACTTCCGTGAATTGCAGAGACACATGTACAGCGCGTGACAAAATACCGCTGTCCATAAATACAGAAAACAATATACAGTGGAACCTCCACTTGCGACCATTGGATGACAAGCACACAGTGCAATAAGGTCACGTGCGAGACTAGTTTTCAAAAATACCAAACGTTTCCTGTACAGTTAAGGGCTTTGACACTCAATATTTCCATAATTTGATAATGAATTCAGAATGACTCCGGATTAAACGTTTTATATCGCTTGTATCACTTGCTTCTTTTCCATACAAATCCCTGTAATTCGCACTTCCTGTAAGCGACCGCCTCTCGTGCAGTAAATACCACGCGACTACTTTTATGGTTGATAGTTCGACGTTTCGATTGTTATAGACCTAATGAAGCCGCTATTGTCAAAGGTTAAACAAACTCGACTTCTGATTGGCTAATGCGTCAAAAACAAATCAAATCAGTTGACATCTCCTCCGGGAAACTTTAAGTCATAAGAGACCTTAAGATTGACGTTTACGGCAAACGGCAACCGTCAAACAGCAAACTGTTCTCAGCCGTTTTCTCGCTAAAGTGAAAATATTTGTATTTTCTTTTGCTAAGAGATTTGTTCTTTCTTTTCCTGTTGGATTGATTTAGGGATAAGAGTAAAATATAAAATCAAAATCAAGGTCAAATTTTGCCGTTTATCGTTAGCGGTTTGCCAAAAACGTCAATCTTAAGGTCTCTATAGTCAAAACAAGACGCTCAATTTAGCGTTAAGTCGAATTACCAGTCCGAAGAATTTTGCCGTCGAGCATGACACCGAGGCAGCCCAAGCCTTTGATCTATGAATCGAAGCTCCGTGATTGTTTAAATTCAGGTCGGATTATCGCTCAACTTTTTTTCATTCTTAAGTGATTTTTCAATTAAAGAAATGGTTCACGCTTAGCGTGCGTCCATCGTGAAATGGATGCACGCGGGAGGTTGCTAAGCACGAAAGAAGCGTAAGAGTCGCACGAGGCGTTAGCCGAGTGCGACTCTAGCTTCTTGAGTGCTTAGGCAACCTCCCAAGTGCATCCATTTCACGATGGACGCACGCTAAGCGTGAACCATTTCTTTTATAACATAGCCACAATATGAAAACGCGAATTTGTTGATCAAATACAAAATTCTCACCACACTCCACGATTGACAAAGCGCGCGAAAACAAAGTGCCGGCTTTGTAAATTGTGGCGGCGACAACAACTGCCTTGAGTTCGTTCACTAGCGAGTTTATAATCTAAAATATACCAGAAAATATCATTTAAACCTCATGGAAATAGTATTACAAAGGTGTGTACTCGGACTCGATCTTTCAAGGCTTCACAATATCGATGAAAAAGACGTAATTACATCAATTCAGTAGTTTGGAAACTGAATACTCCCGTCGGATCAGTGTTGTGAGCCGTGTTGTCATTTGTTCAAAACTAGAAACTGGTCCTGAACTATTAGAAAAACTATTTTGTTAAACCAGAAGTTAGAAGAATGGAAAGACAACATCTAGAGAAAAACTACACAGGCTTTTGGAGAATTTTTGTCGTCAACTTTCGATGGTTTGTCGTGCTTCCTGTCACTTTAGTTTCTGAAATTCCACGAGTGGAAGAAAACCGAGTAGAGCAACAAGTATTTTGTCGAAGCTTACAAATATTGGATCGACATCATTAGCTTGTGGAAGAATATTGTTCAGTGGTCAAATATTCAAGCATTCTTGAGTAGAATGGAGGAATCCTTTGAAGGTAGATTTACTGTAATTTTCTATATCTGATATTTTTGATGTAGCTTCTCATTCCAATTTTGATCGAACTTGTGAGATTTTGTTAAGCTTATGCTTTTCTAGATTTATCTTCTCCTTCAGCATACCAAAGTATTTGTCAATAAAAGACAATCAATGAAAAAAGAAAAAACTGTGTTTTTTGTTTCACAATTAAGCTAGCTCATGCTGTAAGATTTTGAATAGTTTTTGTGAAGCTTACAACTTCACATTTTCTACTAAAGAGCTTAATGACAAGTCTTGCTATAAAAGTTCAATGTGTTTATATCATAGTGATCACTATTTAGTTTGTTTGTTTGTTTTTATCTATTTATATTTCTCTAGAAGTACATAAAATTTATTCTGGCTGCTTTTAGACGTTTACACCGACCAAACACTAGCTTTTTTGTATCCCTTCCAAGGTGTTTTCCGAAAGCATTTATTCAAAATTTCCGACTCTATCGAAAATAGCTTGATGTACAAAAGACTTTTAATTTTAGCTGCTCCGCGAAAAATCACCTGAGGTTAACAACTTACTGTCATGGCATTGGTTACTTGAATGTAGGTTTTTCAAGGTTTGTTTTTGAGTTTTTGGGAGCTTTTGCCGTCTAAAGCAATGAGAAAACTATAACATTTTTTCGAGAAAAGAGAAAATCTGACGTGAGCGTGCGTCCATCGTGAAATGGTTCATGGTAAATTAGCCAATCAGAGCGCGCGCTTTATTGTAGCTATGTTATAAAGCACTTTGACTGTGGCATATTGACTGTAATAATAATAAAAATACTTTAATTTACCGATTTTTACGGCTATCGACATTTTTCATAAGTTTTTTTTTATGTCAGTGCTTCTTTGTCTAGAGTGTTTTTCGTATGAGTGGGAAACTGACCGTACCAGTTACAGCCAATGCACGGTATGGTTTTGGCACAAATTTCAAATTGATGTTTCTCTAGACATTACGGTACTGACGATCAGGGTACGGCGCGGTAAGTTTCGCAATCATACGAAAACCACTCTACCACTGTACTTAAGGACTGTAAGAAAGAAGTGTTTGGATCACTGATTTCTCACAAATTATTACAAATTGCGAAAACATCAAAATTTAAGAATTTCAACACTGATTTGATGTAGAGAGACAGACAGACAAATAAGTCTTTTTAGCGGAGTTCCCGCGCGAGCGGAGCACCATACCTAAGAAAAAATGGTAACCCATCGAGTTGATTTTTCATGGACACACAGGGAGCCCAACGGCTGTACGTCCGTCCGTACATACATACATACATACATACATACGTATGCGCGGGAGCTCCGCTATAACTAAGTATTACGTTTTCAATCATTAACAGCTGGCTTGACTTACTTATTTGTTCGTCGATTAGCTAGCGGTGTATAAACTGACTACAAAATCTGCTGTGACCAACGGTTCAATCGGCCTTAACGGCATCCTGTATTGTGAGTGGGGGGCAATGGTTGCCTAATTGGTTGGCCTCCCTTTTCCATTTATCGGTGCACAAATTATGATTATTTTAGTCTCAACAATGAAGTAAAAATCAATCATAATGAGAACTATCAAAATCCATAAATACAGTCAAATATCAGTGTGTATATGTATTTATAAACAATCAATAATTGACTATACCATTTGACTCTACCTTCAAATAAATATAATTTTAATAATAATAATAATAATAATTTAAGATTTTAAAGATTTACAGTTAAGATTAAGTTTATACTTCACTTAATCGACACTTAAGTTTAGACTTATATTTGTTAAAAGTTTATAGTCCAGTAGGTGACGCCGTATATTATTGGAATCTTAGAAATTTTAATGAATTTTAATAATAATAATAATAATTTTAATCTATAGTCAAGATAAGTTTATTTGATATATTTGTTAAGAGTTTATAGTCCAATAGGTTACGCCTAGCGCCTTATGAACGCTTCATGCATGCGTTCAGATGTTTAATAAACTGCATATAATAATTATAATAATTATGATTATAAAGTCATTAATTGGAATGATAAAATAAATATCATAACTTACAATGATGAGAAAACAACCTAACTAAAACTAAGCCTAACTAATCTAAAACTACCGTATATATAAATTACATTGATCCCACTGAGTAAATGTAATAAAAACGTATGTAATAAAATGTAATAAATATATGTGGTGTATTTCTAATACATATAACGGTGAACTTGGCGATAAATATTATTAGTTACATATATACTGTCCACAGGCATATCCTCACTATTCACTCACTGATGTTTAAACATCTTAGCGACCTCTACGACTTTCATTTCTTTAATATTTCATTCCGCTTCTTTAGAAATTCCGACATCTGTTCAATTGGCGCTTTTCCCTCTGCTGCCACCTTTCCCTCTTCCTTCTGCAGACCAGAAGCTTCTGGTTTGTCAGACATGGCCGATTCTTTAGTGTTTTGCTTCTCACATGAGTTTTCCAGGTAATCACAGCAAGCTCGAAACATCTGGCGTAAGGCATACAGGATAAGAACATCCACATTGTCATTCAGCTGGACTAGTCGCGAGTTGTTGATGACGGGAAAGATGTGGTTTTCGGGCAAACCATGCACCATCTTACTAATCTTGATCACAAGGTTTTCTACAGCATCACTGTGGAATATTGTTTCTATATCCTGTTGCACTTCTTTGCAGAACTCATCCATATGAGTCAGAAGAACAAAGACGGGTATTTCTAGATCATTATCAACATACTTTGATCAGTTAAACAATGTCCTTGGTTTTTAACCTTTTTATCATTAAGTAAAAATGTAACTTAACCTTACTTTTGTCAAAAAGACCATTTGCCAAGCTCTTTAGTTTTTCAATCATTCTCTCTGGCATCACAAACACCTTGGCGGCATCCACAACTATGGCAACACAGTGAGCTTTATCAGCAAGTGTTGGGTTTTCAATGTATCCTTCGATCTGACGATGGAATTTTTTGCCACGAGTGAACTATGAATAAACAAAATTCGCCTTTTTCAAATACAATTCAAATACATGATAGTCAATTTCCTATACGTCTAGTATACGTTATATTTGTGATATTTTATCTTTTAAGGGTATTGTAAAGCAATTGGGCCTGGGCTGCTGCCCTGTAAACAATATCCTGCTACCTTTGTGGCAAAACAATTAAATAAAAAATAAATTCCACAATGATACAATATTGACACTACTGATATTACAAAAAATTACCACATATCCATCTGGGACATGTCCTTCCACTGCTTTCAGTATGTTGTCTATGTACACATCATTTAGAGTGTCCGGATCTATACCCTCGGTATCGTAAACGGTAAGTGGCAAAGCTGGACTCATGGAATAACGGTGAAACTAAGAAAAGAATTTGTTTGAACTATTACCATTCTCGAAAGCAAGTTCTAACAGACAGTGTGTGGGTAGTCAGTTTCCCAAGGATGTATCATTTAGATCTAGATCATGTCAGTCATGATCAAATCTCATCTTCCGTTTAATTTGGATAACACTGAAGTAACAAAATAACAACCACTTTTATCGGTGTTCGTCTGTATTGGAGATAAAACTTGAACTTTTGATCACAATACAAAGTACCTAATTTGTGTTAAGATCAAAATCCAAATAGAGCGATAACACTTAAACCGTGAAATAACTTAGTAACTAAATAGAGACAAATAGTTATTAGCAAAACCCTTTGTTTTCTATTGTTTCATTAGTACTATTTGTACTTTTTAGTTAGTACTTGTTTCACGGTTTTAGTGCTATCGCTCTATGTTTAAAAAAATCTATTCTTATTAACAAAGATTTACTAATGCAGAGGCCAGTTAATACAAACGATTGATATAAACTTTGCTTTAAAGTGCCCTTAACCCCTAAATTGAAATTCTGATAATCGTTTCTTCATGAATGAAAATGTTTAATGGTGAAATATCTCTGGATAAAATCATCTCCTTTTGAAGCATTAAGCATTTGAAGTCGGGAAATGCAAATGAGATGACGTAAAAAAGGAATTTGCATAATTTTGTCGGCTCCAATTTTGAAACAAGTGTGTTTGAGTTAGGTGGCAAAAACATTCACCAAACTTTGTATTTTAGCAATGAAAATGTTTTGCAAACGAAAAAATAGTATAAAGTTCATCTCTAGTGGGTTTTTGTATATTTGAGAAGTCCTTTTCTTACGTTTACATTTGCATTTTCAGATTTCAAATGCTTAATCCTCAGAAAGGAGATGATTTTATCCTGAACTATAACCATAAGGCTTTTCCATTCATGAAGAAACGATTATCAAAATTTCAATTTAGGGGTTAGGGGCACTTTAAATCATGATACAGAGCAGATTCCGATCATGAACTGAATTAGTCTTGAATTAATCCAATCATCTGAGGCGGTTAGTTGTTTTTGTTCGCTATATTTACCTCCGTAGTAAGACTTGTACCCCTTTCGCCTACTCCAGCTTTAGCACAATAAATACCATCTTTCCTTATGCAGTTGATGCTGTTAATGAAACTGGATTTTCCTGAACTTATTTGGCCTGCAAGCAGGATGTTGAATGATGGAACTTGTAGGATGGATTCCGCGGGATGAAGGGCAACCACTTCCCCTTTTAGCTCATCTCTAGCACTGTAAGTTTACCAGAATTAAGGACATGTCAAAAAAAACAATAACATCGTCGATATTCTATAATTTCCAACACTGTTTTCGAGTTAAAATTACTACTATGTCAATGACATTTCATACCTTTTCCCCCAGCCCTTCGTCTTTCTCCAAGGCTCTTTCTTGAGACCTTTACAAACTAGAGTGTAGAACTGAACTTAGTTGACAACATATAGATACATTGAACCAAGTCATTTTAAATTTTTATGGATTTTCATCCAAGTACCCCTTTAGATGAATAGTAAATAAAATATGGCATATGAGAAGTTCTTCTAATCAAAAAGTAAAACATTATTTTATTTTGATCGGAAAAAGAAATCAAAGAATTCAGTGAACATACTTATCGGCTGTCGGTGTTTTGCACCCATTCCAAGGAATCTTTTCGAAGCATCCGTTCTAAATAATTTCGAAGAGTGTTCAGTATGTTTATCTTTTATTACATTTCTAAAAAGGAACCTTTTTAATGTTGTCAACAATAAACTTCTCAAAATTTCAAACGACTTCCAAAAGTATTATGAGCAACGTGAATGATGTTTCAAACCTTTTTCCCCTGCGCGTCGTTGTTTCAAACGGTTGTTTTCCAATTGCTGTAGAAACAAAGTAACACGCACAGTCAGCTATGATTTATTCAGCCGAAGTGTCAAATGATCAGGGCTAAATGCTTTATGAAGTGACGAGTTCCCGCCCTTCCACTATATAGGAGTACCCCTCCCCCTCAACTCCAGAAAATTGTATCAAATTAAAAAGCCGTTTTCGCTTCACTGGCACAGAACAAGTTTACCTTCTCTTTTGTAAGGCTGTAGTTCCTCTAAGAAGCATTGTGCATGTACATATTCATCTTCAGATACAGTAATATTGAGCTTCATTTCATCGCCCAGTTTCTTGATTTCTTCACTCAGAAGAACGTTTTCGAGATCTTTGCGAAACTCACCACATTGATACCTTAAGAAGAGCAAAAAACTGAGTACATGTTGCAAAAATGGTTAAATTGAATTCATGTAAAGGTGTACGAGGAACCCCCTCCATACAAATGCACACACCATTTCAACTAGATCAACCAAAAGGAAGAGTTCCATAACTGACTTTTGAGAACAGTCGGTACATTAACAAGTCTAGCATGAATGTCAGTTTGTTAGGGATTGACTTATGGCTGATAAATCTTGTATCTGACCTGATTTTGTGGACTGCTCACACCATCCCTATGTTGTATAAAAACTTTGTCAGTTTGTCTAAGTTCGTTGGAAAATTTGTACAGAATTTTCGTTCACAATTTTATAAAATAAAAAATAACTCGGAAAGTCGTTACCAAATTCCAAGGAAGTTTCGGAGTTCGGCCGAGTGTCGGTGAAAATTATGTGAAATCACCTCACTATAATTTTAGCGCATACATAATCAATCATCAGGATGTTTTGCAGCCAATCCATTTTCTGATTTCAGAATTAGCTACATGTTCAGAAATCAGAAAATGGATTGGCCGCAAAACATCCTGATTATAATCAACTCAACCTTTTCCAGAAATCTTCGAGCGCATCAAGATCCAGTACTCGTAAATGAATTTGTAGAGATCCCTCGCGTATCGATTCTGTAATTATTCCTGTAGTACGAAGAACTGCATCTTGAATCATCTTTAGAAGCAATCTAAGGTCCTCTCCATAGTTCCTCAAAACATCGTTAAGATGTAGGAATGCATTTGTAACACTCACGGTGATGCCTGAAAACGAATGTCAATGTTAATTGTCGAAGGAGCTTTAAGCAACTTCTGTTGGGGACGGAGTTCTTGTCAGAGAAGCGAGAGAGAGAGCCCGAGGAAAGTTGCTTGCAGCCCACATAAGAATTTATCGGAGATAGAGGGGTTCCTTTTTGAACCAAATTATGAACAGTGAACCGTTTCATACTCTTTTAGAAAGCAGTTAAGCTTGAGGATTGCGGATCCGAGATTGGCAAACACACAAAAGTTCACAATTTATAGCTGGGTGTAGCAATAGGGCCAATGATCTTCACCATATGCTTATCGGTCACGGAACAAAATTTATCAAACACAACCGCATCTGAATACATGACAGTGCAAGAACAATGGCAAAGCCACAAAGCCATCGTTGCCACAAGCAGACAACGTGCTAAATATTATCACTGTTTACAAATGGAGAGTACTCTATAAATTATGTTCAAAAGTCCCGCTACTCATAAATTAGGACGATCATGGATCGTTCTTAAACGTAGTTTCACATTTCACAGAGCTCATAGAAGCCGTAAATTTATCACAACAAAGCAAAGGGAATTATCACACATCGAGTTCAATTTACAATCGTATTATATTGTTTAATGAATGTCTAGACGTTGTTGATGCATCAAAAGTGCTCGCTTACATATACACTCTTGGACGCGGTACGTGAAGCGCATATCGAAGAAGTAAGAAAGGTCGACTTAACAGATTCTCTGCGGTGAAAACTGAAGCCGAAGTTCATTCCCTACGGAAAAAAACTTTTTCCTTCCATTCTGAAATGCTAACAAATCACTCAATTTATGGTCCAATTTTTGTTTTGACAAATGCAGGTAGGCTCATCAAATAAACCATAGGTCACGCTTTGTTTTTGCCAACCACAGATCTGGCGTGATTTAGGAACATACCTGGGAAAGCAGAATAGTAGGTTTTTCTATCACCTTCTGTGATAGGTCTTGTACGAATCTTGTCAATTTGTTCTTTCCATCCTTTGACGGTAGATGATGCACTGTAACTGCTGACTATTCGAAGCAAAGATCCTTCGATTTGGTCCCAGCATACACTGAACTCAACCTCAGACAACTCAATCTCATCATTATGAGCAAACGTGTAGTTACGATGCCATTTAATTCTTACTATGTCGGCTTCCAGGGAGAGATCATTCGCATGGGGTAGCTTATTCCATCCTGTAGAAGGCTCCGTGAGGTTACAAATGTTCCTAAGTAACTTGAAGAGTAACGTTAAATCAAAGTCTTCAGACGTGCCATAGGAAGTGCTTGTAGGAAACAGCTTGTTCCATTCAACTTGAGATAAAGCTCTTGTTGACTTAAGACTGAATCAGACCATAATTAATCTGCAACACTCTTGCAAGATTTGAGGGTTGGTGAATAGAATCAAATAATCCTCTGATGATCTTTGTTCCTCCTTTTATCAAGAGTACTGTTACCCTGAAAAATCGATCTCGATCGAGAGATGGTTGTAAGTCCTCATCTTGTGTAGCTCTTGTTACTTTGTTTCCCATGGACCCTGAAGACTTTTGCCCTGCTTTCCTGCAATCGAAATACCTTTATCTTTTGCTAAACCCTATTCATATCATGTGAACATGAGGCAGTATGAGCCCGCGATATTACGATGAGAGGTAGTTACTTCATATATGGTACATCACAGCGACAATCTCAAAGATGACGGGATGTCTCTAGTTGTACCCCCTATGTGTATTCCCTTCGTTCCCCCTGTTCTCTAGTTGTACCCCCCTATGTGTATTCCCTTCGTCCCCCCTGTTCTCTAGTTGTACCTCCCTATGTGTATTCCCTTCGTCCCCCCTGTTCTCTAGTTATACCTCCCTATGTGTATTCCCCCCTGTTCTCTAGTTGTACCCCCTATGTGTATTCCCTTCGTCCCCCCTGTTCTCTAGTTGTACCCCCCTATGTGTATTCCCTTCATCCCCCCTGTTCTCTAGTTGTACCTCCCTATGTGTATTCCCTTCATCCCCCCTGTTCTCTAGTTATACCTCCCTATGTGTATTCCCTTCGTTCCCCCTGTTCTCTAGTTGTACCCCCCTATGTGTATTCCCTTCGTTCCCCCTGTTCTCTAGTTGTACCCCCCTATGTGTATTCCCTTCGTCCCCCCTGTTCTCTAGTTGTACCTCCCTATGTGTATTCCCTTCGTCCCCCCTGTTCTCTAGTTGTACCCCCCTATGTGTATTCCCTTCGTCCCCCCTGTTCTCTAGTTGTACCTCCCTATGTGTATTCCCTTCGTCCCCCCTGTTCTCTAGTTATACCTCCCTATGTGTATTCCCCCCTGTTCTCTAGTTGTACCCCCTATGTGTATTCCCTTCGTCCCCCCTGTTCTCTAGTTGTACCCCCCTATGTGTATTCCCTTCATCCCCCCTGTTCTCTAGTTGTACCTCCCTATGTGTATTCCCTTCGTCCCCCCTGTTCTCTAGTTGTACCTCCCTGTGTATTCCCTTCATCCCCCCTGTTCTCTAGTTGTACCTCCCTATGTGTATTCCCTTCGTCCCCCTTGTTCTCTAGTTGTACCCCCCTATGTGTATTCCCTTCGTCCCCCCTGTTCTCTAGTTATACCTCCCTATGTGTATTCCCTTCGTCCCCCCTGTTCTCTAGTTGTACCTCCCTATGTGTATTCCCTTCATCCCCCCTGTTCTCTAGTTGTACAGCTCCCTATGTGTATTCCCTTCGTCCCCCCTGTTCTCTAGTTGTACCTCCCTATGTGTATTCCCTTCATCCCCCCTGTTCTCTAGTTGTACCTCCCTATGTGTATTCCCTTCGTCCCCCCTGTTCTCTAGTTGTACCCCTTATGTGTATTCCCTTCGTCCCCCCTGTTCTCTAGTTATACCTCCCTATGTGTATTCCCCCCTGTTCTCTAGTTGTACAGCTCCCTATGTGTATTCCCTTCGTCCCCCCCTGTTCTCTAGTTGTACCCCCTATGTGTATTCCCTTCGTCCCCCCTGTTCTCTAGTTGTACCCCCCTATGTGTATTCCCTTCGTCCCCCCTGTTCTCTAGTTGTACCTCCCTATGTGTATTCCCTTCGTCCCCCCCCCCCTGTTCTCCTATGTCAGTTCCAAATGCAACATGGGATCTCCTTTGTTCGCTTGTGATTACCCGTCGCTTTAACGTCATCTATATGTCAACAGTGCCGGTATATACCAGAGGAGGAGCGTACACCTTCCCAAGATACATTGCGCCTTTGAAACGCGGATTTGTACAAAATTTATGGTGGAAACGGAGCTAATTTTTGGTCGTTGTATTGAGATGCAGAAATGAATTCCTTTACGAATAAGAAGAAGTGGTAAAAGAGCTTTCAAACTATTACAAATTTAGCTAATTTTGACATTTCTATATACATTTCTTTGTCATCTATATGTCAACAGTGTCGGTATATACTTCTGAATTCCCATGTTATCGGCTGTTTCCCTTCAGAGGTTTCCTCTGCATTGAGCCGTTTTCAAGACAAAACAGCTGAAAATTTAGAAATTTCATCATAATGTTTTCCCGGGAAAAACTGAAGTTTCGATCCTTTGCTCTTCGTCTAAGGGCTAAGGCTCGAAATTAAACGTCAGCAAGTTATCTCCTTTTTACGGTGTTACATATTTCCATTCATTTCTTGTGTTTTTATACACCGACGCAGCATTTCGTCAGTCTCCTTTCGTATTTCACATATTGAAGAAGACAGTTTTTTAGCCCTTTTAAACATTTTGATGACGATGATGGCATTATATAAAAGTTCCTATATTTTTCTTCCTAAACACTTTTATCTCCTCACACTCCTCCTCCTATTCGTCTTCCTCTTGACTCCACTTGGTCCACTCAGTTGGAATTTTTCCCTTTACTGCCGCTTTTGCTCCTTCCTCTTGCTGACCAAACTTTATGGGTACATCTTCTGATTTTTTTTTGGCTTGTGGCTTGCATTTCTGAATGTAACTTATGGAAGCACCAAGCATCTTACGTAGTACATACAAAAGCGGAATATCTGTGTCTGCGTCTATTTCAACTCGTTTTGTGTAATTGACGACGGGAAAGATGTGGTTTTCTGGCAGGCCGTGTACCATGCTACTTATCTTGAGTACAAGATTTTCCACAGCTGTGCTGCGATACATGGTTTTGATATCCTTCTCCACTTCCTGGCAAAACTGATCTATTCCAGTCAGAAGAACAACAAAGGGTATTTCTAAATAGAAAATTACTTGTTAGTGGATTGTAATACCATCTCACTTAAGTAGACTTAAAGTTCTCTGTTATTACGCACCCTCTTTGAAAAAACAATCTGCCAAGTTCTTTAGTTTTTGTACCATTTTATCTGTCATCTGTGAAGCAGGTCGAGCGTCTACAACTATGGCAACACAATGAGCTGCGTCTTCAAGTTGTGGGTTTGCAATGTAAGATGGACTTTGAGGAAGAAATTCTCTGCCAGGAATGAGCTAAAAGAAGTCAATGAATTCTTAAGCAGAAGAAGTTTTATTTGGGATCACTGAACTGCGACACAGCTTACAGACTAAGAATTGTATGTCGTCTCGTTAAGGCAAGTTCCGGGGCAAGTTGTTAAGGTAAGAAATGAACTTTAAATATGTCTTGTCTTTATGTACCTTATATCCACGAGGAACATGTCCCTTCACTGCTTTCATTATGTTTCTTATGTCCACATCATGCGCAGATCTACCGTCAATCCCCATGGTGTCACAGATACGAAAATCTGGCGTTATCTGATAAATTGAAAACTGGGAAGAATTTCTAAAATCAGTAACAATCAATCGGGTGGCATGGCATGGTTGGCCGAGTGGTGAGAACCCAGCTCGGGCATCAGCTCGGGCATCGGATCATATGTGAGTTGAGTTTGTTTGATGTGTTGTCTTCTACAATGCCACGAGGGTTTTTTCTCCGGGTTCTCCAGTTTTTCCTCCCTCACGGCAAAAATCAACATATGAGTTGAGTGATGTATGCAAAATATTTAATGTAGAGGTAGTGAGTGTGAGTGCCAGCAGAAGAATAGCCACTACGTGGATCTGCTGTGGAAGATTATTTATTATTATTTTTATCAGTTATTATCAAGTGAATAATCTCCATTTGAACTTTGATTAAACTGACAAAGTTATGAATTTTTGAAGTTAAATATTCCTGTGGAATTTTTATAAAGAAATGTATGTGTTTAGCATGATAATGAGGCCCGCCGGGCATCTGATGCTGTCCACCTACATTTCTTTGTGAAAATGCTCTGAGTTTCAAAAATTCATATCCTTCTCCTTTTAAGAGCAATGTCCCAGAAACTTTGCAGTTTTACTAGCACTTATATCACTATGTGATAATTTTGATAGTAAATTCCTTTTTCCAATAAATCAAATAATTTATACTGGCACACTTGCTTGATATGGGTCTATACCTTTTCAGTAAGACTCGTACCCATCCTTCCTACCCCGGCCCCTGCATCCAAATGAAGACCACCTCTTATCACGCAACTGATGCTGTTGATGAAACTGGATTTTCCTGAACCTATTGGGCCTGCGAGAAGGATATTCAGTGATGGAATTTCTGGGATACTTGGTGATCGGAGGGCAGCCACTTCTGCTTTTAGTTCATCTCTGACACTGCAAATTATAAACGAAAAGGAGTTTTTGACTTCTTTCGTTTTTTAGACAATTATAAGTGTAAAAATGAATGAGACATTATAACACCTCTTCAATCAGTGTTCAAGTTTAATTTTACTGTAATTCAAAATGTGATTTTACTAGGATATTGCGTACCTTTCTCCCCAACCTTTAGTTTCTCTCCATGGTTTGTCCAATAAAACTGTAGAAACAATTAAATGAGCAATTCAGCTGATGGTTACAAAGCATATGCATATCTACGAATATTATTCTCTCACTAGTACTGTTGCTAAGACCATTTGGTAACATATTGCATGATATGCATATTTTTGCTTCATGTTCGTGATGATAGTACTCATTGCTCATGACAGGTAGATGCAATCATCACACCTTAATTAAAGTAGTCATACACTCCATCGTAGTCAGTCATTGTCAGTGAATGATGAAGTTGTATTGGTTTTTCTTATTAGTAGTCAGTGTAGGATTAGAAATGTAAGCGAGGTGTAGGTGTAAGATAACCACATTTGGCAGTATGTGTGTGTGTGTTCCGACGTACAATTGCTGAGTCATGCCAAGAATGGTAAATTGTTAAGACCTTTGTTTTGATCGTCTCTATACATTACAATTAATTCTGTAACTTTTAACTTGTAACTTTTCAAACGCTCATTTAACTTACCAACCACGAAAACTAAAAATGTGTGATATAATTATAGTCTGAAAATAATTTCCTACTTATACATCAATATTTATTATGATTACTTGGTTGAGGTTTATTTAAACTGAGTAGGGGTATCTTCTGGATCATGGCTGCTTCTTCACTTTCTTGTTTTTCAAGGTCGTCACAGCAAGCACCAAGTATCTGGCGTAAAGCATACAGGATCAGAACATCCACGTTATCATTCAGCTCCACTTGTGTTGTGTAGTTAATGACGGGAAAGATGCGGTTTTCTGGAAACCCATGCAGCATCTTACTAATCTTGATCACAAGGTTTCCTACAGCAGTACTGTGGAACATTGTTGTAATGTCATCGTCCACGTTATGGTAGAACTCGTCCATATGAGTCAACAGAACAAAGCAGGGTGTTTCTAAATGTATGAATATTATTTAGTCAGTTTAACAATCAACAATGATATACCTGAAAAAAACTCAACCAAAACATTGAAAACATTATTGAATGCTGGTCACAACAGGAGTTATAGTGAGTTACTTAATTTAGCTTCGATGCGTTCATTAGAACAAAGGCGATGTACATTTCCGTTATCTTTAGTTTACAAGTCTATTAATGGTATAGCCCCATCATATATCTCTAGTCTTTTAAAATCGAAAATTATAATTTAAGGGGCGGTGGTTATAATCTTGAGCAAGTATCGTATAATAGTATTTTGCATAACTCATTTTCATATATAGTTTCACATTATTGGAATAATTTGCCCAATTCTGCTAAATGTGCTAAGTCTATTACTCAGTTTCAGAAATGTATAGGTGAATTTAAAGTTTAAAGGCTGTATGTGTCATTCCTGTTCTTCATAGATTAGGTATTTTTTTCAGTTGAACATTTATATTTTTAGTGTTTTTAAATATACAGATATTTAATGCATATAACTATGCTTATATATGTATATATATTTGGTTATTAATTTATTTGTTTATATAGTATATGTTTTGAAATTTAATTTAATTTAATTTGTCAAGCGTTTGTAACATGAGCCACCGGTTCGGAAGATTGGGCAACTACTTCCTACGTTATGGACTTTAAATATATTATAATTATTATATTATTAGTTGATCAGTTGAACAATTGCTTTGGGTCACTAGTTATGTTTAAACTGAGATTTCATGCCATTTCAGCTCATGCCCAAGGCATATGTTGTTCAATCATTTTGCTTACTTCTCTCAGAGAGACAGTCTGCCAAGCTCTTTAGTTTTTCAACCATTGTCTCTGACATTACAAAAAACTTTGCGGCGTCCACAAGTATGGCAACACAGTGAGCTTTATCAGCTAGTGTTGGGTTTTCAATGTATCCTGGGATGAGACGATGGAATTTTTCGCCACGAGTGAACTATAAACAAACAAATTCGCCTTTTTCAAATACAATTTCACAATGATACAATATCGACACTAATGATATTATTAAAATATTACCACATATCCATCTGGGACATGTCCTTCCACTGCTTTCAGTATGTTGTCTATGTACACATCATTTGAATCGTCTGGATCTATACCCATGGTGTCATAAACGGTAAGTGGCAAAGCTCCATTCATCCAATAACGGTGAAACTAAGAAGAATAAGAATTCCTTTTATTACCTGTATATATTTTGGGCTTAAGATTTAACTTTCAGTTTATTACAACAAACAGAGGCAGCAGCAAAATTGCAACCGCGCAGTAACGACATATTAACAATTTGCGGAATCCTTTGTAACGTTTGTTTGCTCATTCATTCGGTTTGATATTTGTTTACCTCCTTAGTGAGAGAAAAAGCCTTTTCTCCTACTGGAGCTTTAGTAAAAATAATAGCATCTTTTATTAACCAAATGATGCTGTTGATGAAACTGGATTTTCCTGAACCTATTGGGCCAGTGAGAAGAATGTTGAATAGTGGAATACTTGGTGGACGGAAGGCAGCCACTTCTGCTTTTAGTTCATCTCTGACACTATAAAATCATGAAAATTTTGCTTTTGTTATTTCCAAGAGAAAATGAGGTAAGAGAAGGAATCCCCGTGGCCCATCATATGCCCCGTTTGATGCTATTTTTAGAACCTCGACACCATGACCGCACGGATGTTCGACTTAACCAAGACCATTTACGAATTTTTTTATACTCCATTTGCCCTTTTTCTCAAGCTTAAACTCTTTGTCATCGACAAAATTTATACACCCTTCTCCGCCACTGTGATTCTGAGGCAACATGTCAAAGTGCTTGTTAAGACTGAAATACTCTTATAGCTCTGATGTCCATTCATGCATAGGGCTCACCAAATTACAAAAAAATGTCCTTGAAAGTTTTTAGAATCGTCGATATCCCACGAAAAAAATAAAATGTTCAAATCCCTACCCGGATCATGTATCTTTAATGTTTGAGCTTTCACTTGGCATATATATTTTCCTATGAGTGAAAAAAACTCTGTCACTTTGACGATATATTTGGACCACGATCATTTGGTACATTTACTGTATTTACTTTGACGATATATTTGGACCACGATCATTTGGTACATTTACTGTATTTACTTACGGCTCGTTGATTATTCATGGTACACTATTCCTACTCTAAACGAGTTAATAAACAAAAAAAAATCTTTACATGGCTTTATTTTCATGATATGGCTATGCTACGGGTTCTTTGATTTATTGGAACATATTTCTTGTTGTTATATATTGTATAAATACTAACAAATCTACTATCGGCGTAAGAGATATCAAATCTTCGTTTTGCAGAAACAATTTTTTCGTATGCGAAAGCTTGCGCGCTCTCGACCAATCAGATTCACCCTAAAAATAGCATCAAATGGGGCATATGATTGTCTAAAGACCTAATACGCGGGATTCCTTCTCTTACCTCATCTTAATTCGCTTGTTATTTCTAAATTATGTCGACATTAAATTCCAAGTTAAAGCTGTCATGAACAATTGACTTTCATACCTTTTTCCCCAACCAACAGTTGTTCTCCATGCCTCTTTCTTGAGGGCTGTCGGTGTATTTGCTGGAGCGAAGAGATTCGGTTAGCAACATTACATACAATATCATCCTTTCGTATTGTTTATCCAACAACTATAAGGAACAAGTGTAGCTCAGTTGGTTAGTGCGCGGCTTTCTGATGTGAAAGGTCCCGAGGTCACATGAATTTTCTGTTGGATCACCGCACACTTGTTCTGGCTTCTTTTCATTCCGTGTAGCTTAAATGAGCTTATTAATAAATACCCTTCAAAAGGAGCACTGATGTATGGAAAGAGGTGGCGGGGGGCGGTAAAGAGCGCACAATCGGATTCCTAGGAGAGCAGCGTTCAGCTAAAGGAACTAACGACGCAAAATATATTGCTTTACCTTCACCTTGCTAGTACTTTTGTCAGTGCTTCTGTCTTTTTTGTGGATTGGTGTGGTGCATGAGATGAGCTTTTATTGAAGATAAAGTTTGCATGCTTGTAGCTAGTTTTGATAATGCACCGAAGAAGGCGATAGGTGTGAGTGTTGTTGTAGTGAATTGTTACAAAAAAGTGTATGCACCTAAGCACATAAAAATTGGTTTTGGTATCATCATACGCCCGGGAGGGGAGGGGCTGTCTCCATTGTAAAAGGATCGGGTAGGCTCTCATGGGTAAAAATCAGTGATTTGGTATCTTTTAGGTTGTTAAAATTGAAGTTTAGAGTTTTAGTATTTCCTGGTCACGCTTAGGGTATCAAAAGAGCCCATCGTTTATTATCTTGTTCTCCAATGGAAGAAATTTGCCCAACAAAAGTGTGTCGACCATCCAATTTTATGTTTATAATCATCCGCTTACTGTCCATTAGCTTGTTATCACTGGTATCTCTTAGGGGTTAAAAATCGTCCAGCCACACCCTTCTTAAAAGACTTCTGGTATCTTTTAGGGTTTTTTGAAAATTTCCAATGAGCATACCCGATCCTTTTACAATGGAGTTCCTCCCACCCCACCCCCACCCACCCCGTATCAGACGGTAAAAACGTGTCCATGTATACTGGGTTTTTTTTGTTTGTTTGTTTGTTTTGTTTTTGTTTTGATTTTAAGAATAAACTAGCCTTGTTTTGAAGACTTCTTTTCCATCACTCATAGCCTCTAAAGAAGCAAAAACAAAAATCAACATATGAGTTGAGCGTTTATGCAAAATACTCAATGTAGAGGTAGTGAGTGTGAGATGAAAGACGGCCCAATGGAAGATTAGCGTAAGCTAAATTACCTTCCGTCTACAAATAGGTAGAGAATGTTTGGGGTTTTATAATTAGAACGAAGACGCACATAAAACGTGAGATAAACTCACTGATGATACAACCACTAAAAATTAAAAGGGCACTGTAAAACTCGAGGAACTGTCGGGAAGAATTTCGAGGAATAATAAAAGGTTGCTGGATGTGACTTCAACTTTATAGTTCACAAAACTTCGTTGATTGGTCAGAATTACAGTGAAAACAAAACGTCAATGTAGAATAGAACTTACTTATTTGATTAAAACGATCCATATAAATCCTTCTTCGAGTGTGGATTTTAGCTGAGAAAAAATCCGAGCCTTTAGAGTGGTTTGAAACCACGACCTTAGGATTTCCCGTCCGACGCACGACCAGTGAGCTGTCTGAAGGATCTAGTAGCGTGCTGATCAATTCCTGAATTGTTTCAACTTAATTTCGTTTCAACTTAGTTTTGTGCGTAAAGCTCAACATGTACAGTATCGATGACATTTCTAAACCGCTTGTCGTTAATTTCAATAGTACCTCTGTGACCACAGTTATTATATCAGGAATAAATGATCATTTACTCTCTATTGAAAACCTACTGAGAATGTTGAGCAAGCTGCTTGCAATCTCCAAAATCCAATAATGACTTCCACTTAAATGTATTGCATACCGCAACGCTAACTAAAATCGCCGTAATTTTGGGCGATCGTAGGCGATTTTAGGCCATTCAAGCAAAATTATCCCCAAAGATGCTCAAAACTTAAGGCGATTTGGGGCGATTTGAGGCGATTTTAGGGCCCGGAATATAAAATTTTGGAATTTGCTTTGTAGCTAGAGTTTACTTACCACAGCTTCCCGGTCAGCAAAGAAGTTCACCAACAACTGATCTTCCGATTGACAGCCAGAACTGAGCAATTTGTGTCTTTACCTGTAAAGAGTATGTAATCGGCTTGAAATTGGAATCAGTGGCTTGAAGATAGGTTTTATTAAAGCTTTTCTTAGGCATCGAGGTCTCTCGTGTCTTAGGCCTTCTACTACTGTTTCGATTTCTTGGAACAGCATGAGCAAACACAGTGTTTATCAGTTCCATTTCTCGGAAAATGGGCGACGAGATCTTTTAGATTTCTAGGAATTATACAATCAAGAAGGTACGGACTATAAAATTAGGTGCTGTTTGCTCAAAAACAGACTTTCTCATGAAAACGCAGAGAACAATAGTTTGCTAACCCTATGAATGTAAACTGGATAATAGCGAGTCGACTCTTAACATATAGCGTGACCACGTGACGTTTTAATGAGCTGTCGTTTTGGAAGTCAAAATCCAATTTCAATTTTAGTCTAAACCAAAATGTCAATTAAAGAAAAACGTTTTAGCAACGACAAGGGAGATAGCTGACTGTAGTTAGAGATATATAAAAATTTAGGGAAAGCTGAAACAAACAGGTAAAATTGGCCATAGACCCATATCACGCAAGCGTGACATTATAAATTATTTGATTTATCGGAAAAAGGAATTCACTATCAGATTCGACACATCGATATTAGGTAAATTGCAAATTTTTTGGGAGATTGCTCTTAAACTGACAAAGATATGAATTTTTAAAACTTAGCATTGTTACAAAGAAATGTACAGTGAACAGGCATTAATGCCCGGCGAGCCTCGTTATCATGCTAAACACATACATTTCTTTATAAAAATTCCACAAAAATATCTAGCTTCAAAAACTCATCACTTGAATTCGTCAGTTTAAGGGCGATCTATACGAAACTCCGCAATTTTATCAATACCGATGTGATGAATTTGAAAGTGATTTCGTTTTATTCATTCATTCATTCATTCATTCATTCATTCATCCATTCATTCATTCATTTATTTATTTATTTATTTATTTATTTATTTATTTATTTATTTATTTATTTATTTATTTATTTATTTATTTATTTATTTATTTATTTATTTATTTATTTATTTATTTATTTATTTATTTATTTATTTATTTATTTATTTATTTATTTATTTATTTATTTATTTATTTATTTATTTATTTTCTCTCTTTTTTTCCAATAAATAAAATCTTTTATGATTTTACGTTAGCGTGATAAAGGTCTATTGATAGTTTTGATACCATAAAAAGACTAGAGGGTCACGGAAAGTGGAAAGACTAAGGAAATGGAATATTTGAATAAGCAATGTTCTTTCTTATGACAAAAGAACCTGCAATTTAATGCAAGTTGTAATGAGTAATAGTCAAATAAAACAATTTGTAGAGTAGCTTTTGGGCGTGATCAAGTTTTAGGTGTAAAACCACTAAGTTAAAAACAAAACTCTTTTATTTGTTAAACCTGAATGCACGTTTTTGGAGAAAAAGATACTCTCGCAGATGTGGATTTAGGTGAGGGGTGCAGGGGATGCACACACCCCTCCTGAGACGACTTTAAGTCCTCTTTTCTCAATATTTTTCCAAAATATCTTCTTGGCAGTTTCCAATTTATATGATGATGCACCCCGTCCTGAAGACAATCCTGGATCCTCCCCTGCTCTCGGACTTCTGAACAAATTAATCGAAAACTGCTTGCTAATAGTCAGCTGTTACAAGATCCCAAGGGTCACAAGGGTGGCGTAGCTGTTCACCGCTCGCCTTTCACCGCTGTGGTCCGGGCTCGATTCCCGGCTCGGGCCATACGTGAATTGAGTTTGTTTGATGTGTTGTCTCCCCCTTGCCCGAGGCACGAAGGTTTTTTCTCCGGGTTCTCCGGTTTTTCCTCCCTCAGCAAAAATCAACATGTGAGCTGAGTGATGTATGTAGAGTATATCGAATGTAGTGGTAGTGAGTGTGAAGTGATTGACACTGAAAAGCTCCTTCAGGGGAGTGTCAATTAAAATATTTATTTATTATTATATTATTATTCACAAAAATGACAAAGTAAACAAGGTGAAAAAGATGGGTGTTAATCATTTAATTTCAGGTCTCTTCAGGAGCTCACTAAGTTTTCTGAAGCCATCACCATTCTGACGACACGAGTAGAATCCCTCCAAATCAGAGAAAGCAAAATGAGCGATGCCTGTTACTCTATCACGCAGTTCTTGATCCAGAAGATAGTCGTCGTCAGACAGATCACCTCGAAGCGATGAGCTGTTTTTGCAGTGTAATACGACCACCACTGGGCGATTGTCTGAAAAATTTAGAATGTAAAGATACGATAAACATGCATCATGGAACTAGAGCACGCCCTCGCCACATCCTGGGATCTGGAAGGTCACGGCCTCGATTCCTAATAGGTGGACTCAGATTTTTTTCTAAGCCGGGTTTCCTGTCCAGCTATTCCCTCTGAATAAATTTTCACCCGAGGAAGGACTCCTATATCATAAGATGCCGAAATTTTGAAAATGACCGGCTAAAAGGTAACCGTGTCTTATCTTGGTGGGCGTGTCAATTCAACAAAAACAAAATGAAGAATCCAAAAAGTAAAAACTCCTTTATCGATGTGCATAAGAGACATGAGTAGATCATTAAAATCATCCCAGCAATGCTTATATTTTAGGTATTTTGCTTAACGAAAAACACCCTAAAAGGTACCAGCTATGTCTCTGCAGGTTGTCCACTCAAGTCTGATCACCCTAAAAGGTACCAGATTGCAGATTTTGACCCCTAAAAGGTACGACGAGCATAACCGTCAATTTCCGATCACCTCCACCCCCGGGACTTTTCATAACTTATTTTTTCCCAGATGAATACCGATTTATCTAATACCTTCATTTAGGAAGATAGTAGATCACATCAACCAACTCAGGCCTGAATCCCATCGGGAATCACTTCTTGTATATATGAAAGAGCCAATGGAAGGTTTGTTGGCAAACGATTCTGGCATTGGCCAGATGTTATTTAATTAATGTCTTCCGTCTATTTACAGCCACATGATGTTGAGCAAAATACCTTTCCCAAATTCGTATGACTCAGATCACCAAATAATAAATTCAAGTCAAAGCTTGGGTGGATTAATCTGTACTTTCACTGTATTTTTATCCAGCCTTGACTTAAATCTATTGTTTTGTGTTTAGTCATGCGAATTCATAAAATTCAGGAAAGGTCAGTACATACTTTGTCAATACATACACATTTTAGGGTTGGGCTATAAGGGGATTTCAACAGGGTCTGGACGGGGTTCACCGACTAGCGACAAACGGACAAAAAAAAATAACTACCGACAAACTTGGGAAAAATTTACTGATTACCGACAAAAAATATTGACTCACTACTGCCATTTTAGTAATGATTCGGTTAGCCATATCCGTAAAATAATTATTTATGGAACGTGGCTAGTGCTTTGACCTTCTCAGTCCGGCCTGGGCATACATCCGGCAAGTCAACTAAGATACCAATTTCAATTGTTTTCTGACAATTTCTGGCTTCATGATACTTATACATCTGTACTGTTTCATCATCTCATTTCGAGTCCACAAAGGGAATTACGAATAATTATAACGATAAAAGGAACTTTTATAAATATTAGACTTACATTTATGATATTTCGATGGTTTAACTTAATTTTTTTAAAGATTAACCTATATTTACCGACAACCGACAAAGACCGAAAATTTCCCCCCCCCCCCCCCCTCAATCCAGACCCTGTTTCAACCAACAGACTGATGCATAAAGACGGAAATGTTCGCATCATGAAAGATCATGAAAGCAAAGTATCGAAGATTTTATACCGACTTTACCTCGAACTCCTCTCAGTGCACGTTCAATGTCTGTTCCAATTCGTGAGGCATTAACACAGAACACAAGCACTGGTGTTTGACCATTATCTAAGTCTTGTGTCCAGGTCTTCTCTTGAAGACGCATTCGCTTAATGACATCATTTTCAACAGTTTTCAATCCTATGTTGTCTTGCTCGCATCTCTTGATGAGAACTAAAATTGATACATCAGGAAAATGCAAATCACATAATTAGAACTGAGTAGGTCACTTGAAAAAACAGCATTATTATTCATGCCGGTGATCAGGAACAATCAACGTTTTGTGTTCAGTACACCAGCATGACTTCTACTTCTATAAGCTAAGTAAATTTATGTGTAATAGAGCTTTCCACTAATGGAGGAGAGGCTCTAGTGGCAAGCGTTTGTTTACAGTTATTTAATCCTTTGCACAGACACAGACTGTGTGAGAGGAAGTAGCAAAACGATCGCTGTCTCGGCTGCCATGACGTCTGAAAAGGTACTTTACTTCGTGATGACAAACTGAGGCGATTACCTATAAGAATTATTGAAGATTTTTGTATGATTAAATCAAATTCAAACCCAATAAAACTCTTGATGAAGCAAAGCACCATCGAATCCCCGGGATCCACGAAGGTCGACGTTCCTTCGACATTTCATTCTGTTTTTCAGTAACTGTTTCAAGAGCAAAAGTAATAGAAATAACGCCGTTGAATCACCATCTAGATATTAATCATTACCTTGGTGTTTTCGTTGAATAGAGGGTAGTCGAGTCAACAGTTGGCGCTCCTCATCGTCCTCTCTGAATAGTCCCAGTGCATTTTGTTTACAGTAACAAAGTAGCCAGATGAATAGCAATATGACAATACCACATGCAATAGCAATAGCTGCAATTGCAACGTCTTTCATGGCGATTGTTTGACTGATAAAAAGCTTTAATCAACTAGAATTTACATAATTTCTAGGTGCTTTGAATGAACGATTATTTAAGGTCAACTTCCGTGAATTGCAGAGATACAGCGCGTGACAAAAAGACACCGCTGCCCACAAATGCAGAAAATCCATATATCACCACCTCCCGTAAGTACATACCTAAGTAAATACACCTAGCTTGTGGAAGGTGTGTTTACACTCTCGTAAATGACCACACGACCGCCTCTACAGATTTTCTATTGTTTTAATCTTCGTTTGATAATGTAATCGTAGACCTTCCAAGAATATTAAACGTCTCATTTCAAGGAAGCTGCTATTGTCAAAGGTTAAACAAACTCGACTACTGATTGGCTAATGCGTCAAAAACAAATTAAATCAGTTGACATCTCCTCCGGGAATTAATATTCAATCTTAGCCAAAATACCTTCCAGGTTGTTAAAAGAGTTTGTTTCCACTGATAGTTTCTTAACTCATCATCTATCAAAGTTTACTGTCTTTACTCCGAAATCACAAAAGCAAAGTTCTTTAAATCTTTGTAGTTTTTTATGACAAATGATCGTCTCTAGTAACCCTCCTCCTACAGTCTACATATTGATACATATGTATCTCCCACCGCTGTTAAATGGCTCCATTAATTTTCTCTACACTACGTTTTGTAGTTAAGTCCCTACAAGGACATATTTTTCTGTGATTTTCTTCCATTTCGATATACCGGCATGGCTGACATTGAAAGTCTTGAAAGTGTGTATGTTGTAACTATGAAAAGTGTCCACTGGTTTGAATTTGTAGAGTAGTGTTTTGCTTTCTAATCATCCACTTCTTTTAGTTGTCACCTCTACGTGTGTAATACACTATATACACTTTAATATGCTTACATTATTATACGAAATTTAGTTGGGGTAAATATACGAAAATGCTATACTTTGGTAAACTGTCATCGTTGGAGTGACAAAAATCAGTATAAAAATCCGTAGATATAGTCATATAATATATCGACACATGTATGTAATATAAACGTGTGTATAATACGTACAATGGTTAACTAGCGATAGATGCTATTTATATGATATTCAGTCGCTGATATTCACACCCCGTATGACACTAACTGATTATAAACCTCTCTACATCTTAGCACGACTTTGGTTTGCTTAATATTTCTTTACGCTTCTTTAGAAATTCCGGTATCTGCTCTTCCTCCTGATCCTCTTCGCCCAACTCAGTTGGTATTTTTTCCTTTGCTGCCACCTTTCCCTCTTCCTCTTGCAGACCAAACTTGGTGAATGAAGCTTCTAGTTTGTCAGACATGGCTGTTCCTTTAGTGTTTTGCTTAGCCTGCTTAAAGGCTTCCCTCCTCCCCAGTCCCCTCCCCCCTTTCCCCCTTTCCCCCTCCCCCTCCCCTTTGAGAGCCTGTAAGCAGGCTATGTTTTGCTTCTCACTTGAGTTTTCCAGGTAATCACAGCAAGCTCGGAACATATCATTTGGCGTAAGGCATACAGGATAAGAACATCCACATTGTCATTCAGCTGGACTTGTCGTGAGTAGTTGATGACAGGAAAGATGTGGTTTTCGGGTAAACCATGCACCATCTTACTCATCTTGATCACAAGGTTTTCTACAGCAGTACTGTAGAACATTGTTGTTATATCCTGTTGTACTTCTTTGCAGAATTCATCCATATGAGTCAGGAGAACAAAGAAGGGTATTTCTAGTTTAACAACATAATTTGATCAGTTAAACAATGTCTTTGTTTTTTAACTTATTTATTTGTTTGTCTGTCTATCTGATTGTCTGTCTGATTTATTTGTTGGTTGGTTGGTTGGTTGGTTGGTTGGTTGGTTGGTTGGTTGGTTTAAAAGTGTAGCTCAACCTTACTTTTGTCAAAAAGGCCATTTGCCAAGCTCTTTAGTTTTTCAATCATTGTATCTGGCATCACAAAAACCTTGGCGGCATCCACAACTATGGCAACACAGTGAGCTCTATCAGCAAGTGTTGGGTTTTCAATGTGCCCTGGGGTGTCACGATGGAATTTTTCGCCACGAGAGAACTGTAAATAAAAAAAATTCGCCCTTTTCAAATACAATTCCACAATGATACAATATCGACACTACTGATATTATTAAAAAATTACCACATATTCATCTGGGACATGTCCTTCCACTGCTTCCAGTATGTTGTCTATGTACACATCATTTGAAGTGTTTGGATCTATACCCTTGGTATCGTAAACGGTAAGTGGCAAAGCTGGACTCATGGAATAACGGTGAAACTAAGAAGAAGAATTTGTTTGAACTTAATGTCATTAGCATCTTCGAAAGCAAGTTCTAACAGACAGTGTTCTAAGGGGTAATCAGTTTCCTGAGCGAGAGTAACACCCTCGGCTCCCCAAGGATGTATAACTAGATGTCAGTCAAAGTCAATCTCATCTTATGTTTAATTTGGATATGAAAACACTGAAGTAACCAAATAACAACCACTTTTATGGTGTTCATCTGTATTGGAACTTGAACTTTTGATCACAATAAGCTACAATACAAACTGTACCAAATTTGATGTGTTAAGATCAAAAGCAAAATATGTTAAAAAGAACTAATAACAACCAAATTCTTATTAACAAAGATTTACTGAATGCAGAGGCCAGTTAATGCAAACGATTGACATAAACTTGTTTTAAATCATGATACAGAGCAGATTCCGACCATGAACCAGTAAATTAGTCCAATTATCTGAGGTGGTTTAATTTGTTTTTGTTTGCTATATTTACCTCCATAGTAAGACTTGTACCCCTTTCGCCTACTCCAGCTTTAGCACAATAAATAGCATCTTTTCTTATGCAGTTGATGCTGTTGATGAAACTGGATTTTCCTGAACTTATTTGGCCTGCAAGCAGGATGTTGAATGATGGAACTTGTAGGATGGATTCCGCGGGATGAAGGGCAACCACTTCCTTTTTTAGCTTATCTCTAGCACTGTACGTTTACCAGAATTAAGGACATGTCAAAAAAACAGAATAACATCATCGATATTCTATAATTTCCAATTAACACTGTTTTCGATTTAAAATTACTACTATGTCAATAACATTTCATACCTTTTTCCCCAGCCCTTCGTCTCTCTCCAAGGTTCTTCCTTGAGACCTTCCCAAACTAGAGTGTAGAACTGAACTCAGTTGACAATCACATCATTGCGTACCTATCAGGAATCGCACTCTCCGTGACCCATCTCCGTCTTGGTCACAGTAATACCCATAAGTTTATGATATCAATCACAGTGTTTGTACATACATAAAATCAAATTGCATTTGTACCTTGTTTAGAGTCTTTAGAATGTTTCTTTCCCATTGCTTAGCCTAGAAACACGACACATATCATCACAATCTTTGTATTGATGGTGGTTATAAACAAAAAAATACTCAACGTGCTTTAAAAGCGACTACAGTATGTGGTCCTTGCATGTATTTAAATTAACTTCCTAAAAGCTGCTGCAGATTTTACTCACAGGTTCCACTTGCTCTTTGCCAAGCGCTCTTCAACGACAATAGGTTGAATTATGCTGCAAACAAAAAATATTTCGTAACTGAAATTCAGACTAAACGAAGTCGCTTGCTTAGAGTTTTTTTTCTGGAAACTAATGTCTGTCAGTTGTGGACTTGTTACTATTGTTTCCATTTCTTGGAAGCGAACGCGTTTAGATTTAACACTTGGGGGTGGGCATACTATTTTTCACAAATACATTTTAGATCAAACTTTCGCCTCTCGGGGGTAGGGCTAGTAGATATTTGATTTTCGCTAAGATATAATATTACCTTCTTCAGAAGTCCTTTTCTATATATGCGCGCCGCATGACAAAAATGCTTCTTTTTTCATCTCAAGTCAGTTGTTTGATACCTATTCTACCCTGTGCGAGCGCTGAATGGCTAGCTAGCAATGTGGAAAGTCTTGATTTCAGGACAATATTTGAATTTTGAGTAGTTTGATGGATTAGACGACGCGAGCTGCCAACCTTCTTAATATTTACCTTAACGACAATCAACGTTCAAATCTACCCTCTCGAAAAACGCCTCAAGACACCCTAAAAATACCAAAACTACTCAAAGAATTTACCAGTTACTTTCATTTTTGAGCATTAGTTCCGTGAAAAGCCGATTCTCTGAGAAGCGATTTTTCAGCTCTTAGGTTCCATTAAAATGACATCGAAATATCCCATATGAAGCCAGTACATCGCGAGACGTCTGAGAGACCAAAAACGTAGAGGATCGATACGAAGCCTGTGAATACTACGAAATGATATATCAAAACAGACACTCATGAATACAGCTCAGGAAATTGTTCTTGAAGACATGAATCACGTCTTTACACAATTAGACGTTAATCAATCAATCAATCAACCAATCAATCAATCAATCAATCAATCAATCAATCAATCAATCAACCAATCAATCAATCAATCAATCAATCAATCAATCAATCAATCAATCAATCAATTTATTAATGTCTTCAGCATGGGATAAGGTTGCCCTTCAATCCGAGCCAGAGGCTCATGTATAAAACGTATGACAAAATAAAGATATAGAAATAGAAAAATAGTATAAAAATATCTGTATAAATGTATGAAACAAAATAAAGAACGATAAAAGTACTGCTTATATACTATTTATTTCATTTGAATAAAATTTACAATGAATAGTGCTGCTTCGCGCTGCTAGCAATAGGTAGTCTGGACCGGATCGAATATGATATCAATTTTTTTTAAACATTTCCAATAAGCAGCAACACCCTCTGATAGAAATAGATAAATACAGACAATATTGCTGGGGTAGGGTGTGGGGGACCAAACCCACTGCGCGCGCATCAAGAAAAGTATCGTGCCAACAATTCTGCATGACAAGAATTCCAAATGGTTAAGTAGAGATTATATAACCAAACATTATACCCAAATCATAATATTTTTTCACCTCAAGTCACTGCTGAGTTAATTATCTAAGCCTAAATGTGCTATTGTATTGTTTTAACTTATCATACGATTGTACTGTTTTAACCAATCAAGGGCGGTGATGGCTAAGGGAAAACCAGCTGGTGTACTACAGTTTCTCGGCCTCTCCTATCTCTCGATCGTCGAAGACACATCTTAGACTATAACATTTTGGAATGTGACTTCGTGGCGTAATTTAATTTCCACCTTTAATTTGCATTGCTGGTCCGTTTTTGTTTTTTGTTTTTTTAATAAGCTGTTGACGTAATTATTTCTTGGATAGTTTTAATAAATCTGTCAGTGCATGTGGCCAGAGGTATTCCAGCTCCTGCAGTAATATCAAGGATTCCTACTTTGAAATGACGTTGCCTTCTCTTTCGAGAAGTTCCATGTCCAGTTTAATAATTGAGTCGCGAAGCTTCCTGAAGCCATTCTCATTCTGATCACAAGAGTAGAGGTCTTCATCTTTAGAGAAAGCAAAATGAACGACTGCTACTTTATCACGCAGTTCCTGATCCAGATGATAGTCCTCGTCAGACAGATCACCTCGAAGCAATGAGCTGTTTTTGCAGTGTAATACGACTACTACTACTCGCTTGTAGTCTGAAATGAAGAATGTGAAGAAGAAAGTGAACAACGTGTGATTAACTGAAGATCAACCAACATTGAAGTGAATTAAATCATCAAAGAAACCCTTAGTTGGGAACAAGCTAAATGAAAATTTAAATTCCCTCTCTCCCTTCCGCGCTGTGAACCAAATTAGAGAATGCCCTTGCCCGATCCAAAAACAAACAACCAAAGAAACAGATTAAATAGAGTATTTTTACCTCGAACTCCTCTCAGTGCACTTTCAATATCTGCTCCAATTCGTGAAGCATTAACACAGAACACAAGCACTGGTGTTTGACCATCATCTAAATCTTGTGTCCAGGTCTTCTCACTAAGATGTCTTCGCTTAATAATCTCACTCTCAACAGTTCTCAATCCTTTGTCGTCTTGCTCGCATCTTTTGATAAGGACTGAAATTCAAGTATATTAAGATGTATCAGTAACACTGAAAACAACTTGGTCCCACTCGGTAAAAACTGAGTTGGGTAAATGGAAGTTGATTTAGTTCAGTCATAATGAATTAACCAGGCTTTCGGGCATTTTTAGCTTCTGAGATATTTCTGAAAGCCAGTACCCTCTAAATTGCTTTTTGATATTTATTGATGAAGTACTTATTTGTAATAATGATGATGGGTAAGAAAGTTGCTAGTACTACTGCTGCTGCTGCTAGCTGTTGTTGTTCTTGTTGAAAGAAGGGACACAAAAAGAAAGAGCAGAACAATAAAAGTGATACAGATAACGACAACTCCAATTCTTTTGTCTTCCATGCATGTGTAGAAAGGCTGCCTTGGGGACTTGCGGGAGGTAAAAGGCAGGACACTTCTTGGGATCGAACTTGGCTTTATTCAGTGCAATGTTCAACTTCCAACTTCCAACTGAGCAACAATAAAAGTGATACAGATAACGACAACTCCAATTCTTTTGTCTTCCATAGGTACTGGGCCGCTCAGTTTCGGACAGTCTTTAAAAAAGTAATATTGCGGATTCATTGTATGCATTAATCAATCTAGTTGGGTTTTTTGTTTTTTTTGTTTTTTGTTTTGTTTTGTTTTTGTTTTTGTTTGTTTGTTTGTTTGTTTGTCTGTTTTCTTTTTGTTTTGTTTTTTCCTTTAATGTGCATTTTCTTTAATGTGCATGCCTTTTGGCAAAAGGTAAAAGTTGTCAGTAATACTGACAATTCCTACTTTGAAATGACATTACCTTCTCTATTGAGAAATTCGAATTCCTGTTCAGATATTAAGTCGCGAAGCTTCCTGAAGCCATCAACATTCTGACGACATGAGTAGAATCCCTCATAGTCAGAGAAAGCAAAATGAGCGATGCCTGTTACTCTATCACGCAGGAAGCCGTCATTTCACTACAACTACCAGAATACTTTGCCCTTTTTCTTTTGTAAAATTATTATTGCCAATTGTTCTTCTATTCTCAATAAATAAACTATGAAGAATCTGAATGAGAAAATCCGCAAAGCATTCTGGTAGTTATAGTGAAATAACGTCATCAAGTCATGAGTTTGGTAAATGAATGTTAGTTATAATCTCAGTGAATTTAGTATTATCGTTCTATTATATTGTTTTATGTGTTATTCATTATATTTTTATAAATATATTACATCTACTGCGTGCTACGTAGGT
This sequence comes from Telmatactis stephensoni, assembly GCA_029948255.1. Taxonomy (NCBI): domain Eukaryota; kingdom Metazoa; phylum Cnidaria; class Anthozoa; order Actiniaria; family Isophelliidae; genus Telmatactis; species Telmatactis stephensoni. Next base: position 120,459 of record JALIZF010001840.1, on the reverse strand, counting down.
TCTTCCGATCAGTTAGTTTAATGCGTTTTCTTTGACAAAAGCTAAAAGCTATCAGTAGCTATAGTCTCAGTAATATCGACGATCTTCTACTTTGAATCGAAATGACATTACCTTTTTCACTGTAGCCAGGCCATTCATTGTAGTACGGAAATGGACGAATTTGGTGTCCATCACTAAGAGTAGAATTGATAGCAGAAATAGCTAAACTGACAACATCAATACCACGATTGAAAGCTTTCATAAAATAACTACTTTCATTGTCCTCCATTTCGGCTGCTTGATAGTCCGCCATTTCGGCTGCTTGATAATCAATTTAGTCAAAACGTTCACTCATTTTAGTTGGAAATCAAGTGAAATGTTTTTTCATGACGATTCGGACTTTGATTTCTGGGAATTGAGGTCATTAACGCAAACAGATATTTCTGGGGATTGAGGTCATATTCCAGTAACGCAAACAGATATTTCTGGGAATTGAGGTCATATTCCAGTAACGCAATCAAATAGTTAATGCGTGACCGTCATCTAGTTGTTTTTAAACAATGCATTACCAAATTAAACCCTAAACATAGCCACTATTTGAAGCTTTAATCAACTAAAATTTACATAATTTCTAGGTGCTTTGAATGAACGATTACTTAAGGTCAACTTCCGTGAATAGCGTTGCGCAGCGATACTAAAAATAGCCCGCTTAATAGATGCATGACTCAGACAAACATTATGAATCTGAAATCGTACTGAATAGAACATGGAGAAACTTACATTTTATTATGAAAACGTTGCTTATGTTTTAAAAAATGAGCATTAAAATCCAAAGTACCGAAATCGGGCTCAAGGAGATGAAAAATTTGGTTTGTTTGTCTGAGTTGTGACGTCACGGTTGCGCTTCGCTATTGCAGAGACACATGTACAGCGCGTGATCACAAAATACCGCTGTCCATAAATACAGAAAACAATATACAGTGAAACCTCCACTTGCGACCATTGGATGACAAGCTTAAAAGCCTACATTTATAGCGGAGCTCCCGCGCGGGCCAAAGGCCCGCGCGAGCGGAGCACCATACCTAAGAAAAAATGGTAACCCATCGAGTTGATTTTTCATGGACACACAGGGAGCCCAACGGCTGTACGTCCGTCCGTACATACATACATACATACATACGTCCGTACGTCCGTGTACATCGCGATGCTGATTGGCTGATTGCTTTTTGGCGCCAACTTGACGCGCGCTGACACTTTGAAAACTGAAAATTTACAAGTTTCCTTGCAGTTTTAACTTGCAAAGCTTAAAAATAGTATTCTCGAAACCTCGTAAAAATTTAGCGATTTTGATGGACATTAATCTGTGCCAATCTTGACAGGTTAAAGCGAAAAAAACCGTACGTTTGAATTTTTTTCGGGCCTGGTGTCGTTTCAAAAACTGCTCGAAAGACGAAAGACACAGAGGATATTTTCAAAGTTGAACGACTTTTTAGTTGGATTCGTAGTTTAAAAAAATTCCTCATAATGAATGAGTCATTGAGGATCGTGTATTCTTCGTTTCGTGAAGATGCCTTCAGTAAAGCTGCTTAAAAATCTAGCCAAAGTTGGAAATAAATCAAGAATCGTCTGCATTGAGCGTGAAACAAGGACCAGTATGCTTCGAAAAGACAACAAGGAAAGCACTTCAAGGTAAAGACCCTGGCCAGAAAATGATATCAAAAAGTCTCTTGTACCTATATTTGATCTTTTATCTTTGATTTGGGATTGATGACTTAAAAAAAACCTTTTATGCACGTTGAACTGTGGCCAAGTTTAAAGAAACACTCGATCAAGCCTTACATGAAATGTACAACGACATTTTGTTTTACGGTGAACTTTTTGCACTAGTTCTAATAATGATAAAATTAGTAAAAAAAATAATTTTGAACTTATTTCAACCCCACTAATGTGTAAATACAGCTCAAGTTTTGGTCTTGAATTTAATGAAACAATTGACAGGAAAAAAAGAAGGAATTTTGCCATGCAAACTAGAGTTGTTTTACTTTATTCATCTGGATGAAGTTGCTCAGTGAGCCCTGTGAAGCCTTAAATACAGACTGAAATGCTTAATTCCTTGTTTTCTTGTTATTTCAATTAGCTGTTTTTATAATCACTTTAAATTGTATTATCAGTGTAACCTGGAAGAGAAAAGTGGGAGACAAGTATTCACCTAACTAGTGTGTCATTCTATTCTACATTAACTAACAAAACAAAACAACAACAACAACAGCAACAACAACCACGTGCACAAAAAACAAGATGTCACAAATATAGTGAAGACAGACAAATCAATATAGTCAATATATGTTGTTCTGTAATATTCAGGATGTCAAAAAGGTTTAATTACTTGTATCAATTTAAAAAAATGTTTTGGAGATTTTGCTTTCTATTTCTGAAAATTATGAACCCTTACAAAGTCACTTATGAAATCTGACAGTGAATCTGAATATTGAAATTTACTGTAACAAAGGTCACTGAGCATACAAGCCCATACAATATACAAGCCAAAACCAAAACTTATTTAAAAAATGCTTTTTAAATAATCTTCATTTCAACTTTTTCAATTACCACAGGAAGCCCAATTCATTTGAATCAAGAACATAAAAAAATTAAAATTGAAATTGGAGCTTTGCTTTTAGGTAGTAGTTGTTTTGAGTTGTTTTACAATTTCATCTAAAGTCATGATTAGTGTAACCTGGAAGAGAGAATTCTTGTTTCGTGTAAAGACAACTATTTATCTGTGTCATTCTACTCTACATAATACAAAAAAAACAAAAAAAACAAGATGCCACAATACTGTCAAGACAGAAAAATCTAAATATAATTTTCTGCAATGTCTAATTGTTTAATTGAAGGATGTTGAATTAGGTTCAGTATTTATGTGAATGAAATCAGTTTGAGGGATTTTTGCATCCTATTTCTGAGAATTATGAAGCACTACTAAGTCAATTATAAAATCTGACACAAATATCTGAATAAATATCACTATGGTCACTGAGTTGAAAGCCTTATAATTCTCAGGAGACTGAAGGGCAAGAAATAAAGCTTGATCTATAGTCTTTATTTCAACTTTTACAACAAAATGCAATCTTTGTTTGCCTATTACCACAGCAAGCCCAATTCATTTGAATCAAAAATGTCAAAATAAAACAAAGTATTTAAAATTATTATTATATTTAAATGGGAGCTCCGCTATTATGTAGTACCTAATTTTTATATTAGCGGAGCTTCCGCGCAGGCCGAACGGAGCACCATACTTTAGAAAAAATGGTAACCCATCGAGTTGATTTTTCATGGCTTGAGTAATACGTCACTTCCGTACGTCGCGTCAGCGTCCGTCCGTCCGTGCCGTCCGTGACCGATCGCGAATGCTGATTGGCTGATTGATTTTTGGCGCCAACTTGACGCGCGCTGACACTTTGAAAACTGAAAATTTACAAGTTTCCTTGCAGTTTTAACTTGCAAAGCTTAAAAATAGTATTCTCGAAACCTCGTAAAAATTTAGCGATTTTGATGAACATTAATCTGTGCCAATCTTGACAGGTTAAAGCGAAAAAAACCGTACGTTTGAATTTTTTTCGGGCCTGGTGTCGTTTCAAAAACTGCTCGAAAGACGAAAGACACAGAGGATATTTTCAAAGTTGAACGACTTTTTAGTTGGATTCGTAGTTTAAAAAAATTCCTCATAATGAATGAGTCATTGAGGATCGTGTATTCTTCGTTTCGTGAAGATGCCTTCAGTAAAGCTGCTTAAAAATCTAGCCAAAGTTGGAAATAAATCAAGAATCGTCTGCATTGAGCGTGAAACAAGGACCAGTATGCTTCGAAAAGACAACAAGGAAAGCACTTCAAGGTAAAGACCCTGGCCAGAAAATGATATCAAAAAGTCTCTTGTACCTATATTTGATCTTTTATCTTTGATTTGGGATTGATGACTTAAAAAAAACCTTTTATGCACGTTGAACTGTGGCCAAGTTTAAAGAAACACTCGATCAACCTTACATGAAATGTACAACGACATTTTGTTTTACGGTGAACTTTTTGCACTAGTTCTAATAATAATAAAATTAGTAAAAAAAATTGATTTGAACTTATTTCAACCCCACTAATGTGTAAATACAGCTCAAATTTTGGTCTGGAATTTAATGAAACAATTGACAGGAAAAAAAGAAGGAATTTTGCCATGCAAACTAGAGTTGTTTTACTTTATTCATCTGGATGAAGTTGCTCAGTGAGCCCTGTGAAGCCTTAAATACAGACTGAAAATGCTTAATTCCTTGTTTTCTTGTTATTTCAATTAGCTGTTTTTATAATCACTCTAAATTGTATTATCAGTGTAATCTGGAAGAGAAAAGTGGGAGACAAGTATTCACCTAGCTAGTGTGTCATTCTATTCTACATTAAATAACAAAACAAAACAACAACAACAACAAGCACAAAAAACAAGATGTCACAAATATAGTGAAGACAGACAAATCAATATATGTTGTTCTGTAATATTCAGGATGTTGAAAAGGTTTAATTACTTGTATCAATTTAAAAAAATGTTTTGGAGATTTTGCTTTCTATTTCTGAAAATTATGAACCCTTACAAAGTCAGTTATGAAATCTGACAGTGAATCTGAATATTAAAATTTACTGTAACAAAGGTCACTGAGCATACAAGCCCATACAATATACAAACCAAAACCAAAACTTATTTTAAAAATGCTTTTTAAATAATCTTCATTTCAACTTTTTCAATTACCACAGGATTTATTTGAATCAAGAACATAAAAAAATTAAAATTGAAATTGGAGCTTTGCTTTTAGGTAGTAGTTGTTTTGAGTTGTTTTACAATTTCATCTAAAGTCATGATTAGTGTAACCTGGAAGAGAGAATTCTTGTTTCGTGTAAAGACAACTATTTATCAGTGTCATTCTACTCTACATAATACAAAAAAAAAACAAGATGCCACAATACTGACAAGACAGAAAAATCTAAATATAATTTTCTGCAATGTCTAATTGTTTAATTGAAGGATGTTGAATTAGGTTCAGTATTTATGTGAATGAAATCAGTTTGAGGGATTTTTGCATCCTATTTCTGAGAATTATGAAGCACTACTACTAAGTCAATTATAAAATCTGACACAAATATCTGAATAAATATCACTATGGTCACTGAGTTGAAAGCCTTATAATTCTCAGGAGACTGAAGGGCAAGAAATAAAGCTTGATCTATAGTCTTTATTTCAACTTTTACAACAAAATGCAATCTTTGTTTGCCTATTACCACAGCAAGCCCAATTCATTTGAATCAAAAACGTCAAAATAAAACAAAGTATTTAAAATTATTATTATATTTAAATGGGAGCTCCGCTATTAGGTAGTACCTAATTTTTATATTACACAGTGCAATAACGTCACGTGCAAGACTAGTTTTCAAAAATAGCAAACGTTTCCCGTACAGTTAAGGGCTTTGACACTCAATATTTCCATAATTTGATAATGAATTCAGAATGACTCCGGATTAAACGTTTTATATCGCTTGTATTTAGGGACGGACCATTAGAAAAGTGATGGAGGGGGGATGGGGCAAAAGCAAAAATAATTTCCAATAAAATTTTTGAAAAAAAAAATCTGCCGGGACATTTTCTTTAAAAAAATATTCCTGCCAAAGTGAAAAAAAAATCATTTCCACTTTTGATGGCCAAAAAGAAATTTATGCCAATCCCAAACTCCCCGTCCCCCCCCCCCCCCCCATCACTTTTCTAATGGTCCGTCCCTTACTTGCCTCTGTATTTCCCATACAAATCCCTATAATTCGCACTTCCTGTCAGCGACTAGCCTGCGTGCAGCCGGAAATTTACTCGTAAATACCGTCTGCGAAATACCGAACGATTTCGTGTTCTGTACTACCAAGATCTGAGTAGTGGTTCCTGATTGGCCGTTAACTAAAACGAGTTTTGATTGGTCGTTCATTAGTTTCGTCACATCCGGAATGCTGGATATCCGGATGTGACGTCTAATTTTGTGCTATCAACAATGATTGAAAATGGCAGTGTCTAAATTTAGCGAAGAGTTATGGAGAGAAGCGATTTTGGAATGCCAAAGTTTCCCATTTGCTTAACCTGATCTTCCATTAACGAGCGTAGCGGTGAAATAACCAGGAGAACATTGAAACCACGAGGTTTCGAATAAAGAACGCTGGCAGCAAGAGGTAAACATTGAAAAATCAGAGATTTTCCAAAGCCAGTAGGTAAATTTACGAATACGTTTCCCTGTTCAAAGAAAGCTCTTATGGCCAGTTCTTGTTCCTGTAAGAGATCTTCGATTTCAAATTGATTCTTGATAGATAAAATCGCTTCTCTCCACAACTCTTCGCTAAATTTAGACACTGCCATTTTTAAATCATTGTTGATAGCACAAAATTAGACGTCACATCCGGATATCCAGCATTCCGGATGTGACGAAACTAATGAACGACCAATCAAAACTCGTGTTAGTTAACGGCCAATCAGGAACCACTACTCAGATCTTGGTAGTACAGAACACGAAATCGTTCGGTATTTCGCAGACGGTATTTACGAGTAAATTTCCGGCTGCACGCAGGCTATCAGCGACCGCCTCTCGTACAGTAAATACCACGCAACCACTTTTATGGTTGATAGTTCAACGTTTCAATCTCAATTTGATAATGGATTGTTATAGACCTAATGGAAGCTGCTATTGTCAAAGGTTAAACAAACTCGACTTCTGATTGGCTAATGCTTCAAAAACACTAATCAAATCAGTTGACATCTCCTCCGGGAAACTTTAAGTCATAGTCAAAACAAAGACGCTCAATTTAGCGTTCAGTCGAATTGCCAGTCCGAAGAATTTTGCCGTCGAGCATGACACCGAGGCAGCCCAAGCCTTTGTTTATGAATCGAAGCTTCGTCGGATTGTTTAAATTCAGGTCGGATTATCGCTCAACTTTTTTCATTCTTAAGTGATTTTTCAATAGCACTTTGACTGTGGCGTATTGACTGTAATAAAAATAGAGTACTTTAATTTACAGATTTTTACGGCTATCGACATTTTACAAAAGATTTTTTCTATGTCAGTGCTTCTTTTGTCTAGAGTGTTTTTCGTATGAGTGGGAAACTGACCGTACCAGTTACAGCCAATGCACGGTATGGTTTTGGCACAAATTTCAAAAAAAGCCGTTAGTATTCACAAAATACGTCATTTACACGTATAAGATTGCAGAATACGTCTTGGTAACAGTCATATTCACATTCAGCATGAAAAGTCGGTTTAGAATAGTTATGTTACCAGCCTCTACCTCAGAATGCCTCCAGGTATCTGATTTTTCGAAAATGCGCCTTGATTTTTCAACTTAAAGCAAGGATGGCACAGTTGGTTAGTGCGCAGCGTTCAATGCGAGAGGTCCCTAGTTCGATCCCCAGTGACTTCACGTGCATCCTTGTTTCCGTACTTCTTTCCTTTCCGTGTAGCTTTAATTAGCTTTAAATACCGTTAAAACGGAGCACTGATGGATAGAGAGGAGTAGAGGGCGCACCCTCGAACGCTTGATACATGAGCCTCATGGCTCGGGAGATCTGGGCAACCACTCCCCGCGATTTCGAAGTAAAACATTAGCCTTTTCCTTTTTTGCCTTTTATCCTTCAAACCTCACAGTTTTACTGATTTTGATGTGCTCTTTCGAGCTGTGGTCATTGTTTTTATATAAGTTTAGATTACTCCAAAATCAGACAAACAAATTTCTTCAAACTCTTTATATATGACAAATGCGTATGTAGAAGTTCTACATCAATCAGAGCGTTTGACCGTGGTGGGTGTCATGATTCAACGCGGGTACAATTTAATCTCTTTATTTCACTTCAAAACTCGTAAAAACCCGGTGAAAACCTTAGAAGACACATAAACCACGTTACAAAAATACAATGTACACAAAGGCACATAAGCAAACAAGTACACAAGAGAGCGCTAAGCTCACCAAATTGAAAAACCCATGCACGATACAAACAGAACCACGAGGCTCAAACACAACTCGCACGGTAACGTGGGATACATAAGCACACTTAGCAAAAGACCACGAAAATGGAAATGAAAATATCAACTTAAATATTGTTGAAGATAAGCTTCAACATCATGGTAGCCTGCTCTTCCAGTCCACATATAGACAAATTGTTAGTTATTGCGCGAACTTCGATACGTTCGATTTCCAGTAACCTTGTCAGTATACGTTTCGACTTCTTGCCTTTCCGTGTAGCTTTAAGTAGCTTGAAATACCCTTAAAATGGAGCACTTCTTTCCTTTCCGTGTAGCTTTAAGTAGCTTGAAATACCCTTAAAAAACTAATTAATAATTCAATAAGGCAAACACAATGAAAATCGCGACCGTGACGAGTGTTTTATATCTCATAAAGATTCGTCCTAATTTACATCAACTCAAACCTCGATTTTCTCTAGGATAAATAAAGATATTTTTAAAAGAAAAGAAATTTTATAAAGAAATAAAGATTATTTTCTTTACGGGAACAACCCAAATATGTGTTGGAGATTTTTAAGTCGGATAAAGAACTCGAGATCGTGTTTTATGCGGCTCGGATCTTTATATCCGATAAAACACTCTCTCTCGTTCTTTATCCTATACTTAAAATAGAGCACTGATGGAGAGAGGGGCTGAAGGGCGCACACTTTGAATGCTTTACTGACATGAGCCCCTGGTTCGAGAGAACTGGGCAACCACTCCCCGCTCATTTGCGCACCTTTGCCTTGAACCACGAATTAAAACTGACAGCCTTCAGAAAAATTAAAACCAGCGAAAAAATAAAACCACACCGTTATAATACGCTTACTTCATTATGCGAGATTCAGTTGCGTGGTAAATAAACGAATGAAACAAAAATATGAAATATTTGCTGGTAAATGTGTTTTTATGTTTAGTCAGGAGTATTGTCCTTAGTCGAGGGCACTAGGACTTTTTTCGTCTTCGATGTTATAAGTCAATGAATTGTCACATCTGTTTTATTGTATCCAGCTGCTGGCTTGACTTACTTATTTGTTCGTCGATTAGCTAGCTGTGTATAAAGTGACTACAAAATCTGCTGTGAACAACGGTTCAATCGGCCTTAACGGAATCCTATTTTGCGAGTGGGGAGCAATGGTTGCCTAATTGGTTGGGCCCCCTTTTCCATTCATTGGTGCACAAATTATGATTATTTTAGTCTCAACAATGAAGTAAAAATCAATCATAATGAGCTCGAGAACTATCAAAATCCATAAATACAGTCAAATATCAGTGTGTATATATTTATAAACAATAAATAATTGACTATACCATTTGACTCTACCTTCAAATAAATATAATAATAATAATAATAATAATAATAATTTAAGATTTTAAAGATTTACAGTTAAGATTAAGTTTATACTTCACTTAATCGACACTTAACTTTAGACTTATATTTGTTAAAAGTTTATAGTCCAGTAGGTGACGCCGTATATTATTGGAATCTTAGAAATTAAGATTTTAGAAGTTTTATAGTCAAGATAAGCTTATTTGATATATTTGTTAAGAGTTTATAGTCCCATAGGTTACGCCTAGCGCCTTATGAACGCTTCATGCATGCGTTCAGATGTTTAATAAACTGCATATAATAATAATAATTATTATAATTATAAAGTCATTAATTGGAATGATAAATATAATAATAAATATCATAACTTACAATGATGAGAAAACAACCTAACTAAAACTAAGCCTAACTAATCTAAAACTACCGTATATATAAATTACATTGATCCCACTGAGTAAATGTAATATAAACGTATGTAATAAAATGTATTATCATATAATTATTTATAAAATACCTATATTTCTTAATTTCGAAAACTTGTTCTTTTCACTAGTGAAAATAACATGTTCTTTTCACTAGTGAAAAGATCGTTACCATGGTTAATTGAGCGCATTTACTCTAAATTAAAGATAGTTTGTTGTCTCTTGATTTGATAATTATATGATAAATAGAATATTACATGTTCGCTTGGAGATACGGTTTTATCTTCTCTTGTTGAAAAGATCTCTCACTCGTTCGCTGCGCTCACTCGTGAGAGATCTTTTCAACACTCGAAGATAAAATCCGTATCTCCGCGCGCCCATGTAATATCCTCTATATAAATATATGTGGTGTATTTCTAATACATATAACGGTGAACTTGGCGATAAATCTGACTATTTACATATATTGTGTCCACAGGCATCCTCACTATTCACTCACTGATGTTTAAATATCTTAGCGACCTCTACGACTTTCATTTCTTTAATATTTCATTCCGCTTCTTTAGAAATTCCGACATCTGTTCAGTTGGCGCTTTTCCCTCTGCTGCCACCTTTCCCTCTTCCTTCTGCAGACCAGAAGCTTCTGGTTTGTCAAACATGGCCGATTCTTTAGTGTTTCGCTTCTCACATGAGTTGTCAAGATAATCACAGCAAGCTCGAAACATCTGGCGTAAGGCATACAGGATAAGAACATCCACATTGTCATTCAGCTGGACTTGTCGTGAGTTGTTGATGACTGGAAAGATGTGGTTTTCTTGCAAACCATGCACCATCTTACTTATCTTGATCACAAGGTTTTCTACAGCAGTACTGTAGAACATTGTTGTTATATCCAGCTGTACTTCTTTGCAGAACTCATCCATATGAGTCAGAAGAACAAAGACGGGTATTTCTAGACATCAACATACTTTGATCAGTTAAACAATGTCCTTGGTTTTTAACCTTTTTATTTAAGTAAAAATGTAACTTAACCTTACTTTTGTCAAAAAGGCCATTTGCCAAGCTCTTTAGTTTTTCAACCATTGTATCTGGCATCACAAACACCTTGGCGGCATCCACAACTATGGCAACACAGTGAGCTTTATCAGCAAGTGTTGGGTTTTCAATGTATCCTGGGATGAGACGATGGAATTTTTTGCCACGAGTGAACTATGAATAAACAAAATTCGCCCTTTTCAAATACAATTCAAATACATGATAGTCAATTTCCTATACGTCTAGTATACGTTATATTTGTGATATTTTATCTTTTAATGGTACTGTAAAGCAATTGGGCCGGGGCTGCTGCCCTGTAAACAATATCCTGCTACCTTTGTGGCAAAACAATTAAATAAAAAATTAAAAAATAAATTCCACAATGATACAATATTGACACTACTGATATTACAAAAAATTACCACATATCCATCTGGGACATGTCCTTCCACTGCTTCCAGTATGTTGTCTATGTACACATCATTTGGAGTGTCTGGATCTATACCCTCGGTATCGCAAACGGTAAGTGGCAAAGCTGGACTCATGGAATAACGGTGAAACTAAGAAGAAGAATTTGTTTGAACTTAATGTCATTAGCATCGAAAGCAAGTTCTAACAGACAGTGTCTAAGGGGTAGTTAGTTTCCTGAGCGAGAGTACTGAACACCCTTGGCTTTCCAAGGATGTATCATTTAGACTGACTATAGATGTCAGTCAAATCTCATCTTACGTTTAATTTAACTTAATTTGGATAACACTGAAGAGTAATTAACAAAATAACAAGCACTTTTATCGGTGTTCGTGTATTGGAGATAAAGCTTGAATTTTTGATCACAATACAAAGTACCTAATTTGTGTTAAGATCAAATCCAAATATGAAAATAAAATCTATAACAACCAAATTCCTATTAACAAAGATTTACTAATACAGAGGCCAGTTAATACAAGCGATTGATATAAACTTACTTTAAAGTGCCCTTAACCCCTAAGTCTTGCTAAGTTGAAATTCTGATAATCGTTTCTTCATGAATGAAAATGTTTAATGGTGAAAATATCTCAGTCTGGACAAAATCATCTCCTTTTGGAGCATTAAGCATTTGAAGTCGGGAAATGCAAATGAGATGACGTAAAAAAGGAATTTGCATAATTTTGTCGGCTCCAATTTTGAAACAAGTGTGTTTGAGTTAGGTGGCAAAGACATTCACCAAACCTTGTATTTTAGCAATGAAAATGTTTTGCAAACGAAAAAATAGTATAAAGTTCATCTCTAGTGGGTTTTTGTATATTTAAGAAGTCCTTTTATTAAGTTTACATTTGCATTTTCAGATTTCAAATGCTTAATCCTCAGAAAGGAGATGATTTTATCCTGAAATATAACCATAAGGCTTTTCCATTCATGAAGAAACGATGATCAAAATTTCAATTTAGTGGTTAGGGGCACTTTAAATCATGATACAGAGCAGATTCCGATCATGAACTGAATTAGTCTTGAATAGGCCATATGCACTAACAGGTCACGTGACCCTATCTCCCCTAAATCAAGCAGTACCGTCAAAATGAACTCCAGAAATAGAAAGAGCACTTCGATATTAGTAAAAGTGCAGAGTTTCAGTTTATAAGATGAATAAGAGAAAAAACGACAGCAAATTTAAGATTGGATATTTTCTTAAGATTTGTTCGAAAAAAACATGTTGGATGGCATGAGCTTGCCATCCAACGCGTTTTTCCGAACGAATCTTAAGAAAATATCAAATTTTAAATTTACCGTCATTTCTCCTGCATTACACCTTTATGAGCTGAAACTTGGTACTTTTACTGATATCGAGGTGCGCTTTCTATTTTTTTAATTCATTTTGACGGCGCTGCTTGATTTAGGGGAGATAGGGTCACGTGACATGTTAGTGCATATGGCCTATTAGTCCAATTATCTGAGGCGGTTAGTGGTTTTTGTTCGCTATGTTTACCTCCGTAGTAAGACTTGTACCCCTTTCGCCTACTCCAGCTTTAGCACAATAAATAGCATCTTTTCTTATGCAGTTGATGCTGTTGATGAAACTGGATTTTCCTGAACTTATTTGGCCTGCAAGCAGGATGTTGAATGATGGAACTTGTAGGATGGATTCCGCGGGATGAAGGGCAACCACTTCCGCTTTTAGCTCATCTCTAGCACTGTAAGTTTACCAGAATTAAGGACATGTCAAAAAAACAGAATAACATCGTCGACATTCTATAATTTCCAACACTGTTTTCGAGTTAAAATTACTATTATGTCAATAACATTTCATACCTTTTTCCCCAGCCCTTCGTCTTTCTCCAAGGTTCTTTTTTGAGTGGACCTTCACAAACCAGAGTGTAGAACTGAACTTAGTTGACAATCACATCATTGCCTACCTATCAGGAATCGCACTCTCCGTGACCCATCTCCGTCTTCGTCACAGTAATACCCATAAGTTTATGATATCATACATACATAAAATCAAATTGCATTTGTACCTTGTTTAGAGTCTTTAGAAAGTTTCTTTCCCATTGCTTAGCCTAGAAAAGCGACACATGTATCATCACAACCTTTATGGTGGTTATAAGCAAAAAATACTCAACGTGCTTCAAAAGCGACTACAGTATGTGGTCCTTGCATGTATTTAACCTCCTAAAATCTGCTGCAGATTTTACTCACAGGTTCCACTTGCTCTTTGCCAAGCGCTCTTCAACGACAATCGGTTGTATTTATACCTTTAAAAAATATTTCACAAAATTCAGACTAAACGATGTCGCTTGCTTAGAGGTTTATCTTTTCTGGGAAACTAATGGCGTGTTACTATTGTTTCCATTTCTTGGAAGCGAACGGGTTCAGGTTTAACACTTGGGGGTGCTAATATATTTTAGATAAAAATTACGCCGCTTGGGGGTAGGGCTAGTAGATATTTGATTTTCGCTAAGATATAATATTTCTTTTTTATAAGTCCTTCTTTAAGACCCAATGTGTGTTTAATGCCTATTCTACCCTATGCGAGCGCTGAATGGCTGGGATGTGGAATAGGCTTGACTTCATGGACAATATTTGAATTGAGGTAGTTTTGGGTATAGTTTGATGGATTAGACGACGTGAGCTGCCAACCTTTTTATTATTTACCTTAACGACAAGATCACCGTTCAAATCGACCCTCTCATAAAACGCCTCAAAACACCCTTAAAATACCAAAAAAGTCAGAGAATTTACCAGTTACCGGCAAAACTTAACTTTCATTTTTGAGCATTAGTTACGTGAAAAGCGATTCTCGCAGACTGGCGATTTTCCAGCTCTTCGATTCCATTAAAATGACATCGAAATATCACATATGAAGCCAGTACATTGCGAGACGTCTGAGAGACGAAATGATATATCAAAACAGACACTCATGAGTACATTAACTCAGGAAATTATTCTTGAAGACATGAATCACGTTTTTACACAATTGGACGTTAATCAATCAGTCAATTTATTAATGTCATAACCACAGGCAGCCCAGCCACTTCTCCTGAAAAAATGCGCGCGCTTGTTTAAATTTGCTTGGCGCGCGCGCTCTTGTTATGCATGGGTTTCCTGTGGTAATATCCTCCCGATATCCCACGGGACGAGCGCGCGCTTGTTGTGAATGGGTTTCCTGTGGCGATCCCACGGGACAAAGCTAGTTTGTGAGAAGGTATGAAACACGGTCACGTGACAAAATACATTTTCGCTTGTATTTCACCAGCTAAGAAAGAAAATATCGATTTTTCTTCCTTCGAATATGTAAACAAAGTATTTATGTCCAAACAACTTAAAAGTTTGAGTGTTCAAAGTTTGTGATTTGAGGAGAATTCCACCTGGGAAGCTTTGACTCGCGATGGACGTATGTGTGCCCCAGGTTGATTGGACACATTTCCGTGAAGCGCTCGGGATTTTTCACTCGTTGAGTTGTCGAGGGAGAGTTTTCCGAAATCTAAAAAAGTTTTCGGAATTTCATACCATGAATGAAAAACGCTCACAAGTTTACTTGAAACGGTGCTAGTTTTGGACTACAAAATTACTTCTTGGAAGAAGTTTTTGAAAATTTCAAAAGCTTTTATGTTCATACAAGACTTCGAAACAATTCTTCACTGTAAATCAGCGGACCTTCAGGTATTTGAGATAGTTTTATGAGTGATTTTTCAGTGAAGTTTTGTTCATATAAGATTTCGAAACAATTATTTATATGAAATGAGCTAGTTTTTAAAGTTATTAAGCTAATGTTAGGCATAAAATTTTGTTTTTTTGCTGTGCATTTTGACACTCGGTCGGTGGTCTCATAAAGAACGAAAACTTATTACAGCTAAGAATTTGCAAAAATACATACAAGAAGATTGTAAACAGTTCAGTTATAAACAGAAATAAAGTGAGTTTTGAAACCTGTTATGTCTTTTTTATTGTTTTCTTGGGCTTGAATTTGTTGGGCTTTGTATGTTGTCGCTCTACCTTGATTCGTTTGTTTTCATGTTTACGCTACGCGTTCAACTGATTAGAAATCATAAAAAGTCACAAAGAAAAATTTTGCCCCTATATTATAAACAAGTAATCGAATGGGGCCGACTAAAATTAAGGATTAATTCGCGAGTGTATTCAAATTTTTCAATATACAACGCAACTAAGCCGAGGAAACTTGACAGATTTTTGAGCTTTTGAGGAATAATCAAGCACACAAATGTACGTCAAACTTCCCTTCGGAGACTGTTCGACTTACTTTACGATACTTCAACGAGTGAAAAATCCCGAGCGCTTCACGGAAATGTGTCCAATCAACCTGGGGCACACATCCGTCCATCACGTGACTCGTGTTTCATACCTTCTCACAAAACTAGCTTTGTCCCGCAGGATTGCCACAGGAACCCCATTCACAACAAGCGCGCAATATTACCACAGGAAACCCATGCATAATAAGCGCGCGCGCCAAGCAAATTAAAACAAGCGCGCGCGCCAAGCAAATTAAAACAAGCGCGAGCATTTTTTTGTCTTTTTAATAAATTATTAAAATAAACATCCATTGTCAGGAGAAGTGACTGGGCTGCCTGTGTCATAACGTGGGATAAGGTTGCCCTTCAATCCAAGCCAGAGGCTCATGTATAAAACGTATGACAAAATATAGATATAGAAATATAAAAATAGTATAAAAATATCTGTATAAATGTATGAAACAAAATAAAGAACGATAAGAGTACTGCTTATGCTATTTATTGCATTTGAATAGTATTTACAATGAATTGTGCTGCTTAGCGCTAGCAATAGGTAGTCTGGACCTATTTGTAGTCTAAATCACGTTTTCACAATTGAACGTTAATAGTACTGCTTATATACTATTTATTTCATTTGAATAAAATTTACAATGAATGCTGCTGCTTCGCGCTAGCAATAGGTAGTCTGGACCGGAATATGATATCAATTTTGTTTAAACATTTACAATAAGCAGCAACACCCTCTGATAGAAATAGATAAATACAGACAATATTACTGGGGTAGGGTGTGGGGGACCAAACCCACTGCGCGCGCATCAAGAAAAGTATCGTGCATGGCAAGAATTCCAAATGGTTATGGTCCGGTAATACGAGCAACAAAATCACTCAACTTGTCTCGCAACATTGCTGCGAAACGAGTTGAAGAGCGATGCAGATTTTGTTGCGAGACAAGTTCATTGTTCTCGGGTGGTAAAACGGGCAGCATCGCTCTTCAACTCGTTTCGCAGCAATGTTGCGAGACAAGTTGAGTGATTTTGTTGCTCGTATTACCGTACCTTTAAGGACGTTCGCGGGCATTGTTCACGCGCACTTTGACTGCGCAGGCTAGCGCGCGCGCTCAACTAAATCCAAGATGGCGGCCGTAAAACAATATTTTTTCGATAATTTCTATTATTCTTTTTTTGAACAAACAATTGTTCAAGTTTGTAGGAAAAATTAAAATAATTGAAATTCAAGGTTGAAAAAAATTATTTGGGTTGAAAAAGCGCAGAAAAAAGAAAGAAAAAGACAAAAAAGGAACCCACGAAACCCAGTCTCCACTCGGTTTTCAAGATGGCGATGGACTTGGCTTGTCACGGTCATCACGGATCCAGTTTTTGACGGTGAATATCTCTTCAAAATTAACGGTGACCCCCATTTTTTATTTTCTCATTTTGAAGAGCTACTAAATATCAACATCCTGTTAGTTTTTCAGAAAATCGACATTTATTTTTCGTATGGAAAAACGACATTTTCTACCTAATTTTGATCCACGAATTCGAAAGAATGCGACAATTTTGTTGGAGACCATTACTTGTTGTTGCCTAAAAAAATAACTTGCTTTTTTGATACGGCATCTAAATAACGTTTTTAAAACAGATGGATAGTTGGAGAAGCATTCTTGTACCTTTTTTACTATGTCCGGTGATTTTTTCACGGAAAACAAATTTTCGTTCTCTTTACTTTATGCTTCGTGAAGAAGGCTCTGCAAAGTGCAAAATTGGCCAACTTCTCATCGATGTAGCTCTCGAAATTTAACGGTGACCCCCAACTTTTTTGGCCTTATTTGATGAGTTTCATGATAATTTATCACCATGCTAAATTGCAGCGATTTTTCATTTACTTGCATTTTCCCGCGAACGTCCTTAAGTAGAGATTATAAAACCAAACCAAGAGACCATAATACTAAGAGAGCGAAGCTCAGTATTGATGTCTGTGCCATGTTCGTGGCGGCTAAGGCTATTTTTAGTAACTTCGCCAGTCGCGCGCGCAAGGCCCTCAACCAATAGAATTTGCTTTTTGACGTGCGCGCGGAAGGGACCGTTTGAATTCTATTGTTTAAGTGCCTTGCGCGCGCGATGGCGAAGATACTAAAAATAGCCTTAGCCGCCACGAACATGGCACAGACATCAATACTGAGCTTCGCTCTCTTAGTATTATGGTCTCTTGACCAAACATTATACCCAAAGCATAATATTTTTCGCCTTAAGTCATTGCTGAGTTAATTATCTAAGCCTCAATGTGCTATTGTACTGTTTTAACTTATCATACGATTGAACTGTTTTAACCAGTCAAGGGCGGTGATGGCTAAGGGAAAACCAGCTGGTGTACTACAGTTTCTCGGCCTCTCCTATCTCTCGATCGTCGAAGACACATCTTAGACTATAACATTTTGGAATGTGACTTCGTGGCGTAACTTAATTTCCACCTTTAATTTGCTGATCCAAGTGTAACAAGCTGTCGACGTAATTATTTCAGGGATAGCTTTAATAAATCCGTCAGTGCATGTGGCCAGAGGTATTCCAGTTCAGTCATGATGAATTAACCAGGCTTTCGGGCATTTTTAGCTTCTGAGATATTTCTGAAAGCCAGTACCCTCTAAATTGCTTTTTGATATTTATTGATCAAGTATTTATTTGTAATAATGATTATGGATGAAAAAGTTGCTACTGCTGCTGCTGCTGCTGCTGCTGCTGCTGCTGCTTCTGTTGTTGTTGTTGTTGTTGTTCTTCTTCTTCTTCTTCTTCTTCTTCTTCTTCTTCTTTTTCTAATTCTTGAAGAAAAGAAGGGACATGAAAAGAAAAAGCAGGACAATAAAAGTGATACAGATAAGGACAGCCCCGTTTCTTTTGTCTTCCATGGGTGTATATAAAGAATAAACAAAGCGATATTTCATAACTTGGAACCTAGTAGCCCCACAAGTCTTTGCAGGGTACTGGGCCGATCAGATTCGGAAAGCTGTCAGTAATCAGTATATTGACGATTCCTATTTTGAAATGACATTACCTTCTCTATTGAGAAATTCGAATTCCAGTTCAGATATTAATTCGCGAAGCTTCCTGAAGCTATCCTCATTCTGATCACAAGAATAGAGGTCTTCATCTTTAGAGAAAGCAAAATGAGCGATGCCTGTTACTTTATCACGCAGTTCTTGATCCAGAAGATAGTCGTCGTCAGACAGATCACCTCGAAGCGATGAGCTGTTTTTGCAGTGTAATACGACTACTACTACTCGCTTGTAGTCTGAAATGAAGAATGTGAAGAGGAAAGAGAACAATGTGTGACTAATTAACTGAAGATCAACCAACACTGAAAGTGATCATTAATTAAATCATCACGGAAAGCCTTATTCCCTGTCTGCCTTTCCCGCTCTGAACCAAATTAGACCATGCCCTTGCAAACAAACAAACAAATAGAGTATTTTTACCTCGAACTCCTTTCAGTGCACTTTTAATGTCTGCTCCAATTCGTGAAGCATTAACACAGTACACAAGCACTGGTGTTTGACTATCATCTAATTCTTCTGTCCAGGTCTTCTCAACAAGATGCATTCGCTTAATAATCTCACTCTCAACAGTTCTCAATCCTATGTTGTCTTGCTCGCATCTTTTGATGAGAACTGAAATCAAGTATATTAAAATGTATCAGTAACATTGAAAACAACTTGGTCGGTAATAAACTGAGTTGGGTAAATGGATTTTGATTTAGCTCTGCCATACCATGATGAAGTAATAAGGCTTTCGGGCAACTTTTAAGTTTCTCAGTTATTTCTGAAGTAATAAGTACCCTCTAGATCTCTTTTTTTATATTTATTGATTAAGTATTTATCTATTTGTAATAATAATGATTGGTAAAGATGTTGCTGCTGCTGCTGTTGTTGTTCTTTTTGTTCTTTTTGTTGTTCTTGTTGTTCTTTTTAATCTTAATGAAGAAAAGAAGGGACATGAAAAGAAAAGGTAGTTCAATAAAAGTACAGATAAGGGCAGCCCCGGACAGTCCCCAGAGCATTCGCTTTATAACCTCACCCTCAACAGTTCTCAATCCTTTGTCGTCTTGCTCGCATCTTTTGATGAGAACTGAAATCCAAGTATATTAAGATGTATCAGTAACACTGAAAACAACTTGGTCGGTAATAAACTGAGTTGGGTATAAATGGATGTTGATTTAGTACTGCCATGATATGAAGTAATAAGTCTTTTGGGCAACTTTTAAGTTTCTATGTTATTTCTGAAAGCCAGTACCCTGTAGATCTCTTTTTTATATGTATTGATTAAGTATTTAATATCTATTTGTAATAATGATGATTGGTAAGGGAAGGTTCATTTAATATGACAAGGGGGGACATGAAGATTTCAAGGGGGGGCCTTTGATTTTTAAATATTATTAATAATATTATTAATATTAAATGAACCTTCCCTAAAGATGTTGCTGCTGCTGTTTTTATTCTTTTTGTTCTTTTTGTTCTTGTTAATCTTGTTGAAGAAAAGAAGGGAAATGAAAAGAAAAAGCAGGACAATAAAAGTGATACAGATAAGGGCAGCAGTCTTGGAACTAGTAGCCCCACAAGGCCGTTTGCAGGGTACTGAGCCGATCAGTTTCGGACAGTCTTCTAAAAAATTTATATTGATTCACTGTATACATAAGACATATAATCAATCTAGATTTTTTGTTTGTTTGTTTTAGTTGTTGTTGTTGTTGTTGTTGTTGTTGTTGTTGTTGTTTTGTTCCTTTAATGCGCATTTTCTTTAATGTGCCTTTGGTAAAAGGTAAAAGTTGTCAGTAATATTGACGATTCTTACTTTGCAATGACATTACCTTCTCTATTGAGAAATTCCAATTCCTGTTCAGATATTAAGTCGCGAAGCTTCCTGAAGCCATCATCATTCTGACGACATGAGTAAAATCCCTCATAGTCAGAGAAAGCAAAATGAGCGATGCCTGTTACTCTATCACGTAGTTCTTGATCCAGAAGATAGTCGTCGTCAGACAGATCACCTCGAAGCGATGAGCTGTTTTTGCAGTGTAATACGACCACTACTGGGCGATTGTCTGAAACAGAAGATCAGCCAACACTGAAAGTGAATTTCATCTTATCTCGCACACCATATAAAAGAATTACTTCCGTCATTTTATATGCAATTTTTGTAATTATTATTCCACCTGAGTTTACTGATATTTCTTTCACCATTCACTTCCACTTCAATCGCTATCACACATTTTTATTTTATTTATTTTTGGGCTGCAGGGACTTCTTTATATTAATCCCCTGGGTTGTAATCCTGCAACCCTCCAACTTTTTTTATTCTTTTTATGTCTAATTGTAATTTATAAAAATTTCGTGGTAAATCAAAAACCAACCTTATACTGGAGACAAAGTTCAAGCTAAATCAACATTTAAAATTCCTCTCTCCCTTCCCCGCTCTGAAGGAAATTATACCATGACCTTGACCGATCCACTCTTTGCAATCAAAAGACCAAACAAAACAAACAAGCCAACACTAGAAGGGAATATTTTACCTCGAACTCCTTTCAATGCACTTTCAATGTCTGTTCCAATTCGTGAAGCATTAACACAGAACACAAGCACTGGTGTTTGATTATCATCCAGCTCTTCTGTCCAGGTCTTCTCGCCAAGATGCATTCGCTTAATAATCTCACTCTCAACAGTTCTCAGTCCTTTGTTGTCTTGCTCGCATCTTTTGATGAGAACTGAAATCAAGTATATTAAAATGTATCAGTAACATTGAAAACAACTTGGTCGGTAATAAACTGAGTTGGGTAAATGGATTTTGATTTAGCTCTGCCATACCATGATGAAGTAATAAGGCTTTCGGGCAACTTTTAAGTTTCTCAGTTATTTCTGAAGTAATAAGTACCCTCTAGATCTCTTTTTTTATATTTATTGATTAAGTATTTATCTATTTGTAATAATAATGATTGGTAAAGATGTTGCTGCTGCTGCTGTTGTTGTTCTTTTTGTTCTTTTTGTTGTTCTTGTTGTTCTTTTTAATCTTAATGAAGAAAAGAAGGGACATGAAAAGAAAAGGTAGTTCAATAAAAGTACAGATAAGGGCAGCCCCGGACAGTCCCCAGAGCATTCGCTTTATAACCTCACCCTCAACAGTTCTCAATCCTTTGTCGTCTTGCTCGCATCTTTTGATGAGAACTGAAATCCAAGTATATTAAGATGTATCAGTAACACTGAAAACAACTTGGTCGGTAATAAACTGAGTTGGGTATAAATGGATGTTGATTTAGTACTGCCATGATATGAAGTAATAAGTCTTTTGGGCAACTTTTAAGTTTCTATGTTATTTCTGAAAGCCAGTACCCTGTAGATCTCTTTTTTATATGTATTGATTAAGTATTTAATATCTATTTGTAATAATGATGATTGGTAAGGGAAGGTTCATTTAATATGACAAGGGGGGACATGAAGATTTCAAGGGGGGGCCTTTGATTTTTAAATATTATTAATAATATTATTAATATTAAATGAACCTTCCCTAAAGATGTTGCTGCTGCTGTTTTTATTCTTTTTGTTCTTTTTGTTCTTGTTAATCTTGTTGAAGAAAAGAAGGGAAATGAAAAGAAAAAGCAGGACAATAAAAGTGATACAGATAAGGGCAGCAGTCTTGGAACTAGTAGCCCCACAAGGCCGTTTGCAGGGTACTGAGCCGATCAGTTTCGGACAGTCTTCTAAAAAATTTATATTGATTCACTGTATACATAAGACATATAATCAATCTAGATTTTTTGTTTGTTTGTTTTAGTTGTTGTTGTTGTTGTTGTTGTTGTTGTTGTTGTTGTTTTGTTCCTTTAATGCGCATTTTCTTTAATGTGCCTTTGGTAAAAGGTAAAAGTTGTCAGTAATATTGACGATTCTTACTTTGCAATGACATTACCTTCTCTATTGAGAAATTCCAATTCCTGTTCAGATATTAAGTCGCGAAGCTTCCTGAAGCCATCATCATTCTGACGACATGAGTAAAATCCCTCATAGTCAGAGAAAGCAAAATGAGCGATGCCTGTTACTCTATCACGTAGTTCTTGATCCAGAAGATAGTCGTCGTCAGACAGATCACCTCGAAGCGATGAGCTGTTTTTGCAGTGTAATACGACCACTACTGGGCGATTGTCTGAAACAGAAGATCAGCCAACACTGAAAGTGAATTTCATCTTATCTCGCACACCATATAAAAGAATTACTTCCGTCATTTTATATGCAATTTTTGTAATTATTATTCCACCTGAGTTTACTGATATTTCTTTCACCATTCACTTCCACTTCAATCGCTATTACACATTTTTATTTTATTTATTTTTGGGCTGCAGGGACTTCTTTATATTAATCCCCTGGGTTGTAATCCTGCAACCCTCCAACTTTTTTTATTCTTTTTATGTCTAATTGTAATTTATAAAAATTTCGTGGTAAATCAAAAACCAACCTTATACTGGAGACAAAGTTCAAGCTAAATCAACATTTAAAATTCCTCTCTCCCTTCCCCGCTCTGAAGGAAATTATACCATGACCTTGACCGATCCACTCTTTGCAATCAAAAGACCAAACAAAACAAACAAGCCAACACTAGAAGGGAATATTTTACCTCGAACTCCTTTCAATGCACTTTCAATGTCTGTTCCAATTCGTGAAGCATTAACACAGAACACAAGCACTGGTGTTTGATTATCATCCAGCTCTTCTGTCCAGGTCTTCTCGCCAAGATGCATTCGCTTAATAATCTCACTCTCAACAGTTCTCAGTCCTTTGTTGTCTTGCTCGCATCTTTTGATGAGAACTGAAATGTATGAATAACATTGACAGCAAATCCAAACTACTTGATCGGTCAGTAGGCCATTATTTGTAGGAAGCCGTCATTTCACTACAACTACCAGAATACTTTGCCCTTTTTCTTTTGTAAAATTATTATTGCCAATTGTTCTTCTATTCTCAATAAATAAACTATGAAGAATCTGAATGAGAAAATCCGCAAAGCATTCTGGTAGTTATAGTGAAATAACGTCATCAAGTCATGAGTTTGGTAAATGAATGTTAGTTATAATCTCAGTGAATTTAGTATTATCGTTCTATTATATTGTTTTATGTGTTATTCATTATATTTTTATAAATATATTACATCTACTGCGTGCTACGTAGGTTCTCGATGTTAGTTTAATGCGTTTTCTTTGACAAAAGCTAAAAGCTATCAGTAGCTATAGTCTCAGTAATATCGACGATCTTCTACTTTGAATCGAAATGACATTACCTTCTTTTTCACTGTAGCCAGGCCACTCATTGTAGTACGGAAATGGGCGAATTTGGCGGTATTCATCACTAAGAGTAGATGTAGTAAAATTGATAGCAGAAATAGCTAAATTGACAACATCAATACCACGATTGAAAGCTTTGATAAAATAACTACTTTCATTGTCCTCCATTTCGGCTGCTTGATAATCAATTTAGTCAGAACGTTTACTCATTTTAGTTGGAAATCAAGTGAAATGTTTTTTCATGACGATTCGGACTTTGATTTCTGGGAATTTGAGGTCATTAACGCAACAGATATTTCTGGGAATTGAGGTCATATTCCAGTAACGCAATCAAATAGTTAATGCGTGACCGTCATCTAGTTGTAGACAATGCATTACCAAACCCTAAACATAGCCACTTTTTCAAATTCTAGAAGTGCAAATGTGAACAATGAAAAAAAGAAATTCAAGCCACAATTGAATATATACTTGTATTTGCTGCAAATAGAGTATTAAGGGGGGCTTTCATTTATTAGCACATGGGGGTGGGGGGGTTGGCAGAATTGTGTGTGTGTGTGTGGGGGGGGGGGGGGGGGTCATGTTTTCTAGAAGGCTGGAGGGGGGTTGCACAATATTGAATTGTTCTGAAGGGGGGGGGGTGATATCTATATTGAGTTGGAAGCTGTATTATTGAATAAAAACAAAAAATTGAAACAACACAATTTTTATTGTGCTTCATTGTCGCTTCATTGTCGTTCAGTCACAAATCGCAGTCTAGTAGGTACAGCGCATGCGTGCAGATAGTAAAGCGCATGCTTGGAAATAAGCAAAGCACATGTTTGGAAATCATGGCAGATGAACTGTCGAAGTGGTCGCTATCAAATTTACGGCCGATAAACATGTTTTCTAATACGTTCAAACTACATAGAAATACACACGCTGTTCGCGGTAGGCCCACACTAAAAGATGTCGAGCGTTTTCGGAACGGGTCAGTCCACGGACTTAATGAGAGATCGTGAATTTAGGAGCGAACATTTCTGAGTGAACCTGTCGAGAACCATGCTATATCAAATGAGTTATCTAATGTAAAGCGTATTCATAAGCATCGTCGAGTATTTAAACGCGATCGTGAACCAAGTAGAATACCATTACGAACTATGGAACGTCTGAAGAACAAGGGCAGAAAGGTTAGAGAGTTTGTTTACGAACGCATTCGTTCAACTATACCTAAGTCAAGTCATCTAAATTGTATTGTTATTTGAAAGCTAAAAAAACAACAGGAAAATAAAGGAAAGTTTGTGCTGAAAGTCAATAGGAGAATTCATCATCGTATGATGAAGTAAAAGTCATTGTTTTCATGTAATAAACCTATGAGTCTTTACAAGAGTCAGAGCCACGTTGCGAATCATTGTGTAAAGATATAGAATAGAATCCTGGTCCTGCTTCAGTGTATGTTACCCTAGCAAAACAATTGCAGCGCCATACCTGTATAGCCAAGGTCATGAGTTGTTAATATTTGGACAAAATGCAGGACAGCAGTGTGTTGAAACAATGTGTGACCTTTGAGGTCACCATATATCGTAACGCCGGTACATGGTTTTAGTTCGTTCGTTCGTTCGTTCGTTAGTTAGTTATGCATGTATTTATTGTTTTGATTATCCATTTATTTCTATTTGCTATTGGCGAATCGAATTTTTCTGGTCTGCAGTCTGCAGTCTGCATTTGTCGCACATGGTCCAGGGTAATATCGGTGCCAGAGGTTTGAGAAGTTTTACGATTTAGAGTAATTTCGTAGGACGTTTTGTGTATATTTTAGTTAGTTTGGTACAATTCGCTTCGCGACTCGACCATCCTCGTTTCGCGGCTCAATTTCTCGTCACTTCGCGACTCTTTCAACTCCCACAAAAGACATCAAGCCCCTCTGGTATCCAGGGTATGATACTGAAATTTAAAGCATTTGATTCTTATGCAAGAGATTTATATGGTAGAAGCCACCCTTAAGGTACATGTGTGCTTCTTGAAGTATCAACAATTGACAGCCTGGTACACTATTTTAAGAGTATACATAACAATAAATGTAATGTTGAAATGAAAGGGATGAAAATTAATGATGCTCAAACCAGCATATTACCTCAAACGCCCGGGGGGGGGACTCCGATCGTAAATGGACGGGGATGCTCGTCGTACCTTTTAGGGGTCAAAATCTGCAATCTGGTACCTTTTAGGGTGTCTCAGACATAATTGGACTACCAGAGACATAGCTGGTACCTTTTAGGGACTGTTTTGGGGTAAATAAACTACCTAAAATAATCATGAAAGGGACGATTTCGATGATCTGAATTGAGTCTTCAAAGCACATCGATAACAAAGTGTTTCATTACTTTAATTCTTTATTATTGTTTTTGAATTGGTACCTTTTAGGGGTAGAAATGAATTGTTGCCACTCCCACTCAGGTACCTTTTAGGGGTCATTTTCATAATTTCCGACGAGCATCCCCGTCCTCTTATATATAGGAGTCCCCCCCCCCTCCCCCCGGGCTCAAACGACTACATGCAAAACGAAGCCCAATCAAAGTGTTGCTGTAGCCATCTACTCTATCTGCTACTCTGTAATAAATTAAATCACCTAGTTATTTGAATTCAAAAACTTTATCTAGTATTTGATCTATATTTAGAAGGCAATTTTTCAAAAATGAATTATCATAAACTGTTGATGTTTGTGGAACTGAAGTAAGTTTAGAAAATTTTACAGAGAGCTGTGCAATATTGCCTGATACTTTACAAAGCAGGTCAAACCTTGAAGATGTTATTGTGAATAATAGTGAATGCACAGGGTTTTTACAGGAAAGGTGACACAAAACAAAGATTCTCAGCGCTAAGAAATATTTGGGTTTATACTTCATGGCTGACCATGAATGTCAACATTGTCGCTCCTAGAGTTGATTTAGGGTAAATATAAGGAAGAACAACTATGGTATACAATTTGTACGAAGAAAACTCAGAGGGTACGCTACAGGAAGCCCGAGTTCACGCAGATATGCGTCTTGTTTAATATATAAATTTCAACCAATGTTTTTAGTGATATGATACTTTGAATGTTAAAGTACAACACATTTTATACTGTGTAAACATTCATAAACATCAAGTTTCAGTTTGAATTGAAATAAAAGCATACATGTAATTGCTATGTCTGCTATTAATATTTTGGTGAAAATTCATGCACTGTAACATACCATACTGAAATTAAGGGGGGAGGGGGGGGGGGGTAGAGGAATTTTGTGAATCCTTATAGGGGGTTGTGATATCATTACTAAAATGCTAGGGGGTGGATAATGTTTGCAGACTGCTACACGAAATTTTGCCAGACCCCTCCCCCCCCCCCCCCCCCCCATGTGCTAATAAATGAAAGCCCCCTCTCCCAAAGGGGAAATAATATGATGATCAGCGGTATTGCTACTGTTCTTCAGTCCACTTCTGTACTAGTTTTTAATTATTTTCCTTATTTATCAGTTATGACTCTTACTGATCCTTGAAAATCATGCAAGAATCTTGACGAGCATTTTTTTTTTCTTCTTCTTCTTTTTTTATACTGAACTCATGCATATACACAAAACTTGTCCGTTGCAATCCAAGCTTGCCGCTATGGGTAATTGAGGAGGAATGATCACTACATAAAAGAAATTGCTGTCGACTGTCAAAACTTTTCATTGGACCTAGTATACCAAGCAGTGGATTTGTGTTGTGGTTCAATTTCATCCTTGGTTCATTAATTTTTATTTTCCTTTGTATACTCCACTGATGTATTACCATACACAAAATAAAGGAAAATAAAGTTTGATCAAAGAATACAATTCAATCACAACAGATACATGAAGACAAGTAATCTAAGGCGAAGGCTTTTTTTTCGTCGACTTCACGTCATTCAAGAGTTCTTTAAGATTCTTGAACCCGTTCTCATTCTGATCACACGAGTAGAGGTATTCCTCTGTAGAGAAAGCAAAGTGAGCGATGCCTGTTACTCTATCACGCAGTTCTTGGTCAAGAAGATTGTTGTCATCAGAAAGATCCCCTCGAAGCGTTGAGCTGTTTATTGAATGTAGTACTACTAGTACTACTTTGCCTTGATCTGAAACAAGAAACAAAAAAACAAGGGAATAGAATGACGATAACATTGAGCTATGTCATAATAGGCTACCATTATAGATCTGGAACGCGCCAGAATACACTATGATAGGAAATTACTAGGAAATATGTAGGAAAATGTATTTTCCTACATTTTGTCCAGTTCTTATAACAGGAAAGTGCCATTTCCTAGATATTTCCTATCTTTTCATTTTCCTATGATAGGAAATATGTAGGAAAATGATAGGAAATACTAGGAAATTTTAAGGAAAAATGTACTTTCCTACATTTTGTCCAGTTCCTACAGGAAATGAGCAAAAATTTCCATTGCCAAATGGGGTTCGCAAACTCACTTCAGCCTTACCATTAACGCCTTTTAACGCACTTTCAATGTCTGATCCAATTCGTGAAGCATTAACACAGAACACAAGCACTGGTGTTCGACCATCATCTAAATCTTGTGTCCAGGTCTTCTCGCCAAGATGCATTCGCTTAATAATCTCACTCTCAGCAGTTCTCAATCCTGTGTTGTCTTGCTCGCATCTTTTGATAAGCCAATCTGAAATTCAAGTATATAGTCAGTAACATTCTAACCTCTGCGTTGTCTTGCACACATCTTTTGGTTAAGAAAGCTATATATCGATGAACAAGATAACATATAAAACCGGGGGGCCGAGGTACTCCTTCCAGTTTTGGGTAGGGGTGTGCCGCTGAGCCCCTCGAACCCTGACCCTGTTCCAGAGCAAAATTTCCAAAATTGATACCCTGTTCCAGAGAGTAATTACGTATCAAGCTTTCGGTTGTCATTGGGACTCCAAAAATGACCTTATTTGGAGATCTTTTGTTAGCGGAGTACAATAGAATTAATCACCGTGACACATCAGCCGAGTATGCAAATGAGCTGTAGAGTTTTCCGAATGAGTAATCCGAATAAGTGACAATTACCTCCCGTGGGGGGAGGCGATAAAATTCATCCAAACATAGAGGACCCTGGAGAATATTTTTTTGTACTGCTAAGGGAGCCCCTGTTCGTTGATAATTGACATGCACTGAGGCAACGTACTCTCAGTAAATAAAACTCTTTGTTCATGAAATGAGTCCCGTGTAGGTTAAGGTAAATGAAGAAAAGAAATGAATTTTTATAACATTTCACGAGTGATATGTTTCTGTCTATTTAGAAATTCCAAATAGTTCTTTACTAAAGTGAAACTTTTGTTAGATTTTTTTTAGCTGCGAAACTACAAAAACAACTTGACAAATCGTGTGTCCGAAAACTCTTCTTCTATAGTCTTTCACCAACTGTTGACTTCATATCTCTATGTAGACTTTTGATTGTAACATTTAACAACAGGTACGTTTCTGTTTGCTTCTAAAGAGATTCCAAACAGTTCCAATCGATCGAGGTAAACATTTGATACGGGATTTTTGACAAGCAAAACTATAAACAACTCAACTTGATAACCGTGTCAAAACTCTTCTTGGTAGATCAGTTCATCTCACCAACTGTTAACGTTATATCTACGGTTTATATTCTTGTGAAGCCAAAACCAAAAAACAAACTAAAATACACAAAGAATATGCTTCTGATTTAAAAACATTTAAGTGAAACTTTTGCTGGATTTTTTGACAAGCGAAACTATAAACAACAACTTGACAACCTTCAAAACTCAGAAAACTCTTCTTGGCAGATTTCATCAACTGCATGTTGACTTCATATTTGTCGTTTAGATGTTTGAGGGAAAGAAAAATACTTTCTGTCATTCCACGAGGGTTATGTTTCTGTTTATTTCAGACAGTTATTGAAATGAAACTTTTGCTGGATTTTTTGACAAGCGAAGCTATGAATAACAACTTGACAACCGTGTCAAAACACTTCTTGGCAGATTTCCGATTTTCGTCAACTGTTGATTTCATATCTGTTGTTTGGATGTTTGAGAGAAAGAAAAATACTTTCTGCTATTCCACGAGGGATATGTTTCTGTTTATTTCAGACAGTTATTGAAATGAAACTTTTGCTGGATTTTTTGACAAGCGAAACTATAAACAACAACTTGACAACCGTGTCAAAACACTTCTTGGCAGATTTTCGTCAACTGTTGATTTCATATCTGTTGTTTGGATGTTTGAGAGAAAGAAAAATACTTTCTGCTATTCCACGAGGGATATGTTTCTGTTTATTTCAGACAGTTATTGAAATGAAACTTCTGCTGGATTTTTTGACAAGCGAAACTATCAACAAGAACTTGACAACCGTGTCAAAACTCTTCAGTTCAGTTGGTAGACACTTTACTTGTGGCGCTTGAAACGGTTTCGAATACAACAGACTAAAAAGACTTTGAAAAATTCTTGTGTAAGATGTTTATTAGGAGATTCAACCAAAACGTTTCTAAAGTAAACTGGTGTTTGTTAATATTGTAGTCTTAAAATTATAAACAACTGGCTAAAATTATAAACAGATCTTTCTTAACTTCGGATTAGTAATATTTTGGTTTCATGCGAAGAATCAAAAACCACTGCGTCCGGTATGGTAAGTCAATTTTTTGTCTCCATTGAGAAGGACAAAATCGTCCTTCGCCCACCAGGGTTGGGAACTTTTTGTCTTTTTGCGAGTGCTTAACGAGCGTTAATGACGTCTATCGAAAGGCCCCCGAAGCCATGTACCGAACATGAAACTTGTGAAGCGTGAATGGCTCTATTGTTTTCGCCAATGACAACCGAACAATAGGCAAAAGCTTGATACGTAGGATTTTTATATTCCCTGTTCCAGAGTAAAATCGCTGAAAACCCTACCCTGTTTGTCGGCACGTACCCAAGTAGCGAATATAGGGAACCCCCCACCACCCCCGGGATATAAGAACATTGAGGATTTACACACCTGATGATAAAAGGAGAAAGGTTTTAAACCCGATTTTGTACGGATTGGAGTTACTCATTTAACCGCAGCTAGTAGAAATATGGCAAATTGGTGCAAATTTGCTTTGACAAGTTTGACAAGTCTTCTTAGGTATGCATGCATCAAATATAAATGAGAGATTATATTATGAGAAGTAAAAGGTTAAAGTGACATATAAAACGTTATTTCAAAATCAAAGCTAAGAATTGAAATAATCCAAATTTTCTGTTTCTTCTGTTAGCCTTTTTAAGGATAACTATAAATGAGATTCAAGTTGATCTCACTGCTTGTCAGACTTGTTGTAAAAGCCTCACCAACGTGGAATGAAGGGATTTCAGAGGAGAATAGAGGTTAATTCAAATTTTATATGTCAGTTTTGATAGCATTGATTGTTGATCGCACTATAAAGTCAATCAAGATTTATGGCCGAGCAAAACATATTCGCCTCGTATAATTGCAGCGTTATGCTCTAAATTAAACTAGAGACTTACCTTTTCGAAAGCATGCACAGCATGAACCCATGGCTACCTTTCAGGTATCAAATAAGTCTCTGAAAGCTCACTCAATCGAACTATCAATGCCAATAAAATACACTGGTATTTTATATATCGTTTCCGAATTGCAAAATTATTCTTGGCTTGCTAAGTTCCGGGAAATTCGATCACTCAACGTTGAAATTTCCGAGAAGTGTCAGAGAAGTGACCTTCACTGGATAACGTGATCGTAATGTTTAATATTCTCTGTTGTCACGCTGAATCGCGAGTATTTCACTAGTTCTTTTCTTCAATGCTCCATATAAAAAAGCCTAACAATGTTCCATGATTTTTCAAAGCGCGTAACGGACAACGATTTCCTGGAAGCCGAGCCCAGACTGTCTTCATGGAGTACTTCACGTTATTGTCACGAAATTGTTTGGACATTGTCAGTGAATATATAGTATAGATTTACATATTTTTCCTTAATTTATCAAAATATAGTTTAGACATAATCTTAAACAGTATTTTTAACAATTCTTCAGATTAATTAAACTGTGCAAACTTTAGTTACGTGACAATGTCTGATCAATTTCGTGACCGTAACATGAAGTACTCCGCGTGACAGCGAGGGGTCGATCGGTGAATTTTAATAAATTCGTCGAACTAACTATGGTCGAATTCGTAGAAGACGCTGTCCAAGATTATGCGAGCTCGAATCCGGATTGGCTAATGCCCTATCAACGCATCAATTAAATTAATGCATGTTTTTTCATAAGCTTTGGCTTCTAGAATAAATATTCCATCTTGTATTATGTTGAGCCGATATGTCAGAATAAATATATATATACAAAAAATACAAATACAATCTCTTTTTATTTCACTACTATTGGTAATTATGTTTCATATAAATGTTCAGCCATATGGTATTTTGTATTTTGCACTATCCGGCTATTTTTCTGCGTGGAATATTTTCAGATTTCACACGGTTCATTAACTGTTGCATCTCCCTGTTTTAATCGATATCTTCTCCATGTGTTTAAGTCCCTTCTAAAAATAACACTACACGATAATACTACAAATAAATCACAATCATCCAAACAACATTTATTTTCTTGTTGGTGGCTTTTTCTTTCTGGAGCTGGATATACCTCCTTAATTATTACTACAATAACACACCAAACCTTTCAAGGCAAGCATACAAGAAGCCATTAAATACAACATTCTTAAACATTATGCATTATTCAACATATCTTTACAGCCGAAATCGTTGAATCGCGACCTGCAGCAAATTACGCTAAGTTATGTTGATTTTCGGTATTTTCTGCGACCTGCCTATATTGTTAGATCGCAGAAAAGAACAAAATCAAACCGATCTTGGTGTGACTTGCAGGCCGCGATACGATGCAATGATTTCGGTTGTAACGTCGAAAGGAACTGTCTGTAGGTGACTGAAAATACATCGTTCCACAATGAAAACTTTATAAGAAGTCGATCAAGTTGCTATCTATTCTTAAAACAAGTCGTGGCTGCCAATGAAATAAAGGACCTCCTTCTTGGTGACCAGTTGACTTTATTTAGCTAGCAACTCACTAAGCTTCCTAAAGCCATCATCATTCTGACGACATGAGTAGAATCCCTCAGTCAGAGAAAGCAAAATGAGCGATGCCTGTTACTCTATCACGCAGTTCTTGATCCAGAAGATAGTCGTCGTCAGACAGATCACCTCGAAGCGATGAGCTGTTTTTGCAGTGTAATACGACCACTACTGGGCGATTGTCTGAAACGAAAGATCAGCCATCATTGAAAGTAAACTTCATCTTATCTCGCACACCATATAAAGGCCTTACTTCCATCATTTTATATGCAATTTTTGTAATTATTTTTTCACCTGAGTCAGATATTTCCTTCCCCTTTAAACCGCTATTACACATTTTTATTGCCATGTGTATTTTTAGGTTGCAGGAACTTCTATATATTAACCCCCTGGGTTGTAATCCTGCAACCTTCCACCTTTTTTTCCTTCTTTTTATATCCAATTGTAATTTATAAACATTTCGTGGTAATTAAAAAACCTTGAACCTTGAACCTTACTGGATACAAAGTTCAAGCTAAATGAAAATTTAAAATTCCTCCCTCCCTTCCCCGCTCTGAAGGAAATTAAACCATGACCTTGACCGATCCACTCTTTGCAATCACAAGACAAAAACAAAAACAAAAAAACAAAAAACAAACACTAAAAGGGAATATTTTACCTCGAACTCCTCTCAATGCACTTTCAATGTCTGTTCCAATTCGTGAAGCATTAACACAGAACACAAGCACTGGTGTTTGATTATCATCCAGCTCTTCTGTCCAGGTCTTCTCGCCAAGATGCATTCGCTTAATAATTTCACTCTCAACAGTTCTCAATCCTTTGTTGTCTTGCTCGCATCTTTTAATGAGAACTGAAATGTATGGATAACATTGACAGCAAATCCAAACCACTTGATCGGTCAGTAGGCCATTTGTAGGAAGCCGTCATTTTACTACAACTACCAGAATACTTTGCCCTTTTTCTTTTGTAAAATTATTATTGCCAATTGTTCTTCTATTCTCAATAAATAAACTATGAAGAATCTGAATGAGAAAATCCGCAAAGCATTCTGGTAGTTATAGTGAAATAACGTCATCAAGTCATGAGTTTGGTTAATGAATATTAGTTATAATCTATCGTTCTATTATATTGTTTTATGGGTTATTCATTGTATTTTTATAAATATATTATATCTACTGCGTGCTACGAAGGTTCTCCCGATGTTAGTTTAATGCGTTTTCTTTGAGCAAAGCTAAAAGCTATCAGTAGCTATAGGTCTCAGTAATATCAACGATCTTCTACTTTGAATCAAAATGACATTACCTTCTTTTTCACTTCCAGTAGTGTAGATTGTGTTGATAAGTGCTACGCTTAGGTTGGGCCATTCATTGTAGTACGGTACGTGGCGAATTTGGTATCTATCACTAAGAGTAGATGTACCAAAATTGATAGCAGAAATACCAGTATTGACGACATAAATACTAGCATTGAAAACTTTGATAATGAAATAACTACTTTGATCGTCCTCCATTTCGGCTGCTTGATAGTCCGCCATTTCGGCTGCTTGATAATGAATTTAGTCAGAACGTCTACTAATTTTAGTTGGAAATCACGTGAAATGTTTTTTCATGACGATTCGGACTTTGATTTCTGGGAATTTGAGGTCATTAACGCAAACAAATATTTCTGGGAATTGAGGTCATATTCCAGTAACGCAATCAAATAGTTAATGCGTGACCGTCATCTAGTTGTAGACAATGCATTACCAAACCCTAAACATAGCCACTTTTTCAAATTCTAGAAGTGCACATGTGGTGCATGAACAATGAAAAAAAGAAATTCGAGCCACAATTGTACACGGACCCAATTGAATATATACTTGTATTTGCTGCAAATAGAGTATTAGGGGAAATAATATGATGATCAGCGGTATTGCTACTGTTCTTCAGTCCACTTCTGTACTAGTTTTTTATCATTTTCCTTATTTATCAGTTATGGCTCTTACTGATCCTTCAAAATCATGCAAGAATCTTGACGAGCATTTTTGATGTTTTTTTATACTGAACTCATGCATATACACAAAACTGGTCCGTTGCTATTCAAACTTGCCGCTATGGGTAATTGAGGAGGAATGATCACTACATAAAAGAAATTGCTGTCGACTGTCAAAACTTTTCATTGGACCTAGTATACCAAGCAGTGGATTTGTGTTGTGGTTCGATTTCATCCTTGGTTCATTAATTTTTATTTTCCTTTGTATACTCCACTGATGTATTACCATACACAAAACAAGGGAAAATAAACTTTGAACAAAGAATAAAATTCAATTACAACAGATACATGAAGACAAGTAATCTAAGACGAAGGCTTTTTTTTCGTCGACTTCACGTCATTCAAGAGTTCTTTAAGATTCTTGAACCCGTTCTCATTCTGATCACACGAGTAGAGGTATTCCTCTGTAGAGAAAGCAAAATGAGCGATGCCTGTTACTCTATCACGCAGTTCTTGGTCAAGAAGATTGTTGTCATCAGAAAGATCCCCTCGAAGCGATGAGCTGTTTATTGAATGTAGTACTACTAGTACTACTTTGCCTTGATCTGAAACAAGAAACAAAAAAGAACAAGGGAATAGAATGACAATAACATTGAGATATGTCATAATAAGCTACCATTATAGATCTGGAACGCGCCAGAATACACTATGATAGGAAATACTAGGAAATATGTAGGAAAATGTATTTTCCTACATTTTGTCCAGCTCTTATCACAGGAAAGTGCCATTTCCTAAATATTTCCTATCTTTTCATTTTCCTATGGTAGGAAATATGTAGGAAAATGAGAGGAAATACTAGGAAATATTTAGGAAAAATGTACTTTCCTACATTTTGTCCAGTTCCTACAGGAAATGAGCAAAAATTTCCATTGCCAAATGGGGTTCGCAAACTCACTTCAGCCTTACCATTAACTCCTTCCAGTGCACTTTCAATGTCTGTTCCAATTCGTGAAGCATTAACACAGAACACAAGCACCGGTGTTTGACCATCATCTAAGTCTTTTGTCCAGGTCTTCATACGAATACGCCTCATTCGCTTAATAATCTCACTCTCAGCAGTTCTCAATCCTTTGTTGTCTTGTTCGCATCTTTTGATAAGCCAATCTGAAATTCAAGTATATAGTCAGTAACATTCTAACTTCTGCGTTGTCTTGCACACATCTTTTGGTTAATAAAACTATATATCGATGAACAAGATAACATATAAAACCGGGGGGCGGTTACTCCTTCCAGTTTTGGGTAGGAATGTTCCGCTGAGCCCCTCGAACCCTGACCCTGTTCCAGAGCAAAATTTCCAAATTTGATACCCTGTTCCAGAGAGTAATTACGATTTTTATATTCCCTGTTCCAGAGTAAAACCGCTGAAAACCCTACCCTGTTTGTCGGCACATACCCATGTAGTGAATATAGGGAAACCCCCACCACCCCCGGGATATAAGAACACTGAGGATTTACACACCTGATGATAAAAGGAGAAAGGTTTTAAACCCGATTTTGTACGGATTGACCACAGCTAGTAGAAATATGGCAAATTCGTGCAAATTTGCTTTGACAAGTTTGACAAGTCTTCTTAGGTATGCATGCATCAAATATAAATGAGAGATTATATTATGAGAAGTAAAAGGTTAAAGTGACATATAAAACGTTATTTCAAAATCAAAGCTAAGAATTGAAATAATCCAAATTTTCAGTTTCTTCTGTTAGCCTTTTTAAGGATAAGTATAAATGAGATTCAAGTTGATCTCACTGCTTGTTGTAGCCCGAGGAGCCTCACCACCGTGGAATGAAGGGATTTCAGAGGAGAATAGAGGTTAATTCAAGTTTTATATGTCAGTTTTAATAACCTTTTACTTATGAACATTGATCGCACTATAAAGTCAATCAAGATTTTTGGCCGAGCAAAACATATTCGTCGTATAATTGCATCGTTATGCTCTAAACTAGAGACTTACCTTTTCGAAAGCATGCACAAATACAAAACGTCGACGGGCGCGATTCGCATGAACCCATGGCTACCTTTCAGGTATCAAATAAGTCTCTGAAAGCTCACTCAATCGAACTATCAATGCCAATAAAATACACTGATCAGTTTTATATACCGTTTCCAAATTGCAAAATTATTCTCGACTTGCTAAGTTCCGGGAAATTCGATCACTCAACGTTGAAATTTCCGAGAAGTGACCCTCACTGGGTAACGTGATCGTAATGTTTAATATTCTCTGTTGTCACGCTGAATCGCGAGTATTTCATGAGTTCTTTTCTTCAATGCTCCATATAAAAGAGTCTGATAATGTTTCATGATTTTTTAAAGCGCGTAACGGATAACGATTTCCTGGAAGCCGAGCCCAGACTGTCTTCATGAACTTCCCGTTATTGTCACGAAATTGTTTGGACATTGTCAGTGAATTATATATAGTATAAATTTACAAACTTTTCCGTAGATTATCAAAATATAGTTTAGACTCAATCTTAAACAGTATTTTCAACAATTCTTCAGATCAATTAAACAACCACTTCATTGTCGTATAAACTGTGCAAACTTTAGTTACGTGACAATGTCCGATCAATTTCGTGACCGTAACATGAAGTACTCCGCGTGACAGCGAGGGGTCGATCGGACGTGAATTTTAATAAATTCGTCGAATTCGTAGAAAACGCTGTCCAAGATTATGCGAGCTCGAATCCGGATTGGCTAATGCCCTATCAACGGATCAATTAAATTAATGCATGTTTTTTCATAAGCTTTGGCTTCTGGAATCATACCTAAATATTCCATCTTGTATTATGTTGAGCCGATATGTCAGAATAAATATATACAAAAATACAAATACAATCTCTTTTTATTTCACTGCTATTGGTAATTATGTTTCGTATAAATGTTCAGCCACATTCTAGACAAGTGGTAATGGTATTTTGTATTTTGCACTATCCGGCTATTTTTATGCGTGGAATATTAGTTCAGATTTCACATTAACTGTCGCATCTCCCTGTTTTAATCGATATCTTCTCCATGTGTTTAAGTCCCTTCTAAAAATAATACTACACGATAATACTACACATAAATCACAATCATCCAAACAACATTTATTTTCTTGTTGATGGCTTTTTCTTTTCTGGATCTGGATATACCTCCTTATTTATTACTACAATAACATACCAAACCTTTCAAGCCAAGCATACAAGAATTCGAAGCCAATAAATACAACATTCTTAAACATTGTGCATTATTCAACATATCTTTACAGCCGAAATCGTTGCATCGCGACCTGCAAATTGCGCTAAGTTGTGTTGATTTTGGTATTTTCTGCGACCTGCCCATTGTTAGATCGTAGAAAAGATCAAAATCAAACTGATCTTGGTGTGACTTGCAGGTCGCGATGCAATGATTTCGGTTGTATTCCGTCGAAAGGAACTGTCTGTAGGTGACTAAAAATACATCGTTCCACAATGAAAACTTTATAAGAAGTCGATCAAGTTGCTATCTATTCTTAAAACAAGTCATAGCTGCCAATGAAATAAAGGACCGCCTTCTTGGTAACCAGTTGACTTTATTTAGCTAGCAACTCACTAAGCTTCCTGAAGCCATCCTCATTCTGACGACACGAGTAGAATCCCTCAAAGTCAGAGAAAGCAAAATGAGCGATGCCTGTTACTCTATCACGCAGTTCTTGATCCAGAAGATAGTCGTCGTCAGACAGATCACCTCGAAGCGATGAGCTGTTTTTGCAGTGTAATACGACCACTACTACTTGTTTAGAAGCTGAGACAGTAAAAAGACAAAAAAGTTATAGATCGGCGTACCTTATACCAAGAGACCATAATACTAAGAGAGCGAAGCTCAGTATTGATGTCTGTGCCATGTTCGTGGCGGCTAAGGCTATTTTTAGTAACTTCGCCATCGCGCGCGCAAGGCTCTTAGACAATAGAATTCAAACGGTCCCGTCCGCGCGCACGTCAAAAATCAAATTCTATTGGTGGAGGGACTTGCGCGCGCGATGGCGAAGTTACTAAAAATAGCCTTAGCCGCCACGAACATGGCACAGACATCAATACTGAGCTTCGCTCTCTTAGTATTATGGTCTCTTGCTTATACACATTTTAGTAAGTAATAATAATAATATTATTATTATATTTTTAATACTATTATATTATAATTATATTATATTATAATAATAACACTCACAATACACTAAGTCAACGTTATTTCACTGTATTGATGTCTCTTCGACGTGTAGGATTACACAATAGTAGGTGGTTGTATTCTCTCTCTATAGTGGTCTCACATCAACTGATGTGACTCTAAAATTCTCCTCGATTTTTCAAAAGTTCCAGTTCACTTCTTCATCTCGAATGGGTGCTTCCATAGCCCGGGGGACTTCTGTATATTTTGGTTGGGGGTGATAATCGGAAATATAAGTTACCAATCAATTAATGAATTAATCAATCAATCAATCAATCAATCAATCAATCAGTCATTCAGTTAATCAATCAATCAATCAATTCACTTTATTTATTTACGCTAGATGGCTAAGTTACGCTAAGTTACTACGGTCATCTACTCTAGAATATATATATTGGATGCTTCCTCCCTTCCCCCACCCCACCCCCACTCCATCCCAACCCATCCCCATCCCCATCCCCATCCCCCACCCCTACGCCGAATACCCCCGGCTCCCATACCCCATGTCTATTTAAAACAAAACAGCTCTTGAAGTCTAACTGACCTCGAACTCCTCTCATTGCACTTTCGATGTCTGTTCCAATTCGTGAAGCATTAACACAGAACACAAGCACTTGTGTTTGACCATCATCTAAATCTTGGTTCCACGTCTTTTCACGAAGATGCACTCGCCTAATAATCTCACTCTCAACAGTTCGCAATCCTATGTTGTCTTGCTCACATCTCTTGATAAGCCAATCTGAAATTCAAATATAAAATACATCAGTAACAAGTTTTGAAGTACGACATTCCTTTTTCCTTGGCCATCATCCAACTCTTACTGGTCTTCCTACAAAGCTGCATCTAACTACAATCTGCGAGCAGAATTTTTCCTAGTCCTCTGCTAGCGAGCTAGCGATGAAAAAACCTCTACTGGTCTTTGCAACTGTTCCTGTTGAGCATTGGCGAAGAGAAGGTACGAATACACCTATTTCAAAAAAGATTGTCAGCTAGAGCTAAAGGCTAGCTAGGTCATTAAAACTCCGAAGTAATCAAGAATTTTTAAAAATAGCTTTGTTATTCCGTTCGTTTTGCTCCGAACATTGGATATGAATGTTTGATTGTTGACTTTCTTAATAAAAACAAATAGAAAACCCAACTGTGAATAGTGGAATGACCTATCTCCTATCGCCTATCACCTTTAGCTCTGTCAACCTTTTTTGAAATAGGTGTATACCAAAAATATCATTTTCATGAGCCAGCGATACCTTGCGAGCGAAACTGCCATGCGCATGATGACGTTTGCATACAAAACCGGTAATTTGAAACAGGTTTTTTCAAATAGACCATAACTTTTACATCCAGAAATGTAGATATGGAAATCGCGAGGGCCGGCATGGGTTACTTTTCCCCTTACTCCGCGAAGGGATACGAAGAAAACCCCAGGCCTGCTTGCAGTGTAATCTGACAAATTAATTACTGTGTTGCACCGTTTGATTGACAATTCAAATAATACTCCTGATGATAGCAAAATTCATATTAGAGACGGGAAACTCGTTTGACAGGGAACTCGTCCGATTTCCGCGGCCAAAACGACGAGAAAGTTGGACGGATAACTCGTCTTCGATGAAAAACCGTCCTAAATTTCCATTAGGCGAGAATTGCTTTTTTAAACAAAAGCAGGACATTTTTGGCACTCCCTGGTAGATCCTGTTGTTGAATAGAAGCTTGCACATATAGTTTGCTACGGAAGTGGAGTTCATAGGCGACCATAAGCTCCTCTCTACTGACCTAGCAAATGTAGTTGGTGCTACATGGTGTTTTCCGTTCCAACTAGAACGCTTACGACGCTGTTACGCACTCCCGGGGGGGTACTCCCTTACAAAAATGGTAGCGGTGCTCTACGGACCTTTTAGGGTCGAAAATATGACCGCTCCTACTTTTTAGGGTTTCCGGTTCATAGCAAATCTTTTAGGGTCATGATAACGAAATCTTATAAAGATTGAAACGATCTCACATACGAATATTTTTTATTAACAAGGTGGTCGTGCCTTTTAGGGTATAAAATCGGCATCTCCGATAATTTATGCGTACCTTTTAGGGTCATTTTCAAAACCCTCCGTCGAGCACCCCTACCACTTTTGTAAGGGAGTACCCCCCCCCCCCCCCCCCCCCCACCGGTACGCACTGCTGGTTTTTCTGCAGCTGTTTGCTCAAGATGTTACGAAACGTTTCTGCAGTGGTTGCAGAAAGTATAACCGAGGGCTTATTTTGGTTGCAGCAAATTGTCTCGCGGAGTTTTTGGGTGTTGCATATGCTTCGAAAAGTCAAGCAGCGCCATCTTTTATTAAAGAATTCAGTTCTTAGCCATTTACTAGACCAGATGCAGATAAACTTGTAGCATGTAGTACTAACGCCTCTATGACCATTCCACGAAAATCCTTATTATTGCTACTATAATTTCACTGACCTTTGGAAAAAAACATTTGCTTGTAATATCTCCATTTTTCTTTTGGGTGAACTAGTCGTCTGTCTTTATAACAACACAAGAAGATCAACGCGATTAGCAGTAACAGCAAGCAAATTACTAAAGCGGCTTGTTCTCCTGAATCCATGGTTGTATATTTCTTTTGTATACTCTCTCGACTCTGAGTTCTACTTAGTCTCTTTGACTCTTGGAATCTTTGACTCTTGGAATCTCAAATCTTACAACTTCCTGGAATTGTAATTCTCAGAAGGCCTTGGAATCAAAATTTAAGACTTCTTGGAAGTAAAATCTTTAGGATTTCTCGGAATCGAAGTCAGTTTTGACCTATTTTACAATGGTAATGAGTATCGTCTGCTTCCTAGAACTTGAAGTTTCTACTGCGCATGATCAATGTCAGAATATCTAGATCATAAACACTTTTGATTTTATGGCTCGTATATACCGGAAAATGGGAAACACTTGGATTGCAATGGCGATAAAAAATCACGTTTTCAAGATAGATGGCATTAACAAGGATGACAAGAAAGACTTGCAAAAGAAAATTCAAGACATTCAGGTTGGTAAATCATTGACACTTCCGGGGCAAAAATTGAAGACTATATGGCCGACTATATCGATACATAATTACATACACGCATACATACTTTATTCGTAAATCCCAAAATGGGCTTTTCAGATGGGCAAATTCGTCCATATTTGAAGCATTTTTAGAAAAACAGTGTTTACATTACGAAAGATTTGATTCGAAATCAATATTATGTGGTTTCGGAATCGATAGATTTGTGAGTGCTGGACTCGGGTCAGTTTGCATGAGTAGAGTACATAACACGTCATCCATAAAACATTACCAATATAATTATGAATTGTCCCGTGGCTGACATCCTTTGAAAGATGTTCCTTTCATGAGTTTTGAAGTGTAAAAAGTTCGTCCAAGGGATCTTCATCCTGGGAATTTAAATCTTGGTAGGGGAGTTAGAAAGAAGTATTCACAGTCTGGGGAGGGGAGGGGAGGGGAGGGAAGGGGGCGAGTTTACTTTGAATTTAGATTATACATATATAAGTATCTCAGGTTTTGTAACTGAAATAATCATTCTGACGTCGAATTATGTAGTTTTTAAAGCTTTTTTCTCTCACAAACGGCGTGAATAATGCTCAATCAATGACACTTCCGGTGGCAAGAATTGAATACTAGTACTATCTATCGACGAATTCGTCTTC
Organism: Telmatactis stephensoni; assembly: GCA_029948255.1. Taxonomy (NCBI): domain Eukaryota; kingdom Metazoa; phylum Cnidaria; class Anthozoa; order Actiniaria; family Isophelliidae; genus Telmatactis; species Telmatactis stephensoni. The sequence goes on along the minus strand of JALIZF010001840.1, from coordinate 77,642 downwards.
ATTTGATGCATTTTGAAAAAAATAGTGTTTATATTACGAAAACTTTGACTCTAAATATAATGTTATGTGGTCTTGAATGAGTGTTGGACTCGAGTCAGTAATGAAACAATCACCCAACTTAGCCTCCTCCGCAGGCAACACTGTTTGCTCAGTGTTGGGTGTTGGGCTTCCTGTTTAGGTGAAATGCGAGAAGGGATAAGAAGAGTGGGGAGAGAAGGGGGAAAGGCAGTGAACTCCTCCTCTCTCTTTTCTCCATGTCTCGTTCTCAGTCTCCGCGCGGTTAAAATAACCGCTACAAAGGAAGCCCAAGGAGGAATAATAAGGAGTTGCCTGCGGAGGAGGCTACACCCAACTATAAATTCTCCCGAAACTGGCATCATTCACCAGATGTTCGATTTTTTTTTTTTTTTTTTTTTTTTTTTTTGGAAGGGTAAAAACTGGAATTACCTAACCTTCGTCCAAGGGATCTCCATCCAGGGAATTTAAACTTCAATAGTGGGGATACAAAGAAGTGAACTTGCTACAACGCAATTACTGTATTTACAGTGGAGTTTAGCTTATAAAATGCTCGTGACTCGTGAAAAATCTTGCCCTGCTTTGCTGTAAACTTGCTGGAACTTGCGCTGCCTCGTTTTCATGGCACATTCTCGACTACGACGATAGACTTATAGATAGACTGATAGAAAACCCAAACCTAGACTCGTGCCGGCCTAAAGGCCTGGGCACGAGTAATGACCTTGTTTAACCTCAAAATTGTTCTTAGTTAGGGGAGGGGAGGGGGCGATTTCACTTTGAATGCCGCATAACCGAAATAATCATTCTGACGTCGGATTGTCTAATTTTCAAAACTTTTTTCGGTCACAGACTGCCTAAAAATGTTTTTGTTTGTTTGTTTGTTTGTTTGTTTGTTTGTTTGTTTGTTTGTTTGTTTGTTTGTTTGTTTGTTTGTTTGTTTGTTTGTTTGTTTGTTTGTTTGTTTGTTTGTTTGTTTGTTTGTTTGTTTGTTTGTTTGTTTGTTTGTTTGTTTGTTTGTTTGTTTGTTTGTTTGTTTGTTTGTTTGTTTGTTTGTTTGTTTGTTTGTTTGTTTGTTTGTTTGTTTGTTTGTTTGTTTGTTTGTTTGTTTGTTTGTTTGTTTGTTTGTTTGTTTGCTTTTTTTCACAAAAATCTTGTTCCACAGGTGGATATGAACAGCTACATAAAAGAAATAGAAAAGGAAATTATCAACAGAGATCGCATTATCGAATTGCTTCGTAAAAAGAATGAAATATTAGAAAAAGCAAAATAGAGTTAGAAGAGGAAAACAAGAAAATGCTAAAAGACAACTATTTGATGGTTGACAAAGAGGAAGCACCAGAAAAGAAACACAAGGATAACAACCACTAAGAAAAACAATCAAGTTCTACTCAATTCTCAAGCATGTTAAGGCCTGGGTCATTGGGCCGAACTAAAAAAACCTTAAATTGCAATATCTCTACCAATGTTAAATGTACTTAGATATAATTTCGTCCCATAGTCATAATTAGGATCCTTAACATTTTTATTTGTGTATGGTCAGAATTTGGTGGTCACGTGACCTATAGGATGAAAAAATATTTATTTGAAAATGGGCCGGTGAAAATGCATTTAATGAAGACTGTTTTTGATGTGCAACTGTTAAGGACATCTAGATAAGTTAGAAACTGCCTGGAATGGATGACTTCATTTAAACGGTGAGGAGTAACATGCAAATTTGTAAATACCTGGTTTGGTCACGTGACCTCTTTTACCAAATATCTCCTTAACAATCAATGGTGGACCACCATTCCAGGCAGATTTTGAAAGACAACCCCAAAAATCATAAATTGGCATCTCTTTTATTATTTCACTTTACGTCCCTATACGGCCCGTTTTCCATTGAATTTTTGTCATTTTCTATATTACGTGATGGTCACGTGACCAAGCGTTCCCCTTTTTGTCGATGAAAATTTTTCAAAATCGACAAATTCTAACACGTCTCCAAGTTAGAAAGCGAAATGTTCAATATTACTCTTGAAATGTAAAAAAATACCATTTTATACTAAATAGGGGCCTGACACAGGCCTTAACATGCTTGAGAAAAGATGGATGTTGATCACTGTCAGACTTCAAGTGTGTCTTCATATATAGATATGAGAGGTGTATATAAGCGTGCCGCCATTATCAATGTAGATTTCACAGATACTTGCTTTGCTTTATTAGAATATTACTCTTATTTGACGAAAGAGAATAAAAACACTAAATGCGTGCAATACTTTGCACTACATAAAGTACTAAATATATAGGAGTACTAAATTAAAAAATAGAAAACAACAGAATTAGCCGTAAAATAGCGCTATTTAGTACTATTTATGTTGCACGCTTTTAGTATTTTGTTCTCTACAACTGACACTGTAATTGCAAATTACTCAAATTATACTTCTGTCCAATAAAGTGTTGTTTTATTATTGGGATACATTTATTAAAGGGAAGATTGATTTATACCATTGTCTGATAGTAGATTGATTGATTATATGAATCTTCATTATTGTTTTATTCGTTAACCAATGCATTCCAAACGCCTGCCTACAAGAGAAATTCGCCACTGTTTGAGCATGCGCGACGGTGACGTTTCAGAACGTCATTTTTGCGTCACACTCCTTGACGCATATCCGGCACGCCATAGACGTTTTTCAAAAATGGCGCCGGCTCATTGTTCACGAGAACGAGGCCAGAAAGGCCTCCAAAATCATCATGGCATCAAATGAGTCTAAGTACATCCTGTAAAATGCACAGAAAATAGGTATTTCAAAAGGAAGAGGAACACATCGTCTTTGATAGCAACAGAAGTGTCGCCACGCTTATTTTTTGGTAACAAGACCATTATGGCCTCGTTCTCATGTACTAGGCCGCATTTTTGAAAGTCGTGTATGGCCATAATTCTAGTCATGTTTGTGTTCTGAGACCCGTTAAAGCAGTTCATGTTGAATACGCAATGATTTTCACATCTAACAATGTGGAGGTTGCCGTCGGTAGAGGCCAGAAGGGGTTTCTTTGCATTTTGTGCAATAATGGCATTGGATTCCTACACGTACGTAAAAACAGTGTTTAGCATATATTTTTTATTGATATATTTTAATATATAGCATATATTTTATTGATATATTTTAATATACCTTGATATATTTTCTTACTGATGATTTTACCGTGTATACTGAAATAAACTATGTATGTATGTATGCTTGAAGTGAAAGCTAAATACGACCTTACTAACTACAGGGTGCAAGAAGTGTTCCAATATGACCTTTCTTCGCTATGATTTCTGTATAGAAGGCGTTGTTGTTTGTCAACATCGAGTTTCAAGCGAATTTGTGTATAACTTCCTTATGACCAGCTCGCGATCGGAATTTCTCTAGAGGAATAATAAAGTTAGGTCAGTTAAACTTCCCACGTAGTTTATTTTGTATTCTTGAAACCAACGCAAACTTTTTACTTTTTGAATGATTAAAAATGTCTTCAACCGCAAAACGCTCTTGAGTCTGCGCATTAAAGACCATCCTGGACACAGGTATCCCGTCACAGTAACCTGTTTCTGTAACTGGTACCCGACGTTTTTAGAAGAATTGTAGTCTTAACATTTTATCACAATATTTACATTTAAACATGTCGAAACAAAAGCTCACTTTTGCTTCAGTTAGCTTCTGTCTGTTTGTAATTGTATGTGATATCTCGTACCATTGTTTAGCCAATCACGGTCAAGAGATCCCAGGACCCTGTATGATAAAGAGAACACGGTTACCAAGACTAGACGGTATAAAGGTAAGGAAAACGCTTAGACGCTAAAAGAAGTTGAAAGCAACTATTTCATTCAGCACTATTTGCAAACAAAGTAAGATACATGGGCCAAGAACTCGCTTTCTCGAATTATAAAGTAAACACATTGTTTGATTTAGTGGGCTTCGGGGTGACAATGGTAATTCATGACTTTGGAAAATGATCACGTAAAATGGATTTTTGTGAGAGCGCAGTTCAAGATACTAGGAGAGCACTTTTCGTAGGACTTTGAAAATGGTACGATCACGGCACAGTTACGGCAGGAATTTTGAATGTTTTTATTAGACATCACGGTATTGTCACGGTCACGGCACGTCGCTGTTCGTTCACACTCATACGATAAGTGCTCGATAGAAATTGATTCATCACTGTGCAAATCTTCATGCACTTGTGGCACCTGTCTCCGCGTGATATGCCACAGGAAGCCCATATAAAGTTAAATGTATTAATATATCAAGAGATCATTCATTATACTAGTGTACTTTCTTGTTGATATCAATGACTCTGTTGATTATTTCACTCGAAGGTTGGTCACGTGCAACACATGCAGCTTACGTCATCAGGTGAAGATCACGTGGTCATGACATTGAGCCTGAATCCACCCATATTTGGTATGATTAAACTGACACTTAGTAATGCAATGGGTAACACAATATCCCGAATGAATAAGTGGCTTTATATGACGTATAATACTCCTCTTCGATTATAAGTATCAGATGACATGAACACTGTGACTTAGTTTATGTAGATAAGGGTATTAAGCCTCAAATTCGATTGAACTTTAATTCAAATGGATAAACAATGAAGCCGATAAAGTACTTCAAGTAGTGGTGCCTGGTGTTTGTGTTTATATTTCCTTATGATTTGAGAAATAAAGCTATCTATCTATTGAACAAATAACCAAATTTAATTAATTGGATTCCTGTAGGAAAATGACGGATGCGCGTGGCGAGCAAAAACAGCTGTCTTGAAAACCCTAAGATGAACAGGGAACCCAAAATACTTACAACAACAGCGCCCATAATTTTCGGACTGAATTCCCAAATCTCTAAATTCCAAAATAAACACCTGCTTGGCGTCCCGCTTCTTTACCTCCAAATCCTTAAGCAAATTTTACCTGCGCGCGTTGAAAGTAAAGTTACATGAAAAATTCTGTGTGTACAGCAGAGAATTAATATGCCCATGCATTATTTGCGCGTCGCTGAATTTTGTTTCATTTGTTTCTTTAGAAATTCCAAATTTCTTATCACATGAAGTATGCGATCGCCTCATTGAACTAGCAAGTAGTCACGTGATGCAAACTAGTGATATCCAATTAGACACCAGTTTAGACGGTAACCATGACTACCATACGTCATTTCGTGATTGGGACAGAAATGGAGACAGACTCATCGATAAAAACGAGGTATCCATAGTAACTACCAGTTTTCCTAAATTCAAAAGAAAACAAAATTAGAAGTAAGATTAATTGGCTTTTTATCTTATTTTTAAACTAGATCTACTTGCATTTGCAACATCTGAGAGATCTTCACTTTACAGAACATGATATACAAAAAATGTACGTAGTCCATACTTTTTAAAGGCTAAAAACGTAATAGGTAAGACTATTTTCACAACAGTTTCCATTTTCATATTTTTGATTTTTTAATTATTTGTTTAGGTTTAAAAATCTGGAAATTGGGAAGATAAAAACGGGTAAGCAGAACAAGAAGTCATCAACTTTGTTTGATTCGGATTTGTAAGGTCCATTGTCCATGATCTTCAGTGCTTATTGGTGGCGCGCTTCATGGCCCTTTCTCTCGCCAACACCTACCGTTTCTCTTAGGTGTTCAGGTTACAAGAGCAATGGAGTTAAAGCGAGGATCTGAGGTTTTGGTGGAGCAATAGCTGCAGAACAAGTAAAACTGATTTGATTTCAATTTTAGGGTTCATCCATCCTCGAGAGTTTGAAGGGCAGAAAATATTGCAATACATTGATGAAGTAAGAGCTCAGGATACGTCAGTTGAAGGTCGCCATAGTAACGAAACGTGGTTGGACACCTGGGAAGATGACGTAATGAATGCATTGAACAAGAGGTTTGTAATCACTTTACATAAATTAACAGTGAAATCAATTGAAAAGGTGGTAGCAATCGTGTCTTCTTTGCATGACGGGATATCAAATGAACAAATAGATTAAATTTTCTCGTGGGTCCGTAGTCTAATAGATGCACAGATGACGTCAAAATGTGGTGAGAACAATGGACTTCGTCTCGTGGCGTACTTTTTCATTCTCACCACATTTTGACATCTCCTGTGCTTCTATTAGACGGAAAATTTAATATCCATCGAAACATTTCAACCATCAGAGCGCGCGTAATATTCAATGACGTCACTGCCTGTGAACTGTAATCACACACGAAACGTGTGATCGACCGTAATATACCAGTCATATGTTTTTTTTTCTTTTTGTTCTTTTTTAGGAAAGCAGCATTAACTGGTCTTCCTCTTGAAGTCATTGAAGGCAGTGAAACACCCACGGTAAGAATGACGTCAGGTCATGATCTATCATTTCATACTGCACAAAGGGCTTATAGTATATTTCATTTATTCAGTTTTCAATGTGCTATGGGCTTGTCAGGTGACGCTGGTTGATTTCCTTTGAAATTTGCCTGTTGTCGATGGGCTGAGGCTGAATATTGAATATAACCAGGGGAACACAGTGTCATTCTCACTATAGTCAAGGGAGTACTATAGGTTGAAATTATTAAGCATTTTTGTCATTGGTGCAATGGTGCAATGGTGACGGTTTGCATTTATTATGTCTCATTTGAACTAATGGGGTTAGGTAATCAAGTATAGGCAGGGGGGACACTGTTACAGTCTGCATAATGTCTCACTTGTACTAATGTCCTTTAGGTAATCAAGTGGCCAAGGGGACACTGTTACAGTCTACATAATGACTCACTTGTACTAATGACTGTTACTAGGTAATCAAGTATGGCCAGGGGGGACATTACCATTGTCACTATGATTCTCATAATCTGGACATGCAGCCATGTTGTGATCGTACGACATTTGATAATTGTCGTGTTTGTAGGTAAGTAGTAATATTTCTCACGCGCTATCTGCAGCTATATCACAGGAGAAAAATGTGTCAATTCCCATCGAATTCCCAGCTTTGGTCAAACATGGGGCTTCCCTGGGTCTAATCAGGGAATCCCTGGGAATCTGTCAGTCTATTTTTAAAAGTTTGGGTATTACAAGAAAAATATAACAGATTCCCAGGTTAGACCCAGGGAAACCCCAAGTTGGGAAGTGACTGTTACTAAGAGAGTGCGTTACACTGATACGTGAATTTCAAACTGCTCTCAAGTTACCCCATGTAATCTCTTATCAGGTTACTGGCAGTTACGATTACCGGAAACTCTCCATTATTACACAGGAAACCCAAAATACTAATTGATTTATTCTTTCATTTACGACTCTTAAAAGCCGGGCTCCCTGTGGTTGGGAACTGACATTTTTTCCTGTGTATAGATGTTTCTGTTTCATACATCAACTATTATCACCACAATAACAGCATGGAACTCAATAACGTATCACTGGTCAGATTTCCTCTAGAGACAGGGGCGTATCCAGGGGGGTCCCAGGGTGCCCGTGACCCCCTTTGAAAACAAAAAGATGATAGAAATAAAAAAATCTGACTGGAGAAAGATTGAGAAATTGGAAGTGTGACCCCCCCTTTGGTGGAAAATGGAAAGCGTGACCCCCCTTTGAAATATTCTGGATACGCCCCTGAGAGAGGTCTACATGACAAAATGTACGACTGCATAGCTTGCTTGTACATGCAAGTGGTTTAATTTTTTGGGGGGGAAATGGGCTTGTTTGTTTGTTAATTGTTGTTTGTTGTTGCTGTTATTGTCGTTGTTAGTTACTGTTGTTGTTGTTGTTGTTGTTGTTGTTGCTGTTGCTGTGTATTCAATCATGTTATGTACTGATGCCTAGTAGTGCATGATTGCTGAATGCATACAGTTTATACGTCAACCGATTGAATCAGGCTTCCAGGGGGCGATTGCCCCACTTAAAATTTTGGACTTGAACCTTCATCTGAAGGATGATGTCAATGACATCACTTTAAAGTTTCACTTTTAATTTAATTCACACTATTTAAATGTTATCTCAAGTATACTAGGCACTTGGACAAAGTTTTGCTTTTCTCCCAAACATTCTTCATGGGGAAATTAACATATTTTGGCGGGACCTGGACCCCCTTTTGCTCGGGTCTCGCTACGCCCCTGACAGACAATTTGCATAGTTATTTTAGTTAGACCTCTTTGTCTGTCCACACTTCACGATTTGCATCAGGGGGGGGGGGGGGGGTGTAAATTCAGGGGGGAGACCATGAAGGTGCACATGTGTGTGGTCTGACCTACACTTCCAGCATAGAGGTCGACTTGGCGTTGATGTCTGTAGAAGGGTTGATAGTCAATATATGAGAGCTCACACTAGCAATACGCACAGCTAGCAGCCTAAAGACTTTGCTGAGTGCTGACATGGATCATATATATAGATGTATATAAATGAGTTCTGCAGGTGATTCGGCATATGTCGTTGCTCATGACCTAAACCACCTACCAGTCTTAACCACAATGTGTTTATACACAGATATATCACTATCTTGTACTTCTTAAACGATGTCGAAGTAGGTGGTCAAACAGCTTTTCCATTTGCTAATAGCAAAATAATGGATAACAAGGCAAGTTATAACTATATTATAAAACTATATTATAAAATAACCACCACCGAAGGACAGGTATACTGCGCGCGAACTCTAAATAATGAGGAATCATCCCCTCCCACCCACCCTCCCCCCCCCCCCACCCCACCCCCGTCAATACCCTTTTTGCTTTTTATGTTTGCAAATAAAGTTGTTATAGATAAATATGCACGCAGCTCGCGCGCGCGCACTTGCTGATTACAGTGCATGGCACGTGTGTCTCTGGAATCAGTTATATTCATGTCAATAATACATGTTATTTCGACAAAATGGTAAATATTTTTTGCACAAATCCTGATCCTACCTAATTTATAGCTAGAAAAATAACATGGTTAAAAAGAAATTATAGTATCACAAACGATAAATACTGCTAGTTACTATAAAAAGAGGCAAGAAGTTAGCAAACAAAAAAGGCTTAACCAATTTCAAAAATAACCCCGCCATCTTGTTTCCAGATGTGGCACCGTTCTTTGCTTAATGTGTCCAACCTCAGTACTCACTGCTCCAAAGCGAACCTCTTAGTAAACCCAAAGAAGGGCAAAGCCATCATGTGGTATAATCACGTGATTAACAGACATACAGGAACTGTAGGAGAACTGGATCGAGCGTCTTATCACGGTGGTTGTGACGTCATTCAAGGAGAAAAGTGGATTATGAATAACTGGATCAACATATTTGGTGAAACTATTCATGATCTTAGAACATGGAACGATCGAAATATTAGGTTGAGATTTAGCCGGGAATAAATCGCACACAGGGATCCCAAGATGGATATTTCTTGTAAGCGCATTGAAATATTCACATAGAAAATGCGCTATATAAATATTACATATTATTACTAAATCATGATGGAGAATAATGAGCTGCTACTGTAAAGGTGTATTGGAGCTCTGTCATCATTACTGAAATGTAGCCTGATTTTTAGATCATCTAAGAATCTAAAAGTGTATCTCTATATGAACTAAATAATAAACTTCATCCTTTTGTTAGTCGAGGTCATTGATATTGACACATTGCTACGAGAATTGTGTGTACGCCGGAATAGTTGACTGTTTTTATCTCCATCGGTATCTTTAACTTATCCTCGTTCATGAAGAGCAGCTTAATGTGCCTGGAATTAACCTCAGACTCGAGAACAATTGCGTCTCAGATCCTGCTCAAACGCCAGCATTCAAAATTTTATGGCGTTTTCAACCTTCTAAACAGAAATTAAACGTTACAAAGGAGTTGTGTTTAAGGGGCTGTTTCTATGAAGACAACTAGCCAGGATTAGCCAGGATAACTCTATTGCTTTGTGATTTTGTGATCCCAGGAGAAAAGAAAACAAAAGAGCTGTTATCCCGGCTAAATTGACATCGTTGACACCTTTTTCAAATAAACATTCTTGATAGATCTGTTTCAAAAGCAACAAGAAACCTTGCATTAAGAGCTTTTCGGATTTGTAATATTCCTCAAGTCCGTAGTTCATTGGTTCCATTCCATGTAGTAGTATTACCCAGCATGCTTCACGCTTCCCACGAGGCGGCAAAAACAAAATGGCTTGCATGCAGGTCGGAAAGGGTAATGATAGGATAGGATGATCAAAATGAGCTTGAAGAGGACTTTTGAAGTTTATAAGGTAAGTTAAGCTTGAAAGCATTTGGAATTAGATGTCAGTCTTTTTTATTAAGACTGAAGCAGGTGTTATTTTAGAATTGTAGTCAGAATCGTCGCGCTCAACTTGAAGTGCTTGCAAGCGCGAAATTGTCATTTCCTTCGATAGAAAATTATGCTATTTCTCTCATAGTGATTTTGGTGGGGTAGGGGCTTGTGCTGGTCCAAATATAATTTGTCCAGTATTTTCTTCATGTGACTGCTAAGAATGGTCAAGCTGTTGAATCTTGCTAGTGCATTTCAATGCACATGTGCAAAACTTTGACAATGAACACCTTAATTTATTTGCAGAAATGCTAATTTATAGGAACACACTACACCCTTGAACCAACCAAACTGACATAAAAATTATCAAAATTAAAATGTGTAGTTCCAAAAAATATCCATGCCCCACCAAGGAGGGAATTTGTAAATGGACCCCTCCGGAACTTCCATTTTTCTTCCATACAAACTCTGTAATTTTGTTTTTCTGACCCCCTCCCTCCCCTCCGGAATTTCCAATTCCCTCCACGGTGGGGTATGGATATTTTCTGGAACTACACAATGAACCAATGCTCTAAGAAACACCAGGGAACAAACAAGTTAAGTGTATGGGTCATTGCATGTCTCTCTTGGTGAAATTGCCCCAAAATGACTGCTTTCTGCTTTCTTAATAGGCCATTTGCATGATGCCAGGCATCATATACTATAACTACCAGAATGCTTTACCCACTTTCTTTTGTAAAATAATTAGTGCCAATTGTTTGACTATTCTCAAAAGGGAATAAAAATCTGAATAAGAAAGAAAATTCGTAGAGCATTCTGGTAGTTGTAGTAAAATGACGCCATCATGCAAATGGCCTATTGTTGGCCGCAATAATTTTTGCAACATATTACTAGTAGGTAGATCACATGCATCTGTTTTGTCTTTTTGTCTGTACATGTGGCAGCCATCAAGTGATTGAAGTTAGTATAAATGCACTTCAACACAGAAAATGAAATCTCACTCCCTGGGGGGGGGGGGGGCTCCACTGTAAAATGGGTATGCTTGTCATATCTCTTAGGGTAAAAATCAGTAATTTGGTATCTTTTAGGGTGTTAAAATTGAAGTTCAGAGTTTTAGCATATCCTGGTCACTCTTAGGGTATCAAGAGCTCATCACTTATTATCTGGTTCTCAAGACAGAAGACACTTGCCGAACAAAAGCCTGTCAACCATCCAATTTTGTGTTCATAATAATAATATTCATTAGCTTGATATCACTGGTATCTCTTAGGGGTTAAAAATTGTCAGCCACACCCTTTTAAAAAGACTTCCAGTATCTTTTAAGTGAAAATATCTGATTAGCATACCCAATCCTTTTACATTGGAGTCCCCCCAGGTCTCACTCACAGAATGTTAAGGACTGGACCAGTAGAACTTGATTAAAGCATTTGAGTCAAACCTTGTGTCAAAACCCCTGGCTTCTGCTATTTGTGACAGCAGCTAGTCAGCTCTTGTCGTTACTCTTGATCGCACCATTGCTTCCTGATCACTACAACTTTTTATCACACATGCACACACAAACCAGCCAATTATTGGGTGGTGGGGGGAGGGGGGAGGTAGCACGCAATCCCCCCCCCCCCCCCCCCCCATGCCAATCTAATAGATTAATCTCTAAGACCATAACTAGTACTTCTAAGCAAATAGGATAAATAGGAAGGAGCTACAGTAGGTTGTTGATAACAGCCAACAGCCTATCTCGTCTTTTATTGTTGCCAGTCCAATGATTTTAGGATAGAGTATGATCTTATATCATAAGTGGCACTTGTATATAATTCAGTATAGTTCGGTCAATAAGGCCAACATCTACCTTCCTAAGAGCCACCAGAGCAATTCTTTGCAAGAATGCAGCTAAAAGACTAACGAGTAATAATTTTCTATGTTTATTTGTTTTAATGTACAATAATTATTTGAAGTGTATTATTGTAATTTAGTCTTGGCAGATGAAAAGCCTTACTGTAGTGGGTGAAAACTGTTATTAATATCTATTCATTAATTGGTTCAGTAATATTATGGCTGATATGTAGGTATAACAATCTGTAATCCTATATAATTATTTGTATACTTTATAAAACCTTGCAGACCCCACTTGGATAACTTGGATAACTGCCTAATTGGAGGGTAGAAAAAGGATATTCGAATTTAAGAGTATCCAAATTTAACAATAGTGGTCACAGTTTTGAGTTTTGTGCTGTAAACCATTAATCTTGATTCAGGATTAGCAAAAATTGAAACTACAGTTAATACAGCCACCTATAAATGAAAAAAATCTGGCTGCAATAATGGTGTGGCCACATTAAAAGAGTATTTTTTACAAGAGATTAAGTGCATTCTCTAGTTGCCAGGCCCAAATGTGTCACCCATAATAGCAGGGTGGACATATTAAAGGGGTTGCTATAAGGCAGGGTTGCAATACATTTACTGAGTCCAGCAACAGTGATAGCAGGCTCATAACATGGTATATTTTCATGTCACTGATCTCAGTTTTTTACGGAAATTTTGGTCCCCGAGCCCATATTTTTAGAAATTTTTTGATTCCTGATCCTTGGTGCAAAAAACTGAGCTGATCCCTGGTCCTGACCCAATGTCCCTGATCCTCGATCCCTACCATTTGATCCCTGAGCCCTGGCCTCTGATCCCTGATCCTGGCCATAATTTGGGGCTTGATCCATGATCCCATATACCATGTTACGAGCCTGTGATAGCATATGTGGCATTGATGAACTGCATTAAAGATAATGTACCAATATTATGGTAGTTGTTGTGTGTAGCAGTTGCAGCACTAAATCTTTTTATAGATTTTTATCACAGTACTGACTGGAACTGGAACAGTATAAACAGGCTTGTAACATGGTATATGGGATCAGGGATCAAGCCCCAAATTATGGCCAGAATTATTATTATTATTATTAATTTAAAAATGTTGATATATATCACAGTACTGGCACTGTAACAGCAGTACAGTGCAGTATTGTTAGATTAATTCCTACAAAATCTGCTGTTATTATATAGCATGCATTTCAACAAATTGATCCTTCACTTCTTGTCTGAGTTCCTCACTACAAAATAAATCAATGGCTGTCATTGCCATTGCTTTGGCAGCTATTAAAGTCTTGACATGAGCAATGTCACTGCCAGCAGCTGCTGTGAATGCATAAGAATGATTGACGGCCATACTATCAATGCTGTACAAGGGATGAATGGATGGAATGACATGAGATACATTACCCATGTCAGTAGAACCTAACACTTTCTCTTTCTGTTCTTGTAGGGAAGGAAACTGGACACCAAGACTTTCTGCATTGGTTTGGTATAAACTGGCCATTTTGGGGTTGGATGCCATACTCAAATACTCGTCAGCATCGAAGGTAATTTCTACGGTACACCCTGAAAATAAATGATTGTGACATGAAAAATGTGTTTTATTGTATTCTTCGTGTTGTTGTAAGAGGCAGTATGTCTAAGGGTTAAAGTATGGGGAAGTCACACATGCCCTGGATAGGACCTTGAGGGTGGAACCCCTTCAATGGAGTAATCTTTTGGGAGTGGATGAACTACAAAATTGAGATTAATCAAAAATTAAATTAATACTTTTCAGTGTCTGTTTTAAAGAACCAAGACATCTTAATTTTTAAATTAAAAATTATTATTATTTTGCTTATTTAAAAATAAGCAAAATCAGTGTTGATCTATAATTATTATAGATCAACACTGATTAATAATAATAATAATGACTGTTCATTTAAGTGTCCAAAATCTTCTAGCCATTGTGCAGTAATTAATTGAAAGATGCTGCACTCACTTACACACCACTACATTCTAATGTTCTATGCACAACTCTCAGTTCCAAGGGCAGGTCCAGGAGTATATTCAGGAGGGGGTGCACTATCACATAAATTGGAAATGTCCAAGATTATGCTTTTGAAAATCATTGAGAAAAAAAGATGTCTTGGGAGGGGGTGTGCACCCCTCCCCTAAATCCGCCCCTTAAAGCTCACTAATTTATTCAGCTTTACTGAATTCTTGCTTTAATAAATTTTAGTTTACATTTTGTTTGATAGGTTTTTTCTATTTTATACATTTTATAAATATTTAAGTTTAAGATTATTTCAGTATTTCTATATATATAATTAAGTTTTTATCATATTGTAAATAAATAGATCTATCTATTTTAAGAATTTGTAACTGAAAAGCCTATTTTGGGAGTTGCGAATAAAGTATGTATGTATGTATTTAAGATGTACTGAGGGAGGAACACAAGAGCACTGGAGGAAAAATACCAAAGCAAGTGAAAGAACAAAAACTGACCAAAATCAAGTCACGTGATCCCAATCCAGGAATCAAGCCCAGGACCACAGACTGAGGTGATCGACAGACTGGCACTCTCACCACTCACCTTGCTTCCAATCTCATCTTTCTCCATGTTACAAAAAGGGTAAGGTTTCAGGGACTCCTGGGATATATGTTTTGCAAATGTTGGATTATAACTATATTACTACAACCATAGATAGACATAGTCTACCCCTAAAATCAATTATACAGGGTGGCTCCAACACAAAAGGGGTACCTTTTTCATGCTGGAGGGATATGAAAGGAGTAGACTAAATGTATATGAAAGAGTGCCTTTTATTCTGAGGCTATTAAAAGGAGCTGAGAATGACATAGTATAGACCAAGTTAGAATAAAGGTTTCAGAACTGAGGATATGGGGAATTGTCTTTGAAAGGTACCAATTGATATTCGAATGATTAACATGAGCATTTGCTAATGTCAACATTAAAAATGGGTCCATTACTCAAGTGGGGCAATTATTTCAAATGTATTGCTCGTTTGGATATGGTAACTATTGCATTCAGTCAACAGGGAAGGGGTGGGGCAATAATTTAAGCAGGGGATTTCTTATTTTTCTTCAAAAAGGAGCAAGTATTTGAGCAGGGCAATTATTCAAGTAGAGGTGATTATTCAAGGAAATTAAATACAATATTTGAAAGGAGTACTAACTTCTTTCTTAAAAATGGTACTAAAAGAGAAGGGTTTCAACCTCTGGGCAGAGCCTTCCCATGTAAAACCTGGTTGAGAGTGCCCCTTATTTGGGAGTAGGAAGGAATGACCAAGTAATTATTTCAAGCAGTAGCACAATACACAGGAACCTCTATGCTAAAGCCAACATGGCTTCACATTAAGTAAAATATCACCAATCACATACTGTAAATAGGAAATGTCAATTAGATAAAAAAGGCAATTTATAGATTTGATGTCAGTACCTGTACTCTCTGCTGCAGCTTCTACACAACTTGTCACCTTTGCTTTCAATACTGAATTTTCTGCTTCAGTAGGGGCATGAAC
The DNA here is from genome assembly GCA_029948255.1 of Telmatactis stephensoni. NCBI lineage: Eukaryota > Metazoa > Cnidaria > Anthozoa > Actiniaria > Isophelliidae > Telmatactis > Telmatactis stephensoni. The sequence goes on along the minus strand of JALIZF010001840.1, from coordinate 62,036 downwards.
AGAATACTCTATGGTAGCCCTGTCTGGAATGATATTGGGTTTTACACCGCCCTCATGGATAACTCCATGTACTCTGTATGTTGGCTTCATTTGTTGCCGCAGCATGCTAATACTGTTGTATGCCATGACTGCAGCATCTAATGCATTTATACCTTCCCAAGGAAATGCTGCTGCATGTGCTGCCCTCCCTTTGAAAGTAGCTTTAAATGAATGATCACACAGAATCACTGGCAATGTTGAGTCTGAAGGTGTTGGGTGGACCATCATGCAGAAATCAATACCCTTAAAACCACCCTTGTTTAGCATTACAACTTTGCCTACACCATGCTCCTCTGCTGGTGTTCCTAGTACAACAACACTGCCAAGTTTATTGTTGGTTGCATCTAAGGCTGCTTTAATACCTATAAAATTCAATTAATAATTAAGACACTCATTAAGCTGTGCCAATTGAACATGGAAACAGAAAAATGATGTGTATAAAAGATTAGACAATTTAATTTTTGTTGTTATTGTTGTTGTTGTTGTTTTGTTGTTGTTGCTGTTGTTGACAAGATTCCGAATGGGCAAGATACTCTGGAGGTGCATGGGAGTACTCCCCTTTATATGCCTACATGTATGTGTTGCCTGATAGGGTACGGGGTTTTTTAGAGTATCACTTTTTGCCTTGAGACATGCTAACGTTTTGGTCTGTGATAATGGTTTCCACAGTGCCCGGCTGGGCCTACTGTCAGTTTACAATGTCTCAAGCAATCTCAATAAATAAGGTCAGGAAATGTTAATTTAAAAAAACTTGCATTATTTTTTAGGTACCGGTAGCACACCATGCCGGCCCCAGGCAGCATGCATGCAAGACACACCGTTGGTTGCTACAACTTAGAGGATGGACCGAGAGCGTAATTTCGTAAAAATAATACGGTTTTTTCCTTACCTATTCCAGCTGCAACCCCAGACTCAGCTATCAGATTATGTCCACAAGCATGGCCAACCTCTGGAAGTGCATCGTACTCACAAATCACTCCAATACAGGGACCATCTGAGCCTCCACTTTTAGCTTGGAAAGCCGTCTCCAACTTGTACTGTCTCGTGACTTCAAAGCTTTGAGCCTCTAGATAGTCTGTCAGGATTTTGTGAGCTGATTTCTCTTGAAATCCTAATTCGGGGTTCTCCCAGATTTTCCTGTTGATTTCTCTGAGTTCACCAGCATGATTATCAATCGCTTCACAAGCGATTTTTTTCAGTTCCGTGACATCCGCCATTTCTGAATGCTCGACCACAGGTAGCCCAAACTCGTTCGAGGAATCTCCGATTGATATAAGGTCGATCGCAGAAAGTAGGGTAGAAGCTGGTAACATAACTATACGACCCTATACTAAACTGATTTTTCATGCTGAATGTGAATATGACAGTTATCAAGCCGTATTCTGTAATCTTATACGCGTAAATGACGTATTTTGTGAATTGCCGCGAAACACGAACGAAGCCGGGGCCTTGATCACTTGATATAAACTCACAAAGTACAGGGGCGGATCTGGGGGAGGGGTTGTGGGGGTTGCAACCCCCCCCCCCCCCCCCCCCATGAGAGTGAGAGATTTGATTAACTCTAATAAAACACGCCGTATCGGATAGCACCCGCGATAGCAGCATTTATCTCATCACCCCGTTAATTACGTTATCATAGTAGCCTGATGTCCCCCAAAATAGGCATCAAACAGTTTTATTAGTATAACTTCTAATCTTTATATGACTTAACAAAAAAATTGACTTAAATTAATAACTACGATTATTGAAATTATCATTATGATAAGATCTAAACTCACTTCCGGTTGGGAGCCCTGTGGTACTTTCCCGCCAAACAAAGTACCTTGTTCCCGCCAAACGAAGACCTATGCCAGCGCGCGTTGCAGTATAAAAGAAAAAGTTACGTGAGATCGGTCCTTAAACTTTTCATCTGTATTCCGACGAAGGAAAAATGAAGGGTATTGACAGTTTTTTTTCGGAAAAGGAGGTAAGATTGGAGATTTAATTTGAATTATAATAAATTAAATGTTTTTTTGAATTAAGTTACAGATGTTTTAAACCATACACTAGTGAAGTGGCATGCAAATGAATAAGTTCTGATCAAATTTGATCAAATTTTACCAAATGACTCATTGACTGACTCGTTTTATATAACGCATGTACATGTAATGAATTGAACTAGTGCCTATACCACGGTATGAGTAGTTATTAAAAATGTTTGAACTTAGTACGGATTATAACATTTAAATGGCTTGAAACATGTCTCCCTGACCCAATGATCTGTTAGGAACGGACCAATGGAAAAGCAAATAAATAAAATAATAATAATAATAATAATAATAATAATAATAATAATAATAATAATAATAATAAAATGCAGAAAGTAGTCATTTCAAGTACTTTGAACATTGCACGAACATTTAAAGTGCACGTGTGAAAGCACACCCTAGTCTGCCAACGATATTGAGACATTAGATTGATGTTTAAGTATATATTTTAAGAATGTTTTTTAGTTTTTAACATCTTTTAATAACATAGCTTTTTTTAGGGTTTAGGTTGATTGTATTACTTAATATGCATTATAATTTAGGTAATGCAAAACAAAACAAAACCGAATCAAAACCATAAGAAGGAATATGAATATAAGAAAGCAGGAATATCAATATAAGGAATTTTAAATTTAGCGTTTTAGATCCGTTATCGAGAATATCACCGAAGAATGATAAGTAATAAGTGATTGGCTTAAGTGTTTTTTTAATTTAATTTTTTTTTTAGTATACTTTTTAAGGAAATGAATTTAATTAGGATATTACCAAATTCGACAATAGGATTAAGACTGAGACCATGTCCTCAGACTGGACATAAGTCGTAAGGTTTATTCAGCATTTATCATAAGTTATTTATTCATTTCTATATATATATATATATAAGTATGTTTTATAAGCAGATAATTAAGTCGTTAGTTTGTAAGATTTGCGGCCTATAGGCTACACTTATGCGCCCTATAGTGCCAAGACCGCTTATTAGAGCATTCATACGTATTTACTGCCGATATAATAATAATAATCGAGCAAGACAAAATGGCACGAAAAAAATTCGAGCATACTTGGAGTGCCAAAAAAAAAAAAATCGAGCACAACCATTCAAGGTAGACAGTTAAATATGAACCAGTCAAAAAACTAATTGAATAACATGTTCGATGTATTTACCCTAGGGAGTAGCCTTTGTGAACACTTATATCTTAGCTCTTGCCCGAGACCGGCTCTCGCTTCGCGCTCGCATATTTGCAAATGATCAGTGATAGAACATCAATGGTTGTTATCATGGGGTTTTTTTCCGCTGTGTCTATTTGACCGGCAGCCGGTCAATGACCTCGAATTCCTATTTGACCGGCAGTTTTCAAATTTTCCAATATTTCCCCGGGGAAATATTGGAAAATTTGAAAACTGCCGGTCAAATAGGAATTCGAGGTCATTGACCGGCTGCCGGTCAAATAGACACAGCGTTTTTTTTCTCGTTCTCTCTCTCTCTCTCTCACTCTCTCTATCTTCTGTCTAACCGTGTAGGACAATATACTTTCCCAAAGCTTTACTTTCTAAATGTTTGTTGTTGTTGGCTCAGGGATCAAATGGGTGGGATCGAGGATCAGGGACATTGGGTCAGGATCAGGGATCAGCTCAGTTTTTTGCACAAAGGATCAGGGATCAAAAATTTCTAAAAATATGGGCTTAGGATTCAAAATTTCCATAAAAACCCGGGATCAGTACGACGAAAATATACCATGTTACGAGCCTGTGAACATGAAGAGTTTTAATCTTTGTTTCTTTTAGGTTGTTGTTGTTGGTTTTATCGTAATTGTTAATCAAATTGACGCGCCTTAGCTCAAATTTCGCGCTCGCTACGCTCGCGAAAAAGAATAATCATAATATAGGTTGTGTTAGCCTCTCAGAAATTTATGGCTTGCTACAGCCCTGCGATGTTACTTGAAAAGGGCGTTTGCGGAAGTTACGCCCCCGCCGTGTTTTGTAAAATGGTATCTCCCCTTTTAAAAGGTCTAGATCCGCCGCTGCACTTTTAAAGGTACTCCGTCCGCGGTCCCTGATATACACCTATTATAAGATGCTAGGGTCATCGTTGCATTATGGGTGATCAGCAACCCCCCACCCCCCCTGAAAAAACCCTGGATCCGCCCCTGAAGTATCGGACAAAACCTCGATGTTCAATATTATGATGTTAATATACCTTGATGTATTTCTTACTGATGATTTTACCGTGTATAAATAAACTATGTATGATACAGTACGCATGTATGTATGTATTTGATTATTAATAATTGACTTAAACACCATCGGACGGGCGCACGAGGTTCGCATATCTTTCGGCTTGACGCTTCGTGTCTACTTCGGGGATTTCCAAATTACGCCGCACGCATGAAGCCCGTGACACAAAAACTAAGGAGATACGGGTTTTCAAAAATCGAAATTTTGTATGAAAAAAAAAACACAGGTTGCCCAAGCTGTACATTTGGCTGGAATTTCCATTGAATATGAAATATTAAAAAATGAAAAATTAAGCTTGCCAAGGAAATTATCAAGTTGTTGTCTCTCCGTGTTTGAAGCAGTTCTGAGTAATATCGCACGAGTTACAGCAATTTGAATAATTTGCCCAATTATATGGTCGTAATATTAAGAATCTTTATAGATCAGCTATTATCAAAGTACTGACTGGAACTGTAATTTATAAAAGAAAATGGCACAGTCACAGCAAGGTTATGGTGTGTACAAGTGCCTCCATGATATGGTCCCCCCATACCTGGCCGATGTTATAAAACCAAAACAACCATCATGTTCCCTCAGATCTTCATCGATGGAGTATCTGGAAGAATATGGTTCATGTCTCAAGACCTATGGTGACAGAGCTTTCAAAATTGCAGCACCCAAGCTGTGGAATGATCTTCCCCTAGCCATTAGGAAAAGCACTTCAATTGAATCATCATCATCATCATCATCATTTTCAAGAAAAACCTAAAAACTCATAAAAATTTTATTTAAGAGTTCCTTTCAATGAACTGTATTATGACATTTTACACTACATATTTATTCCACAGCATTCTTATTTTTAGTGTACATTAATTTATATTTTCATTTATTACATATTGTGAAGCACCTTTTGATAAGTGCACCATATAAATCTCTTTCTTTTTCTTCTTCTTCTTACTAATTTAAAAATGTTAATAGATATCACAGTACTGACACTGCGTGTACAGTCAGTTTCTTACAATATCTGCTTTTATTATGTAGCATGCATCTCAACAAACTGATCCTTCACTTCTTGTCTGAGTTCCTCACTACAAAATAAATCAATGGCTGTCATTGCCATTGCTTTGGCAGCTAATAAAGTCTTGACATGAGCAATGTCACTGCCAGCAGCTGCTGTGAATGCATAAGAATGATTGACGGCCATACTATCAATGCTGTACAAGGGATGAATGGATGGGATGACATGAGATACATTGCCCATGTCAGTAGAACCTAACACTTTCTCTTTCTGTTCTTGTAGGGAAGGAAACTGGACACCAAGACTTTCTGCATTGGTTTGGTATAAACTGGCCATTTGGGGATTGGATGCCATGCTCAAATATCTTTCAGCATAAAAGTTAATTTCTACGGTACACCCTAAAAAATATACAATTGGAACATGAAAATGATGTTTTTGTAAAATCTGATCAGCTCCTTTTAATAGCCTCAGAATAAAAGACACTCTTTCATATACATCTAGTCTACTCCTTTCATATCTCTCCTTTTGTGTTGGAGCCAGTACCCTGTATAGTTGATCTTAGGGACACACCCTTGTAATATAGTTATAATCCAACATTTGCAAAACATATTCCAGGAGTCCCATAAGTCTCGTCATAAGTCCCATAAGTCAGGCCATAAGTCCCGTCTCCCAAAGGCTCTTTCTCGCTAAGGTCTTCCCATTGAAAGATTTTTAAATCTTTTCCGTATTTACTTGGGTAACACGAACGCCATCTTTACAGACAGATGGAAAAGAGAAGTAAAGGAATTTCGCGCCAAATACAAATGTCGGGATTTTCTGTGTTATCTTTGTTGCGAGGCTGCATGATGATATTGCTCTTTTTTACCCTATTTCGCTTAGTTCTACTTTCTAGCTGTTTGCTTTGCTTGTCTTTATTTAAATATGTTTCGTGTTCGTTTTGTCGTTTTTCTAAAGGACGTTTTTACAAAAACCGGGCTCCCGGCCTGTGATATTTTGGTTTGATTTATTGCGCACGGGCTCACACAAGATGGCGACAATGTCGGCTGGGTCAAGGTAGACAGCCAGTGTTTTAAACGTGATATAAATGCAAGTATTTAGTACTTTTGGAGATATCAGAGTTCATTTCGCTAAGTACAAATTTTCTGATTTGTACTTTGCGAAATATTTTCGTTTCGCTAAGTACAAATTTAGAAATATCAGAGTTCATTTCGCCAAATACAAATTTGTACTTAGCGAAATATTTCGTTTCGCTAAGTACAAAATTTCGTTTCGTTTCGTTTCGTTTCGCCAAATACAATAAGCCGGGCAATAATTTAAGCAGGGAATTTCATATTTTTCTTCAAAAAGGGGCAAATATTTGAGCAGGGCAATTATTCAAGTAGAGGTTATTCAAGGAAATTAAATACAGCATTTGAAAGGAGTACTACCTTCTCAGGGGCAGATCCAAGGTGGTGTTCATAGGTGCACCGGACATTCCCCTAGCGCCATAAGAGATGACGTCATCATTGTTAGGAGGCCGCCATCTTGGATGTAACGTCATCTCTCAAGAGGACTATTTGGGACACCCCCTTTGCAAAATCCTGGATCCACCCCTGCTTCTTTCTTAAAAATGGTAGTAAAAGAGAAGGGTTTCAACCTCTGGGCAGAGCCTTCCCATGTAAAACCTGGTTGAGAGTGCCCCTTATTTGGGAGTAGGAAGGAATGACCAAGTAATTATTTCAAGCAGTAGCACAATACACAGGAACCTCTATGCTAAAGCCAACATGGCTTCACATTAAGTAAAATATCACCAATCACATACTGTAAATTGGATATGTCAATTATATAAAAAACGCAATATATAAATTTGATGTCAGTACCTGTACTCTCTGCTGCAGCTTCTACACAACTTGTCACCTTTGCTTTCAATACTGAATTTTCTGCTTCAGTAGGGGCACGAACAGAATACTCTATGGTAGCCCTGTCTGGAATGATATTGGGTTTTACACCGCCCTCATGGATAACTCCATGTACTCTGTATGTTGGCTTCATTTGTTGCCGCAGCATGCTAATACTGTTGTATGCCATGACTGCAGCATCTAATGCATTTATACCTTCCCAAGGAAATGCCGCTGCATGTGCTGCCTCCCCCTTGAAAGTAGCTTTAAATGAATGATCACACAGAATCACTGGCAATGTTGAGTCTGAAGGTGTTGGGTGGACCATCATGCAGAAATCAATACCCTTAAAACCACCCTTGTTTAGCATTACAACTTTGCCTACACCATGCTCCTCTGCTGGTGTTCCTAGTACAACAACACTGCCAAGTTTATTGTTGGTTGCATCTAAGGCTGCTTTAATACCTATAAAATTCAATTAATAATTAAGACACTCATTAAGCTGTGCCAATTGAACATGGAAACAGAAAAATGATGTGTATAAAAGATTAGACAATTTAATTTTTGTTGTTATTGTTGTTGTTGTTGTTTTGTTGTTGTTGCTGTTGTTGACAAGATTCCGAATGGGCAAGATACTCTGGGGGTGCATGGGAGTACTCCCCTTTATATGCCTACATGTATGTGTTGCCTGATAGGGTACGGGGTTTTTTAGAGTATCACTTTTTGCCTTGAGACATGCTAACGTTTTGGTCTGTGATAATGGTTTCCACAGTGCCCGGCTGGGCCTACTGTCAGTTTACAATGTCTCAAGCAATCTCAATAAATAAGGTCAGGAAATGTTAATTTAAAAAAACTTGCATTATTTTTTAGGTACCGGTAGCACACCATGCCGGCCCCAGGCAGCATGCATGCAAGACACACCGTTGGTTGCTACAACTTAGAGGATGGACCGAGTGCGTAATTTCGTAAAAATAATACGGTTTTTTCCTTACCTATTCCAGCTGCAACCCCAGACTCAGCTATCAGATTATGTCCACAAGCATGGCCCACCTCTGCAAGTGCATCGTACTCACAAATCACTCCAATACAGTGACCATCTGAGCCTCCACTTTTAGCTTGGAAAGCCGTCTCCAACTTGTACTGTCTCGTGACTTCAAAGCTTTGAGCCTCTAGATAGTCTGTCAGGATTTTGTGAGCTGATTTCTCTTGAAATCCTAATTCGGGGTTCTCCCAGATTTTCCTGTTGATTTCTCTGAGTTCACCAGCGTGATTATCAATCGCTTCACAAGCGATTTTTTTCAGTTCCGTGACATCCGCCATTTCTGAATGCTCGACCACAGGTAGCCCAAACTCGTTCGAGGAATCTCCGATTGATATAAGGTCGATCGCAGAAAGTAGGGTAGAAGCTGGTAACATAACTATACGACCCTATACTAAACTGATTTTTCATGCTGAATGTGAATATGACAGTTATCAAGCCGTATTCTGTAATCTTATACGCGTAAATGACGTATTTTGTGAATTGCCGCGAAACACGAACGAAGCCGGGGCCTTGATCACTTGATATAAACTCACAAAGTACAGGGGCGGATCTGGGGGAGGGGTTGTGGGGGTTGCAACCCCCCCCCCCCCCCCCCCCCCCCATGAGAGTGAGAGATTTGATTAACTCTAATAAAACACGCCGTATCGGATAGCACCCGCGATAGCAGCATTTATCTCATCACCCCGTTAATTACGTTATCATAGTAGCCTGATGTCCCCCAAAATAGGCATCAAACAGTTTTATTAGTATAACTTCTAATCTTTATATGACTTAACAAAAAAATTGACTTAAATTAATAACTACGATTATTGAAATTATCATTATGATAAGATCTAAACTCACTTCCGGTTGGGAGCCCTGTGGTACTTTCCCGCCAAACAAAGTACCTTGTTCCCGCCAAACGAAGACCTATGCCAGCGCGCGTTGCAGTATAAAAGAAAAAGTTACGTGAGATCGGTCCTTAAACTTTTCATCTGTATTCCGACGAAGGAAAAATGAAGGGTATTGACAGTTTTTTTTCGGAAAAGGAGGTAAGATTGGAGATTTAATTTGAATTATAATAAATTAAATGTTTTTTTGAATTAAGTTACAGATGTTTTAAACCATACACTAGTGAAGTGGCATGCAAATGAATAAGTTCTGATCAAATTTGATCAAATTTTACCAAATGACTCATTGACTGACTCGTTTTATATAACGCATGTACATGTAATGAATTGAACTAGTGCCTATACCACGGTATGAGTAGTTATTAAAAATGTTTGAACTTAGTACGGATTATAACATTTAAATGGCTTGAAACATGTCTCCCTGGCCCAATGATCTGTTAGGAACGGACCAATGAAAAAGCAAAAAAATAATAATAATAATGATCGACCAAGACAAAATGGGACGAAAAAAATTCGAGCATACTTGGAGTGCCAAAAAAAACATCGAGCACGTACAACCATTCAAGGTACACTGTTAAATATGAAGCAGTCAAAAAACTAATTGAATTGTTCGATGCATTTACTCTAGGAAGTAGCCTTTGTGAACACTTATATCTTAGCTCTTGCCCGAGACCGGCTCTCGCTTCGCGCTCGCATATTTGCAAATGATCAGTGATAGAACATCAATGGGTGTTATCATGTTTTTTTTTTTTCTTTCTCTCTCTCACTCTCTCTATCTTCTGTCTAAACGTATAGGACAATATACTTTCCCAAAGCTTTACTTTCTAAATGGTTTTATCGTAATTGTTTTAAAATCAAATTGACGCGCCTTAGTTCAAATTTCGCGCTCGCTACGCTCGCGAAAAAGAATAATCATAATATAGGTTGTTTTAGCCTCTCAGAAATTTATGGCTTGCTACAGCCCTGCGATGTTACTTTAAAAGGGCGTTTGCGGAAGTTACGCCCCCGCCGTGTTTTGTAAAGTGGTATCTCCCCTTTTAAAAGGTCTAGATCCGCCGCTGCAGCCCCCCCCCCCCCCCCCCCCACTCTTGAAGGTACTCCGCGGTCCCTGATATATACCTATTATAAGATGCTAGGGTCATCGTTGCATTATGGGTGATCAGCAACCCCCCCCCCCCCTGAAAAAAACCTGGATCCGCCCCTGAAGTATCGGACAAAACCTTGATGTTCAATACCCGTCGAAAACTTGACTTGTGCCCAATTGAAGATTGTTTGAAGTGCCAGATGACCAAATGTAAATACTTTACTGACAGGCATATAGGACATACCAGATATCATGGCATTCGTGTTTATTCGGAAAATATTGATCACACTCACGAACACTTTTACTGAGAAAGAAACCGTCCAATATTCATGCAAACAGTGAAACCGGAAAGGCGTTGAATTTTACAAAAGGCAGACTTTAAAATAGAAATCGTCAAAAATACGAGCGGGTCATATTTTGGACCCCAAGCAACTATAACTAATCGTTAACGAAAACCACAACATGGCTTTTAGCATCAAATATAAACAATCTTCGAGTGGCGCCATCGTGTCGGAGCAATGAGCACCCGTATTGTTTTCTATTTCTAAACCTGGGGTTCCCTATTTCATTCGGAACGGCTTCGTCAACACTGTTTATCGAAAATTGATCAAATGTTTCCCTTACAGATATATTTATGAACTAATTATAAACTTAACAATTTGGTATGAAGAGATATATTTTATAACCACAAAGTCTATATATATAACAATATTCATATCAATATCGATAACAAAGAAATTAAGAAAGTTGACCATACGAAGTCATTAGGCCTTACGATCGATGATCGTCTCTCTTGGTCTACCCATGTTGAAGAATTATGCAAAAAAGTATCCTCGGCTATAGGAGCTCTAAAACGTGTGAGGCCGTTTATCTCTCACTCTACCGCCGTCCAGATATATAATGCTTTAATTCTGCCACTTTTTGACTATTGTAATACAGTGTGGGATGGGTTAAGTGGCCAATTAAGCGACAAAATACAAAAGCTACAAAACCACGCAGCTAGAATAGTAATGAAAGCAAATTATGAAACGCGCTCAATGTACAGCTTGGGCAACCTGTGGTTTTTTTTTTTTTTTCATATAAAATTTCGATTTTTGAAAACCCAAAACGATGTTTTGGTCGTCAAGCATCTGCATTGTCCAGCTTTTTTCTGAACTTGTGAATTCCGATATATGCCGCTCTTGTTTGCCTTTTGAAAACCTTCCAAGTGGCTACGAGTATGATAATTTGAAACAGCAATTTCAATGGTTTGTATTAAAATAACAAAGGATGAGTGCAACAAGCGGAATCGGAATTCACAAGTTCAGAAAAAAGCTGGACAATGCAGATGCTTGACGACCAAAACATCGTCAACGCGAAGTAAGCGGCCTAGAAATTTACGTTTTTATAATTTATTTTGGATATCTTACAATGCTTCAATGGCCATGAAATGTGTAGGATTAAGAAACAACTTGGTGAAAATGCTGATACTGAAGTTAGAAAAAAAGATATCGAGCGAATCTTAAGTTTTCTAGCTTTTTATAAAGATAAGTGAAATGATAAACAAAAGATGAAAAGGCGCACCTCTATCAGCTTGACCTAAATTCATATTTCTCTAAATCGTGCGGCGCAATTTTGTTCTACTTTTCCAAACGAACAGTTATTGAATGTGTCGACGATATGAGCTCCAAAAAAGCTTTTTCCGAGACCTAAAAGTAAGGTTTTCGGCCAAGTAAACTGAATGCTTGAAATTGTTTACTTTTTTGATGCGTAAAAGTTCAAGCGCGTTTTATTCAAAAACGCTTCCATAGAAATCGTTGAAGCTGAGTAAGAGTGCAGAACTTGATCCAGATTTTATGAACCAATAAATGCGGTTTTGTACAAATCTCTAGTTTTTCCAAAAAATCAGGTTTATGAAAATCGCCATGCCGTCACTATAAATTATTGAAAACTCCGATCAAAATGATTTAAACGTCAAAAGAAACTTTAATCTATCTCTAGACTTGTTGTGGATTTTTTTTTGAAATTAGTTTTTTTTGCCGCGACGCATTTTGCGATCAAACAGCGGAGGTGCGCCTCAAACAAAACCCAGTCGAGCCACCTTAATTAATCCGTGAAACAAAATCTAATAGTCAGTGTCTAATAGTCGAATCAAAACAAAAGAAAACAATGGAAATAGTGTCTACTAATGTCTGTTAGACTAATATCTATTTCATGGATTAAGTGCCATCACTCTAGAGTACAAACACTAAAGTGTGCAATACTTTGTAATATTTAGTAGTTAAATAGCACTAATCACAATAGAAAACAAAAGAATTTGCATAATTTAGCACTATTTAGTACTATATTTATTGAAAACTTTTTGCAGATACCGTGGGGCTAAATTATTTAGAGACTTTATAAACATTAAGACTGCTTTCTGTTTCTTGCGTCTCATTGAGAGTTTATCCCAGCGCAAAGTGTCAAGAAGCGTATTGGCTGGAATTTCCATTGAATATGAAATATTAAAAAATGAATAATTAAGCTTGCCAAGGAAATTATCAAGTTGTTGTCTCTCCGTGTTTGAAGCAGTTCTGAGTAATATCGCACGAGTTACAGCAATTTGAATAATTTGCCCAATTATATGGTCGTAAAATTAAGAATCTTTATAGATCAGCTATTATCAAAGTACTGACTGGAACTGTAATTTATAAAAGAAAATGGCACAGTCACAGCAAGGTTATGGTGTGTACAAGTGCCTCCATGATATGGCTACCCCATACCTGGCTGATGTTATAAAACCAAAACAACCATCATGTTCCCTCAGATCTTCATCGATGGAGTATCTGGAAGAATATGGTTCATGTCTCAAGACCTACGTATGGTGACAGAACTTTCAAAATTGCAACACCCAAGTTGTGGAATGATCTTCCCCTAGCCATTAGGAAAAGCACTTCAATTGAATCATCATCATCATCATTTTCAAGAAAAAACAAAAAACTCATAAAAATTTTATTTAAAGAGTTCCTTTCAATGAACTGAATTATGACATTTTACTCTACATATTTATTCCACAGCATTCTTATTTTTAGTCTACATTAATTTATATTTTCATTTATTACATATTGTGAAGCACCTTTTGATAAGTGCACCATATAAATCTCCTTTTTCTCTTTCTTCTTACTAATTTAAAAATGTTAATAGATATCACAGTACTGACACTGCGTATGCAGTCACTGAGTTTCCTACAAAATCTGCTTTTATTATGTAGCATGCATCTCAACAAACTGATCCTTCACTTCTTGTCTGAGTTCCTCACTACAAAATAAATCAATGGCTGTCATTGCCATTGCTTTGGCAGCTAATAAAGTTTTGACATGAGCAATGTCACTGCCAGCAGCTGCTGTGAATGCATAAGAATGATTGACGGCCATACTATCAATGCTGTACAAGGGATGAATGGATGGGATGACATGAGATACATTGCCCATGTCAGTAGAACCTAACACTTTCTCTTTCTGTTCTTGTAGGGAAGGAAACTGGACACCAAGACTTTCTGCATTGGTTTGGTATAAACTGGCCATTTGGGGATTGGATGCCATGCTCAAATATCTTTCAGCATAAAAGTTAATTTCTACGGTACACCCTAAAAAATATATAATTGGAACATGAAAATGATGTTTTTGTAAAATCTGATCAGCTTCTTTTAATAGCCTCAGAATAAAGGACACTCCAGTCCATATACATCTAGTCTACTCCTTTCATATCTCTCCTTTTGTGTTGGAGCCAGTACCCTGTATAGTTGATCTTAGGGACACACCCTAGTAATATAGTTATAATCCAACATTTGCAAAACATATTCCAGGAGTCCCATAAGTCTCGTCATAAGTCCCATAAGTCAGGCCATAAGTCCCGTCTCCCAAAGGCTCTTTCTCGCTAAGGTCTTCCCATTGAAAGATTTTTAAATCTTTTCCGTATTTACTTGGGTAACACGAACGTCATCTTTACAGACAGATGGAAAAGAGAAGTAAAGGAATTTCGCGCCAAATACAAATGTCGGGGTTTCTGTGTTATCTTTGTTGCGAGGCTGCATGATGATATTGCTCTTTTTTACCCTATTTCGCTTAGTTCTACTTTCTAGCTGTTTGCTTTGCTTGTCTTTTTTTAAATATGTTTCGTGTTCGTTTTGTCGTTTTTCTAAAGGACGTTTTTACAAAAACCGGGCTCCCGGCCTGTGATATTTTGGTTTGATTTATTGCGCACGGGCTCACACAAGATGGCGACAATGTCGGCTGGGTCTGGCTGGGTCAAGGTTAACAGCCAGTGTTTTAAACGTGATATAAATGCAAGTATTTAGTACTTTTGGAAATATCAGAGTTCATTTCGCTAAGTACAAATTTTCTGATTTGTACTTATTATTTATATTTATCAAGTTATGTGAATTTAAATAATGGCCCTAGCTCCCATCCCTCCCCTCTCCCCATATTTCTATACTATAGAAAGATATAGGAAAACAAGCCCCTTCATGATTTTTTTGGGGGGGACTGCATCAAATCAATTTGCAAGACACACTGTGGGCCCACTTCCACAGAAAGCCAACACCACGAATTTCGGGACGACCCTATATCGCGGAATGGCGGAATGACGGAATGGCGGAAAACATCTCCAAATCCTAAAAGGAGGAACGACGGAAAATAAAACGCGGAACCAACAAAATCACAAAAATTAAAAAAAATTTAAAAAATAAACTAATATAAACATATCTATGCATAGTTCAGTTTTGATTATAGTATCATACCTTCATGATTTTTTGGGGGGACTGCATCAAATCAATTTGCAAGACACACTGTGGGCCACTTCCACAGAAAGCCAACACCACGAATTTCGGGACGACCCTATATCGCGGAATGGCGGAATGACGGAATGGCGGAAAACATCTCCAAATCCTAAAAGGAGGAACGACGGAAAATAAAACGCGGAACCAACAAAATCACAAAAATTAAAAAAATTTTAAAAAATAAACTAATATAAACATATCTATGCATAGTTCAGTTTTGATTATAGTATCATCAGCCCGGCTACACTTAGCGTTTAGTTCATTCACGCAACTGATGTTATCGACTTCCGCCGTATATTTTTACTGAAAGATATTGATTGTTTAGAAACATGAGAACCTAACTGCTCATTACGATAAATAATAAAAAATATACTTTAGCAATAAATGATCATTTATCACAAATCCTCAACATTGACAATTATATACTTTATTCCTTGTCTTTCTTGTCTTTCTTCCTCTCCTCATTCTTTAATTATATTCGTTTACATTCATCCATCCTTCCGTATATTTAGCAAGTGATAAATTCATTAATTCGCGAATACGCAAATAATGTCACTCACTCACTTTACTGTAAACTTCTGGTCTGTCAAATTAGCTTTACTTCCTTTTCCCGATATATAATACGATATACGGTGCTAAGTTCCGTTACAATAATTTTCGGCGATTTGTTCCTACAGTATAGTACTCGAGAAGCTTTGAACATAATGTACATGTAACTGTTGTAGATTTGTGTACAAGCAACAATTTTTAGGCACATGATCTCAGCTCGGTAAAAATTGCTCGGTAATAACCTTAACTTACCTCGTGCTCTACACGGGTCTACACGGCTCCGGGAAGATTGTACGTGTCGGATGTTAGGCGAAAAAGCCAATAGATAATTTCTTATTCCTTGCCACATTTTGTATTGAACTACTCTCAGCTCCCTCATGCACCTTGGAATATAATTTTCACCGCATCTCCTTTGAGCTGTTCGACACTCGGACGTAAAAACCTTTCTCATGGAATGGACTTTGTAGTCGCTTTCGTCAAGCAACAAAAATCGTCGCAAGTCCAACATCAACGAGTCATCCGCATTTAGTGTTTGTACTCTATCAGCACGAGAGTAAATGTTAAATAAAAAGCAAACAAAATCATAGTTTGAGTACGTACGAACTGCCGCCTGCCGAAACTGGCCTTGAGTAGAACAAACAATGCTCGGTACTGAAATAATTTTTTTGCATTGTGCAAAACAACGCATTCATTGACAAAATAGCTTTCAATGCTTATAGAAAATCAAATTATTCACTTTTTTATATTTTCTATTTTATTTTTCATTATTTATTGTGGCCCAGTATTTTTTTGCAACATAGTTCAAATTTCTTCATTTTATTGCCATTTTTTATTTGTATTAATTAGTTTTGTGATTTTGTTGATTCCGCGTTTTAGTATTTGGGGGGTATTTTCCGTCGTTCCGCCTTTTAGGATTTGGAGGTGTTTTCCGCCATTCCGTCATTCCGCCATTCCGCGATATAGTGTCGCCCCAAATTTAGCCCGAGGATGAACCACCTATGACGAAAAGAGCGGCGTTTCGTGGAAAAAAATACGTTTTATCAGATTTTCCTTACCTATTCCTGGTCTAAGAAACTCTCAAGCACTGAACTTAATATCGTTATAAATGGTAACGATGTTGAACAAATAAACAATCATAAAGTTTTGGGCGTCATTCTTGACACTGATTTAAGTTATGAAGATCACGTTGACGAATTGTCTACCAAGTTATCAAAGAAAATTGGGCTTCTTCGTCATATCAGCCCTTACCTGAATCAGCCGCAAAGGGAGGTCTACTACAATACAGTCATCAAACCATGCATTAGTTACTGTTCTACGATATGGTCCTCATGTAATAGTGATTTAGTACAACGAATTATGAAGTACCAGAAACGAGCTGCAAGGATCATCTTAAGTGCAGACACTTACGCCCGCTCTGTCAACCTATTCAATAAACTGTGTTGGATTCCTTTTTATCAAGAAGCATACATAAATAGATGTTCTATTGTTTACAATAGAATTCATGATAATTGTCCTGATTATTTCAAAGATTTGTTTCAGGTGAACTCTGATGTAAGCTCAAGAGCAACTCGTTTTTGTAAGCTGAACGCCAGGTGTCCACTATATAAAAGGGAAACGGAGGGTGGCCGTACAGTCAGTGTCCGTTCAAGCAAAGAATGGAACAGTCTAAGCAAAGCGTTAAAAGAGTCATCGACGAAAAAGGAACTAAAAAGACAATTATACAAAATCGAACTAAAAAAGCAGGTCGATAATGAACGCTTTGGTTAATTATATCAAGTTTTATTATTATATTAGGTTTTAAGAATATTCACATCAATAGTATAGCCATGAAATTAATTAATCAATCATTTCTTATGAAATTTTTTCGTTTTTAAATTGTAAACTTTTATCGACAAATTTGTATTCAGCGATTACACCAAATTGTCATTTATTTATTTATTTTTCTTTTAGACCAATGTTATTGATTAGACCAAATTGTCTTTTGAAAGACAAAATCGTATTCATTGATTAGGCTTAATTGTTTTTAAGTTATATATACTTTTTACCAAAATTTTTAATTTCATATTACATATATATCTATATATTTATTATTTAGCAATATTTATATTTATCTTTTGTTAATTATATATATATATTTTTTTTCTTTTGAGGGCCACAAGTTTATCAGTACTTTGTATCTGTCAAGTGCTACCCTCGTAAAATAAAGTTATTACTTACTTACTTACTATTCCAGCTGCAACCCCAGACTCAGCTATCAGATTATGTCCACAAGCATGGCCAACCTCTGCAAGTGCATCGTACTCACAAATCACTCCAATACAGGGACCATCTGAACCTCCACTTTTAGCTTGGAAAGCCGTCTCCAACTTGTACTGTCTCGTGACTTGAAAGCTTTGAGCCTCTAGATAGTCTGTCAGGATTTTGTGAGCTGATTTCTCTTGAAAAGCTAATTCGGGGTTCTCCCAGATTTTCCTGTTGATTTCTCTAAGTTCACCAGCGTGATTATCAATCGTTTCACAAGCGATTTTCTTCAATGTCTTGACATCCGCCATTTTTATAAGTCTCCCTCGCAGCCGCTACCAGTGTCGTCACGCAGCGCAAACTTTTTGTAGGTGAAATACTCGCTGAAAGGTCCCTAGCGAACCAAGCTCCTCATGCGTGTCGAGTGTAAGTAGGTCGCGACCGTGCAAAAGACAAACCTTCAGGGGTAGAGTGGGGTCGCGCTATTTTATCAGAAAAACAAAACAACAGCTAGCTTTAAAGACTTTAAATACGTTTATCAGAAAACTGTTTTTATCTATGATTATAAGTGTTTCATTTTAGAACATGTGTAAGAATTTTTGTTCGGGCGACGTTTGAACTCTGGCCCTGCCCACAAAAGAAGTATGCTTACTTGAGTAAAAGAACGAAAAATTCGTCGAAATTTATCCGAATTTTCGTTACTGAAGCTCCGCGCCATCTGGAATGTGTGCATTAGCTCTGGAAATGGTAGCCACTAAGGTTTGAAATACCAAAATCCAGGTCGCATGAGAACGTCAGAGGGGTAGTGAAGGGTTCTAGTTCTTTCCAAACCCCAACCCACCCCCTTCCACGCCCCAAGATTGATAGGAAAATAGGTACCGATTATGATAAAAAACAGCTTTGGACATCAGTTCTTCAGTTCTCGAAATTAGTTCCCGTTTCCTAAACACAAGACTAACATCAAAAATAACGACTAAATCCAGGAGAGTATAATCAGGTGTCTGAGACTCTGCACACACCCTTATAAAAACCTTGACGTGTTGTCCCCCATTCGATTCCTTTAATTTTTAGAACACGATTCGAACGAATTCACCTCGCGCTGGAAGCAAATGAATGTAAATGTTCAAAATTGACGAGCGCGCGTAAGTGACCTGTGGTTTAAAAATGGCACAAATGCGGTGAAACATGTCAAATCACGTGACGTGCGTGTCTCAGTCTGGTGCTTACTCTGATTTTACAATCGTGTAATTTTAGTTATCTTGACTATGTATAGGATAATTCGTCAGGCAGAGCAGTGAATCACTTGAAAGATTTCGTCATGTAATGAAAGCACTATGGAAAATTTTAAAGGTTTACTTTTTTGTGTTATTAAGTTTCTAGGCAGAAATGGCATTTCCCAATATTTTGGATACGACAATATAAAAACTTGCGCGAGTTTGGCATTCTGCATTACGAGATTCTCTGTGAAGTTTTCGGGGATACATTTTGACGAGATCAGTTATAATTTAATTTCTCGTCTACTTACACAATTAAACTCAAATCGACCAAGATTCAAGATTCAAGATTCAATTTTTATTTGCATTTGAGTATATAACAAATTGTAATTACATAAAATACAAAACAATTTTAAGGACATTCTAGTGTCATGAGAGTGAAAAAGGAAAAGATATATAGTATTTAAAGGTAAAAAAATAAGCGAAAATGCTGGAGAGCTGAAGTAACTAAAAGTTTTCAAGGCCAGCTCCCCAAAAGTTGACAATTGCTAAGAGGCGCTTCACTATAGTCATTGTATAGTCATTTACATGCGCAAGTTGGACTAGGCGCATGCAAATGGATATGGCGTAAAGATAAATTATTATAAGTTGAAAATGGAAATTCTGAGAAAAACGTCAATTATTAGGATAATATTATAGTTAAGTATAAGATAGCAAACAGCCTGATTTTATTCTTTTCTTAAAAGTTTTCCTTGGCAATTTTTTTAGTTCATTATCTATCATGTATTTATCATATCATTATCTACCATGTAACTAACTATTTGGTGTTAATATTGAATCGAAGAACAAACGCGTACATATAAACAACTACGAGCTTTGTTTTAAAACGATGAGCTTAAAGTAGAGTGACGTGATTTTCATAAACCCGTGAAATACATTTT
Source organism: Telmatactis stephensoni (assembly GCA_029948255.1). Taxonomy (NCBI): domain Eukaryota; kingdom Metazoa; phylum Cnidaria; class Anthozoa; order Actiniaria; family Isophelliidae; genus Telmatactis; species Telmatactis stephensoni. Next base: position 42,108 of record JALIZF010001840.1, on the reverse strand, counting down.
AGTGTATTTAGTACTATTAGTCTCTAATTCCTTTGTTTTCTATTGTTTGAATCTGGCTATTACTAGCTAATAATTAACTTTTGTTTCACAGGTTTATGAAAACCACTCTATCAATCCAAATTTTAACTCGTGAGGTGAACCTTAACTTATAAAATAACTTACCTTTGCTGAATGTCTTAATCTGATTACGCTCTAGTGATATTCCTGAAATAAGAAACGTGGATTCTTCACATCTTCAGTGAGGCCGATCATTTCACTTTGCAACGGAAATAAAAATCCATAAGTAATAGCGTACGTAACGGCTTGCTGTACTTAAAATAATCATGGAAATTTATTGATCCCTCTTCAATCGACTAGATTTTGATTGGTTCTTCTATCTCCCTGGGGAATTGGGACAAATCGACTGAGTAAAACAATGCAGACAAGCTCGATGTTCCAGAAAACTTATTCTTTTATTTTCTCTTTCTATTTATTTACAAAACAGCTATATATTTTTGATAGCTGGACTCTGATTGGTTCATTTCTTTCCCTGGGGAGTATTAGCATTACAATGAAACTTCGCCGAATAGACTACCCCGATTAGTCATTAGATTTATTAAGTGTCTAGGTAGCGCAGCGGTCTAAGGTGATATCTAAAGGTATGGATTAGGGTCCGGATATCGTCTCCCTCCCTGGCCTTCGGGCTAAGATAACTGTAATATGTAGCACCGGGATAGCGTGGATGGGGCTGAAATCTTCATCCGTAACGTAAGTCGATTCGATGTCTCAGCTTCTCAGAATGTCTCGGGAGAATCGTCCCAAAATTTCTTTTTCTTTTTTTCGTTTTACAGTTATTCATTCAGTCTGTTATATTATTTCCGGGGGGTGCTCTTTAAGGGGTTACAGGTTCGATCCTCGTTGACGCCGGATTCTTTTCTGACTTCTTTTTTCTTCATTTTTTCCGTTTCTTTCCCAAGCTTTAAGTTAAAATTACATCTTTTTGAACTTGTTTTTAAATGTTTGGTGTTTTTGATATTGTTTCTGATAAATTTCATTTTCATTTTTATATTTTTAATTATAATTATTCATATATTTTACTGCATTGTTTCTGTGGGGTGCATTTCCTAGACATTACAATTTTTTTCCTTTTTTCCTTTTCTTTTTTTCCAATGTCTGGACGTTTTTTCCTTTTTTTTTTTTTTTTTTTTCGAATATCAGGACTTTTTTCTCGCAAGTGATAATGTTTTTACTTTTAAATACCTATTTGAATAATAAAATTGGAAACCATTTCTTACAAAATTCCTGACTTACATTAGAATTTGTCCCCGTAGCATGAATTCAAATCGCTTTGATTTGATTTATGCGTCAGGTAGCAAATACATACAATTATTTTATCCTACACTACGCCCACACCATAGAAAATACAGCAAATAATGGCAATCAGTGTCATGGAAAGAGACAGTTGAATACCGCCGAATATGCAACGGCTTTCCTGCTTTCTAATATATTACCATGATCACCTCGGGATCTATTGTTTTTGGAGGGACGTTTAATCGCTAACATCCCTCCCTCATGAATAGAAAGAGGGAAAATTAGTATAATATTTTCAAGTTTTAGATGAACAAACAGCGAAGTATATTTCGTTTATTTCCTCGGTGATCATGGTATTACAAAGTAATACCATGACTTCTTCGGGATATTAGTGATTAAATGTCCCCTCAGCCTCGGGAGGTTTAGTAAAAGTCCCTCGGCCTACGGCCTCGGGACTTCCACTAAACCTCCCTCGGCTTCGGGGACATTTAATCACTAATATCCCTCAGGGTCATGGTATTACTTATAATAATTGGCTGTATTCGCTATGGTGTGGGATAAATACGATATAAAGCCTGGTTTACACTAACGACGCAAGACAACGGAAAACCACGCAAGACCACGCACAATGACTCAACACAACGCATGCAAGACGACGCAAGACGACGAAAGACAACGCAAAACGACGCAAGACGACGCAAGCCCGCGCAAGAAAAATAAAACCTTCCTTTCTTTTGCGCTAGCGTTTATGCTTGCGTCGCTACTTTTACAAGTGAAAACACGAGCTTGGCGTTGTCTTGCTTCGATACGATAGTGAAAACCAGGCTATCGTTTTCACTGTTCTCCGATTGTGCTGTATGTGCCACCTGATCGACGTACACCAAAACGTTCCATTTGAACACGCAAATAGGGGTGAGGGGAGGAGAGGGATGAGGGAAAGAGGTAACAAGCTATCCCTGAGTTCCGAAACTTTAATCTTTATTTTTGAACTCAGTATTTGCCATGATGTTTGAAAAAATCAGTCATTTTGAGAGCATTTATTTCTAACAGGGTATATTTGGCTTTCGACCTGGAAATGACCGTTACTAGACATAATCCACAGATAATCAGACTGGGAAGCCTGTGGCAGCTGTGCATGTGAAAGAGTGTTGCCCCGTGAAAGATTTTAGTTGCTTGTGAAAGACTTGTGTACTGTGAAACTTTGTTGTGTTCTGTGAGAGATTGTTGTGTTCCACGAGACTTTGTTGTGTTCTGTGAAAGATTGTTGTGTTCCATAAAACTTTGTTGTGTTTTCAAAGGAATTTTGCATTGTGTTTTGCCCCTGTGGGCCACCGTACTCTCTAGTTTTCTACATATCTTTAGTACAAAGATATGTAGAAAAGAGCGACACACACTACAGCATAATTACATCGACAATACATGTACAATACAATACAATATTCTTTTATTTTGAACTTCATTTACATTTATATAATAGACTTTGAAGAGCAAAGAAAGCAAAACTGAGAATCAAAATTTAGGAAAACAGAACGCGCGCGTCTTTCGACAAATCGATAACATTTAACAGGATACTATCATATCGTCAAAATTATGCAAAAATAGTACAGCAGCAAGAGTGTATGATCACTAGATCTATCTACGATATCAAATCTAGCCAAATTCTTGCACAGTTAAATTGGGACACGTTAGTTGTCCGTCGAAAGAAGAAAAGAGCACCATTAATGTTTACGACGATGCAAGGGCGTGCTCCAATTTATCTGAAGGGTCTGGTTTTCAAAAAATGAAATTTTGTAGGAAAACACTTACAGTTATGCAAGAGATACCAACAAATTTCGATTTTTGAAAATTCGTATCTCCTTGATTTTTCAACTGATATCCTTCAAACTTCACAGTTTTACTGATTTTGATGTGCTCTTTCCAGCTATGGTAATTGTTTTTAAGTTTGAGAACTTTTGGAATTACATGAAAAAGCCGTTAGTAGAAATGACAGTGTAGCAATTCGCAAAATACGTCATTTACGTATAAGATTGCAGAATACGTCTTGGTAACAGTCATATTCGCATTCAGCATGAAAAATCAGTTTAGAATAGTTATGTTACTAGCCTCTACCCCAAAATGCCTCCAGGTATCCGATTTTTCGAAAATGCGCCTTGTCTATGCCGAAATAATTAATTAATTGATTAATTGATTCTTTCATTCATCCGTTCGTTCGTTCGTTTAGTCATTCATTCGTTATGTTTTACTAGATATCATTCTACATTTTTGCTCAGGGCCGTAGCGCCCACAGCGGTTGGGGTGGGGAGTGGAGGGCACATGCCCCTCGGTTTTTCTGAGAATAATGAATAAACAGAGCAAGAAATGTTAATAATGTTATGTTAATAAAAAATAGATGTTAATTGTTAGTTTTTCGAGGCTTGCTACGGCCCTGTTTCTTTGCTTTGACAACGTCTCTGGTAATCTACATTTTGTTTTCAATGTGCCCTTGAGCCGAGTACAACATCTGACGCAAAGCGTACAGAAGCAAGATATCAATATCATCTTGGACATCCAGTTCGGTGCTGTAGTTCTTGACTGGAAATATCTGGTTTTCTGGAAGACCCATCAACTGTTTTCCAACTTTTGACACGAGATCACGAATTTTGATGCTGCGGTGGACATTTTTCACGTCTTTTTTCACTTCAACACATGCCTCGTCAATGTGCGTCAGGATAATGTATGTTGGAATGTCTAGGAAAATATGCAAAGTGAAAATTATATTTATTTATTGATTTTTTTTTTTTTTTTTTGAAATCATTAATAGAGAGATAGCATTTAGTATGAATGGAAAGAGAAGAAATAGTGTGAGACTAAATTAGGAAGGGCAAGGACCGGGAAGGAAAGGAGGGTACCAAAGGAGGTACAAAGATAAATAAGGAGTAGACAGAGAAAGTAAAATTAAAACTGAAGTTAAAAAAAGACATGCTGTACAGGGGAGAAAAAGAGAGAGAGAGTGGAAAGTCATGCCGTTAGAAGGATTCTAAGAGGAGGATGGGATATTCTAGATGTCAAGACATCTATAGATTTGAAAGCAAACGGAATGTGAAGAGAAGAGACAGCAATATGGATAAGGGAAGGAGGAGAATTAAGAGCGTCGCAGAAAACTGAGGAGAAAGGCAAATATTTGAGCATACTTCTGGAGATGAGGCCTTGTCTCAAACTTTGAAGCTGTCTCCACATCGGTTCTCCCATCACGTTTGCTAGGCTTGCATCGACCACCACTGCAACGCAGTGCGCCTGTTCTGCAAATGTTGGTTTTGGCACAAAACCAGGACAATCGTAGTAGAAATCTTTGCCACTTGTAAACTTAAAAGAAATTAGGTTTATTACTGCGGTTTTCGATATTCGGCGAAACGTCAACCGCCACTGACTTAGCGGTTAGCGTTGAATGTCAGAGTTAGCAGAATACACAGTATTCTATTTTGTTTGAATTGAAGCAATATTTACGACTATTAAAAAGGAAAACCGCAATAAAATTCCTTTTCAAAATCCGTCAATGCTATATATGTCGACTTCAATTCAAATGTTAAAAACGTTTGGAAATGAACCAACAAAAACTGAGATGATGAAGTGAATCTCAAAAATAGCATAATAAAACTAATTCAAAAAAAAAGGGCACATAATTTATTCAAGAAACTTCAAAAAATCTTTGCTAATATATGGCATTGTCTGATTGCAATAGTACCATTGTTGGTCTTAAAGTGTCCTCCAAAAAATATCACTTATTAGATATTTTCTTGTGTATTACGGGCTGATATTTTACGAGTCGCGTAGGCTCGGCAAAATACGAGCGATGAGTATAAAATGTCGACCCAGTAATACACAAAAATACCCTGCAAGCAGAATCTCCCTTTACCTTCTCCGCGGACGAAAAAAGGAAGGGAGACAGTTTCTTCTTTCGTTCGTAAAGGAAGACTCTGCTCGCAGGGCAACACAAGAAAATATTTAATAAAGGATTTATTCTAGAACTGCTTCTTAGTTTTCCCTATTTCCCAATTGTTTTATATAGAAATATGGCAAATATTTCTCTACCTGAGTAGAGAAGTAAACAAAATGGTTCCACAATTTACTCACTAAAACTGATGAGCAAAATACATGTTTTGTAGCACATTTAAAAAAATAATAGTATAGTTACAAAAGCTGACATGAAAATGTGTTATGGAGTCCTGAAAATTCAATAATTGAAATTATAGATGGCTCAAAATACATTTTTTCAATTCGTACAACACTTGGCTCGAAGATTCAGTCGAGTTTGTCAACATGAGATATCATTTGGACCCAAAAGAGTCTCCAGAGTGTACGCCATGCATGGCAAAGGAGACAAAACTGGAATTTCCATCCACGGAGCTTTATTGATTTTTTTCTTTTAAACATCTGGATTATTTTCAAATTACTGTCGTCTTGTGTGGCAGATTTCCTGACTAGAATTGATTCTTTTGTAACTCGTTGGATATGAGCACAGATGTACGACTCGATGTAGTGGAATAATTGTTTAAAAATGTAATAGTTAGACTCACAGTGGCTCTATCTGGAACATGGCCATCGACTGCCTTCAGTATGTTTCTTACGTCAGTTTCACCAGTTTGAACGTCAAGTCCCATAGTGTCCAGAATCCTCCACGGAAGAGGAGCAGCTCCTGGGCGTGGCCTTACTTCGTAAATACGAAACTAGAGAACAATATTATCACTAGTTAGTTTTTGCAGCTCAGTCTTTTTTGCACGCGTGATCAGGCTATAGAGTAGATTTCGTATGACTGTACAAACGGCACCGCACGGTCACGGCATGCACGGTTACGGCAGGAATTTTGAATGTTTTTATAGACATCACGACAATGACACGGTCACGGCACGGCGCGGTTCGTTTCACACTCACACGAAATCTGCTCTATAAGACTACTTGCTTCTTTAGTCAAGCTTTGTGCAGCCTCTCCTGTATCTGCTTTACTGGCAATAACTCGGTTTGAAAACACGCTGTTGATGCTGTTGAAGTAGCTTGACTTTCCTGCTTTGATTTGTCCAGTGAGTAGGATATTGAAAAATGGAAGCGTGGTCCTATTTGTCACTGGTGCAAGACTTGCAACGTGGTCTCTAAGTTCCTCTCTTACGCTAGCAGGTAATAGTTGAAATTAGAAAAATAATTGATGTAAATTACTAGTAATATGCCATATATCAAACTAGTGAATGTCAGTTATCTTTTTCATCTTGCAACCCCTAGAAAATTCCTTTTCACTGTTGATTCAGTAGTGATATTATGTATACCCATTCTACAAAAGGTCCTTACCTATTACTCCAACCTTTTATTGGTCTCCATGGTGTGGAAGTCACTATAATTCATAAAAATATAAATTTACGACGTATAATCGATAGATTTTTCGAACACAACATATGATACGATATCAAGAGCAAGAGTAGCTAAGCTCGGGCTATTATTGTACGGCCTGCTAAATGCGATCGACCCAGAGTTCCCCAGTTGCATTACGCGTACATGTTTCTATTTCTTTCCTAATTCTAGGAGAGAGGGCATAACTTGGATCCATATGTGGTTTAAGGAAAAATTTTCATCATATCTGAAGCTCGGAACTCAGCCTTTAAATGTCTGTGTCAAACTCTAAATAACTTTCCGTTTTGCATACATGATTAATCATGGTTATCATGAAAAGCACTGTGTACAAAGAGACATACCCACTGGAATTATCAATATATTGTATATATGAATACTCGTAGTAATGTATATAGCTATTTACACAAACATTGGCCTTTTCTAAATCATCGAACCTACAATCTCGGACATAACTGTTAGGACTAATTTCGGCTTTTTAGTATCTTCTCTTTATTGTTGCTCAGGATACTTCCCACCCCTCCCCCTCCCCATACAATGTTGTAATGGTTGTGAATTCGGCTTCAACATTGAGAGGGGGATTGCATGACAAATTATTTGAAAACCTTGAATTCTTTCAGCATTGACATGAAATCATGTTAGAAACTAAAAAAGTCCTAACGGGTTTTGTCCAAGATTGTAGAAGCTGAGATCGAAATAGATATGTTTGAAATAGGTATATTATTGAAGTACTAGTGTATACAAACTTACACGTCGGTTTAGGTAGTTGTGTTGGTTGTGGTGCAGGCTTTGATTGTCCTCCACCCATTCTAAACAAAATCACAATATCAACAAGAGCGAACGAATGTCTTTAATAGCCAATAACTCACGCAGCTTATAGACGCCTCGTTTCATAGGAAGCGCGTCTTTAAAGCTTCTATTTCCACCGAGTAACTACAAAAAGACGAATAGGCCAGAAATGGATTTTATGGCAGTAAATACGAGGCTTGTGGCCGATGGTTACTTGTCAATAATGAAGCTTGCAGTGGCAATGCATGGGTACGACCACTACGGATGGTTGCGTGTCCATCTACCCAAACCAACAACCAGAATTCCCACTACCACCACCACCACCATTTGTATTCGACCCCTGATTTCTACTGTACGGTGTTTGCCTTATATATAGTTTCAAGATCCCAAAACAAAGACGTTAGACGAACAAAATATGCAATTTATATTAATAGAGACACTGTACATATGCTAAGACTTTGAGAAAACTTCGCCTAATTTTGTGACATGAGTATTTTTGTGAAATACCTCTTTGCTATCAGTTATTACAGACTGAAGAGAGATGTTGTTTACGTCGCTAAAAGTGATCTTCTTCAAGGAGTGTACGTTCCTTCGCCGCATCAATAAAACAAGAAATATGCAACTTACCTTTTTGCTTCTGACTTTCTTCTTTTTATCTAAAACACTCACACGACCACTAAGGAAAAACCCAGGCTTCAACCATGCGACTGTGTTAGAACTACTGCATGGCTTTAGTAAACATTTAGTTGCTTCGTTTAATTTTGTTCTTAGAAGCAAATTTCGTGGAAGAGGTTAAGTAATGTAAACACTTTTAGACGTTCACCCAATAAGATTTGTGTTTCCTGCTCCAGGGTCGGCTTCCAAGAATCAAAGGCCCCTATGGCTAACTCGTGGATATAACGTGAATAGATATGTACCTAATAAAAGTAATGTCCCACTGCGTACACTGCAAACTGCTTCACTCTATCATATAACTTGAAATAATGTCGTGGATTGACCGAAATGACCACAGGAAGCCCAAGCAAAACATTTCAGTAAAATAACGAGTTTTCATTTGAAGACAAAAATCTCAATAAATCAATAATTTCTTTAGCGAAAAAGAGTCTTTAGCTATAAAAGATGAAAAAGAAAATGTGTCAAAAAGAAAAACAAAATGAAAAAAAAATTGATCACCACCTTGCCGACACTCGAACTCCGGACCTTTCGTTTGAAAAGCCATGTGTATATCCTCTTGACCATCCAGAAGTTGCATGTCTTCGACTAGTAAATTTGGTGTATTTATTCAATGTGTGGTTACAAACAAAACAAATGCAAAAATGCTTCTCTCTGTAGCAAAATGTCGCTATAAATATAAAAGAAATTGCTTCATAAAACACTAAGTAAGCCAATAAACTAACTCAATACGCCTTTTTGTTGCTGTTTTCGGCTAGCGGACTCGATGGCCTTCATAGTCCAGACGCTGGGCCCTCCTTGGCCGCTCCTCTTTTTTATATGGGCTTTCTGTGTCAATAAATCAATAATTTCTTTAGCTAAGAAAGAGTCATTAGCTATAAAAGAAAAAAAAAATCTGTCAAAAAGAAAAAAAAGTGAAAAAAAATTCACCGCCGTACCGGGATTTGAACCCGGACCTTTCGCTTCTAAAGCAAGGGTCATATCCACTGGACCATCCAGAAGTTGATTGATTTTGTCTGGTGAATTTTGTATATTTATTGTCAGAGTGTGGTTACAACACAAATGCAAAAATACTTCTCTCTGTGCTCTGTAGCAAAATGTCGCTATAAACATAAAAGAAATTACTTTACAAAACACTAAGCCAATAAACTAAGTCAATACGCCTTTTTGTTGCTGTTTTCGGCTAGCGGACTCGAGGCCTCACTGTTGGCGACCGACGACTGCTTTCAAAATGTTTTCGTTTGTTTAACTTATCTACTTTGACTGGCTTGTGATAATAGAGTACGAACACTAAAAGCTTGGATTACTTTGATGTTGCACTTGAAGAGATTTTTGTCGCTTGATAGCGATGTACAACGTCCGTGGTTATCGACTGCAGGCGAGCGGAGTCGAGCGGAAACAGTCTCGTACCCAGACTCTAACGGGTATCTGCTAACGGCTGAGTGAGCGAGTGACACCGAGTCCCCACAATAACTCCTTTCTATGCTTCGCATATCCACGAGTTAAAAAGGAATTGTTCGTTCGCTGATTGGTCAATTGAGTAACGCATTCTGCGTTAAGTCTGCATGTTGAAACGATGTATTGTTCTGATTTTACTGAAAACAGACTATGAATGCAGTATTAAGAATTAAGGATGTACCAGCTGCGTTAATGAGCTTCCTTGTGGAAAATCAAATTGCATTTTTCCATATTGAAACTCATCTCAGGTGAAAGAAGGAATCGTTTTTGGCATGTTGTCATACCAATTAATCGCGCATCGCGAGAGTTAAAATTGACGGCATTGGCTGCGATTAATGTATATAGGCATGAAATCACTCAAAAAGCATGTCAATTACAACAAATAGAAGCAAAATCATATGTAATTTTTACTTTCTAAGCCGTTTCTGGCAGTCTTTCCCATTTAGCTATTAAAGGCATCTAAATATTCGTGTAAGTTTAAGCTATCAGCTGGGTTGCTTACCCCACAACAGGCTCGTAACATGGTATATTTTCGTCTCACTGATCCCGGGTTTTTACGGAAATTTTGATTCCTGAGGCCATATTTTGAGAAATTTTTGATCCCTGATCCTTGGTGCAAAAACTGAGCTCATCCCTGATCCTGACCCAATGTCCCTGATCCTCGATCCCACCCATTTGATCCCTGAGTCCTGGCCTCTGATCCCTGATCCTGGCCATAATTTGGAGCTTGGTCCCTGATCCCATATATCATATTATGAGCCTGCCACAAATAACAATCATTGGCAAACGGTCTTGTTGTTAATTGGAGATACACATGAATAAGTCATTAATAGTTAGTAGGCCAAGGAGGGTGCTACTCCTCCTGGGGCGGACTCCATTATACAAGGATCGGGTATGCTCGTCGTATTTAAAAATCAGCGATTTGGTATCTTTTAGGGGGTTAAGATTGAAGCTTAGAGTTTTAGCATTTCCTGGTCTCTCTTAGGCTATCAAAAGAGCCCATCGCTTATTATCTTGTTCTCAAATGGAAGAAATTTGACGAACAAAAGCCTGTCGACTGTCCAATTTTGTGTTCATAATAATAATGTTCATTGGCTTGTTATCGCTGGTATCTCTTAGGGGTTAAAAATCGTCCAGCCACGCCCTTCTTAAAAGACTTCTTGTATCTTTTAGGGGTATTTTTGAAAATTTTTGACAAGCATACTCGATCCCGTTTTACAATGGAGTCCCCCCGGGCTACTCCTCTATATTTTGGTTGGGGATGATCGTCGAGAGTTTAAATGTTACCCCTAAAGAGTAACAGGAATGGACGCGGGTTCGTTCTACTTCTTTTTTACCCGAAAAAAGTACCAAAAAACATACAAGATTTCTTCAAATTGTCGTTTGCGTAAAAATTTCCAGCATGCTCGGTTAGTCTGTCCTAGAACAAAATAAATTTATTGTGTTCCCCTGTACCTTATACATATTGCGGCTGATATACCACTTAACCCTTCTAATGAACATTTCAGTAACTAACTTATAAGGTGCCCGTGTTAAGACGTCACTATAATCTTGTAAAATTGTTGGAAAAAAGAAGGAAAAACACTCTTTATTCGGATCAAGAAAAAATATGAATAAAAGTAAAAACTGGTGATACCCCATTGCTGATGACATCAACGGTCACGTGATTACCAGACACCTACTCATAGGCACATTCCAATGACGAATGGATACGAGTTGTACTCCACTATGTACTAACCAAACGTTTATATTACATTTATGGTAATTAAATGGTATCACATTTATAGTGGGTATGACATTTATGGTTGTTATTACATTTATGGGTGATACAACCGATTTCTATAAAAGTACAACCATCCTTCGTGAGCACCTTGAAAGGAACCGAATACCATGATTTTGATCATCCCCGTAATGTGTAATAGTCGCCCTGGCCATTCATGTCATGTCAGCCAACTGAGTCAATGAAGTTGTTCCCACGTAGCTGATGTCTCTCCGTATTGTTTCTCAAGGTTTTCATGATGATTTTGACAAGCACGCAGCATCTGACGTAACGCATACAGGATCAGAATATCCATGTCATCATTCAGCTCGACTTCCTCTGAGTAGTTGATGACGGGAAAGATTTGGTTTTTGGACACGCCATGCACCATCTTACTAATCTTGTTCACAAGGTTTTCTACAGCAACACTGTGGAATATTGTTTTTACATCCTTTTGCACTTCTTCGCAGACCTCATCCGCATGAGTAAGGAGAACAACGAAGGGTATTCCTGTGGATGTCAATACCATATGATTAGTTTAATGGATGACTGAATTCATTTGTTAACGGGGCTTATAGCGTGCCTAACGACCGCGAAAGAGGAACTCCATACGCATAGAAAATCAACAGAGAGAAAAACAAAGATAAAAAAACACACGCGCCAAACATTTTCCACACTTCGTGCCCGCTAGCTCCTCGCTTCTCTACCACAGGCAACCCAAGCTCTATATTAGAGCGAATTGACAGTTGAAATGAGAGTTTTGCCAATGTAAAGCCAGACAGTTGATTTTCCCCTAAAGCGATAGCGACTCCCAATTAACGATAACCAAAAGTGTTCAAAATTCGTGTGTTTTCACTCAAAAACTACAGCCAAACATTCGTAATTGGCTTAGCGACCAAATCATTTCCTGTAGAGAGGGAAAGATGAAAAAATCAGTGAAATACTTTTAAGATTTTGTTAAAATTTTCTTTTCAAATGAAGCGAAAGTTTATTACAAGGAAAACAAAATCTTTCCTTAACATTTTACTGACTTTTCAATCTCTACAATGACTGTTCCGATGTGTGTGTGTCTATTCCACCCCACTCCCGATGGGATCAATTATTTGCTCAAACCTCGTCGGGTCCAAGTTTGGGAATATTTTTGGGTGAAAAAAAAAATTGGACACTTTTTTGGGAAAAGATCAACAGTCTGGCTTTACATTAGCCGAACAACTTGCTGAGGTTTTGGATTTTCCTGAAAAATAACTGCCCTAGGAGCAAGTCAAGGTGTGATCGCTAGCTAGTGTCTTGCCACTTAATGGCTTCAAGAACGACGTTATGAATTAAAAACAACATAAAATTGAAAATAAACGACACAACGACATGAGGTATGATTATTAACACGTTTTTTGTACTGTAAAACGATTTCAACGTCTTTCTGGAAAACTCTCATTTCAACTGTCAAATGGGTCTAATATAGTGCTTGGGTTGCATGTGCTGTCTGTTTGCTGTTTGTCTTCTTTTTGCGCGCGTCATAATGATTAAAAAATACGAATCTTTTACAGAAAAAAAGTGATTGCTCGTTCAAGATCTTCAAGATTTTTAAGAATGCTCTTAAACAATGGAATCAAATGTTGAAAACATACGGTCCAGTCCGCGAGCGCGATGGCAAAATTGCTAAAAATAACCTTAGTCGCCGCGTTCATCGCACAGACATCAATGCCAAGAGACCATAATATATATAATAAGAAAGCGAACGAAACTCAGTATTGGTGTGTGTGCGATGTTCGCCATCGCGCGCGCAAGGCTCTTAAACAATGGAATTCAAAAACCCACAGGTAGCCCAAGCTTATATAATTATAAGAGAATGTATGGAGAAAATGAATTTTTACTAAATAAAAATATGAAAAATAACAAACCAGTCATGAAACTTAGTCTGAATGTTTAAATGAACTTCCTCTTTCACCCTGTATTATTGATTTTTCGACTTTTATCCGTTTTTTAATTTTTCCCCTTTAGTAATATGATAACATTCAGACTAAGTTTCATGACTGATTTGTCATTTTTGATATTTATATTTGTTTAGTAAAAATTCATTTTCTCCATACATTCTCTTATAAATTATATAAGTTTGGGCTACCTGTGAAAAACATAAAGCAAACGATCCCGTCCGCGCACACGTTTTAACGTTTTCTATTGTTTGAGAGCCTTACGCGCGCGATGGCGAAGTTACTAAAAATAGCCTTAGTCGCCGCGAACATCACACAGACATCAATACAGAGTTTCGCTCTCTTAGTAATATGGTCTCTTGGTCCACGTATGATCCATCGCCAGAGCAAAGATTCGAACCCGGTCCACAGAGGAGAATGTAGCGCGCTCTCACAGCTCAGCCAACCATGCCAGTGTATGCTCAGTCGTGTAGGTTCGAATTGCCTGCTTTCGCCCCTCCCGAAAAGTACCATCAAATTTTATCGGTATAACCAGTATAACCAGTATAACTAGTATAACCAGTTACTGGTATAACCAGTAACCCCCCAAAAAATGTTTGTACCAATGGTTTAGCAAAGTGAAATAAATTTGAGTTTTTCTTACTTCTCTCATAGAGACCGTCTGCCAAGCTCTTTAGTTTCTCGACCATCGTTTCTTCCATTACATTTACTTGTTGTGCATTGACTGCAATGGCAACACAGTGGGCTCTATCTGCTAGTGTTGGATTTTCATTGTATCCTGGGTTGTGCCGATGGAAGTTTTCCTCATACAGAGGGAACTAAGAGAAAATAAATTAATAAATTGTGTTTCATTTATATTATAGTGGAACTCAACACATAGAAAATCAACAAATGGAATAACAAATTAAAAAAGAAAAGATGCACGCAAAAACTTTGCACACCGCATGCCCAAAAGATGACGGTCTCAATAGGGGTATATAACTTTTTCGGTTGATGATTAAAAATTTGCCTCTTTCACGGTTGACGGAAAAAAAGAAATTCGGTGTTTTGATAGTTGACGGTTAATTCTAAGATTACCCTCATTTGACGGTTGACGGCTAAAATCTAGGCCGTTTGACGGTTGACGGTTAACCTCATTGAGACCCTCAAATATGAGTGGTATCAGTCCAATTCAAACTGTATGTACAGGTACGGATTTAGGGGAGGGGTGCAGGGGGTGCGCATCCCCTCCTGAGATGACTTTTGAGTCCTTCTTTCTTAATATGTTTTCCAAAATATCCTCTCGACAGTTTCAAATTTATATGATGAGCACCCTCTCCTAAAGACGGTGCATCCCCTCCTGAAGATAATCCTGGATCCGCCCCTGATATACATATACCATGCAGATTATCGAAATAAGTATATTACCTCGTGTCCATCAGGGAAATGTCCTTCAACTGCTAGTAGTATGTTGTCTATTTGCACTTTACTTCGAGTGTCTGGTTTTATACCCATGGTATCGCAAAGTCTTAGTGGCATCTCTTTCATAGGATATCGAAAAAACTGAAGATATATATATATATGTTTTAGATAAACAACAAAAACTACAACTTACAGCATTAAATTAAAAATACAAATAATTGTTTTATTTTAGTATTCACCTCTTTAGTAAGACTTATAGCTTTTTCTCCTGTCCCCGCTTTAGCGGGATAAATGCCATCTTTGATCACAGATACGACACTATTGACGAAACTGGATTTTCCTGAACCCACTTGGCCAGCGAGAAGGATGTTGAAAAATGGAATTTCTAGGCTGCTTTCTGGACGAAGGGAAAGCACTTGCGATCTTAGCTCATCCCTGACACTAAAAGATCGTACATCGGGTTACGAGGGAGTTTGTAAGGATCTTTCTACTCTCCCGACTCGTTTATTGTACTTGGTACAATGTAGCTATTTACAACAACTAAGCTGAATCTAATTTCCTGTCTTCATCACAGTTTGGGATCAAAGCGAAACATGCCAGCTATACGTTGGTCTAATGTTTGGCGGTTATAGTGAAAGAGGATGTGTCACATAAGAAACTGAATAAAGGTTTGAGAATGCTTTGGAATCTGAAACCCGAGGAATAATGAATGATGGCAAGATGAAAGAAGAAGAAGAAATAACACAAAAATAGAAAAACAATAAGGAATAATTGTGAACAGTTTAAACAGAGAAAACTTGTTTGGGAGTAATGAATAATGGTAGTCCAATAATTCTACTTCCATATCAGCCCGGAAAAAAAACACCAAAAATCCAATTAAGCTAATAAATGTACAATGACTAAAAATCTGTAGCGTAACATCCATAAAAGACTAATTTAACTTATAACAATTATCAATAGAGTGCTTACAATATATCCGTGAAAAAGCTAGCGAACTAAATTGTACTAAATAGCGTGAAATCCTTTGTTTTCTATTGTTTAATTAGTGCAATTTCTTACCAAGTTTTTCACGGATGTATTGTAAGCACTCTAGTCTGGTGGGTCTGAGATATTCTTCATCGGCCACATACAAAAGAATTACGAAGAGGGTATGTACATATAACACGGCAACTTTGCTTCGACTCATCGTGATATTACGGAGCCGTTTGGTAGAGCCAGGATGGCTCGTATTTTGACGTGACAAATTCAAGTCAAGACAAAAAAGACCTGATATCAATACGAATCGAATCAAAAGGACCCCGATTGTTTGTTTATCATCTCAACAGTTTTCGCAAAAGAAGTGTTTTTGGACGAGCCGAGGATAAAAAGTTTTATCTAAACTTTCAAATGAACGATATTTTGTCCTAAATTTAACAAAGATTAATTAAAAGAAAACTAAAATGTTTACGGTTTGATAAGAACCTACTGTCCATGATATCGTGGTTCCTTTGTAACTATGTGGCAAATGAAGTCGGAACTTGGCTATTGAAAGCGAGTGCATGGTTTCCCTTTAAGAGGGATATAATTCCAGTTTAATATACGCCTAGCGCGCATGCTCAAACGTATTATCTTCTCTAGCTAGCTTGAGCAGCGAGAAGGTTTAAATGGAAACTCTGTCGGCAGCACACTCAATTCCTTTCAAATTTCGAGCCTTAATTTCTTCATTAATTTTCGTTTAAATGTTTACAATACTTACTTTCTTCCCCAACCCTTCGTTTTTCTCCATGGCTCCGAGTTCCTGGCACTTGTTTCATATTCAACTGAAACTGAGATGAAAATATCTCGTGGCATATTGTGGATATAACACTCATCATGTATTTATATATATGGATATATTTATACACACTTTGTTTGTTTGTATAATAGAATATACAAGGGACTCGTGGGATATTCCATTAATTATTCCACGGTATTCCACTGGAAACCACTGTATAATTAGTATCTATACGGAATACAAAAGGAAACTAGTGGCCGTCGGTGTATAAGATATATATAACAAGGGATGAATAATTGACACTTGTAACTCCGACGAAGGGCTAAGGTTCGAAATGTCAGTAAGTTAACTCCCTTTTTACGGTGTTACAAGTTTCAATTCATCTCTTGTTGTATCACGATTGTGGCTTTACAAACCTGATTGATTTTGTTGATTGGGTTCCTTGAAGAGACCACGAAATAGATTCCCCATAGTATTGAAAGATAAACCTCGTTAAATCATATTCGATGTTTAAGGGCCGGGCTTTTCACTGCGCACTGATACGGGAACCAAGTTCTTGGAAGTGAACAATTCTCAAAATCATAAACTGGGAATGGCTGTGGCAAAGACTGAATTAACCGGCCCCAGGAACTCCCGGCGAAAGTATTGTAAAGCCTATACTAGCTACTTATTCATCAGTATAGCAACAGAGAACATTCCCCTTTTCCTGATCCAAAATGTATGAGTTCTGTTCTTGGAAGCGATTTCTTTTCTATGTGTGACAGAACATATTCAATGTTTTCATCGTGAGAGAATCAATGGGATTTCTGTTTCATGCTAAGAGGTCATCACCTTTTGAGAAAAAGATGTCTTTGATCACTGATTGGACAATTATTAGTCGAATTATCGTAGGCAACTGAATTCGACTTAATGGTCATATTAGGTTTCCGTCGGGGCTTTTTTTCCTGTGCATTGGCTCCGACTTTAGAATCACGAGGCAATCGTCAACTACGTGACGTCATAGGATTGGCTGAGACTAGTCCAAATCATGTGGTAGCCAGCTGACGTACCTGTATTCTATTGTAAGGTCATGATTTGTCTATATCTCTTATTATATTGATATCAATATTTTGTTTTTGAATTGGTACCTTTTAAGGGTAAAAATCAATTGTTGCCCCTCCCACCAAGATAATACTCAGGTACCTTCAATTTAGGGATCATTTTCGAAATTTCCGACGAGCATTCCCGCCCTCCTATATAAGGGGTCCCCCCTCCCCCGGGGGTACTGTAGAGTACTATTACATCTAGATCAGCAACTGAGATATACGATCGCTGTAAACTATTCTGACTACTAAAAGATGGACGTACTCTAAATTTGTAGCTGCAAAGTACTTGAGCTTGGCAAAAATGATACGTAAGCTTGATTGATCTGTTTACGAGAAAGCTTTATTCCTATTGGTCCAACTATGAATGACAAGATAGTATATACTTCTAATTTGCAATTCTTGTTGCGTAGCTAGCAAAACTTAAGGTGAATCTTAATTCAACATAAAATTGACACCTACTAGGAGTTAGGGATCAGCAAACGCTCAATTTAGTTTCTTTTACACTGCACATTAGCAAGCTACTATTACTTTTAGAATTCCTGTCAATACTTGCAGAAAACAAAGTAGATGTTTAGGAAGATTTTTTATTTCAACTCTCTCAGTTCAGGAACTCACTAAGCTTTCTGAAACTATCACCATTCTGAGGACATGAGTAGAATCCCTCAAAGTCAGAGAAAGCAAAATGAGCGATGCCTGTTACTCTATCACGTAGTTCTTGATCCAGAATATAGTCGTCGTCAGACAGATTGGACAGATCACCTCGAAGCGATGAGCTGTTAGTCTCCTTCGCAGCCGTTATTATTCTAGCTCCCATTCCCCTGCGGTCCTCTCCCGCCAGCCACTAATTAGAACTTGACACATCATTTAAAAAACTTGATCAATTAGAGCCAGAATAGTCACAGCATGCTTGATATCCCATATTTCAACAAAGTTATGTACATCTTGAAGAGAAAATAAATGGGTACAATGCTCCAATACTTGTGTTATTTGTAGCTGTGAGAAACCAAACAACATTGGAAGTGACATTTGTGACTTGATTATTCCATTTGAATGTTTGCTAACAAGCTCTGCTACTAGTGTTTTGTGATATCTGTGAAGTTTTTCTTCAAGTTGTTGTTTCTCACTGTCAGATACAACTCTTTCTCTGGACTTGATGGGCTGTTTGTCTACCTTGTTCGAAGGATACTTCAACAAACTGCAACCAGCAGATCCACACTTACAACTTTTCGAGCAATTGTCACAACAAAGATGTGCAACAACAGTGGCACTTGCAGAAGTGTTATCAAATGCCTGGAGTAAACACTTACGTCTACAGTACCTTTGTGTTAATGAAGTTCTTTATGTCCTTTTGAACATGAGTCAAAAGAAGTCCATGATAAAGTAGGTATGAAACACTTTGTTTTCCATCCCTTCCTGCCCTACCTGATTCTTGCACAAATGCCTCCAGATTTTTGGAGGGACCAAAGTGAATTGTTCTGTGAACTTCTTTGCAATCCACTCCCATCCCAAAAGCAATTTTAGCTACTAGGATTCGAATTGCTCCCTTTGGGTCTTGAAATGATTTCAGAACTGCATCTTTGTTTGGTAGGGGAGAACAAGAGTGAAGCATCTCCAGCAAAACATTTTTTCTGTCACCAATATTCTTCCTGTATATATAGAATCCCCAATCATTGACTTCAGTGTTGAATAGATATGGCTGCATTGTTGGATTGTTTGACAATAGATAATTGTTCGTTCAGTAGACAGACCATTCTTGTTTATCTCCTCTGCTAACCATTTAAACTGTTCATGCAAATTTTGATAACGGTCAACATACTCTACCACATATGACACATTTGGTTTCTCAGGGCTTTCTTCAATTGTATAGGGTTTATTCATGTCAAGGACGTCTATTATGGTGCGTTTAGTTTCTTTGGTTGCTGTTGCTGTTAGGGTTAATATTACTGCACTTGGAATGAGCGATCTTAGCTCGTGTAGGCGGCCATAACATTCTCTAAAGGGTGCCATTTTTGTAGAAGTACTAGTGCCCCTATAACATTATAAACCAGAGAAACAACTTTTAAGTGAAAAATACAATCAAACGTGCACGAGTTATGGATTTATGTTTGCAATATCTTACCATTGTTTTATAACATGAGCCTCGTCCACTGCAATAGCGCATACTTTTTCAAGATACAAAGCCGAGGATAACATTCTTCGCCATCGCTCATTCTTCAGCAATGACTCTGGAGTTGCGTACACTACAGAATAATTTCCATTTTCGACGAGATTTATCTCTTCTTCTGTCTTGACATCTCGTAGACTAACACAGGATATGCCCAACTGGCGTAAGCGTTCGCTCTGATCTTGAATCAGAGACAGTAAAGGTGAAACAACAACAACAATGTGGCCAGACTCGCCGGTATGCTCGTCAAACACTTGAGGTAAAGCTTGAAAAATAACGGATTTCCCAAAACCAGTGGGTAAACTAACAAAAATATCTTTTTTCCTCAAGACAACTTGGGTGATTGCTTCCTTTTGATGCTTATTTAAGTCTCCAAACTTGAATATTTCGCACACCTTCGAAAACGCCGACGACAGTTTCGCCATGTTTGTCTTCAAATGACGAGAGAGACTAGGAACAAGTTTCCAGAATATGGAAGCCTTTCTCTGATTGGTCAATTTGAAGGAATGGAATGTAGCGCTCGCGACAGCAGCCGTTAGTGGCTGGCGGGAGAGGACCGCAGGGGAATGGGAGCTAGACTAATAACGGCTGCGAAGGAGACTAATGAGCTGTTATTGCAGTGTAATACGACCATTACTACTGGGGTGTGATCTGAAATTATAAATGCAAAAAGGACATCTATCAACGTAAACAACTAAGTTCAGAACTCTGTATACGTTATTGTTGTGTACCATGAGGCCCTTAGAGGGGGAGGGAAAAGTTGAGTCTGTCACTAATGTTGATGTGCCGTTTGTGCTGTCCGACATGTCATGTATTAACACATGCACCCAAGACAAAACAAAATATCGAATATTTTATGTTTTACCTCGAACTCCTCTCAGTGCGACTCTCATTGCACTTTCAATGTCTGTTCCAATTCGTAAAGCATTAACACAGAACACAAGCACAGTGGTGCTTGACCATCATCTAAATCTTGTGTCTAGGTCTTCTCTCGAACATGCATTCGCTTAATGATCTCACTCTCAACAGTTCTCAATCCTATGTTGTCTTGGTCGCATCTTTTAATGAGAAACAGGTGAAATTCAAGTAAGATATATTAGCAGAATTGAAATCACATTTAATAGATCATTCTTGTTGTTCTACTAACCAAGAAGTGTTTTTTGACTGGTTATGCATCGTATAGCATCACCCCATTCGTTGAGAGAGGATCCATATAAACGGTTTTCGTATCGTTTGTGCAGATATACAATGAAAAAAGCTCTGAGAAGGAAAAGAACTAGTGGAAAAAGAAGAAGAAAAAGAAGAAGAACTAGGAGAGGATAAATGCTCCAGCTTTCGCTTTCGTCCGTCTTCTCTGTCATGGCGTCCAGTAAAGCGATATTTGGCAAGGCAAGGCAATACAAATTTTATTTATAACATAGCTACAATAATCCGCGCGCTCTGATTGGCTAATTTACCGTGAACCATTTCACGATGGACGCACGCTCACGTCAGATTTTCTCTTTTCTCGAAAAAATGTTATAGTTTTTCA
This sequence comes from Telmatactis stephensoni, assembly GCA_029948255.1. Lineage (NCBI taxonomy): Eukaryota > Metazoa > Cnidaria > Anthozoa > Actiniaria > Isophelliidae > Telmatactis > Telmatactis stephensoni. The sequence goes on along the minus strand of JALIZF010001840.1, from coordinate 20,905 downwards.
TTGCTTTAGACGGCAAAAGCTCACAAAAACTCAAAAACAAGCCTTGAAAAACCTACATTCAAGTAACCAATGCCATGACAGTAAGTTGTTTTAACCTCAGGTGATTTTTCGCGGAGCAGCTAAAAGTCTTTTGTACATCAAGCTATTTTCGATAGAGTCAGAAATTTTGAATAAATACTTTCGGAAAAACACCTTGGAACGGATACAAAAAAGCTAGTGTTTGGTCGGTGTAAACGTCTAAAAGCAGCCAGAATACATTTTATGTACTTCTAGAAGAATATAAATAGATAAAAACAAACAAACTCAATAGTGATCACTATGATATTAAACACATTGAACTTTTATAGCAAGACTTGTCATTAAGCTCTTTAGTAGAAAATGTGAAGCTGTAAGCTTCACAAAAACTATTCAAAATCTTACAGCGTGAGCTTAGTTGTGAAACAAAAAACACATTTTTTTCTTTTTTCATTGATTGTCTTTTATTGACAAATACTTTGGTATGCTGAAGGAGAAGATAAATCTAGAAAAGCATAACAAAATCTCACAAGTTCGATCACTGAAAATTTGAATGAGAAGCTACATCAAAAATATAGAAAATTACAGTAAATCTACCTTCAAAGGATTCCTCCATTCCACTCAAGAATGCTTGAGTATTTGACCACTGAAAAAAATTCTTCCACAAGCTATAAATGATGTCGATCCAATATTTGTAAGCTTCGACGAAATACTTGTTGCTCTACTCGGTTTTCTTCCACTCGTGGAATTTCAGAAACTAAAGTGACAGGAAGCACAACAAACCATCGAAAGTTGACGACAAAAAATCTCCAAAAGCCTGTGTAGTTTCTCTCTAAATGTTGTCTTTCCATTCTTCTAACTTCTGGTTTAACAAAATAGTTTTCCTAGTAGTTCAGGACCAGTTTCTAGTTTTGAACAAATGACAACACGGCTCACAACACTGATGATCCGAGTATTCAGTTTCCAAACTATTGATTCGATGTAATTACGTCTTTTTCATCGAATCCAAGTGTAAACCTTTGTAATACTAGTACCATGAGGTTTAAATGATATTTTCTGGTATATTTTAGAGTAGAAACTCGCTAGTGAAAGAACTATAAAGGCAGTTGTTGTCGCCGCCAGCATTCACAAAGCCGGCACTTTGTTTTCGCGCGCTTTGTCAATCGTGCAGTGTGGTGAGAATTTTGTATTTGATCAACAAATTCGCGTTTTAATTAGAGGCTAACGCCTCGTGCGACTCTTACGCTTCTTTCGTGCTTAGCAACCTCCCGCGTGCATCCATTTCACGATGGACGCACGCTAAGCGTGAACCATTTCTTTAATGATGCATGGTAATAATCGTAATCGTAATAACTTTTAGCATTCCTGTAGATACTATACTTGCAGAAAACAAAGTCGATTTTAGGAGGGTTTTTTTATTTCAACTCTCTTCAAGTCTTCAGGAGCTCACGAAGCTTTCTGAAGCCTTCATCATTCTGACGACACGAGTAGAATCTCGATAGAATCCCTCCAAATCAGAGAAAGCAAAATGAGCGATACCTGTTACTCTGTCACGTAGTTTTAGGTTTTGGTCTTTATTTGGAGCATCAATGAATAAAGGACTTTGTTGTATAAGCTCAACAAATGTCCAAAATAGACCATCTGTACCGACGGTTACCGTCGGTACAGATGGTGAAAGTAATTAATATGCACCAGCGATGAATATATTATCATCTTCTTCATTAAAATGCATATCACTTATTATACAACTCGTCACCGACTCACGTTTCACTGCATGGTCACCCTTTGGCAGAATTGGTCACCCTTTGGTAAACATGAATATATTATAATTTACTCAAGGCAGCACAGGCACCCGGTGACCGTCGGTACTGATGGTGAATTTTCTCTTTGTAAGTAAGTCTATCTATTAAAAATTAAAGTTTAACAAAAACAAGATATTTTAATGTTTAGTAGAAGTGATTTGGTACTATATTGTTTTAATTTTGGGCTTTTCTAAAGCGCTTGAAGCATTTGTGTCACGGTCACCATCGGTAATGTTTTTCCGTTGGTAACTGATGGTGAAAAGCTATGTATAATTTCTCATTCTTTGAAAATCCTAGTTAAAAAACTAAACCCTTGTGGTAGCATACATTTATTTATAACATATTTGTTTCATTAATATGTTTCACTGTTATTATTAAGTCGACTTTAGAGTTTTGCATGCATCAACAATAATTCAAAAAACATTGATGTTTCGATAAAACTTATTCCGATGTCAGGAAAATCAATAAATCAGTCATCTTCTTATAGGACAGATCTACGGCAGTTCAAAAACCAAGCCGTCAGTGCTTTGCCGTTTACAAGTCACAAAACACTCAGTTAGATCAATAAAACAGTCATCTTTTTATAGGACAGATCCGTACGGCACTTTTAAAACCTGATGTCAGTGTTTCGCCGTTTACAAAAGTCACAAAACACTCAGTTAAATCAATAAAACAGTCATCTTTTTATAGGACAGATCCGTACGGCACTTTTAAAACCTGATGTCAGTGTTTCGCCGTTTACAAAAGTCACAAAACACTCAGTAAATAAATAAAACAGTCATCTTTTTATAGGACAGATCTACGGCAGTTCAAAAACCTCATGTCAGTGTTTCGCCGTTTACAAACGATATTTTAACACAGGGATACCGATTGTCTATTTCACCAAATGTCACCAACAGTACCGACGGTAATACATTTGGTGAAGGGGCCTCTTAAAAAAGTCTGATAAAACATTCACGATGTTTTAACACAGGGATACCGATTGTCTATTTCACCAAATGTCACCATCGGTACCGACGGTGATTCATTTGGTGAGGGGGTGTCTTTAAAAAATCTGATAAAACATTCATGATGTTTTACACAGAAATACCGATTGTCTATTTCACCAAACGTCACCATCAGTACCGACGGTGATACATTTGGTGAGAGGGTCTCTTAAAAAATTCTGATAAAATATTCACGATGTTTTACACAGGAATACCAATTATCAGTTTCACCAAACGTCACCATCAGTACCGTCGGTAATGCATTTGGTAAGGGGGTCTCTTCTCTCGAAGTCAGATAAAATATTCGCTGTTTTACACAGGAATACCGATTGACAATTTCACCAAACGTCACCATCAGTACCGTCGGTAATACATTTGGTAAAGGGGTGTCTTCTCTCGAAGTCAGATGAAATATTCACCGCTGTTTTACACAGGAATACCGATTGGCAATTTCACCAAACGTCACCATCAGTACCGTCGGTAATACATTTGGTAAGGGGGTCTCTCCTCTCGAAGTCAGATAAAATATTCGCTGTTTTACACAGGAATACCGATTGGCAATTTCACCAAACGTCACCATCAGTACCGTCGGTAATACATTTGGTAAAGGGGTGTCTTCTCTCGAAGTCAGATGAAATATTCACCGCTGTTTTACACATGAATACCGATTGGCAATTTCACCAAACGTCACCATCAGTACCGTCGGTAATACATTTGGTAAGGGGGTCTCTCCTCTCGAAGTCAGATAAAATATTCGCTGTTTTACACAGGAATACCGATTGGCAATTTCACCAAACGTCACCATCAGTACCGTCGGTAATACATTTGGTAAAGGGGTGTCTTCTCTCGAAGTCAGATGAAATATTCACCGCTGTTTTACACAGGAATACCGATTGGCAATTTCACCAAACGTCACCATCAGTACCGTCGGTAATACATTTGGTAAAGGGGTCTCTCCTCTCGAAGTCAGATAAAATATTCGCTGTTTTACACAGGAATACCGATTGGCAATTTCACCAAACGTCACCATCAGTACCGTCGGTAATACATTTGGTAAAGGGGTGTCTTCTCTCGAAGTCAGATGAAATATTCACCGCTGTTTTACACAGGAATACCGATTGGCAATTTCACCAAACGTCACCATCAGTACCGTCGGTAATACATTTGGTAAGGGGGCCTCTTTTCTTGAAATCTCATATATTTCACGATCTTTTACACAAGAATACCAAATATCAGTTTCACCAAATGTCACCATCGGTACCGACGGTGAAACATTTGGTGAACGGGCCTCTTAAAAAATCTAATAAATATATAGACAAAGTTTTAACGTAGTAATAATCGGTATTCCTGTGTTAAAGCAACGTGAATATGTTATCGACTTCAAGAAAAGAGGCCCCCTCACCAAATGTATTACCGACGGTACTGATGGTGATATTTGGTGATTTTTACACAGTAATACCAATGGTCTATTTCACCAAATGTCACCATCAGTACCGTCGGTGATACATTTGGTGAGGGGGCCTCTTGTCTTAAAGCCTCATAATATATTCACGTATTTTACACAGGAATACCAATTATCAGTTTCACCAAATGTCACCATCAGTACCGTTGGATATACATTTGGTGAGGGGGGCCCTTCAAAAAATCTGCAAAGTATATATTTCTTCTCTTGAAAACTGATCAGTTCAAGATGTTTAAACAAAGTAGTGTTTAAAACTAACGTAATATCCTTCATCATCCTTTTTTTAATTATATGCACAGTTCTTGCATATTAATTACTTGTACCATCTGTACCGACGGTAAATACAATTTCACCATCCGTACAGATGGTCTATTTTGGACAACCCTCATAAGCTCAACACAACTGGTTGAGAATTGTCGTGCTGATATTTATGTGGTTTAGTAGTTATTATTGAGGAGGCAGCATGGCCGAGTGGTCAGAGCGTTGGTCTCGCAATCTGGCGGTCCCAGGCTCGATTCCCGCTCTGGCCACTAGCTGAGACTGAATTTGTTCTGATTTCGATTAGTTCAAATTCAGTTTCTCGACCATGCTTGTAATATAGCCAACTGGTTCGCCTCCTTGCCAGTTGGGATTCTTAGCTTCTTTATGTTGTCATTATACTTTATTTCATTTCAGCTCATTTAAAACCGCATTTGATTATATACATATAGATATTTGCGGTATATAAATCTTAAACATTATTATTATTATTATTATCGTTCCTATCCATACTCCATTTCGGGTGAGTCGCGTAGACTTGAGTCTAGTTGCCGACAAGTACAACGTTAATTGAAACAGGTATATATATACACAAATGAAACTAGCCTTTGGATACGACCCCAGGGCTCCTGTTGATGGCAGTTGCGCAAGCACTGAAAGGACTACCCTGTAATATTTGTTTGTTTTAAATAAAGGTTTCTGTTTTAATGTGGATATCGATCAGCGCCAAAGAACAGTGTTATATATATAGAGTGTAATATATATAGAGGTGTCCGTTCTGTGGAGGTTTTGTTTACATAGGGAAACGCATGGAAATTCCAGTTGTCGGGATAAAAGGACCTGTCTGTTTATGAGAAGAGTTCGTATTTTAGAGTTCTCCGTAAAGAGAGGTAATACTGAACTCTACATTATTAAAAAAACTACTATAGAGTGATTTTCATTTGCCCGAGAAAAAAGTGACTATTTAACTTACTAGTTAAAAAAAGTGACTATTTAACTTACACTAGTTGATAATAAGAAAACCCGCAATGGATGTCGAGTCTACTACTAACCAAGTTAACCAAGTTTTGCCATTTTTTTTCACTAGCAAATGAAAATCACTCTATGACCCCCTATTCTTCTTGACACAGAATGTTCAAAATGGCAAAATACTACACTTGTATATATGCTATGAACTCTATGGACTCTATGGACTCTATTCAAACTAGCTACAGCTAAATTAGATGCTCCTGTTAGAATATTGAATTAAAAAAATAAAAATAAAAAAGTCTGATAACCCAACAAAAGTAGCAAGGAAAAGAACAGCAAAAAACACAGTTCACAAACTTAGTTTAGTGACAGAGGCATGTACATACAAAGCTGGTAGTGTGTAAAGAGGTATCGGAAGTTTTTAAAATAATACTGAAACATTTATTAGATGAGGTTTTGATCGATGATATCCCGGAAATGATCAATGTGGAGGTAATGGCTGAGCCGGCCAATAACATTTGCCGAGACATTGATAATTTTGGATATCATGAAGCCGAATTCAGTGATTGCTTTACTGTACACTGTCTGAGTGAATATGAGTGAAAATTACAGCATTGTAGTGATCAAACAAATATGAAAAATGAACAAACTCTTCGGTAAAAGCTCGTTTCTAAAAAAAGGAAAAATAACATCTAAACTTGTAGGTTATTTCACGAACTTTAATTTTTATTCTGAGTACCTATTTCTACCGCTTGTAATACAGCTGTTTTTATTTAATTCTTTTTCGTTCGGTCGTATGTTATAGTAACCTAGCTACAGTGAACAACAACCAGTCCGCTGACCTATATATACGCTGGCTTGTTTTTGCAGACAACACCTACAGACATCCATCAGACCGCTGACAAATCGCTGGAGTGAAAACACAGATACTGAGTATAGTGTATTATAAATGATAGGTATGTGAAATTTTGAATATCTATCTACAGTTATCTACTCTATCTACAGTCTAGTTGCTCTCATTACATAGTTTTTATCATAATCTAGTTTCAATTTGTTTCTCATGTAAAACTATTCATATGCAACAAAAACTATAGCTAAAGAAAACTGTTGTACAAAGCTAAAGCTATTACTTTCAAAAAGTTTAGGTTATTTGTAAGTGGTTTTGATTAATTGATTGACTAATGTTTGGCACTTATATCCACCATTATTCGATATTGAAAAAAAAAATCTCCTCTTTAAATAACAACAATGGGCGTGGATCGTACGTCATTTTACCCGACAACGTACCAATACGTAAGTAAGTAAGTACGTACGTAAGTAAGTACGTAAGTAACTTTATTTACCGAGGGTAACACATGACAATAATAATAATTGATGACACAGGGGCCCTCAAATAAAACAAACAAACCAACAACAAACAAATAAATAAATAAATAAGTAAATAAATAAATAAAATACAAGATTTCTTTGAATTATCGTTTTCTTAAATTCTATAAAATTCTAGCTTAGTTATTTATTTATTTGAGACCCCTAAAAGTACTAATCCTTTAGAAGTACCAACATCTCCCAGTGAGCACAATGAAAGGTACGACCCAACACCATAAACCATAAATTTGCCGAGTCAACGAGGTTGTTCACACGTAGCTGATGTCTCTCCGTATTGTTTCTCAAGGTTTTCATGATGACTTTGACAAGCACGCAGCATCTGACGTAACGCATACAGGATCAGAATATCCATGTTATCATTCAGCTCGACTTCCTCTGAGTAGTTGATGACGGGAAAGATTTGGTTTTTGGACACGCCATGCACCATCTTACTAATCTTGTTCACAAGGTTTTCTACAGCAACACTGTGGAATATTGTTTTTATATCCTGTTGTACTTCTTTGCAGAACTCATCCATATGAGTCAGGAGAACAAAGAAGGGTATTTCTAGATGTCAATATCATTTGATTAGTTTAATGATGATTTTAATTCATTTGTTAGCGGAGCTCACCGCAGGTCCAAGACCCCCGAAAGAGGAACTCCATACAAAGAGAAAATCAACAAAGAGAAAAACCACGGGCGCCAAAAATTTGTCACACTGCGTGCCTACTCGCTCCTCGCTTCTTTTTATTTGTTGTTTGTCTGCCTATTGCGTGCGCTGTAATATTAAAAATACGAATCGTTTACAGCGCGCTAACTCACTACCAGCACAAGAGGTAAAACCGGCTTCTAGGGCACGCCCAAAATAGCCAAGGGAATCGATGATTTGTAGTTTGAATCTCGAATATAAGTAAACAGAAAAAATTAGTGATTGCTCATCGCAAGATGTTTTAAAGTGCCCCTAACCCCTAACCAAGAGACCATAATACTAAGAGAGCGAAACTCAGTATTGATGTCTGTGCGATGTTCGTGGCGGATAAGGCTATTTTTAGTAACTTCGCCATCGCGCGCGCAAGGCTCTCAAACAAAAGAATTTGATTTAATTTTGACGTGCGCGCGCGCGGACGGGACCGTTTGCTTTCAGCATTTGAATTCTGTTGTTTAAGAGCCTTGCGCACGCGCGATGGCGAAATAGGGCTTGTAAGTAATGACGTATTTCCGTCGATTTTCGAACGATTTTTCACTTCCGGGTCCAAATGAGAAATGAGCGAAGACCAGCTTGAAACCGACTACAGTTCAACAAACTGCAAAAATTTGAAGAAATTATTCTTTATTTACAGAAATAAGATTATGGCATACAAACCTAATGGTCAATTTAAGATTGTAAAGCGTTTTTGAAGAAAATTACAAGCATTAACTGAAAGAACATTACAATAACATCCAACCGTCGTTTTAGCGTTTTTTCTTTATTCAACAAAGAAATCATTTTTTTCTTACATTTGAACAAATCTTAGTGCATTTTGTACTTCATTTCTTTTAGTTCTAGTTGCTTTAAGTTGATTTTGTTCTCTATTTGGTATTTTTGAAATGATTGCTCTGTGAAAACAGAGCAAAAATGCCGCCAAATACATTTAGTGCTTTTGACAATCTAGATTAATGACATTTGTCATTGAGATAAACATTCAGTTCAGTTTCAGTTACTAGCAATGAGTATCTTTTGGAAATCCAGATACCTTAATGTGATATATATAATGATTAAATTCTGTTTCAAACACAATAACAAAAAGAAAATATCGTAGAGTTTTTCACGACCAAAATATTCATTCGTAAAAGCTAGTAGTAAATGTAATATTGAGGTTTTTCAGTCACGTGATACTGGCGGGCAAACGTAAGCCGAGGAAAGCGAAAACAGTGGAAAAATCACAAGGAATGAATTGGTTATACAAACATGGACATTTATCAAGCTTTCCAGCGACTTTCTAAATTTCCAAACTCTTCGATAAGACGCCAAACGCATCACAAATTTGCCCGCCAGTATGGGGCGAACAATGGATATGACGTCACGTGAAAAACCTCAATAGCGTTACTTACGATCTATCGTGTCACCTGACAAACTCACAAGCATTTCAACCGGACTAAAGCAAAACTGAGATAAAAAAATCAGCTGTAACTTAGAAGAGCCAGTCAATTTGGTTTTCTTGCATGTTTTGAGTTGTTTGAAAACATGTCCTTGCGGTACCGCGCCGATCCTTGTGATGATGATGAAGACGCGAGTTCAGTTGAGTTTACTTGTGTTGGCAGTTTTTCTCTTGTTAATTTCTTCCTAGTAAAGAAAATTAGAGCTAACTAGTAAACATTTACATACAGCTGAACGTAAAGACGAAAAAAGACGTTTGTTTTCCAAGATTTCCAAGATGTTTTGAGTTTCATTCATGTACTCGGTAAACTAGGCAACGATTTGTGAAAAAGGCTACACCAAATCGATTTGTATAGTGCTTATATTTAATTTTTACCTTTTCTACAGGCTATCTGAAAACAAAATAATTGTTTTCGTTTCTACTGATTGTAAAATGCGAATGGTCCAGGCTTTGGTTGTACAAATTGCCAACTGCAAACTTTATGAACCTCGGTGGTGCCTTGAAAAACAAAGTTGTCGTGAAAAGTGATTAAAAGTTAAAAATAACTTTAGATTTTCATGTTTTGAATGCAATAACAATAGCATGAACTCCTCCATTATCTAAAAATTCTACTATTTAAAAGAAAACGAGTAAAAAAGGCCATTTTTGCTTGTCCTTACCATGTTTACGTTTCTTCTTTTAGTTCGTCGTAAAACTGTCAAAGAAACGTCTGGACCGTTTTCTGTTCTGTTCCTGTACTGTCTTACATATCAGTAAGGCATCATTTACCAAAAGCGATGACATTTTTACACGATAAACAACAATAAAAACTTCACAAACTTTACGCGCCTTTGCAACCTTTGCTCCTCCATTGAACAAAAATTTTGATTTGGACCCGGAAATGACGTGCGGGGGAATGTGACGTCACACTTACAAGCCCTATTACTCAAAACATAGCCTTATCCGCCACGAACATCGCACAGACATCAATACTGTGCAGAAGTTCGTACGAAAAAATATGAAAAACAACTTATGAAGTTTAGCGTGGTGACTGTTCAACCGAGGAAAAACTTGCATCGACTTGAGAAAAAATTTGAGCGCGTTCAAAGTGCTCTCAAGTCCATGCAAGTAGACGCAAGTCGATGCAAGTTGGTGTTCAAACGAAGATGCAAGCCCGCGCAAGTCAAAACTTGAATCGACTTGAGAGCTCGTTTGAACAGGGCCTTAGTCGCCGCGAACATCGCATGGTAGAGAATAACACATCAAACAAACTCAATTCACATATGATCCGATTTCCGAGCCGAGGCTCGAACCCGGACCACAGCAGTGAAAGGCCGGTGCTCTCACCACTCGGCCAACCATGCCACCCATATCTATATCAGTTCACCTACGATCAATCGCCCGAGCAGACTCGAACCTGTACCAGAGGATGCTCTCACCGCTCAGCCAACAATGCCAGTATGCTTAGCCGAGTAGGTTCGTAGGCCGCCGAGTGTACGTTCAAACGAATGAGTGTTTACTCGGCGGGGATTCGACAAAACAAAACATGAAATTTCAGCAGTATAACCAGCGACCAAAAACGAATTTTAGCTTAGCAAAGTGAAATAAATGTGAGTTTTGCTTACTTCTCTCATAGAGACCGTCTGCCAAGCTCTTAAGTTTCTCGACCATCGCTTCTTCCATCACATTTACTTGTTGTGCATTGACTACAATAGCGACACAGTGGGCTCTCTCTGTCAATTTTGGGTTTTCGATGTATTCAGGATTGTGACGATGGAATTTTTCCTCGTGCTGAGGGAACTAAGAAGAAATGAAATATTTTTCGTTTGTTTTATTATAGCGGAGCTCCATACACATAGAAAATCAACAAATGGAAAAACTAAATTAAAAAGAGAAAACACGCGCGCGCCAAAAATTTGCACACCGTATGCCCCCAACATCGAACAATATCTGTTAAACAAATAGTCAGCTATACGATTTCAAGCTCACGTCCCCTATGTGAACCCACACAAATATTTAAGTCCTCATGATCAAAACACGTGCGGTTCTGGATCTCTCTGATGAGTGATACGAGTTCTAACTCAAACTTTATATTGAAAGATTATTGAAATAATTACCTCGTATCCATCAGGAAAATGTCCTTCCACTGCTAGTAGTATGTTGTGTATTTGCACTGTACTTTGACTGTCTGGTTGTATGCCTCTGGTATCGCAAAGCCTTAATGCCAACATCTCTTTCATAGGATACCGGCAAAACTAAAGATACATAAATGTTTTAGGTAAACAACAAAAACAACAACAACAACAACAACCACAACCACAGCTACAAATGACTAAAGCAAATAAAAAATACAAATAATTGTTTTATTTTAGTATTCACCTCTTTAGTAAGACTTGTAGCTTTTTCTCCTGTCGCCGCTTTAGCGGAATAAATGCCATCTTTTATCACAGAATCGACACTGTTGACAAAACTGGATTTTCCTGAACCTACTTGGCCAGCCAGAAGGATGTTGAAAAATAGAATTTCTAGGCTGTTTTCTGGACGAAGGCGAAGTACTTGCGCCCTTAGCTCATCCCTGGCACTGTAAGACAAGACTAATACTCTGAATTCTAAATCATAACAATTTTCAATAATTGTCTAGTGGATTCCTAGATATTCTTGACCTGCCAACATAGGAATTAGAACAAGGCTACATGCACAATTACACAGCTGAGTAGATTTCGTATGACTGTGAAAACGGCACGGTCACAGTACGGTTACGACTAGGAATTTCGAATGTTTTTATGTTTTCATTCAGAATCGTCAACAACCACAGGTTTTCTCTAGAACGGAAAGACATAAACTCTCTTTTATACTGAGAGCAATCTCACTTATACATTAACTTTTCTAGAAGAAATAGACTCACACAGTGTTCCTTACACTATAGCGCTGACTAAAGCAATTCGTATACAAAGTTTTATATAATAAACAGAGAGTATTATCTGTATTTTTAGAACTTTTAGAATTTCAGAGTTTTTTGTTTCTAGTATATATGTAATTTACGGTGGCCCACAGGGGCAAAACACCATGCAAAATTGCTTTGAAAACACAACAAAGTTTCGTGGAACACAACAATCTTTCACTGAACACAACAAAGTTTCGTAGAACACAACAAGCTTTCACAGAACACAACAAGGTTTCGTGGAACACAACAATTTTTCACAGAACACAACAAGACCCAACAATGTGTTACAGTACACAAGTCTTTCACAAGCAACTAATTAGCTAATGAGGATGAGAAATTTCTTTCAGATTTTTATATTATGTCGTTTTGGTTGAACATTTTTCAGGTCCGTGGACATGGAGCTTCAAAGTGGACGAACAACACTGCTAATTGTATTAGTCTCATTATGTTCTATATTGTATATAACGTTTAATAACGCCGCTTGCTAAAGAAATAATGCAGTTATAATATACATGGTACTCGGATTTCAACCTTCTCCATTCAGAGATCGAAAAGGGTTAAAATTCGAACTATGTTCATATCTAGGCTGTCACGAAAACGAAAACCACGTTTTATGTCGGATCTTTAACGATGTAAATCAGAAAACCGTTTCATCTATCAAACGTTTAATAGCGTTGCTTGCTAAAAATAATGCATCATTTAGAATACATAGTGCCACATTTCGATCTTCTCCATCCAGAGAAGAAGGTTAAAATCCAGACTAAGGAAACGATAGGTGTCAGTAGACAAGCACAAGGAAAAAGTATACGGACTTTAAAGACGTTCGTTTATCAGAAAACTGTTTTTATCTATGATTATAAGTGTTTCATTTTAGAACATGTGCAAGAATTTTTGTTCGGACAACGTTTGAACTCTGGCCCTGCCCACAACAGACGTATGCTTACTTGAGTAAAAGAACGAAAAATTCGTCGAAATTTATCCGAATTTTCGTTACTGAAGCTCCGCGCCATCTAGAATGTGTGCATTAGCTCTGGAAATGGTAGCCAAGGTTTGAAATACCAAAATCCAACTCATGACAATCTAAGTAGTCCAAGGTTATTGCAATGTTGCGCGCAACAGAACGTGTGTTAACCCCTGCAACAGGCGCGCGCAATGCCCCAGAAAAAGCTCGGTTGTACTTCTGTAGTTGTTGCGCAAAACGTTGCGCGATCTGTTGCAAGGTTGGTATGGATTCAGAAAAAGAACTCGTTTCTACTTACCTAACTGTTGCGCGCACCTGTTGCAGGGTCGGACACACGCACGATGCATGTTGTGTACAATGTTACAAGCTACAGGGAAAATAACATCTTGTGTTCTGGGTTTCTACAAATTAAGCAACAAGCCCAATTAACAATAGCCCCAGCGCAGGTCGCATGAGAAAGTCAGAGGGGTAGTGAAGGGTTCTAGTTCTTTCCCACCCCCACCCCACTCCCTTCCCCGCCCCAAGATTGATATGGGATATTAAAATAGGTACCGATTATGATAAAAAAACAGCTTTGGACATCAGTTCTTCAGTTTTCGAAATTAGTTCCCGTTCCCTAACCACAAGACTAACATAAAAAATAACGAATAAATCCAGGAGAGTATAATCAGGTGACTGAGACTCCGCACACACCCTTATAAAAACCTTGACGTGTTGTCCCCCATTCGATTTCTTTTAAGAACACGATTCGAATGAATTCAACTCGCGTTGGAAGCAAATGAATGTAAATGTTCAAAATTGACGAGCGCGCGTAAGTGACCTGTGATTTAAAATCATGTCAAATCACGTGACGTGCATGTCTCAGTCTGGTGCTTACTCAGGTTTTTTACAATCGTGTAATTTTTAGTTATCTTGACTATGTATAGGATGATTCGTCAGGCAGAGCAGTGAATCACTTGAAAGATTTCATCATGTAATGAAAGCACTATGAAAGATTTACAAGGTTTACTTTTTTGTGTTATTACGTTTCTAGGCAGAAATGGCATTTCCCAATATTTTGAATACGACAATATAAAAACTTGCGCGAGTTTAGTCTGCGTGCAGCCTACGCGAGTTTGGCATTCTGCATTACGAGATTCTCTGTGGAGTTTTCGGGGATACATTTTGACGAGATCAGTTATAATTTAATTTCTCGTCTACTTATACAATTAAACTCAAATCGACCATGTAACTAACAAATTTGGTGTTAATATTGAAGAACAAACGCGTACATGTAAACAACTACGAGCTTTGTTTTAAAACGATGAGCTAAAAGTATCAATCCAAATTTTAAATCACCTTAACTTATAAAATAACTTATCTTTACTGATGTCTTAATCTGATTAGCTCTAGGGATATCCCTGAAATAAGAAACGTGGATTCCAACTGGACATCTTCAGTGAGGCCGATCATTTCACTTTGCAACGGAAATAGAAATCCATAAGTAATAGCGTACGTAACGGCTTGAAGCTTGCTGTACTTAAAATAATCATGGAAATTTATTGATCCCTCTTCAATCGACTAGATTTTGATTGGTTCTTCTATCTCCCTGGGGAATTGGGACAAATCGATGGAGTAAAGCTCGATGTTCCTGAAAACTTATTCTTTTATTTTCTCTTTCTATTTATTTACAAAACAGCTATTTTTTGATAGCTGGACTCTGATTGGTTCATTTCTTTCCCTGGAGAGTATTAGCATTACAATGAAACTTCGCCGAATAGACTACCCCAATTAGTCATTAAATTTATTAAGTGTCTAGGTAGCGCAGCGGTCTAAGGTGATATCTAAAGGTATGGATTAGGGTCCGGATATCGTCTCCCTCCCTGGCCTTCGGGCTAAGATAACTGTAATAAGTAGCACCGGGATAGCGTGGATGGGGCCGAAATCTTCATCCGTAACGTAAGTCGATTCGATGTCTCAGCTTCTCAGAATGTCTCGGGAGAATCGTCCCAAAATTTCATTTTCTTTTTCGTTTTACAGTTATTCATTCAGTCTGTTATATTATTTCCGGGGGTGCTCTTTAAGGGGTTACAGGTTCGATCCTCGTCGACGCCGGATTCTTTTCTGACTTCTTTTTTCTTCTTTTTTTCCGTTTCTTTCCCAAGCTTTAAGTTAAAATTACATCTTTTTGAAATTGTTTTTAAATGTTTGGTGTTTTTGATATTTTTTCTGATAAAATTCATTTTCATTTTTTATTTTTAATTATAATTATTCATATATCTTACTGCATTGTTTCTGTGGGGTGCATTTCCTATACATTACAAATTTCTTTTTTTTTCTCCTTTTTTCCTTTTCTTTTTTCGAATGTGTGGACGTTTTCTCCTATTTTTTGCTTTTTTCGAATATCAGGACTTTTTTCCTCGCAAGTGATAATATTTTTACTTTTAAATACCTATTTGAATAATAAAATTGGGAACCATTTCTTACAAAATTCCTGACTTACATTAGAATTTGTCCCCGTAGCATGAATTCAAATCGCTTTGATTTGATTTTATGCGTCAGGTAGCAAATACATACAATTATTTTATCCTACACTAAGCCCACACCATAGAAAATACAGCAAATAATGGCAATGTGTCATGGGAAGAGACAGTTGAATACCGCCGAATATACAACGGCTTTCCTGCTTTCTGATTGGCTGTATTTCCTTTGGTGTGGGATAAAACACGATATAATGCCTGGTTCACGCTAACGACGCAAGACGACGCAAGACAACACAAGACTACGCAAGACAACGGAAAACCACGCAAGACCACGCACGATGACTCAACACAACGCATGCAAGACGACGCAAGACAACGCAAGACGAAACAAGACGACGCAAGACGACGAAAGACGACGCAAGACGACGCAAGACAACACAAGACAACGAAAGACAACGAAAGACAAAGCAAGACAAAGCAAGACAACGCAAGACGACGAAAGACAACCAAAGACGACGCAAGACGACGCAAGCCTGCCCAAGAAAAATATAACCTTCCGTTCTTTTGCGCTAGCGTTTATGCTTGCGTCGCTACTTTTACAAGTGAAAACACGACCTTGGCGTTGTCTTGCTTCGATAATGAAAACCAGGCTATCGTTTTCACTGTTCTCCGATTGTGCTGTATGTGCCACCTGATCGACGTACACCAGAACGTTCCATTTGAACACGCAAATAGGGGTGAGGGGAGGAGAGGGATGAGGGAAAGAGGTAACAAGCTATCCCTGAGTTCCGAGACTTAAAAAAGCATTAATCTTTATTTTTGTACTCAGTATTTGCCATGATGTTTGAAAAAATCAGTCATTTTGAGAGCATTTATTTCTAACAGGGTATATTTGGCTTTCAACCTGGAAATGACCGTTACTAGACATAATCGACAGATAATCAGACTGGGAAGCCTGTGGCAGCTGTGCATGTGAAAGAGTGTTGCCCCGTGAAAGATTTTAGTTGCTTGTGAAAGACTTGTGTACTGTGAAACTTTGTTGTGTTCTGTGAGAGATTGTTGTGTTCCACGAGACTTTGTTGTGTTCTGTGAAAGATTGTTGTGTTCCATAAAACTTTGTTGTGTTTTCAAAGGAATTTTGCATTGTGTTTTGCCCCTGTGGGCCACCGTAGTAATTCCATATGTGTATTTTTTTTAAGTATGGAAATAAACGTTCTTCTTATCATTATTATAGACATCACAGCACTGACACGGTCATGGTATGGCGCGGTCTAGCCTCTTCACCAGGTAACACCGTTTTGTTTTCGGAAAAAAGCCGCTGTTGGGGCTTCCTGTGTTGCGAAGTCTCCGTGAGTTTTGAGCTTTGCGTTCGGAGACTCGAATTCAAAACACAGGATGCCCCAACAACGGCTTTTTTCCCGAAAACAAAACGTTGTTGCCTGCGGAGGAGGCTAGGTGCGGCCCGTTTCACAGTTCATACGAAATCGGCTCTAATTTGGCAACGTGCTTTGGTTCGATTATGTGTGATATCAGGGCGAGTTTGGTCGAGCCATGGTTCGTATTTTGACGAAACGAAGTCGAGCCAAGATACCCATGGTGAGACCAAACGAGACCTGATGTCTGCCGAATGGACCAAAAAGCTGCCCTAAAATGTAAACAAGCTAATTAGCATATTGCCGCGCGCGTGTCCGTGTTTGAGAAGTGGTGGGAACAATATAATCTCACGATTTTGCTGAAAAATTTTATCCAGACATTTTCCTCTAAATTTGACAAAAAGTAAAAGAAAACTAAAACGTTTACTGTCCGTGATAACGAAGGCTATCAAGACACGATGGAGGCTATTTTGCGAGCTTCAGTTAAAGAATAAAAAACTGTTTTCAGTGTTTAATAGCCTGATCAAAACAGGCGTGATGTTGGGAGAACACGAGAGAGCGTAGTGGAAGCACGAGCCGTAGCCGTAGGTTCGCAGCTCTCGAGTGTTCTCCCAACATCACAAGTGTTTTGATCAGGCTATCGGACACGGGAAACCGTTTTTTATTTCTTTTATAAAACTGAACTAACACGCAAATAGACGAAAACAGGAAAAAGAAAACACCGGCGAAAAAACAAATTGACGTGAGCGTGTTTGATACTCTCATCAAACACGGGTTTTCAGCCAATCAGAGCGTGCGTTATATAAGAGTTATTTTATAAAACGACATTTCACATTTCAAAATAAAGGACCCCATTATCAGGGCTAGATTTTAGGTTTTAGGGCCAGCTTCGATTCCAGTCCCTAGCTATAAACCTAACCCTTATAATTGCATGGGATCCGTTTGACGCGAAATGTCGTTCTGAAGCTCTCAAAATAGCCTTCACCCTAGTCTTATTGTCTTGGTTCGGTTCACACTTGCGACATAAACTCATTAGCATATTGCCGGGCGCGCGTCTGTGTTTTATTTAAAAAGTGGCGGGAAAATTTATCTCTCGCGATTTTCTTGAAAATGTTCACCTAACCTTGCAATGAATACATTTTTTTTTTAATTTGCGTTAAAAAAACGGCTCATTTAGAAGTCAGTTTCAATCTACTGTCCCGGCGTGGCGTATCAAGATTGTTCTGCATGATATCGTGAAATACCAGAGCAGTTGATCTTGCTTCCCGATTGGCTAACTAATTTTAGTGGGATGATCAATATTGTTATGTCGAAGTTTTTATGTCGTTCTGTCGCATGTGTGAACCAAGCCTAATTATAACTTATGTGTGGTAAATGAAGTCGGAACTTGGCTTATTCAGTCAGCTGCAAGTAGTTCCCCTTTAAAGAGGAATATAATTTCATTTTAGCATAAGCATAGCGGCATAATCAAACGGATTTCAGAGGTCCTCTTGTCTTCTCTAGCTTTACTAGTAGCGAGAGGGTTTAAGGTAGCTTCCTTCGTAGATTTTTTTGTTTGGGTCCTTCAAGGACATAAAACGTCTGCAAAGGAGGCTAGGTTTAAGGTGACTCGATACAGTTTTTTATTGACCATGCTACCGTTCTTCACTCTACGAATTGAGCAACTTGCTCTTGACCAACCAAAACAGTTTTTACACTAGTTACTGGACTGAAATCAAAGTTTTTATTTTTGTCTATATCGAGCCATCTTAAAAGGAGACCCTGTTGGCTCGCAGACTCAACTCCTGTCATATTTTCAAGCCTTTCTTCAATAAAATGAATTGTATTTATAATACATACTTTCTTCCCCAACCATTTGTTTTTCTCCATGGCTCTTTCCTTGTATCTGCATCAACTGACAATATGAAAACCTCGATCGGTCAACAATAATCAAGGATATGCACATCTATACGGGACTGTCGTGGCTTTACAAACCTGATTGATTTTGTCGATCGTTCTGGTCAACCGGATTAGGTTCTTTCCTCGTACCTGTATCAACAACTGACAATATGAACAACTCGATCGGTCAACAATGATCTAGGATATTAATTTTAGTATATGCACATCT
Source organism: Telmatactis stephensoni (assembly GCA_029948255.1). Classification (NCBI taxonomy): domain Eukaryota; kingdom Metazoa; phylum Cnidaria; class Anthozoa; order Actiniaria; family Isophelliidae; genus Telmatactis; species Telmatactis stephensoni. Next base: position 2,084 of record JALIZF010001840.1, on the reverse strand, counting down.
ATACGGGACTGTAGTGGCTTTACAAACCTGCTTGATTTTGTCGATCTTGCTGGTCAGACGGGTTAGGTTCATTGGGGAAAATACGTAGTATTAGATTCCCCATAGTCGTTTGTTTAAGATCAAACTCGCTCAGACATATTAGACATATTCGCTGGTTCAGGGCCGGGCAGGAACTTTTCATGCGCAATACGAGTTCCAAGTTCTTGGAAGTGAACAACAATCAATTAACATAAATGAATGGCTGTGGCAAAAACTGAATTAGCTCGATCCAATAAGTCCCGAGGCGAAAATACTCACAACAAGACTCTGGCCTAATTCAAACATACAAATGTAAAAATTATCAAATAACTCTGCAATTATTGATAACGAAGAACCAGAGACTAGTGTGACAAGTGGTACTTTTAATTTCGAAAGCTTGAATTGAACGGTGTGTTGCGGTTATAATAATAATAATAATAATAACTTTATTAAGGTCTCTAATCTTATAGCCGGGCACAAGTGCCCTACTAATCGGAGTAAAACCTATTGGTTTTGGTCGACTAAATAAATTCCATGGCTGTAATTGAATGGCGTTTGAACTAAGCCTTAGGCCCCGTTCACACTACAGCATTAGATCGATCTGAGATCGATCCAGTCTAGTACATCGCTTTAAGCTGGATCGAACTCAGATCGATCTAAAACTGTAGTGTGAACGGAGCCTAAGACCTTTGAGATGAAGGCTAAATTGCCGACCTTAATATTCAGTTTAATACCATCCCAATCTGAAAGAGTGGTACGCAAAGGCTCTTCAAGATCCTTGCACATGCAAGAGAGACAATAATTATTCCGCACGAGTGCCAGCTCGGATCAGTTGTCTTTCTTTTTAAGCTTTGTTTTAAAAAACAGACGCACGAATCAGTCTACTCATGCCTGTGAATCGGTTTTTAGACCGTAAGGAAAAGGGCTTCCTTGAGTGACCTACTCTAAAGTGTAGGGTAAATATTGTAAAACCTATACTAGCTACCCATTCATAAGTATAGCAACAGACAAAATTCCCTTTTGACATCTAAAAATTATGAGTTCTGTTCTTGGAAGCGAATTCCGTAGAAGATGTAAAATAACATATTTAATGTTTTCATCGAAGAACCAATGAGATTTGTGCTTCGTGCTCAGAGGTCATCAGCTTCCGAGAAAAGAGAAGTATTCGATTGCTGATTGGACAATTTGTTATCTCATAAGAAACCTATAGAAAATAGAGCTGTATATTTGTTTTCTTAATAGGCCCTTTGCAGCATGTTGGAATGCAGCTCAGTTTGGAGAGCAATAAAAGAATTTCAATGTCCTATTGGCTGGAAATCATTGTATTTTCCCTCCAAAATGCGCTCATTCGCACGTGTTGCAAAGGGCTTATTCCAGGGCATGGGCTCCCTGTTAACTCTCATAGAGTTATTCACCAAAATGAAAATCCACCTGTAGACAAAAAGGGCTATTGCAGAAAAGAGAGAAGACAAGACAAAACGAGACAAGATAAAAGAGAAGAAGAGAAAAAGGAAGGAAAGAGAAGAGAAGAGAAGGAAAGAGAAGAGAAGAGATTTGTGATTCGTGTTCGAAGGTCATCAGCTTCCGAGAAAAAAGAAGTCTCTGATTACTGATTGGACAATTTTTTATCTCATAAGAAACCTTTTAGGCAATATATTCACACTATATTCTCATTCAGAAGTGGAGGGCTTAGTCTAAGTAGGTAATACTTTGTTGTTGTTGCTGAACATTATTGGGAAGAGAAGAGAAGAAAAAGGAAGAGAGGAGGGAAGGAAAGGATAGAGAAGAGAAGAGAAGTGAAGAGAAGAGAAGAGAAGAGAAGAGAAGAGAAGAGAAGAGAAGAGAAGAGAAGAGAAGAGAAGAGAAGAGAAGAGAAGAGAAGAGAAGAGAAGAGAAGAGAAGAGAAGAGAAGAGAAGAGAAGAGAAGAGATTTGTGATTCGTGTTCGAAGGTCATCATCTTCCGAGAAAAAAGAAGTCTTTGATTACTGATTGGACAATTTTTTATCTCATAAGAAACCTATAAAAAACAGAGCTGTATAGTTGTTTTATTGATTGCAGGGCACGG